>CM031862.1:16986886-17403849 GCA_018697195.1 Certhia americana
CACGTTATTTGCTGCCACCAAACCCCCCCCCCAAAAAAAAAACCCAAAAAAACAGAAAACAAAAAAACAAACAAAAAAACAAATAAGAAGCCATTTGATGGACAGTTGACGAGTCGGCTAGCTTTCATCTTCCTCCCATACCCTACACAAATGGGGTCTTCCGCCAGCATCTCTAGTGGCACACAACTTGCTGCAGCTCTAGTGACCTCTCACCTGAAAGGCCTGCTGGATGTTGTCTGTGTAACAAACAGCTTTGGTTCCAGCTGAAAGGTTTTTTCTTACTTTAAATGTATTTGCTAGAAATATTGCATTCAGTGCATCTCATTTCTTCCTTTAGTAACTATAAGCAGAGTAAATTAAACTTTCATGAGTCTGAAGTGCATAACTCACCTTCAAGCTCCAGGGTCTGTTTCCCTGGTCATCCTGCACCAACAAGGGCTTTGTTGGTGATGTTGGGGTCCTAGGCAGAGATGGTGCTGCTCACCTGAGCTGGTGATGTAACTGGTACTAAATTATTGCTCATCACTCTTGTCCCTGGTAGATTTGTGTAGCTGCTGATTGAGGGTGGTAGTGAGTTATGGTTACTGGGAGCAGGAAGGGCAGTGAGTGCTTTCCTGCCATAGCTGGGATTGCCCCCCACACAAGCAAAGAGGGCTTGAGGAGCACCCGCAGGCAGCTGATTGATTCCATGAGCTGAGTGCCAGTAGTTCCCTCCCCTTGAGGAGGTGAATTGCCCTCATGTGCTCTGATGAGATATGCTTTAATTATGAAGAGAATGAAACGGTACTTTCCCCACCCACTGGCCCTAAAAAGAAACTTGTTGACTCCCTAACCCGTTTCGTGCTTTGCTGGAAACAAAAAAACAAACAAAACAAAGACCAAAAAAAAGAATCTGGGGAAGATGAGCATGGTTTTGAGGTTCAAGTAGGCTCTGCACCCAACTGCCAGCTTCTCTTGAGTCAACGCAAGCAGCAGTTCCCAGGAAAGTAATTTCAGTGTGTGTCCAGGCTCATAAGAATGCCGTGCTCTGTTAAGAAAAGGTGTTGAAACCCTCCCCTCTTTGCAGCCACAGCCAGTGGTGAGTCACTGGGTGAGTCCCCAGAAACCCCAATCACATCCTGAGAATGGAGTTTTCCCATCCACACCTGGTGAGGTATCCCATTCACCCACCTCAGGGGTATCCTGAGCCCTGAGAAGAGCTGGGGCTTAGCATGCCTATTTTGATGCTAAGGCTGCCTCTCAGGAGTGCAACCACATACAAACTTCACTTACTGTCCCTAGTTCAGTGGCTTAACATCCTCATGGAACAGCTGTAGCAGCACAGCTATTTCATTGATGGATATGAAATTTCCTATGATTGGGGAGCACAGGATGGTGAATCTCCTGTAGCCTATGATAAAACTTGTTTCAACTCTGGCATGAATTTCAAAGGCAATTTTACCATTTTTCAGAAAGGCAGAAAACATTAGTCTTGACCAGAGGGAAAATTCTCTTTTAATGACTCCAAGCTTTCTTACTCTCATATTTACACTTCTAGCAGAAGTTATTCTATAGATTTATGTCTGCTTGCAAAACTCATCCTGAATCTAGCAACATTTTCTTATGAGACAGTGTTGCATCATCTAGATTCAGTCAGAAGCCACTCAATTTTACTGCTCAGTGTGTGAAAAGTGAAATGAGGGGAAATGATATCCTATTTTAAGAAATATTATCTGTACTGGTTAGAGATTTTCTGTGGGATTAGCTTTCCCCTTGTCATGAGGAGAGACAGAAGTGAAGGCAAGATTTTGCCTTGTTGCTCTATGGCCTTGATAAATCAGGCACCACAAATCACTGCTGTTAGAACTTAAAAAATTCACATCCCTTAATGGGTGGGAGGCAGAAGTGCCCTATCTTTTGAGAAGATCCTCCTGTTTCTTACTTGCATGTTAATTTAGCAGCTCCCAAAATAGCAACCTATAGTTTCTAGATTCATAATTCATAATTAAAACTGCTAACAGTGTTCAGGCTCCACTGTTGGTTTGACCTCTATGCCTCTCCATGAGTATACATCTCAAGGGATCCTTGCCCTCTTCTCTGGGAGGGCCCTGTGACTTATCCCATTAAGTTAACAGAAGGTCATATAATAGTCATAAAAATATTATGGATCCCTCCCACATTCCTCACCCATGGCAAAGCATTGCAACAGGGAACAATCAGTGCTTTTTAGCTGGGCATCCAATAAATCTGGAGAGGTATTAGGCAGAACTGAAGCTCTACAGCTGCTGGGGTGGAGCATGAGCACAGATGGATGGTTTGGGAAATGGGTTTATTTTTTCCCTCTGTTAGTTTGGAAGGAAACATGTGTATCAGATTTTGCAATATCTTTAAGAGGTGTAAATGTTCTATTTGTTAAAAAATCTTATTTTCTATTTATTTATCAGCTCTGTTGTGTAGGGAAGTAAATTCAAGAAAACTGAAGCAGTTTTGCAGAAATGCTGTACTGCTCAGTTGCTTTCAGTAGTGGTTAAGAGGCTACTTTTATATAGGGCCTACCCAAAAGCAATCTCTCTCCAAACTCCCTGCACTGCTCCTTGCTGAAGTCTCACTGCTGGCAGATGAGCAGCTTTGAGCTTTGTCCCTTGGATCCCAGGAGCAGCATGTAATTCAGGCTTTGTGTACAGAGGGATTGCAATGTCTCCTATGGGCTGTCCTTCTCAGCTCCAGCCCACAGAGTCCTCTCCATCTGGCTGCTCTGGCTTGGGCTGTGCTCACAGCTGGGGACTGAGTAATGCTGGCATTATCAGCCCAGCAAGCAGCCAGGGCATTTCTTCTCCCTGTGGTGCCTGAGCTCGTCTCAGGGCATTTCTTCTCCCTATGGTGCCTGAGCTCGTCTCATGGACTCATTTCTTACTCTGTCCTAAGACCCTGGGAAAGACTTGGGGAATGTGGTTCTTTCTATACATTTGTTATTTGTACTCTCTGGGTCAGAGCTGCTGTGTGCTCCTAACCTCTGGGTGGGGTATTTGGGGTGAGAGTTGTGCCATGTGCAGTGGGATGATACTGTTTGCTGCTATTTAGGCCAACACAGAGTCACAAAGTTTTCATGCCGTTGGGGTTCCTTCCTTTGAAACTTGTCTGACATACATGTTAAAACTTTCCTCCATCACACCCCCCAGTATTTGCTGGAACCCCTTGGTTCTCTTGTGCCTTGTCTTGGCATGTACAGAGACACTGTGCCTTTGCTGAGGACTCTGCCACCATCCCAGTTCCACCTAGAATTTGGGTTCCACAGCCCTGCTGTGTCCTGCATGTCATACCTCAAGCCTAGGTTTAGCAGAACTTGTATCTATGCAATGCACTACATTTTGCTAAAACATGTCACGGGGTCAGGAATGAAAGGATGCTGCTGCTGTGTGACTGAAGTCCATGCTCTGAACCCTTTGCATGCTCTCATCTCCTGGCTGTTGAGTGTTTGTTGTGCTGTGTGCTTAAGAGGGCAGCAAAACAAACCTTGCCCAGCCTCTCTGGAGCCGGTTGTGTGACAATCAAGAGACTCAGCCAATAATCAACATAGCTGTGACTAGTTTCTGCAATGACACAACCTTTCAAGATGAATATAGACCTATATAGGCTTAAGTGTGCTTCTCCCAGTAAAATGTGGTCATGGGTGTATTCCCAAATGTTTTCTCTATGGATGGCAAGTAGCTGGAAGAAGTAACTACAGACAGAATTAGCAATTTGAAGAAACTGATGTATGCTCCTGCTATTGACTCTATTGAGAAGTTTCTGCAAGCATTGAATGAACAAAAGAGGAGACTGCCAGGCTGTGTGGCTATTGCAGAAAGTCTTCCTGGTGCTGGAGGTCAGAATCTATTAGAATTTTATCCAGAAATGAATTAATGTGTTGACAATGTGCTGCAGGGGTAAGGTCAGATGCAGTCACTAGATTTTTCTCAGGAACTTCTTTTGCTGCTCACACAGTTTTCAGGCTGAAATGATGTATGTGAAGAGAGCAGGATGAGAGACAACTCTGACTCCTTGTCCATTAACCTTTTGGATAAACTTCAGATTTTCACATGGGGGTGTTAGCCACACTATCTAGGAGGTAAATAGTCTAATTTGTTACATCTGCAGGCTAGTGGGCACCCTGTGCCACAACTTTGGGCTGTGGTGTGTTAATGAGGAGTCTCAGCCTTGCAGGGAGTTTGTATCCAGGCTAGCACCTCTTTGTCCAGGCTGGCATCTCTGGGATACACATGCTCACTGCCTCACAAGAACACACTGTGGGTGTTCTCCACAGAGTGTGGAATGAGCAGCTGTAGATCAATTGCTGTGCAGTTGCCCTTCCTTAGAGGGTGTTTGTCAGCAAGGTGCTGCCTAATGCAGAGTGAGGCTGGTCTCTGCAGGGATCCCAGCTAGACTCAGCCTTGGACACCTCCTGAGGATCAGGTTGGGGGCCCACTGTAACCCTTGCTCAGGCAAAGGCCAGGCAGAAGGAGACAGTAGAACTCACGAAAATAGCTTCCCCAGGGAAGCTCCTGCAGGAACAAAAAGCCAAAGCCTCTGTAACAGAGCCAAACATCAATGAAGGAAAAATCTAATTACCCCTTCTTGTGGGGTTTGCAGTACAGGAAATGTGGCCCTCTGGGACAGATGTAAATATAGGCATAATCTAATGCCATACTTGCCTGAACTCCCTGCATCCACGATCTCCCTATTAAGCAGTCAGTTGGTTCTAATGAAGTTGTTGAGCTGGAGGTGGTATCTGCTTTTTCCACTCTCTCCCTACCAGTCTATGCACAGTGCAGTAGGTGAAGGCCAGGGGCATTGTAAAATAATTGGGATGAGTTACTTCCCTTGATTCCTTTAGCTTTCCATATAATGTGCTTATGTCTGTAACCTCGTGGCTGTTTCTACAGCTATTACTGGAAAGGAGTGCAAAAGGGGAGCCCTTCAGATGTGGGAAGCTGCCCTGAACAGCAGCCTGTGTGTCCGTGCTCCCTTCTAGCAGTGCTGCAGCCTATCTTCAGCAGAGATCTGCCTCAATTTGAGTGGATTTGAGAGCTGCCAAGACTTGGGTCTCTTGCCAGTCCTAGTGATTTTTGCTTGTGATTTGTTGCTGAAATCTTGAGAGATGACAGGTCTGGGTTTGCTTTCCAATCCTGCCTTTGTGAGCAGGTGGGGTAGTCCTGGGATGGTCAGTGCAGGTCCATGACCCAGTTTTCACAAAGGTGTGTAAGGTTTGTTGTTTCAAACCTCTGAGAGGTGCTTCAGTGTAGCCATGTGAGAAAAGATGTTGGTGTGCATCAGGCTAAGGGCCACGGAGTCTTCAACACCTGTGATCTCCACAACTGTTGCTACAGTGCAGTACACACGCAGTCACTTGGCAAAGGCTTGTCAGCAATGGAATCTGTCACTGAGCAGAAACTGCTTGAAGAACCCACATTGCTGACTTGGGCTCCGTTTGGCTATCCCAGCCAGAGGGCTATGCCTTTAGGAAGTAGTGTGTTGCCTGAGGTGTGCCAAGAGGGGAATAAATAAGTTTCCCTTGCATGAAGAAAATGTATGCAGTAGAAACCCAGAAGACTGGCTGCAGAGATAGTGTTTAGCAGGCCAAGGACTACTTCAAGTGTCTTTTGTTGTGTTAATTGACTGCTATCCAAATGTGTTTTCTCACCATGCTTTCGAGGACTGATCTAGCCAGATGCAAAACATTCTGCTATGAAGGAGCAGCTGTGTGTGCTAGCTGGGTTTACTTGGCTTTCAGTCCCAGGGAAAGGGCAATCTGAGTGCTCAGCTGTTCCTAAAAAATTGCTGGTGAGAAAAACAAACTAACAGACACAGCGGGGATTTTGTAGCATACAACTGAGGAGCTGAGATCTTTTCCTCCAGCAGAGCTCAGCGTTTGTGTGCTCCCACACAGCCTGCACGCAGTGGGCTGTGTGCAGAGGCTGCATTTGAGCCCAGCCCCAGGAAGCTGCCTTCCACCTTGGGAAGAGCCTGCAGGGCAGAGGGACTGTGGCCAGTCAGCCCCTGCAGCCTGGGCACAGGCTGGGCTGTAAGGGCAAAGAAAGGCAGAGTCCAGCCAGGACTGGCAGAGTGTGTTACTGTGGAGGTATGGTTTACTGAATTACATAGAATTCAGGACCAGAAATCAAGACATGACTTTTTCTATAAGATCTGTACAGGTTAGACAAGAACTTGTTGCACCTTGGTTCATCCCAGAACATTGTCTTGTTCCTGCAACAAGCAGTGGAACATCAGACTGCTGCTGATGGGAGAAGAGGGTAAAATAGTAAGTGATGACCGGTTGTAAAGGCTGATTTCATTTACTGCTGAAAAATTTCCAGCCTGCCTTCATATCACCTGGGGGCCAGTAATGCCAGTTTGTGCAGTTGTGTGAGTACCCACCAACTTCTTCAGGCTGGAGCTCAGTTGCTCTGTTGTGTTTAACAGAGGGAGAGCAGGAGTGGGTGAGGTGATGTTTCCCAGACCCCTGTTGTTTTGGGAATCACCCAGCGATGCAAGCAGCTCCCTGTGCTTAAATGAAGTTATTGGTAGCAGACTGATAATATCAAACACTCAGTGCCCTGGCAGCACTTCTGAAAGCCAAACTCTGGAGTGAATGACAAAGTGTTTTTCCGTTCCTTGGAAAGTACAAACTGCTTTTCTTTTTGCTGCCCCACCACTCACTGCATGTGGGGGATTTGTTTATGTTAGGCTGTGTAAGGAAAAAAAATCTATATGTTATCTCAGAGCTGGGCAGATTAATCCAGAGGAAGATTTACTTGAGTGCAAATCAAAGGCTTAGTTTTGTTGGATAGCTCTTCAGTGTCTTGAATCTAAATCCATAATGTTATCCCTGCAGCACTCAAATATTTTAAAAAAATTTGGAAAGTTTGCTGTTCACTGCAGTTTGTAACCAGACTGGAAGTACTGGGCATATTGCTGTCCTTTTTTTTTTTTCTGTCCTTAGGGCTTCAGCTCTGCTATCTTTTATCTAATTTAAATTTTTTTTATGTTTAGTGTTCAAGATCTCTGAAACCCTAAAGAAGGCTGTACAAATTAAAAGTGCAATCCCAATCCAGGACATGCACTCCTAGTTCAGTGTAAACAGATTCTAAGCCGAAGCTATGTAACTGATGTGCCCAGGACTTAACTAATTTCTCACTGCCCAGAAGCAGGACAATATTTTTTACACTGTCTAGTTTTTCTAAATGTTCCAGACAGGCATTATAGGACCCTTTGATTTAAAATGCATATGTATTCCTTGTATTCCTTGCTTTGGGTATTAATTTATTTCCTGCATTTTATTCTCTGGTTGCTGTTGTCTCACAGCTTACCTGGGTGCTCTGCTGCCATGTCTGCATCAGGCATATTAGGAAGCTGCTGGGAGCAGTAAACTCTCCTCCTGATCAATGATTTTCTTCATGTGAATGATGGGAATGGCAGAGAGCTGCTGCTTGTTCTGACACCTTCTGTGTAGGGAGGGCTTTAGAAGTGGGTGACACTTTCATTCCCAGCTTCTGTCTTTAAAACATGAGGGTACAGAGAATATGGATCTCAGTATATTGATAGCTGGGATGTGATGTCCAAGAAATGTTGGCAGAGTTCTGAAATATAGCAGAATGACATTGTGGGTCTGGGTTATTTAGAAAGTTGGGCAGGATCAGTTCTGGGTGTTGACAGATAGTTTATGGTTTGTGTATAGCAGCTTGGCTTCCTGGACTGATTCTTGTGTCCAGTGTGATCTGGAGGTATTCCTAGCGAGAAACTGAGCCCTGGCTCCTCTGTTGCAACCGTGGGGCAAGCTGGAGACTCTGTCTGCTTTTCCCAGCAGTTATGAGCACTTCTCAGTAGATCATGTGTGTGAGTAAAATGATTTTTAAAACGGTATAACCAAAGAGTTGTCTGCTGCTGATGCAGCTCTTTAATCTGAGTGAAACAGAAAGCAGAGTGGTGCTGAGGCTGAGCTCCACATCTGGCTGTCAGGCTGCAGGAATGCTGAATGCAAGGGACTGGCCTAGAGGAGATGGGGAATTCAGACACTGAGCCAAAGGCACTGAGATCACAGGGAAGGATGGAAAACCAGGTGCAGGAGCAAGAGTGGTGTTTCCATGGTGTGATTCCAGCAAAAGGGCAGAGAGCTTAGGAGATAAAAAGTTGATTAGCCAGAACTTGGGGTGCTGTTTGGTATATCTTGTGTTGGGAACTAGCATCTTTAATGAAGTCTCTTTGGGATTTAAATGCTGAGTTCAAATAGCAGTCAGGACAAGAAGTTTTGTTTCCCATGTCACATCAAACTGGAAATGGCAAGATGTCCAAACAAATTGGCGGCTCACATTGTCAGGTGCAGAAGGCTGAGAACTGCCAGCCAAGTTTTTCCTGGGTTCTTCCTTTAATTTCTTCAAGTTGTTAATGTGTGTAAAGGCTCTGACTCAATCATTTCTGCTCTGGTCCCCTATGGACCAGCTTGTCTTCCTTTTGGCATAGGGAGCACTGAAGCAGATCTCAAGTGAGAAGCCTTTTTGTCCAGCAGCCTTGAAGCAAGACAGTTTTCTCCTGCATGTTTTGTGCAGCTGTGAGCTGCACCAAACATGCATGAGTGTCATGCACACCCCTAAATTTTTTAATTCTTTATTCTGTCTATATTTCTGGCTCAGGCACTGTAACTGAGAGCTGGGTATAATATTTGCATTGCAGCCACAGATTTCTCTCTGATGATACTAATAAGGCTGCACTTCTGTATTGGCATGATACTCCAGTAATCAGTGCTTTTTTATGTGCAAATCTGTCCTGCTGTAGTGGATGGCAATTCTCACAAGTGTAAGCAAGACAAATTCAGTTCCTTTCTGATCAGACTACAATAGTTTTTGACATCTTTCTGGAAAGCATAGATAAATAAGAAATCTTTTCTTAAGAAACCTAGATAAATGAGAATCCTCTGACATGAAGGCACTGCCCACTTTACCAAAGGTTTCTTGGAAGAAAGTTCTCTCTGAACAAGAGGCATATCTGAGCTATTCAGTTTTTTTACCAGCATTGTTGAACAGGGTGAAAATGTTGCCTATTCCAGAAGGAGCAGATAAATTTGATTTTACCCATAATTTGCTGTCAGGTCAGATATTGTTACTTAGGTAAAAACATGCAAATTTTTTTTTTTAACTTTTCAGGGTTTTCTCCTTTCCCATGATATCTGTGATTGAGAAGTTCAGAGCATTGCATTCTACTTTTCATGTTATCTTCCAGATCAATTTCATCTCTGCTCAGATCTTGTTGGCATAGTTCTCTGTGCTCAAGTGTTAAGTTTTTTTTTTACCTGGCCCAGATAAACATTTTATTTTAGTGGACATCAGATAAAGACCAATTATTTCTATGATGCCTTCGTTGTTTGGAAAGGCCCATCTGTTCCAGTCTGATGTAAAATTCATTGCTCTCTTGACTGACTCAGCCTTTCTTTCCCCAAGCTGTATCCTCTATTTCTGAAGTAGGCTATAGAGATTCTGCTCCCCGGGACATCCTTGTACACAGTACTAGAAGGCTATTTGCACTTAAAATTGGATGACACTTCATGGTTGGCTGACATGAGCACGTGTCTGACATTGTAACTGGCCCAGATTTAACACCAAGTTCCCATTTGTAGCTGCCAAAATCTTAATAGTATATACAGTATTCCTGCTGATGGCAGAGGTTATTTTCAAAGGGGACTCAGATGGAGGGCTTGTTCTGTCTCCAGTCCTTGGGATTAGCAGCATTCATGGACGTGTGTGTACATTTGCAGACCCAATGTGAAAAGCCAGACTGAGGATTTTTTAAATGTGTAATCTGTTGTTCTTTGGCTGCATATCTGTGGCTGCAAAAGGCGACCACAATTTTCCAAAAATTTACTTCCAGGCTAAGATCTATTTGAAGAAAAATATTTTTTTTGTGTAGCATTTCTTTAATTTATTGTAAAGATGCTGTGCTTTGTGTATGGCCTAAGTCACTTGTATAAGTACCAAAGAAACAGTTGTAGTACCAGGGCTGACCCACCTACAGTACTGGTTCTAGCCACCATGGGAATTTACTTACCTCTGTTTTCCTCCTCATTTTTCAGCTGGTTTCCTATTCAATCTCTTGCTTAGTATACTCTTTCATGTCACTTTGGTTCAGCTTTTGACTTTCGAAGTTTAAGCACTGTCCAACACCTTTGAGTATATTGAATTTTTGAGGGCATTTTAGAGCTTGAACAAGTTATGTTGCCTGTATATTGCCTTTTGAATGCTCTCTAACTTATTTGTTGTGTTTATTAGTGTTTCATCCAATTCCCTGCCAGATGTTTCCTCAGATTTCATCCCCTAGGAGGTGCTCTGAGATAATTTCCCACTTTTGATGATTAATTGGCAAGTCTGTCTTCTGTGTTTGCTCCTTAAATCCTTGTTTAAGCTACAGCAGGATGATGTGCTCCTTTTCTTTTTTGCCACAATGTAAAACTTGACAGCTGAGACACTCTCTACAAAGGAGGATCTCTTCATCTAGTTCTTTTGTAATCAAAGTTTGGGAAGGAGTGGAGTAAAAAGAAGCTCTCTGGAAAGAGAGGAAGTTGCAGCCTAAACCTGCTAAAACAAAGGATTGCATAATGCATTGCTTAAACTGTAAATCCCAGCAAATAGCCTTCCAGAATTTGCTTTGGGATCGATGCTTGGCAGCAAATCATGGCTGAAGACAGGGCTATTTTTGGCTCAGTTAGGATTTCCCTTCGTTTTGTAGCCAAGTGCAAAACCACCATCCAGCTGCATTGCTAGATATAGCACTGACCTTTTTACCTTATTGGACCACAGTTTGGCTCTTAATTGAAGTTGCACTGTAATTACACCTTGTGTCCCAATGGACACTTGTCTGTCTCATGAAACCAGTACAACATATTGGAACAATCTGTTCTCAAGTGATACAGAGCAGACTCTGGGGAACCACTGTCTCTCATCTCTGCTGGTGGTGGTGATTCCTCCAGGACAGCGCCTCCTGCTATCAAAGGAGGTGTTCACTTGGGTGTAAAAGGTGGTGAAGTTGTGGCTGGTTTCAAGGGAGTTGGCTCCCCCTCTTGAGTGACCATCCAAAACATTCCCATGAAGCAGAAGGAAAAAGTAATTGGAAAAAACTTCTTTGAGATCTCACAGCAAGAGGAAAATACATCTGTAGAAACTGGAAGTTCCTTCAAGTCTGCTGTGACTTCTGCACAGGTCTGCAGAGCAGTTGTGCACTGTTTGTGTCAATACACCTTGACACTGGCTTCAGGATTGGAATATTTGTCCTGGCTATATTTCAATCCTGTAATATGAAAAGTTCCAGCTTTTTCCAGCCAGCTCTACTGACCTCTCAATCACAGAATGGATTAGTCTGGAAGGGACCACAGTGGGTCACCTGGCCCAACCTTCCTGCTCAAGCTGGATCATCCCAGAGCACATGACACAGGATTGTGTCTAGGTAGTTCTTGGATATTTCCAGTGAGGAAGACTCCACAACCATTTGGGACCATCTGCTTCAGCACACAGTCACCTTCCTCCCTCTCAAAGGAATCCTAAAGGACAAAAGGAGGCTGTTACATGTTTGGCTAAATCTCTGACTTGGGCAATTAGAATATCAGGATCACAAGGACATAAATATGCTGCTTGGTTTAGCAAGTTTGATTTTGTTTCCTGTAGTTCTGATGCTTTCCTGGTTGAAATAAAACACAATTTACACCAAAACAGAATTACACCAAAACGATGAACTTTGTGCCAAGGAATATAGTGATGTTTATATGGAGGATCACTTTAATATTGTACCTTATGCTCTGCCTAGGAAGAAGGTGCAGAAGAGTTTTGTAACACTTTTTGCAGACTTACCAGCAGGGAGTAGGAGAGACCTGTCTGATTTTGAAGATCAGAAGTGAGTAGGATACTGCTTTCCCACCTAACAAGACTAAGCAAGTAAAATATAACTCTTTTGTGCAGCTGAAATATCTGCAAAACAATGATACAGAAAATAAATGCTGTAGCAGCAAGCCAGTTCTGCAGTAGTTATTTGGCATATGATGCATGAAAAACTCAGGGATATTGTTCCTTTCCAAACTCTGTCCAAACTACCTTTAATGGTCTCAAGTAATGGGAAATCCGTCACTTTTTTCCCGGACTCCTCCTTGTTCTAGGAGTCATTTCTTCCAGTCAGTCTACATTAACTTTCCTTTGGTCAGATTATACAATTACATCTTCTCTGGCCTTTCTTTCTCTGATTGCTCCTCTTTGCTTTGCACATGTCTGTGAGAGCTGTACAAAGAGTCTGTACCTTTAGGCCAGTTACCTGTCCCAAGAGGAATTTGCCAGTGCTGAAGATAGGCATTTTTATCATGATGGATGACCTTATGGAGACAAAGTGAAATGTGGAGTCTTGAGGACTTGCCTGTCAAGTTGGTAATTGGTTGCATATGAGGCAGGTTAATCACTGTCATGGTCTTGTGTGTTGAATGTACAAGAGGAAGGTTGCATGGTGGTTTGGGGCTGTCTAGAGGGTATATGCAGAGTTGAGAAGATGCACATAACATCAGTGTGGCTAAATGATGAATGTTGGTTAAAACCTGGGAATTCAGTGCAAAGACTGTGCAAATCATGTCCTCAAACATCAGCCTTCACTAAAGATGGCATGGCACTGACTGGAAATATGTGTCATTAGTGTTATTCTGGGGGACATGGGGAGGAGCTATGCTGACCCCACTTCAGATGGGTACGTAAAACCAGGTAGAACTTGGTGCTTCATTTCTCAGCATAGCTGCTTGTGGTCTTTAGCTCTGTGTCTTGCTGTTTTGTCTGTAATCTGGGGGTAATGCTGCCCTACCTTCACAAGAGCTTGTTAAATTTGTGGGGCACTGAGGCTGAGGAGTGATGGGCAGGATGCATTAAGGGAGGTGAAAGTAATAGCATTGTGTAGACAGTGGGGCTTAGGAGCCCATGCTGAGCCATCAAGGGGGAAGAAAATTGTGAGGAGCTATTAAATGAGATTTACCTTTCCTGTGTGCTCATGTTTTGGGGAGCTATAGTCCATGTATTTTAATTCTGCCTACACTGGATGGTTTTCTCTGCTATTCTAAGGGTGATTTGGGCTCTTCTTGATCATTTTAGCTCAAGCGTGGCTGGATGTATAAATGCTGTGTGATGAAGCATATGAGGAGGATACTGTGGAGTTGTGAGATGCAGCTGATGCTCTCTGCACATCGACTGTTCTGGGCATTTTTCCTCTACAGCTGGGCTGCACTAAGTCAGACTATCTGGGGAACATAGAGACAAAGTGATGAGGAGTAAATCACTTAAGAAATGTCAAGCCCAGAATTATGGATGCTATTTCTATCTAGTGAACTTGAGGAGCCTGATGGGGAACTGTTTTGTCCAGTGATGGAAATAGTTTCCTTGATAAACTATTTGCAATTACCTGTTAATTGTCTTCTTTGAGCTCCCGTCATTGCCGTCTGGAAATCACCAAAGCCTGATTATTAACAACTGGCTTCTCAGCTCAGCAGGAAGACTGGGCTCCTGATTTGCTAATCAGAGTATTAGGCAGTCACTGTTGCTCATCTTGTCTGGGCTTGAAGTGTGAAATACAGCATAATTATGGTTTAGGACAAGATTACTGCATAGGGCACTCCACATTTACCTTCCTGTATTGAAGAGCTGGCTGTGAACAGAGCTCCAGTGAAGCAAGCAGAGGGTGGTTTCTCCCTTTTTCCCAGACAGGACAATTTCTGCTTGGGATTGTCCAAGGTGCTTGGGGAGAACACTGCTCTGCTCGTACAGCAAGTTGATACTGAGCTCCCTCTTCATGCAGTTTGAAAGGTCCAGGTAGAGATTTCCCATCAAGAGGATTAATTTGTCTTGGATTTTCTTGTGTCTGGAGAAAAGATGAAGGAGTTCAGAGTTTTCAGTTGCTAAGAAAACCTTGCAGCAAACAACTGCAAAGTCACACTGCAAACTTACACACTACTTTTCCTGGTAGTTCTGTATGAGGGCAAGCAAATGAAAAATGTGAACTTTTTAGGACAAGATATTTGTAAGCTGTGCATTCCCAGGGAAAGCAAGGATTTGGACTTTTCCAAATGTGAGTGATTTGAAAGCCTTGTCTGATGGGCCGCAAACTTCCGCTAGATAAGAATTTGGCAGGAGACCACACAGGATAAACTTCAGGCAGAAATCATCTCCTGGAAGGGAAAGGACTCAAAACTCAGGACCTCTGGTGGGGAAAAGAGCTAGAATTATAATGGGATAATGACTGCTCTTCCAGTATAACCACTCCACAACAGAACTGAAAGGAAGGAGTGATCTCCTTTGCCTTGTTCACTGCATTGGGCAGGGACACCAAAGGCTGGACAGTGTTTAGGGTAACAGGCACACAGAAATCTCTTTCCTCTTAATTGGCATCGTGTCAGACTTGTTTCCTCCAAGGACACTCAGATCATATTGATGACCAGAGAAAAGGAAAATATCACATTAAAAAAAAAAAAATATCTTCATCACCTTTTTTTTTTTTTGTATGAATTCAGGCATTTTTCTTTTGTGGGAAGCATTGCAAGTGTTTCCCTAACAGGCTTATACAAATCAGATTTTGTTCAATGAAAAAATAGTTAGTCGCAAAGCTAGTGTGTATTGTAACTAGAAATCCATAAAGAAGATGAGGAACAAATCTACTTTGCTCCTGACTTATATGAACATTTGCAAAGAGAAGGGAACATTGTTAACCTTGCACCTTTGCTAAAATGAATCAGCCATCTGGAGCTCAGTTTTTTCCTCAAAAATAATTACAATGGAATAAAAAGGCCACAGTTTTTGCCATATTTTTATTTCCCTTCTGAATTTTGAGCCAATTTTTCTGAGGCAAATTTTCTAGGTTTTTGTAAATCAACAATGGCTGGAAACATGGGATTAAAAGTTGGTTCTCTCTCATGAGACCAGCACTCAGCCTGGTGTTCAGTGCCCACAACCATGTCCACAGCAGCACCATGGTCCCAATTTGCACTAATGCAAACTCATGTCATCTTCTCCTCTGGAGTGTCCTTGCTGTGAATCTGCCCCTGTGCTGTGTCTGCCTAGTATGGTAGGAGCTGCTTGGTTTGTTAGATTTAATTTCAGCAAGTGGTGAGGCTAAAATCAAAATCCAGGATTCCCACTTCCTTTTCTTAGCACTTTTTCTGGATAAAATGTCTTGCATGTTGAAGAGGTAGAATAAAAATCACAAGATTTGACAATGTCAAAGTAATTTCTTCTCAAATTTGGCCTACACTTCAGGGTTTTGAAGAATAGCTTTTATCGTTCTTCCTAAGAGTGTACTTCTAAACAAATAAATATTCTTCCACCAATGTTTACAATCAGAAGGGGCAGCCAGAAAATTTGCAAGCAGTGAAAAATAAATTGGTCAGTAGAGATCTTTGCCAACAGGGAACTAGAGAAAAATAAACAGCATCTGTTATGGAAATATATTTTATTTGAAAGGTGTTGTCCAGTCAAGAATCTCGAAGACTTATCACCAGTGTTGAGGTGTCCTGGCTTATATCTTTGATTTATGTTTGAACTTGTTCACATTCATCCAAGTGTTGAGAAATGGCCAGTTTAGCAAACAAAGCCGTTTATTCATAGCTATACAGGGTTCATATTGCACTTTTGTGTACAGATAATTATATTGTGTATCTTGACACTATCATTTTTCATGTTTGCTAATAGTTGCTGTTTGCCAACAATTAGTGCCTTTCTGGGGACTTAACTGCAGGCAGTTGCTTTCTCTAATCATATTTGCTTCAGTGAAACAGTTTTATTCTGATTTTGAGCATATGAGACCACTGATTCACTCCAGGGGTCTGCCTTGAAGTTTTACTTTGAGTAGGTCTGTGTGGTTTACTGGATCATGGACTAATCAGGAAGAGATCTCCAGCTCATACAGTTCTGAGTAATTAAAAATATCATTGGGAGATCAAAGAAATGAAATGTGAATCAGTTCAGTAGGATCTTTGGGGCTGCAGCCCAGCAATACTGTGCCCTCAGCTGTCTAAGATGCTCATCTCCTGCAGGACCAGCTCTGCATATCAGGCTTTGCTGGTCAGACAGTCTGTCATAGGTAACAGATATGAGAATTTATCTTCAGACTTGGTGCCTGCCCCAGAAAGATCCACGAGGACAACAGGGAGGCATTAAACTCAGCGAATGGCTTCAGTATGGTAAAACAAGATGAGGCTCCTGGTCAGCTGTTCTGGTCACAGTTCAGCCACGTGGCATTCAATGTGTGCAACTGCAACTTGTGATTCAAAGAGGTGTTTCTGGTGTTATAAGAGTGCCACTTACCTTCCAAGTGCCTTGCAAACTTTATTAGCTCATGAGATCTTTGAGGTACAAGAAGCTTTTTTTTGCAGACTGAATTTGTTTTTCTTTGCATGCTTCAGGTGAGGGGAGATCCCTTTAGCCCCGATGCAATGAAGAGGGGGCCATTTTGTGTTATCTGCAATTGTTTATTATTTTCTGCTTCTTTTATTTGGACAAAATTTACTTTACTAGGAAATTCAGGTCTCATCACTGCCAAGTCAGGGACATGTTTCATGTCCTTCATAATACGTGAGGTAAAATCCCTTTTTGTCAAAGTACACAGTGTTACATCTTTAAATCTCCTTTTGGAGATGCTGTGTAGCTCATTATTCCCTTCTGGTGCCCAAAGATGTCTGGGTAGATTGTGATAATATCATCAAGGAAGGGTGCAGACAAACCATGATGTGCTCAAGCAAGTGGTAGAGATGTCTATTTAGATGGAGTGGAGGAGGTAGCTGCTAAGCCAGGACAGACTCCTGTGTGCTCAAGGGGTCTCAAGGAAAAACTGTGTGACTCCCAACAGCCAGTGCACAGGGAAAGTGAATCCTTGTGACCCTGGGGCCAGAAAGAGATAGTAAATCTTTCAGAGAAGAGAAGAATTCTGGTTTAGAAGTAAATACAGGAAAAACTTCTACATTTATTATATGCATGTCGTATATCAGAGACCAACATATTTACTTGAAAAGGAACAGGCATCTGTTCAAAGAACCCCTCTTCCCTGGTCAGTTGAATTTTCATCACTTCAGTCACTGTATTTAGCTTTCCTGCCTGTAGGAGAGAAAAAGGACAAATAGTTGGAACTTCTTATCTTTTAATTTGCTTTTTGCAAATGCAGCATTGGGCCTTGTCAGTGGGGAGGATAGTTCTGGGAGTAGAGCAACTCATCAGAAAATCCTGTCAATTTTTCATCAAACCTTTTTTCCCCCCTAGCCTGTAGGAGGTCTGCAGACAGGTAACAAAGATGATTGATAGCTCAAAGGTGATAACACTTGCAAACAGGAATTTTGAAGTTAATCAGAGCATCTTGGTTTATGACCCAACCATGGATTTCAAATGAATGCAAAAATCCCGTTGTTGCTGGCAGTGATTCCAAGTCTGCTTTAGAAATGTTCTTACTTCACTTTTTTATCTACTGTATCTTGGATGGGAATTTTGGCTTATCGCCTTGCCTTACATGGTGTGCAAGCAGAAGAGCTGCCTTGTCAGGAAAGAGCTATAATTTTTGCCCTTCTAGGGACATAGGGGAAATTTAAGTGCATCTTTGTCTTGTGGGTGAGCACTCAAGAAAGTGATTAGGCACTGAATTGAGAGCTTAACTTCCATTACAAAACAATGCATGCCTGTGTTTGGTACACTGACTGGCTTCATAAGATGGCTTAATTTATTTTGTTAACCTCAGCTCCTCGGGCCATTGTTGATTGTGTGTGGCAGTGTTTATCAAGTGTGTTATAGAGAACAATTTTGGCTGAGGTTTTGGGTCTGTGCAACGCAAGGAGAATATTTGGGTGGCATTAAGTACAGTTTAGGCTCCGTTTGTGCTCACTGTATGGCATAAATTGATCAAACATGCTCAACAACTATCTAGCACTCCAAAAGCATCATTATAAATTAATAGTTTTGCATAACTGTGAAAAATAGTTCATTTGGTAACAGCCTAGTCACCAAATTCACATAACTTACCCTATTTCTTCATGACTCTGTCATGCTAAGCTGTGGATGGTTTTGAAGAGAAGCTGCTTTAGCAGCGGCATGATGGCCATTACTGAAGAAGGGTAAGTATGAGCTGTCCTTCCTCATAGCTAAAATTTGTGAATGGTCTCTCTGTCATATACATGAGTATTACAGGAATCTCTCCTACTGACCAGCAGTTGAAAATCATTCTGTAGAGACAAAAGTAAGACACTGACAGCCTTGACTAGGACAGGTTTGTCAGACTAGCCATATAACAATACTCTTGAAATTCCTTTCAACAAGAACAATTCTGTGGTCTAGGTTATATTGCTGACAGAATATTTGGAGCTTTTGGTCAGTTGGGAAATGATTAAAATGTTTTAAAGGTGGTTTTTTGCATTGGTTACTCACAAATGAAATACAGATGTAAAACTGCTTGGGCTATAAATCTGGCCTCAATCATTCCGAACATTTCAACATCATACTGTGCAAAATGGCCTCCACTTAAGTAATTTCCAAATGACTGAACTTCACATTTTTCTTCTGTTATTGTCATCAACCTCACCAGATGTCATAATCAAGGAAGAGACACTAATGAGAAGCTGCTGGTAAATTTGGCATGTCTCAGTCACTTCCATGTGAATACCTGGAGAACAGACTGAGCATCTACAACAGCCAATATGAATCAAAAACAAAACTAAAAATAAAGAGCATGGATGTGAGCTGTTCTTTCAAACCACTCCATGTAATCAAAATAAATAGCCCTGTCAGTGTATACAAAGCAATAACCTGACTCATGAACAAGGTAAACCTTTCCAGTCTTGTGTTTCCATTATTGCAACCTACAACTAGACCTAGACAGACAGCTGTCATCTGCACCTTGCTGACTATGATAAGCAGTGACTATTTTGTAACCAACACAAATCTGTTATTTATATTCATACAGCTCAGCTACACCACTGATAGATAAAAACTTACAAATGCATTGGTGCTTCATTAGATCTCTTTTAAGGTTACATGTATCAAGATGGCAAAGAGTGGTAAAATTAGATTGTTTTCTTGCTGCAAATATTGCAGTCACTGACTGAGTCTTTCCGTAGTTAACTCTTTCTTACACTGAACAGACATTTTCCAGATATTTGCATGGCTTAACACATCTGTTTACATAGTTCCTCAACCAGACAGATTTTCTCACTGATTGAATCTGAGAAAACCTATGGAGAGAGAGAGAGAATATGGAGAACAAAATGTGTGCAACATATTTCTCTTGATGTATGTTTTCATCCCAGCTGCTCTTGTAATAGAGATGTCTGAGAGCATTTTGGACATGATGAACTGTGACCTTCAGTGAACAATGGCCCATCCCCAATACACAGAGCTAAACTTTCTCAGACTAAGGATTGTCCTCATCCTCGCTACAGTGTGTAAGCTTCCTTTATGTAGATCTTTATGATGGAATAAGCCCAGATCCAGGTCTGAACATTCAAATATCTTAGATAAAATCTAACTCCAAGGCCCCTGTGGCTGCACTTTATGATTGTACAGAAAAGTGCTTGTAAAGCTGAAACCTGTTTGTAAATAGTTTGTTGAATAAGAAGCTAAGTTACCATGTGGTTACAAAAAAAAGCTTTCTCTTTTTGCTGTTTTGCTAGTTCTTGCACACAGGAGAATTTATATTGTTGATGGAGAGTGAATTTTGAGCCTGTGGTCAACATCGATGTATCTAAGAAATAGAATTTTTTTGCTATTTAACTTTGAAAGAATGGTAATGTATTTAAGTCAAGTAAGGCTATGTGCCCTGAATGACCAGGCACAGAGACTAAGCAGTAAGTTGTGTACACTGGGTAAGACGTGTTAAGACACAGTTTGGGAAGCACTTGGTACTCGAGTCCCTTGGGAAAAGATGTATTTGGCTCTATTAAATGAAAAGAGGGATAAATCCCCACAGTCTGCCTAGAGGAAATTTGTAAACAGAGGGGCTGGAGAAAAACTATATTGAAAAATTATGCACTAATGATTTAACGAATACAGTATGGATTTTTCAGTAGTGGAGAGGATGATGGGATATGTGTTAGAGAGGGCTGGATTGAATCCAGGCCTCTAGGATGATTTTCTGTGACAGTTTGGTTAATTATAAGAACCACATTGAAAAAGGCACATAAACTTTGTCCTGTTCTGTTTTAAAAGTTTCCCCAGAGCATAAGTCCTTCTTTAAAGGTTACCCTCTGATATGTAACACGTCCCGTGTTGTTTTGCTAAGCTATGACTCTATAATAAGTGTTTGAAATTTACAGCTTCAGTTAGTCATAGACTTGAGAAGTGTTTATTTTTTCTCAGTTGTTCTTGCTATGTAATGAATGTAGCTCACCGAGTACTCTGACTCCAGCCCTGGACTCCGGCAGCCGCCGTCTTTCCAAGAAATAGTACATTGGCTGCAGCACACTGGTGATGGGAGTGAGGCCCTTCTGCCCACTGCAGAGTAATAATTTGCAGACTGAGGAGGAGAGGCTAGAACCTAAGTCACACAAGGTCATTTCTGGTTGAACTGAAAATAAAGCCCATGTTTTAAAGGCAGGTTAGGAAAATTACAGCCACTTACCCATCATATTGGTTTGCAGAAAGAGTCTGTCTGCCTATTTAGATGTGGTGGTTGCAAAATGGGGGGTTCCTTTCCCATAAGTAACTAATTTGTTTCAGTGAGTTAAAATTCCCTATTTGGATAAGGGTCTGTGAGTGCTGGCAGTCATTGTGATTAGCAACATGTTGCAAACAGCTCAGGGTTTCTTGCACAATGAGAGCTGCTGTGCATAAAGGATCCTGCATCTTCTTCAGGAGACTTTAGAAGCATGTGTTTGTATTTTGAGAAAAACTGAATGTACTTTATGGGAAAAGGAAATGCCACCATTAATACTAGATGTATGTTCTGTAAATGACTAATACTGCAACTAAATCCAAATTGAAACTACGCTTCTGTTCATCAAGACTGATGAACAAGTGTTTACTGTTAAGTAGTTGATTTCTTTAGCATTTTCAAAATGTTCTTAACAAGAGCTGCATAGTACTTACGTAAAGATTTCTTTCAAATAAGGTCTCAGTAGCCTTTTGCTGTGAGGAGAAGCTCAAGCTGTGTGCTTTGGGCTGCCCGCAGTGAGTACCTGCTCTGTGTGTGATGCTCACAGGGTGGGTTCTCTCTGCTGCTGTCTCAGGCAAGCAGTGATTGCCTCTGGAGTGTTTTGATTGCCCCTGGGGTACTTCAGTTGCCCCTGAGCAGGCTGGCAAAGACTGTGCCATGCTGTGGGTGGCAGTGGGGGCCCAGCAGCACTGCCTACAAACTGCTAGGGCACAGCTCCAGCTTTAGCAGCCATTTCTGAGCTGCTGAAACCTTTGCCAACATTTTGATGTTTGAGCTAAAGCTCTTTTGCTGGTTCCTGCTTCAGACTAATGTGTGCATCTTTCTTAATTTAATAAAAGTAACTTGTTTAGATAGTTAGAGGAAGTTTTCAGTTCTGCCTGTGTTCAAGAGAGGCAGGTCACCGGTTCACTTTTACTGGAATTAATTGTGAAATATTTTATTCTCCTTTTGATTACTTTTTCTTTGATATTCTCAGTCTGGGCTGGACTTTGTCATTGGTGAGTCAGCTTCTTTTCTGGTTGTTCCCCCATAGAATTACCTTATAGGCTTCAGCTGCAGCTCCTGGAATGTCACAGGGCTGTCAGTGTGTAGGGCTGAAGTGGGAGTGTTTGAATTTCCCTGTCTCTCTGAATTGTCCTCATGAGGAGAAGCTGGGCTGGGGGGCTCTGTTTCTAATATATCTCTTACTCACATGCATGAACATTGCTCAAAGGTGACCAAGTGTCCCAGTCCCCAGCTACAGAAAACACTGTGGACAAGGCTCTTGAGACTGTTTCCAGCCTTTGCCATAGACACTATCAAACTTGATGGGCTGTCTCTAGCAGTGCTCTCAAAAGAGTAAGGATGGAAATACATCCTGTCCTTTTTTTTCACTGCAAAACATTGAGGGAAAGCTGCCCTGGACCTGTGAGGCTGTGGTGACTGTTCTTGTTTCAATTGTCCAAGGCACCAGATCAAGTGGCGATGCCTTTGCCAACTGCTGAGCTTTCACAAAACCCCAGCTGCTGGTGTGTCCTTTCCACAGACACTATCTTGTATCTCTCTGTACTGGCACCATGAAGGTTTATACCAAGGATGAAGCAAACCTTAGCATCAGAGAATCCCTTTTAGAAGTTCATTGAGAGGGCTGGGAGCATGGGCCTCTGAGAATGCAATGGTGGATTAATTTAATTATTGTGTGTCCAGAACCTCTGCTCTGTACAGCCTGTAGATGTCTGCCTTTGTAGTGGTGTCAGGCAGAAAAAACAACCATTTTCACTGGATTTTCACTGCAGGGGCTCCACTGTATTTCCTATAAGAAGCTTGAAACTGCCTGCTTGGGGTTTGGCAGCAGCCTGAACTGATAACTACTGGCCACACAGACTATGGGACACATGCACCTGGGTCACAGGATCTTCCAGGAACTGAGGGCTCAGGGAATAATCTCACAGGCTGCATTTCAGTGTAAATAATTTCCCTCTGAAAATATTCCTTTTTCAGGGCTTTACTGGAATATAAATTGTGGCCCTTAGGAGGTCGAGGCTGCTTCTGGCTTGTTGATTGGATTAAAATATAATTATTTCCTGTTCTCCCAAAATCGCTTGGTACCCAGTTGGGGGTATTGCAAAGAGGATGCACTCCCCTTGCCCAGGAGCTGAATAGGATTTCTCTTCATTCAGCAGAATGGAAAAGAAAAATAGAGAATAATACATTAGGGACTTTTATGCTGTTGTACAAACAATTGCTTGGCATCAGAGCAAAGCCAAATATCCCCACCAGCTCTCATTCACAGCTGACCAGCAGCAGGAGAGTCAGGTTCATTACCTGGGGGATTCTGCTCAAATGCAGGCTCCAGTCCAGCAGGGAGATGTCAAGAAAGAGTGAAGGCAATGTAATCAGCTCTGAGTGTAAAAGTTACAATCCATTAGAGGAGGGAGCTTATAACATCCTGCAATGAGTGAAGTGAGACTGGGGCTGAAGGATGAAGAAAATCGGGGTGGAGGATTTTCTGGCTTTTGAGGTTTTATGAAGCTTGCAAACTGTTTTATGGGTTCACAAAGTTAGTTGAGTCTGCAAACCATTTTTTTTTTTTTTTTTGTAATTTAAATCCTTTTCTTTCCAGGGCCATCCAGGTTAGCAATAAAAATAATGTCAAACAATGAAGTAAAGCTGAGTCTGTTCTACAAAGACTAGAACATCCCACCAGAGACAGCTGAGCCACAGAGAAAAAGCACACTGTCTTTATTCACTGAATGGTGAATAAATGGATGCTCATGCTGACTGTGATTTATTTCTAGTCTCGTCTTTATTTTCAGTAACTTTCACTCTTCTCTGTTTTG
Organism: Certhia americana; assembly: GCA_018697195.1. Lineage (NCBI taxonomy): Eukaryota > Metazoa > Chordata > Aves > Passeriformes > Certhiidae > Certhia > Certhia americana. Next base: position 17,010,343 of record CM031862.1, read on the forward strand.
TGTTTGTTTTTGGTTTCTTTTTTTACTTTGGTTTCATTAGGAAGCAAAAGTTATGAAATAAATCCATTTGTACGTGTATGAGTGCCTTTCACCCATCTGGTGTTCTTATTGTGGTGACTAATTTCATCCAAATTTACCAGAAAGGCACATTTCTCAAAGGTAATTGTGTTCCAACATGTTTTGTAAAAATAAGTGGCTGAAGAGGGGCAAGACCTTGTTAATGTTTTGAGCAAGGGGCAAAACTTCAGGGAGTTGAATTCATTAGGAATTATAAACATACGCCCTACCAAACAAAATGAGAGAGAAAGAAGAAAAGGGAGAGGGCTCAGGAGAAATTCATTGTGCTGCAGCTTCAGAAAGAGCTTACAACTACCATGAGACTGAAATCCTTATGAGACCGTGTTGTTAACTCATGGACCTCTCTGTGTTTCTGCTTTGCTGAATGTCTCTGTAAAGCAGTATGTAACCTATAACATCTGAGAACAAATCAAACTGACAATCCAAGCAGCAGTGAAACTAGATCAGCCTGTTTGTTATTCTGTGCCTAGTCATGAGAGAAACGTGGAGCTTGTTTCACAAATTGAAACATCCCAAATTATCAGCAGGCCTGTGACCACTCTGCATTTTTGTTTTTTATTGGCAGTTAACTGAAGCCAAACAGGACTAGACCAAGCCTGTTACTTCATCTCTGCTTGGCTGGAAATGTTGCTGTGGTCTGATTGTGCTCCTGGAAATATCACACAAGGCTTTGTATTGGAGGGTGCTGAATCCAGAGGCAATGATTTGTGAGTTGATCCTACTACTTGTGGGATGAACTCCCTTTGGAGTCTACTGCTTGCTCTGGACTCTAAAGGACAAGCCTATGTGAAAGAAACAGTGATGTAAACGTTCTGGAGTTACCTCTGGATAATGTTATATTTTCAGGTCCAAATTTCCACATAATCCCTGCAATTTCAATAGTACGTTGAGGAAGAAGGAGAAAAAAGTAAAATATGTAACTATTTTTAAAAGAGAGGGTGAGTGGCTCTCTTCTGGTCAACATATCTGTCTGCACAAATGTCAGATATTCCAGCATAATGAGTGAGTGCTCCTCATCTAATCCCTAAAGAGCAGCTTTGCTTGCTGACAAGGCAGCAGTTACTGGGCTGGGGCAGTAAGTGGTGTATTTTCTGCAGCTCCTCTTGAAAGATCATCTGGATTTTGCATCCCTTAAACTCTTGTGCTCATGGCAAGCACTCTCCTGGTCATATAACAATACTGCTACCAAGTAAGTACTTTCAAAAAAGGCCAAAAATCAGGTACCTAAGTATATGTTTAATGAAAGCCATTTCAGAGGCGAAATTTGGGATTGCCTCCCAGATGCAGCTTTTAGGGTGAATACAATTATTTTGGGAAATGCATAGAGAAGCCCTGTAAAGGCTCTGTCCTCATTCCATAAAGTGGTGCATGCAGCCAGTCACTGGGGGTTCATAGCTACGTGTCTGACCAGCCTGGAAGAACTGACTTGGCTGTTGGTTTTTACTGCTGTTGGAGGAACCTGCCTGAGGCCATGGTGCTCAGCAGGACCCTGCCCAGAGAAGAGCCCTGCCTGTGTAATTTGCAGCCTCAACAGAAACATGCTTGGGAGAGAAAATGGGAGTCCCTCTTTCCTTGGCCTTGGACCAGTTTCCTTGTAAGAAACTGGCTTGATAAGAAATTCAGTGGGTCAGAAAAGACTATGTTGCAGTGTCAAGGATGCTTTGGCTCATGGGTGTTAGAAATGAATTCCTCCCCTTTTCAGTTGCTGTTTGCAGGAGTTTACACATAAAAAGTGTACTTTTTAAAACTACTGTTGTAGCATTTTGTTTTACAAACGAGGCCTGACTGAGTGTCCCTGGTACCCTCCACCCATCATCCATCAGTTGGTATGGGGCCAGGGGTGCTTTGGCTCTGTCCTGGTGCTCTCAGAGTCATCTTTGTGCCACCCAGAGCCAGAGAAGCTCCAGGCTTTGGTGTGTTGTGGCCATATGGCTTTTGTCTTTGGACAGAGACTGAACCTCACCCTTAAAACCACGTCAGGGAAAATAGCCTGCTTTTTGGTGTGAATTGATTCCTGAGTAAGCCTACCAGACCCTAATTAGAGTGGTGTCCCCCATGGCACTTCGTTTCCCATCTGGCTGAGTAAAAAAGGTAGACAGGCAGTGTTGCAAGCATAAGTCATGACTGTGTGCTGTTCCAGACAAAACTGTAAAAAACAGGTGTCAAAAAGAACAGCAAGGGAGGATCTTGCTGCTTTGTTGCTTAGGCCATTTTGGGGGAGGAGGGAGTAAAGAAGCTGGGCTTGATCCATCGCAGGCTACCTGCATTCTTTCTCCAGGCTGGGTGCTTCACAGTGCGATTCCCTTACGCTTTCTTATCAGCAGTGGGAAGGTGTTTTATTACTGGGTTGCTGCTGGCTGCTCACCAAGCACCCTTGAGACAGGAATCGTCACTCAAGCTAAATTAAAGAGTGCTTGAGTACATACAGGGGAAGGAAAACCAAACTGTTAGGAACTAAATCCAGAACACCTGACATTCAGAGCTGCCTGCTTGACATCAGCCTTTCCCCCCTCCCCTAACCAAGTGCCCCTCTTGCAGATGAAATCTGGGTTTCCAGAGCTGTCCAAAGGAGTAAGGCACACATCTTCTTTAGAGTGAGATGCCTAATGTCAGAATTCAGGATTCCTGCAATTTCCCCTGGCTCTGACTAGTTCTTTGTATACCCTTGGGTGCAGCATTTAATTTGCATTAAGTATCCTACTCTGTGCAGTAATCCCCTCTCACAGCCTAGCGACGCTGTAGGCTGTGGAGATGTGCAGTTGATCAAGCTGGATGTGATGAATTCTGTAAGCCAGGGTGGGGTTATTCCAGCAGGCACTAAGGTAACTTCTGACGCAGCAAGGTCATGGAAACTCTACTTCACACCCCACCTGCCAGTCAAGGGGCTGTGCTAGCACAGTGCTGGTGCACAGGATCTGCTGTGTTTGCCATATGTGTTCCCCAAGAGAAACTGGGGTGAGATGCTGAGGGGCTGTGGCTCCCATCACTTGCAGACCAGCCCCACACACAGCCTAGAGCAGGGCAGGACCTGCCTCCTCTGGGGCAAGATGGTTTGAAGCAGCCCTCAACATGAATGTAACACAGGGATTTTTTTTTTGGTGGGAATTGTAATCTTCAGCTTCCACTTCCCTTTGGGATGTGAATGTATGGATCTGGCAAGGAAGTGGACAGTTTGGCAGCTCAGCAAGCTTTGGCTGTGAATGGAAACAGATTGTATGGTCTGTATCAAGGTTCAGGCTGGGGAGGGATGGGGTCTGTCCATGCACCAGTGGTCTGGGAGTATGGTGGAGCAGGCAGAAAATTAAGTGTGGGATGCCTGCAGTACTGAAAAGTCTTGGACATCTTATATGCTGCCTGTCGTAACCCCTCCAGAGCTTACATTTATTCTCTTTCAGGGAAGGAACAGTCAAGTTCCCTTGAGCTGTTGTTTAGCCTCCTCTCATTATGTGAAGCCAATACTTGCCAGGAGCAGGTCGATGTGTATCATGGAAGAAGCATTTTCCCAAGAAGAAAAAAGTTAAATCTTTGGTGTATTTTCCCACAATTTTGAATTTTAGGATAATTGGGGAAATATATATTTATAGCATTATGTCAACAATTATTAATATTGTTGCAGGAACATTAGTTTCTGCCAGAAAAAAAAAAAATCTTTGAAATATATTTTACTTACCTATGTGTTCATCAAACAATATCTGAACAACTACCTGTGCTGAAGGAGTAGGAAAACTGTGTAGAAAAGGGGAGGGTATTTATCAACACCCCTGGTGAGGGAGCTGGATGGGTCCCTGCCAAATTTCTTGTCATCAAAGAGTCCCTGTGGCAGGTAGAGGAATCCAACATTCCATTCAAAAATGTCATGCCCCAGACATTATCCCAAGATTTTGAGGCAGATATTTAAATATCTGTGTCTTTGAATCATTTGTCCTTGATAAATGCTAGCAAACTCCTTTGTTAAACCAGCCCTGACTTTGACCCACAAGAAATACTGGCTGACATCTCTGCAGCATGCAAATAGAGTGGAAATGTGAAACCACCGGGGCTTTGGATGGGTTGGCTAGCTGCTTTTTTCTCCTTGAGGCACAAGACCCCTCTGCTGGTGGTGTGTGCCCTGTGTCACAGTGTGTGCCCTGTGACAGAGCTTTATGAATGCTGGGCATCAGGCTCTCTATGCATATTAGCTGAGCAGCTCAGTAGTACAGGATAAATATCTGGGGACAACACCTATCATCATGACAAACTCTCTCTAAACTCCCCTTGATCCACGGTCCCTCTAAGCAGCATTGGGCTCCTGGTATGATTAGAGTCCACGCTCAGCCCCTGATCTGTTTTCAATTTGCTGAAAATGATGTCGTTTATTTCCTAGTCCAGGAGCAATTGCAAGTCAAGTTGGCCCCCTGTAATTGATTTTTCAGTCTCTTCCTTCAGTGACACCCTCCTCTGAGCAGTGTTTTGGTCTCACTCACAAACATGATTGTGCAGTGAAAGAGGACCAAGAAGGTCCTGATCCTGAGGGATAATGACAGCTTTCCAATTCCCTGCTAATCTGTTTGATTTTGGTGTTTGCAAACATCAGGTTTGGATCCTGAGCAGAGGCCAGGCAGCACTAGGAAGGAAAGGCCTTTGGCAGGGGGATTGGAAAAGGCTGCTGGAGCAATCAACACAAGAACAAAGCAAAGGCAAGGGTCAGGCAGATTTTGCTGTGTGCATGTAGCAGTTGAATGAAATTGGGAATTGATCACCAGGGCCTGAGGCTAGAGACAGTATTTGCAGTCAAGGGCACCACAGCTGCAGCAGAGGGGTGCTGTGCTTTCACCTTGTTGCTTCTTGCAGGTGTTTGAGCCCCCTTGGATTTGAGAGATACAGCAAATGCACCTCTATTTCTCCCCCATGCAGCCTGGGAGTGTGGATGGGTTTAGCAGTGGTGCCAGGCCCACAGGACATGCCAGGTGGAGGAAAAAAACCAGCATCTTCTACTACAGGAATGCACGAGATGCCCAGTTATCCAAATGGCTTGTTGTTGGGCTGTGCAGGGAAGAATCCCTCAGGAAAGGGCACTAAGCTATCTGGTTGTCACCTGGTATGGAGTAAAAAGACGGTGATTTTTCTCTAGTTACTGCATGTGCTGTATTTTCCCAGTTTTTAACATCTTGCTTGCTTTTGCCCAGTCTGGGTCCTAGGGTACTTCAGAGTGTCTTTTAAAATCTCTTTAAATCCACTTGCGATTTCACTGTCTCCCCTACTATTGGTAACAACTCTAAATTAGGTTTCACCTGTGAATTTATTTCTTCCCCAAAGAAATTGCTTTCTTCCCCAAAGGATGCAGTGTTTTTATGGTGACAGAATAAATGTATAAAGGCAGATTGCAGGAGCGAGTGGAGACTAACAAAGTTTGTAGAGTGCTTTGGAGAATCCCCAAGGCTGGATAAGAAACCTGGATATCTAGGGATAGTTAATTGGCTGGAATGCTCCAGGGACAGGGGTATCTGAACATTTGAAGACACTCAAATTCCTGTCGGCTCATTCTTCCAGAGCAGAACTGAATCCAGAAATTTTAGCAAAGAACCTTATTACCAAACTAAAAAAAAAAAAGGCTGAAGAAATGTAAATGTAACTCAGGAATAAAATACTGCAAACAGCTCTTTGCTCTGTATGTGGCTTTGGGAGTCCAATGGCTCTGAGAAGCTTTTATTCAAGGCCAAACTATGTTCTCCTATGGACCCAGAGGAAAGTGTGCCTTCATAGTTTTCATCTGCTAAACACATCTGATGTGTACTCAGAAACAAAGGATGGAATTTTATCGCTTGTTAACTCAACCTCCCTAAAGCTGGAGAAGCCACAGGTGTTGAATTTTTCCTAAAGGTTAAGGTTAATACGAAAAATCATAGATTCAGTATAATCTTGTAGTGCTGGAATGAGCCTGCAGAGATCTCCTTCATCACTCTGCATTTAGGCAGGAGGATTACTTCTACAAAATGCTTATGGTTATTTGCCTGACTTCTTATAAAAAACCTCCAATGTTTAATTATGCTGATAGTCAGAAAGCGTACTTAATAACCCCTTTAAATCTGCCTTGCTTGGAGAAAACCTGATTTTTCTTCTCTTCCTCTTAGGGAACCTGGAGAGCAATTGATCATAATCTTCTTGACCTTTTAAATGTGAGAAGATTGCTATTACATCTCTCCTTAGTCTTCTCTTTTCTAGACTAAACAAATGTACTTCCTTCATCTATCCTTCCTGGGCCATATTTTCAAATACCTCGATCCTTCCTATTACTATCCTTTGGACTTCTTCCAGTTCTCTACATCTCCCTTTAACTGTGGTGCCCCAAAATGAATACAGTATTCCAGAAGAGTGATATCATTGCTCTTGTGTTACATACACATAGCACTTGTGATAATACATCTTAGAAGGAAATTTGTCTTGATTTCAATGGCATCACACCATTGACTCACTGAGTTTATGACTTAACTGTTCTGTGCTATGCAGTTGTCTGTTCAGTCAGTGAATAGCTCATCATTCTCCCCTCTGTTTCCACACTCGATTTTTCCTTTTGATGGTAATACTTTGTACTTGAACTTCAAGTTCAAGTCCAAATTTCATGTTGGTTGGGACTATCTGTTCAATTATCAAGGCCATTTTTCATTCTGATCCTGCCTTTCAAAGGAGTGGCAACCTCTTTCAATCTGTGATCCTTTGCAGAGTCTAAAACTGAGTTCTTTTGGCTGGTATTCAGAAAGTTAGGACAGAGATGTTCATTCAGAGAGGACTAGGAAACTGGTTGAAATTTATAAAGGGGGGAACTGTGGGGTTTTTTCACAACGCACTTAAGCAGCTTCTGGTTGTAGTGTCCTTTCATTTTTGAATTATTAAAATAATTGGCCTTTTTTAGCTGTGTTGCAATTGTTCACTAGAGACAGATTGTAAAAAATGTATGAGTACTGATATCATAATGATATTTCCTCACAGAGCTCTCCTTCCTTTTCTACTTCCATTTGTAATAGCAATGTATTGACTTTTCAGGCCCAAAATGAGATCAGTTTTCCATCTTATTTCTATTTAGGGAAAAGATTTATTCTTTAGTTGAGAAGAAGCTGCTGCAAAGGTATTCCCCCATTGTAAGAGAAGAGACTTGGGGACTGTGGTCTGTGATAAGAACTCTATCTAAATCTGTAACTTGGCAGGCTTTGTTTCTCTTGTCCACTGAAAGTTCACAGTGAGTACCTAGCCCAGAAAAGTTCTAGTTCCTTGAAATTTCCCCTTCAATATGTCACCATATTTCTTCTTGCATAGCCTCTTACTATCAATCCTCCTCTTCTTTCTCTTATTCCATACTAATAATGCCTCTTCCTGAGCTGTGCATTTATATAGTAGATGATAATGGTGTTCACAAAAATGGTGGGGAAGTGGAAAGATAGTTAACATTAATCAAAGGAAAAAGGATTTCCTTGTTCTCATCCTTACAAATTGCTCACTGCAAGGAAAGTTTCTCCAGGAGGCCCTGCAGGCAACATGAGCAGCAGACTCCATTCCTGCAGCATATTTCCCTGGCAGCGTGCTGACAGATACTGCTCTGACCAGCAATTCTAGAAACATCCCTGTCTGTCCAGCTGTCAGAGGACTGCTTGAGTATTTTCAGAAAATCAGTTCTAATAGTCTCACTATTTCATCTGTGCAAGGTCGTTAGTCCCCAGGTAACTATTGAGAAAGACTGTAATTACCTCCTGTCTGCTGCGCTATAAATCTTTATTTTCACTGTTGGGTCTGCACTGGGGCCAGTCTGAAGCTTTCCTCTGATGTGGTGATCAGCTTTGGGGAACAATCATCTCTCCAGCACTTCTGAGAGAGAATGTCCTTTCTGAAAGCTACATCCTCCCACCTAGATTTTGTTTGCCTAGAGATAGGAGTTGCTGGAGAACTTTCTCCAGGATTAAGTGTAGTGTAAGGCACAGCAGAATAATCTCTGGTGGCTTTGCTATCTGTGAACTCAGTACTCTTTGACCTGGATGATGAGGGTTTGTATTTAGGGACTGCAAATCCTCCTGAAACAGGCAAGACAAAGATGGCAGAGCTGGGAAATCCTGCCCTCAGTTCTCTCCATGTGTAAGTACAAATAAGACACCTCCCTCAGCTGATCTTGTGTGGTGTATTTCGCTGCTTGCCTTGACTGGTTTTGCCTTCTCAAATGGCAATGGAGTTTGGGCTTGCTGGTGTTTGCTGGGCTTGGTTGCTAAGTGGAGGGAAGACAGTGCAAAATAGTGCTACCTTTGTCACCCTTGTGTCCAAGGTTGTCCTGGCTCATGCACGGCTGAGAAAGCTTGTGGTGCCCCAGTCAGCTCACCCTCACTCTTCAAGGGCACAGCAATGCAGGCAACTCCCTCTCCCTGCCAAGGAACATCCAGGCTGGGACTTGTATGTGAGAAGCAATTGTTATCTGCTCTCTGTAATCACTGCAAACCACATGCTTTTGGAGGCATCTAGGGCTGGGGGAGCTTGTTGTACAAATCAAGATGAATTTAGGAGAATGTCAGGATGATCTTTGTACATAATAAGGAGAAAGAAATGGGCTGAGGAATATTGGACAAATGAAGAAAGGGAGCAATCAAGGAGAAAAGCTAGTTCTGGGCAGGGATGCTTGGCTTGGCTGTCTTCCCTGAAGGCTTGTTCCATTAACGTTTGGATATTCAGCAAAAGCTGTCTCTGCAGGGGTAAAGAGATAAGCAGAAATGTTTAGTTTAAAAGTAGCAGAGCTCCAGGTTTCAAGTGCATTCTGTCTGGCTTCCTCCTCCTCCCTCAATGAAATACTCTGGCTTTTCTGTAGCAAAATATATGAGTGAGTCTGGGACATGCCTGGGTTCCCTATGCACATGTGGTTCTGCTCCCCTCTTCTGATTTCATCCAGATGTCTTTTTTAATTATTATTATTTTTAAGCTGTGTTTCTATTAATAACTTGCAAGGAGGATTGCTACTCTGAACAGCAACTGGATACATACCCAGAACTTCATTTAGTCTTCATTTAATGCTGGCTTCTTCCTTCAGCTATTTACATTCCAGTACTGAAAGGCACATTGTCCAAAATAGGGTGATATGAACCTTTTCTTTGCACCTCTGAGCTGATGCCTGAAGGTTGCTGTTATAGCAGTGGTTATACTGAGTGCTGTGTATTTTTATAAAAAATCACTAAGAGCTAAACCCTCACAGGTGGGTTGGCTGGCTGGTGAAGCCATGCATGTGAAATCAATGTGATGATTTGGCTGAGTTGAGGCCAGAGTATTCAGCATCCCACAAAAATGAGCATGGTCTGTAATTACCCGTAGTTTACAGTATGCACACAGGAATTTGGCTTCACTCAGCGTGCAGAGGTCCATTGCCTGGTCCTCAGCAGAGGCAGCACATAGGCTTACATGTTTCTTCTCAAAAATCAGTTTCACTGATGGCAAACGGCGCTTGGTGAGTTTATATTGCAAGTTTCAGAGCATGTCTGAAGAGAAGTCACCTCTTTGAAAGAGACATTAGCTGTCCACAGAAGTTTTGCTGTAAAGAAATTGTGCTGGGTTCAGTGCCTTGCCCTGCACCTTTGTCTGAAGTCATGAGGGGGAAGAGCCTGTTAAAGGCAGTTCAGCTTTGTGGGTGAGACTTCTTCATGTCAGATATGAGATAGGTCTGATGTTTAGCACTGGCTACACTACTGGTTTTAAACTTCGGACGTATTTTTGGACACTTAAATTGGTGGCCCTACCATGGAGTTCTATGGAGCATCTGCAGCTCCCTTTGACTATAGGTAGGTATGCTGAAGTTTTGGGGCCTGTATGACAGTGATCATCTGCTGCCAGGTGATACAGAGAAGGCAAATAGGAGCCAAGCCTCTAGGAATTGTGTTGTGAGAAGTGAACTTGATGATCCAGCAAGTCCTTTCCAGGCCCGCATTCCTTTGGTTCTGAAGCTGGAAACATGAAACAGCGTGATTTCTTAGGACCTTGTTAGCTTTGGCTTTAAGTGGTAGTATGTATCTCCTGAGAACCATTCATAACATGAAAAAACTTTTCTTTTTTCTTAATGGTAAAACCTAAACACTTTACTCAACAGTGATTTAATGAGTAGAATATTCCCATTGTCAGGGTCTGATGCTAATAATAGACAGATGGCTGGCAGTTTGAAAATCAGTCAACACAAAATTTTTGCTATATAAAGCCCAAACCATTTTAACTTGAAAAAATTGAACTGCTTATTCTATGGTCAGATTGTAAATGAACTGGCAGTAAATACAATCTACTGACAAGATGTGTTTACACTGCAGAAGTCTTGAAAGCACATATAGCGTAAAATGGTGCATCTGATGTTAAGTGAATTATACATATGGAAAAAAAAGGAGGTGGGAAGAAGGAGCCTGACAAGAGGGCAGGAGCAAAGCAGTGATGGGAAACAGCAGAACCAACAAAAAGGATAGATGAAATTCACTGGCTTGTTTCTAAGAAACAGTTCTGCCAGATTCAGAACTAGGTAATAGTTACACTTGGTGCTCTGTATTGTTCAGAACAGTCACTAAGAACAAATCCCTTGCAGGTGTGTTGGTTGGCTGCTGTGACCAGGTGCACAATCTAGCAGTGTTAGGTGGTCACTGGTGTCTTTCCTGTTAATTTGTGGGAGTAACTAACTCAGACTGATAAGAGTAATGTCACAGAGCCTAAGTGTTTTGGGGAAGCTGAGGGAGAAGTTGCATCTGGAGGTGTTTCTAAATTATGGCCACCCTTGGGTTTGGATCATCTATATTTAGCCCTTTGTCAGGGGTAGTTCTCAGCCCTCAGTTAATTACTGTCAATCCTAAATTCCTGATTTCTCTCCACTGTTATCTTTAGCTTTACAAGCTCTGAGATATAAGAGCAGAGACTTTGTGTGGAGCCCAGTGAATCCACTGCTTGGGATTTAGACTAACAGGAATTCCCACAAGAACAGGAAGTTCCCTGGCATTTTCCACTGCTACTTACTGCCTGAAACAAGGCATGAAAAACATGCAGAGTGTGTATTATAGCCCCTCTTCAGAGATGTGTCTCACTGTCTAATACTTATGATAAAGAAGTCCCATGTGAGGATCATTATATTAAAAAATTCTGTGGACAAACACTAGAGAAAGAGGCAGCAATTTGAGATGTTTTGTTCCTGCATATGGGAAAAGGACAGGAGCTTTTCATTGTCACAGACAGCTCAAGGTGTAAAGTGTAATACCCTAGAACAACTTCAGGGCTGCTCTTGAGGCTAAGAACTATTATTTGGCCTCCACATCAAATTGTATCCCCACACTGGGGAAGAAAGTGTAGAAAATATCATATTGAAAAATGCTATATGAGAGAGAGCAAGAGATACCTGCCTGGATTTATAAAATAAGAAAATAATATGTGTAACAGCATTGACTTTCTTTTAACCATTCTAAGGGATAATGAAAAACCAAAAGGCAGATTTAGAAAGAAGTAAAGCAGGCTGTGGGAGAACAGCAAGCAGTTATTACTTATGCAGCAGAGCATTACTTGTCACTTTATGAAGAAAAAAAAAATTCTATTTTGAAGATAACAACAATGAATAATCCTTAAGACAAAAAGGTTCCAAATTTAGTCAGTGAAAAAAATAATCAGTGATTCTTTATTCTAGATAAGATGAAAAGAATATGTGCTCAGTAACATCACTGGAGATCAAGAGGTGCAAAATAGTTACATATATCTGCTAAAGATTCAATTTTGAGGTTAACCTGAGTGTGGTGGAAGGATGAGATGGATATACTTCAGAGGAGTCACTGAAACTAACTAGTGTAGCTTGGAGGAAGAACTGCTTCTTAGCTTGCAATGAAAACCTCCAGTTTAACCAGGGAGCTATCATTTTTTCTGCTATAACCTAGTAATGCAGATTAAACTGTACGGTAACCTCATATTTGTGGTCCTAAGTCTAGTTGTTTCAGCTTAGCTGGAGAGTCTCTGCAGGCAATTACAAGCTGCCCATTCCTGAAACATCTTGTAGAGACTACACGTAGTTAACAGTATTGAGCAGATACTAAAGAAAGACTTTGAAGATTTACATATTACCTTGATCCATGTATCTGTTTGCATCTATTCTTTGAACCACATGTTTTTCACCTCTAAATTATTACACCTTTTTTTATTTACAAATATGAAGTATGATGTATTTGAAATAAACTAGAAAAACAAGTCCAATGGTAGCGGTCTTGCCACTTTGAATGCAGTCTCTGTAATAACACAGTCTGTTATCTAACACAGTGTAAGACCTTCTTGTGCCCATTTGGATTTGGGGAGTGGTAATACCACACTGACTATGGCTGAGAATAGACTTTTCTAGCTGCTGTACCCTCACACATTTCCAGAATTCAGTCATACAGTTCGGAAGTAAAACATAAATTACAGCAGAGGTAGAGAGAAATTGACAGGTATGAGGAAAGGGGAGAAAGGACCTATTGTGTGAGAAGCAGACAGATCTGCTGACCTGAAAATATATTATTCTATGGAAGCACAGACTAGAGGATTTGTGGAATTTGCTCTCAATTCACCGTGAAAATGCTGGGCTGGGGCAACCAACCATTTGATGCGGGTGGTCCTTAATGCATGTCATAATTTACACTTAAGGCATATACAATCCCTTGAAATTCCCTTCTTAGGAGGACCATAAAAACAGTGTTGCATATGGAGCTCACTGGAGGTTTCTGCAAAGCTCCCCCATTGTCAGATATAAACACATCCTATTATTCTAGCTTAGGTCAGAGTTCAATGACTCCCCAAAGCTTATTTCAGTCCTAAACTGATCCCACTGCAGTCCGGGTGGGCAAAGTAGAAGTGTTTCCAACACAGCTTCTTTGCTCTGGCTGCTGCGCTCGGCAGTCGGAAGCAAACCTGATTCCTCAGGCTGCAGGTTAATGTACAGCTTATTGGTGAAATCACCCTTGCTCATCCTCAGCCTCTTTTCTAAAGGATTTTGCAAGCATTACTGAAGCTTCCTCTTCTCTGTATAGGAGATCCTGGGATTGTCATTAGCCTCATCTTCAAGAACAGGAATCAGAAGTTAAAAGACTTCATGCGGGGAATCCTTGTTAGAGCAAGGAACAGATGGCAGATGAGCCTTTGCCTGTCCACTGCTGCGCCCTGTGGGCTCATTCCCTGTGCAAACACCGCTGTCAGGGCTGTGCTGCCGGGCTGGGCACTGCCCTGTTAGTGCACAGTCTCTGCTGGAGACACTTGCTGAGGCCTGGGTGGGTATGTCCCCCTCCTCTAGGCACCATCCCTGGGCCAGTCTCCAGCAGTGTCGCAGCAAACAGTCAGGGTGAAGAGCAATCCACTTGGTCTGAGCATGGCATTTCCCTAGATTGAGGCTGTTCCTTGCTCCCAGTTTGCCAAATACACTTTCCAGGGCCATTTGCTTGTTAGCATGGGGGTCACACAGTGGTATCTCCAAGAAAGACCCTGCTGCCTTTGGGGATGGTGACGCAATGGTCAGTGCCCGGGACAGGGCTCTTGGATTGCAAATCAGGAAGCCCTTCCTCTGCTTAAAAGGATGAGATGGAGCTGTAGAAGGGTTCACACTGGGACCACAGGACTGGGCTGCACAAGCTTTCTGAGGAGAAAGCACTGCCTCCTACCCTGGAAATTAATGGCAAAAGGTTGACTCTGTACTTCATCTCAGAGGACAGGAGGTAAGGCTATCTCCTTGAACTACGTGGCTCCGTGGTACAAGGAATGGCTCCACAAGAGCAGGTAAGAAACATTTTGGCCATAGCTGCAATTCAGAGGTTTCAAGAGCCAAATAAAGCAATGAAGGAAGAACAGAGAAAAAATCTGACCACTGAATATATACAAAATAAAAAGCGCTTCTTGTTGGCATCTCATAATAACTGGATCAGGAGAAAACCAGGATATTTTACCTAAAATTGAAGTGTTGATCAGTATTTGTTTCTTCCCTTTAGTCTTCTGTCTATCAGAATCAGGCAGTTTGTATCCTTAGATACAGTAAGCAATAGACCAGAATGGCAACTCAAATTGAGAGCTTGCATGGCTGCATCTGGCCCTTGGTAGTTTATCTCTAATAGAGAGAAAATAGCAGAGACAAGGAATAAATATGCATAGTGTCTTTCCCTCCCATGGCCTTCCTGGGGGAGTTTTCCCTGCTCAACTCGTAACCAACAGGCTGTTTCCCCTCTCTGAAATATTGCCCATTCCCTTCACCAGAAGTTTCCTGTGCTGACTGAAATATTAAAAAAGCCAAACAACATGGGGGAAGTTTGTTTATTTGTAGGGCTGTATATTCATGCCTGGCTTAGGCCCCTCCTGCTGAGGAATTTCAGCTATTTTGCTGGAAATCTGGGATGGGGGAGTTAAGGCCCTGGTGGGAATGGAGGGTTTGTGGTGATGCTGGTGACAGGAGTCAGGCCCAGCTGGTCAGTGATGTCCCCATAACACTAACAAGGGTCAATGGAGAAGAGAAACTGGGTGGGAAGGGGACTGAGCCCACAGGACTCTGCTGCAGCAGGGGGTGAGTGGAGCCCAAGCCCATGGCCACCCCAGGGGCCATTGAAGCAGCACATAAGGAGCTGGTTTGTGCACCCCTACCCAAGCCCATCCAGGCTCTAGCACCTCAGTTGTACCTGGGGATCTCCAGAGAGTTTTGTTTTCCCTTTGAAAATCCCAAACACAGCCTCTGCTGAAAACTTTTTGGGAGCCTCCTTGCAGGGGAAGGCTGTGCTGGGACCTCTGCTCCCCATTGCAGGGCCCTCAGCCATGCTCTGAGAGGAGGGGATATATGAGAAGGGGGAGCCAGGCAGCTGCTTGCATCCTGGGGCCAGTATTTTTCAGGGCAGCACAGCAGTGATTCATGCTCAGCCTGGCAGCGGGGCCTCTCTCCGGAAGCCAGGCTGGTGCAGGCTCCCGTGGGGCACCTCCTTGTGCCTTCCCGTGTGGTGAGGGGCAGTGGCTCCCCAGCTGTGGTGTCTGGGGGAACAACAGCCTCTGTGGCTGCCCAGGCACCCGCAGTTAGGAAGTCATCATCTAGATCTTGGGAAGCATCTGTGCTTCCTGCCACTGTGGTTCTGAGTTCTGAGTGTGGCTGCGTTGGCCAACAAAACTCCTGTCCACCACCAGCCTCACCAGGAGCAGGGACATGGAGAAGGCTCACAAGGATTAAACATTGATTTGCCAAGTCCTTGGAAGCATGAGATCTGTCTCTGTATGAAGTTGGTGCAGAAAGCTCTATCAGTCTGTTTCAGACAACAGTTCTTCTCCAGGACCAAAGGAAATATAGATTCAAAGTCTTGCCTTTAAATAGACAGGTTAAATAAAAATGGTAGCAGCAGAAAACTGCAGTGTGCATGAAGATTGTGATGACTGAAGCATGAGATCTGGCAAAGATTAACATCCCTCTCACACCAAGGGCAGCAGGGGCCCTAGTAAACTTACAACTGCTTTTCTCCTGAAGCTGTAGAGAGACCAGCTTGTGTGGGTTTCAGCACAGACCCAAACTGGGGTGATGGGCTTCCTGTGTCTGGTCCTATGAAATCATGTTCCTGCATGGCTACCCACTGAGAAGAGAGGCTCACTATGTTTCACTCGCATCCTGAGTTTGGGGTCCCTTTGTCTGTGTGCTGCCAGGACTCAGAAAACTGAGGATATTGGTTTTGCATGCTCTTCTTCAGTACTATTTCAATGTTCTTTTTTTTTTTTTTTTTTTTTTTCCCTGACCGTTTCCATGGAAAATAATTTTTTATTAGAAAGTGCCGTGATGTTTCCAAATTTCTAGTGTTGGATGACATTTGAGTTTATGTGTGCTTTGCAATTAAAATCTTAAATGGTTCCTAAAAAATGAAAAAAAGAAAGAAAAACTTAATATTGGAGAGGGGGTGGATGTTTTCAAAAGAAAAATTAGCTGTTGCTTCTGCAAATTGATTTTCTGGCAGATGATTATATTGCAACCATTTTTCATTAAAAAAATAATCTGCTGACCAGCTGTAGTACATGCATGTTTCAAGAGAAAGAGGAAGACCTCCACGTGCTGCAGTTTGGCTTGGACTGTCAGAAGGTGGGAGGGGAAACAGTAGTCCAGAGGTTTTCCTGAACACTGCAGAGCGTGGTGCATGCAGAGCATGGAGGGGCAGGCAGATCGCGCTGGGCTGACAGAGTGTGTGGCCTCACACCGAGCACCTGTATCCACCTCTGGCACCCTGATACAACATTCCCTGCCCCTGGAAGGCTGCAGGGATACAAACCCCATAGTCTGCAGATGTAGGACAGTGGTGCCAATCTGTTCTGCCGGGCTGAAGTCAGAGTGTTATCCCTCCAGCAGGAGAAATCTCATTAAGAGGTTAAAGAACATTAAGGCTTGGAGAGGGAAAGCTTAAATCCTGAGCTCTCCAATGATTCTCTGGGAATCACCATGACTTGGCACAGGCTTGAAATTCTGTTGCATCTTGCAAACATATGATGGAAGGTGATGTAGAGATGACTTTTGAGGCACCACAGCACTAGAATTAACACTGGTTAAGTGTGCAGATGGCAGTGGCTCAGCTATGAGAGCTGCTAAGAAATGTTTTACACCCAGGTGATACTCAGGCACAAAAAAACCCTCTGCAATTCATATAGTGTGCTGCCAGAGCTGAGAACTGCAGAATGTCCCAGGATTTGGGCTGGAGGCTCAACAGTATGTGCCTCCATGTGTCATGTAAAGGATCAGAGCTGCAGCAGTGGGGTTGCAAAATTGGCAGCTTCCCCTGATCTGAAGTTTTCACTTTATGTTTGGTTTCTTTTCCTATAGCCCTCTGTCTGAATGAAAGTGAGCATGTGTAGCTAAGGATCCCAAGTTAAAGGCTGCTCTCCTGAGCATACCAAAGCTCAGTGTTTGCTTTGTCCAATTTTTCCACACAGGAATTTTCCAATTAGATTTTAGTCTGCATTCTAAGCATCCTGGTACCTTCAGGTTGTGATAGAGCACCAGAGTAACAGAAGAAAAAAATACTGACCACCACAGTTTTTCTGATCGCTTACAAACCAACAACCAGCTCTAACTCCATACAGTTGTAAGCTAACCTGTGTCTGCCCAGAATGTGTTGTGATTAATTGCTGTATTAACATGCTACTGAAGTCACAAAGCCAGTAGCTGTGCAGCTAGAGAGAGCACTGAAGGGGCCAGTTTGTAAACTTGCTCTTTTTGTTATCCTTTCTTAGAAGTCTTACTTCTGTTGTGGTTTTGCACAGAAAGGCAAGGGGTATGTGTGGCCCATTCTAACTGTACAGGGATTTGAGTCAGTCCTGATCAGACCTTTCTGTTTAGCAGACATTTACCTGTTCCCTGGTGAATGTTGGCTAAACCTTGGCAAGCAGCAGGCATGAGCTTTGGAGTTCAGGGAGCTGCACCTTGGGCTTGCAACTAACAGCAAACTGTGCCAAGGCTTTAGCCCCCTGTTCTCCTCCAGATGCAGTTTGCAGTGTGTGCAGAGGGGCTGCCATTGAGAGAGCATTGCCTGTTGACAGCCACAGACAGCCACAGAATGTATTAAGGAATTCCAGCATTGCAAGTGAGGGTTATGGAGGTAATGGTACCAACATAATAGCAAGCAGTCATGCTGCTGGGTTGCATTTTGCAAATGGGAAAATTTTCCACCACTTCTTTGTGACCTACTTATCAGGCTGGTGAATCTGTCGAGGAAGAGAAATACTGAAATATGAATGTGATAAAAGATGAGAAGCCATGCTGATGCTATTCCCCACACTTATTTACTTGCTCTCCACAAATATTCCTGCAAGTAAAACTCAGACCACAAAAATGCTTGTGGAAAGCTCAGAGCTTCCTATCAGCACTCCAGGAGTTTGTACCGTGGCCAGTTATCTTCTGTGCTGTTTGCTTTGTTGAGAGCAAGTGGGCACAATTAAACGGAGTTGAATCCAGCAATGTCACGGTAGGAATTGGTTTGCTTCCCATGTACCATTATGCTCCAGCAATCTTCTCAGTGCTGTTGGTGGAGTGTGCTCAGCAAATACATGCCCTCTGGCTCTATGCAGCAGTTGAATATTGGCATTGGACTACCAGCATGAAATCAGGTGTTGACCTGTAGCCCACCTCCCGCTACGGAGGCACTCTGCCAGCAATCCCTACCGGGTTACATGTGCTATGGGCTTGGTGCCAGAAGTTTGCTGTCATGGAGATAGGAGGTGCTCAACAGATTTCTCAGGCAGGAACAAAAAGCCTTATGTTCCATTCAAACTTCATTTAGGAGGGGGATAGCTCCTAATCTGGGCTGTTGTCAGAGTTAGCCATCACTTCTTCCCCCTTCACTCTCGCTGTGTATCACATGAGCTGCCAGTCAGCACCACAGTTGGATACCTGCTCCAGTTTGCTAGCACTTGGTGCACTTCAAATCTGGCCCAACTTTAAGATGATGGTTTTGCCAGTCAATCAGGATATCTGAAACTCACTTGTGGTCTCTGTACTCTGTACCATCATGTGTGGGAGGAAACAACACTTCATTCTAGGAGGTGGCAGGGTCCCAGAGGACTCCAGCTTCATTTGTGTGAGGCAGTGGCTTTTTCTTCCTGTATCTGTACAGCATCAAGCACAGAAAGGGGCCTGGCCTGAAGCTGGTGTACCTATGTGGCATCATAGAAGTAGTTAACATAGAAGCATGTGATATTTGTCAGGGAAAAGCACAATAATCTACTCTGATTTTTTTTTTTTTTTTTTTTTTTTTTTTTTTTTTTTTTTTTTTTTTTTGTATTTGACTATATACATTGCTGGAAATTTTGCAAAAACCTAGCCAAAAGAATTGTATAAACTGCCTTAAATGTAAACCAGACATTGTCAATTTAGGGCATTTGTAGTGGTGGTGTAAACTGAGCCAGAAATGCTGAGCTGTGAGTCCAGGAGGCAGCCAAAATGCAGCTAAAAGCCTTTTCTCTGTGTTTAATTTAGTACAAGTGTGACTGGATAGGTACCAAGCCGTGATCCTGGTCACACTCTGAGTAGGGAAACCTTAGGAGAAAGTGACTGGGGACTTTTGGTGAGAAATCACAGATCTTCGATCAAGTTTTATGATGAAGTAACAAAATGGGTGAGCTGGTACCTGCCCTTAGGGTTCCTCTGTTATGTTAATCTAAGGATATGGCCATGAAATGATATGCAAATAGAGGGCAGTTCAATCTGCCCATGCCCAAGCAGTCTGGAAACGATGGGAACAGAAAGAGGATGACCTTATGCCTCAGCTGATAAACTACAACCTTCAGGGTGGTACCTGTGAAGCCCTGAGGACTGAAGCTGCAGAGATGTGTTATGTAAGGGGCCGTTCTGCCTCCCTTGACTTTTTAATTTATATTTAAACACCTGTGGATGGCTATGGTCAAACTGGGTGGGAATGGCCTTTGCTCATCTGCCTTTTTTCCTGGTTGGCTCAGCACATGTGCCTGTATGGGGATTAAGCCTTTTACAAAGAGAACTTGCAGATGTAGTTCAAGTAAAGTTTCAAATGTGACCAGTTCCAGCATTACATGAGCTGCTAAGGGAGAAAACTGCATGCTAGAACACTTCTCTTGGAGGTGTGGTCCAGGCAGATCCAGAGGACTGGGAGCCAGACAATTCAGCATGGAAATAAGGTGTAGATTTTTTTACAGTGAAGAGAATTAACTACTGAAATAATTTATTAGAGGCTGTACTGGATTCTCTATCACAAGTAGTTTTAAATCAAGACCAGGTGTCTCTCTCAAATATGTCTTTCCTCAGCAGAAGGATGGGCTCACCTCACCACAGGGGCTGATGTTCTCCAGCCAGTGTGATGCCAAATACCAGCTTGCTTGACTAACATTTCCTGCTTGATTAAAAACCTATGGATGTTTTGGACAGAAAGAACTGTGTACTCTGTAATAGGGAATGTCTCTTGCATCTGGGAAAGTCTGTCAGATTTATGGAGTTGCCTCTTGCAGTTTATGGTAAAACTGTTCCTGCGTGTGAAAGACCAGAGGCTGGATAGTGGCTCAGCAGGGCTGCTGAATAGTGGGGACCTGGGTGTCCACAGCCTAAAGGAGGAGCTGAGACATGATGTACCCCACCTGCCTGCTGCTCCAACAGTGGATGGGATTGAGAAGGCTGGTGGATTTCATGGATGCATTCCTGTACTGGAATTTGTGCGAGGAATTGCCATGGTGCTGTAAGGCAATGGAGCAGGGAAACATGGCTCCTTCTTACCTGCAGGTCAAGTCTGCAATAAGTATGTGTGAGAGTGAGGGTGGGGGAAAGACAAGGGAAAAGGAAACATTGCTCAGAGATGCACTGATAGCAGGACTGAGTTTAGATGTAAGGTTTCCCTCTTCTCAGTAGCAACCGAAACCAGCTTGGGAGGTAGACATCCAGGAATGCATGTGTGGCTGGGTTCCTCTTACACTGGGTGGCAGCTTGACTGCTGCAGGAACTTTTAATAAAGTCAGGCTAAATAATTGAAGCTGTTATGGAGAGAAAATAAAGAAAAGCAAGGGAGAAAAAATGGATCCTTCCCTGCCAGAAACTGGCTTTTCAGAGCAATCTCATATGAGCTACAAAATCCATGTAGTCAGCAGTCCTGGTTCCAGCTGCCCTGAGGCCTGGAGAGGTGACACCGTGCAAACTGAACTGCAAACGAGGTGAGAGCTGTGGGGGCACAACATGTCCTGCACTTGCCAGGCACTGGAAATCGCTTTGCAGAGCATGCTGATTGCTCAGCAGTGTAGCCATGGTGCTCTTGTTATGTTCCTACAAATTGTGCATCTCTTTCAAAGCTGATTGTTTATCCCTTGGCTGAGGACATAGACATAATCCATGACAAATAATTTTGATTCAGTGAGCAATCTCTCACTTAACTACCTCCCCCAATTACAGCCATCACATTGGCAGGCTTTGCTGACAGATAATGCTCCATTTGGCAAACAAATTCCTGACATTTAAAGCTTCTGCTTCGATTCCAGTAGAAGCAGCCTGCATGGCAACACAATCCGACCCCACTGGGTTCCTGGCTCAGCTCATTATCATTAGCTGTTTTAAAGGCAGCCTCTAAAAATCTCTGTGCTTCCCCTCAGCACCTCATAGTGTGAATGCTGTGGCTGGTTTACAGATGGAGAAAAGAAGTCACAGGAAAACGTAGGCTGGTTCTGGGATGCTTCTTTACAGTCATCACTCATATTGAGTTGGTGCCTGAGAGCTCTGTCTGAAGAAGGGGTTATGTGTGAACACTCCTGCCATCCCCACGAATTTCAACACACTACCCCTATGCATGAAGTGAAAGAAATTTCTTACCACCTTGTTTGAGCTGGCTCAGAGCCAGTGAGAAGAATACTGCTGAGCATCTGCAAGTCACAAACTGGAAGTGTTGTGGCTCCCCTCTCCCAGTGAGCTGTGAATGTGCACTGCTCACCATGGCTGGTAGTTTATGTTACTTTCACACTCCAGCCCCTCTCCACCCCTCCCAGGGATCCATTGCTAGGCTCAGACATGCAGTCCTGGTGTGAGCAATTTCTGGGTGCCCACAGGCTGACCCCACTGTGCCTTCAGTCTACTACCCCAGGAATGGTGGAAGTCAAGAAACACTGGCTCTGACATTAATGCTTCTGACTTATTTGCTTAATTGCATCTTCTGGCTCTGGATCACTCTTAAGCCTTAGAGAACTGGATCAGATTTCCCAAGATGTTGAAGTGCCTACTAATGGAGGTGGGCTCCTAGTGGGATCTTCAAATATGCCAAACTGGTAAGCCAATTACCCCACAAAATGTGCTTATTTTTCTGACTCTGTGGGAGGAGGTCAGTCTCAGGAACCAGACAGTTCAACACTTGCATGAAATGATGAGCAGCTGATTGTCTGTCCTGTTCTCCAACTAACCTGTGTACCTTATAGACATGGCTCCTGCAGTGTTGCATACTTGCTTTTAGATGCCTTTATTCAGCACCTCGGTCTGATCAGTGCCTGATGTTGAAATCATGAGTTCAAAGTTGTGCACCCAAAGAGCATCTTCAGGCTGTGACTCCAGACCCTGAACCTTCCAGAACAGACTCCTTCAGCCTCCATTTTTTTTCTTTCCTTTTATGCCATTAAAGTTCTTACTTCATTTTAAAAAACAGATTAAATACGCAACCCCTGTATTTTCTGGTGGCTGTTTTGGACCTTTCCTGAAATACACAGAAGAGGCCACCAGAATCAACTTTTTTCTTTGTTTTTGCATCACAAAATGCCTTTGTTTTGCCTGTGGCCACCTGACAGATAAGAGTAGAACTTCTCCTGCTGCATGTCTTCCTCTTTGCTCCTTGTGTCTCTCCTGGCTGAAGTGCTCCTTTGGAAAGCAGGAGGCAGGAGTGCCCATGTGGAAATGACAAGGATTAAGAAGTCCCAGATTCCTTGCCTGCCTTTTCTTCTTACACTAGCTAATACTCAGAAATATTGCTGACAACAAAGACAAATTTTCTCAGTTCAAAACTGAAACTCTTTTGAACTAAAAAGCCTTCCTGTAGCTAGAAATCATTCAAATAATTAAAAAACCACTTGTACAGATTTTTTTTTTTTTTCCGATTAAAAATTGTCACCTGAAAGAAGACTTTCACTGGAAGGGAAACTTTCATCTGTGCTGAAAACATTTACCATTTCATTATCTGGCCAAGTCTGACTCTGCCCTCGTATTAGGAGGTGTTTGTTGGATTTGCTTAGGAATCTTCAGAGGAGGGGTTTATGTGCCTTGTGTCCAAATGTACAACTGGTGGCCAGGTGCCTATGTTGTGTCATAGGACAGAGATGCTTTTTGGGCTGTCCCCAGGCTGAGCACTGGTCCCTAACACACCAGTCTGGTGAGCCTTTTATTTTCTTCTCCCAAGGCTTTGATACTTGCATGTTGGGGTTATTATTCCTGGGACATTTCCAGGCCCCTACATGTTGCCTGGCAGAACAGTCCCTGCGAATTCCTGCATTTATAGTTTCTCTTCCATTTTCACCCTGTGAGTGTAGAAAGGTTTTCTACAGAGGAAATAAAACCTATGTGCCCTGAAAGCTGCAAAGTCACAGGCTAAGCAGAGAACAGTGGTTAGATATATGAATATCCCTGCATAGTGTTTTGTGCTGTAAATAGGCCAAAATCATTTGACATGAGAATGTTTCTTTTATATGACTTGTCTCAAGAGCAGGACTAAAGCCATTTTTACATGGCAGATGGGTTATAGTGCTTTCATTTTGTTTACATGGCTGGGAACATGACCCATCCTACTTTTCATAGCTGCCATCTGTTGGTGAAATTCATTCCAGTGCACTCAACCAGGTTATGGTTTTGGTTTGTTTGTTGTTCTGTTGTTGTTGTTAATTTATTTGTTTTAATTTGTTTTGTTGGGGTTTTCATTATTATTTTCTCTGGCAATTTAATTCTGAGCTTTTGGATCAGTGAGTAGAAAAGTGTTTTCTCCTCTCTTGAAATGGCAGCTTGAAAGAGCTTACTGATAGTAGAAAATATTCCCTCTTTCTGCTTGCTTGCAAGTTTTTCAAAAAAATAAAGCAACCAAAACCAAACCTTTGAACAGGTGAGCACTCAGTCAAAGTAGTGGAATGATGGATTTGAAGTCTTCTCACAATGCTTTGTCCAGGTCAACAGAGGACAGTAATTAAAAGATCTGTATCAACATGGCTCAAGTTTCAAGCAAATTAAGAATTCTTCAGGCTGAAGAATGCCAAGAACCTCTTTCTTTCGAAAAAGAGAAAGGTCACATATTGTTCCCTAAACTAAAGCTTCTCTCACAAATTCCACTACACTAAGATCACATTCACTCCATTCTTACTAAGTAATGATTTGCTTTGTTTATTTTTATCAACAATCCTTTTTTCTGCCTTGTAATTATGTTTTCATAGAATCCTTAAGGATAGAAAATGCTTTTAAGATCATTGAGTGGAGTGGGCACAGTGTGTTAACAGGGGGTTCTTTGGGAAAAGGGCACCAAAATTATTCAAATGCCCAGAGTAACTCTATGGACTTCTGCAGAAGAGCAAATACTGTGAAGAGTTTAAGTTTCTATGGGGGTAAAAAATTTAGGAGTGATTCTACTGCAGGCATCAGAGGCATTCAGATACAGACAAGAAGCAAATCATGCCCTCTCTTCTCTCAATACAGGCAACAAGAATGTGCTTTCTGTCCCATGTGGGCATAGAAGAACAGGATGGAGAGAATTGGTCTTTGTTGTGAAAGCACTGGAAATCAGAGACTTTCAAAGCATTTGCAGGGAAAAGCTATAATTTAAGAAGATTGTAGTAGAGATTTTGGTTAATTTAGCTATTCAATTACCTATAGAAAATGGAATTTACCATTTAGGAAAAAAGGTTGAAAGAGAAAGAAAAATACCCTTCTTAAAAGAAGCTGAAGATGTTGGTGGATGTTGGTTTCAGACTGACATGATTTTTAACTTCTGCTGAGAAATTTGGACGGTATTTGTGTATTTTTACAAAGCCCATAGGGATCTGCTGCATATTTCTTTTACGTTTGGGGAGGGAATGCAATTACTATTTTTTTTAGCTAGAAACTGGTCATATACTGCTTATTAGTTTTTAGGTGCATTTATATTTCTATCAAACAAAGTTCTGTTAATTACTGTAATAAGCCGTGTGTTTATTTTGCCAGAAAACCCTGTTCTTGTTATAAAAAAAAATCAGAGGAAAAAAATCTGCTTTGAAAAAAATAATAATGTCCAAACCTGCTTGCTTAAAAGTGTTCAACCTTTTTCAACCTACTTAACAACAGGCAGGGAAAAAGTAATTGAAGTTTAAACAATGTGGCCAACTGAGAATTAAAAGTAACAACCTCCTAGACTGGCTAGACATGTAGGGGTGGTGATGGTGGTGCTTTTCCAATGTAAGTACAAATTACTTCTGGGATTTCCTATCTTTATGATCTTTGTTAAGGTAGACCAGCTCTTTGATAGGAACCTGCCCAAAATACTCAAGCACAACTCTCCTGCCTTAAAGTAAATGTTCAGTGAAGTGAAGCTGAATTTCACACAGCCAGGTAAAGACCAGTGGAACTCACACTACAGAAACGGAGGTCAGGTTAAACAGGGCTGTCTCACATTTCACGTACCTCCCCTGTTTGTAGCTTGGCAGAGTTGGGCACCAGATGAAAGGAGAGGAGGCAAAATGGTGAAAGGGGTGATGACAGACAGACAACACCCATACATTCCTCTTCAGATGCATTTTCACATCTGTTTGGCATTTCAGGGGTTGTTTTCCTATGAGCATTACTCAAGGACATCCAAGCAAGGTGAGACCCTACACTTGAAAGGCCAGGAAGAAGAGTTTATCAAAAGGTACATTGGACACGTGTGGTAAAGTGTGGCTGTATAAATTAAAAAGTTGAATGAGCCTCCAAAGAAATATGAACAATCCAGACTCTATACAAAAATCAGTGGGGTCCCTTCTTTTCTTTTCATCCCTGGGGCTTTCCTTTTCTCTGCCAGGCAGAAGGTATTTTTCCAATGGCTTGAACTCCTGACCCAAATATTTGCAGATCTGCAAGTGGATGTCTTTTGTTACTCTGAGATCATACTATTTTGAAGATCTGGATCATCTATGGAAAACAGGACTGAGATGTAGTCTTTGTAGGAACTCTGCTTGAGGCAGCAAAGAGTGCATCTTTTAAAATTTTATTTCCCTTTGTGAGTGTAATTCACCTGCAGCCTCACAAATAAAGCCATGGCTCTATACATCCTTCCACTGCCTTTTGTCTGGCTCTCTCTAACCAGCAGTGCAGTATGCTTTGGCAGGAACCCTCCAGCCCCAGAAACATCAGAGTGGCTACCAAATATTGCAGGGTTCTTCCTCTGCAGCCCAGGGTTAAGAAGCACATCCACCCTGTCACTTGCTATGTCTCCTGACATCTGTTCTATGGAAGAAATGAGGGACAGGGGCATTTGTCCAGGAACTGAGCCTTAAAAGTGCCTTTCAACACCTTGCTGAATATCTTTGCTCTCTGACTTACCAGTCCTGTTGTAAATACAAAAAAGCAGCAAAGATCTTTTTATGAGAGATTGTTGTGGATTTTAATAAATGGAATAAATATACACATGAAAAATCAGCATACAGCTCTGAGACTACTCTATATAACAACGTTAGGACAATACAAAAGGCAAATCAATGGCACAGCTGAATCTGAGCTATCAGTGAAGCTCCAATGAGCTCAAGCAGTAGGGGTCCATTCAAACCATGGGATACCCACACCAAGGAGCTTGTGTGGGTGCCCAAAGGACATGAATTATTTCAAATGGGTGTCTTAAATATGGTTATGCTCTTCATGGGCACAGGACACTGTGACCTTTAGTAGTTTTTGTATCTACCCATGGAGGCAGTGCAGCATGTGAAAACCAGGTCAGCTCTGGTTAGGGTATGAGAGGAGACAGTGGCTCCTGTGGTCGGTAGGTGGGAGAGCCAATAACTCCTAACAGTTTTCTTACAAAATCTGCTATTGGAGGGTCTTGAACAATATTTCTTCCATATCAAAAATGTTGAGTATGAATTTGGCCCATGGAAAAAAAAAAAAAAAGCCATTCATCCTGGACTGCATATAAGGTTTTTTTACCTATTAATGGAATTTCTGTCATTACTTCTCTAACTCTTGGAAAATATTGCTTGGTGGGAGATTAGGGCAGCAGAAGAAGTTTACTTTTCCTCTGACATTTAACACAGGGTTACCTTTCCATTTTTGTTTGGGATAGGAGCCACTTAGAATAAAGAAGTACAGGACTGCTGCACACCAGACACAGGCCATATTTGGGTAACTTTCCTCATGAGAATAAAGTACAAGTTTCAGACAAAATTTTCAAGGCATGCTGTGGCATAGATCCAGTCTATCCAAAAGATTGCCTATAGCTCTGGAATGAAGACAGTGAAGAGAAATCCTTTCCCACACCACAGTGAGATTTTCTGGTTCTCAAACACAGCTCCTTTTTCTGGTGATGCCTTCTCAGGGATGGAGATCTGTTCATGCTCTCCTACATGGATGTAGGGCCTCAAACACTGCTGGATACCACCAGGCTTTAAAAATTCCCTGAGCTCTTTTGAAGGTGAGGTCTTTGGGGATTTTACCAAGAAGTCTGGGGTTCTCAGAAGGATTTTAGTTTAGTCAGTTGATGAATAACATAGACCTTGGGCTCAGAAAATAACAGGAATTAAGGTGATCAGGGATTTACAGTCTGCATTCCTAAAACTCTAGAGGGCAATGTATTAGGTGGCAGCTAGAACCATTTATTTTAGTTATATTAAATGGAAACTCTAGACATTGTCATTCTGCCTGTTCCTGCTGCTAACACCACCGGGCAGAAAGGTTAAAAATATTATTATCTGCAGTTTACTTCTCTCCTTTTAAAAATTCTTCAACCTTCCAGTCAGAAATAGGCACAATGCCATGGGCTCCAAGAGACCAGGCTCAGATGAAGAAAGCCAATCAGATACAGAAAGTGGTTGCAAATATTTTTCATCCAGTTATCTGGGTAATCCTTGGACATGCCAAAAGGATCCAGATAAAACAGTCTGCTAAAAGGGATGATGAGGAGTATTTTTCACAAAGATACATAGCAGCTGTACTCATGAATCTGTTCAGGTAAATGCTGGCTTACTCCCTCCTCCAACCCAGCCAGCAGCTAACCATGCCTGGGCAGTGGGCACCAGGACTCCACGGCTCTTCTCCAGGGCATTGCACACTCCCTGAGCTCTGTCCCTCACCCTGTTCCCTTGTGTCATAGTTTGGGTAGCTGGTTGTTGTGTGGGGTTTTCCCAGGCACATGGCAGTTCCAGCCAGTGAGAATGGCAAGAGTTTAGTGTGGCTGCATCTAGGACTGTACAAAGTAGGTGAGAGTTTAAGGAGCAAAGAGCTGCTCTAAAACATTTTCTGCAGCCTCAGAGCCCCAGTAATTCCTTACAGTTCTGTCTCAGGACTGCATCTGAAAAATCTGCCACCCCCAAAATTACAGATGAAAGAGGAATACAGGAATTTTCCCTTTATTTCTGAAAAGCCTTGAGACACTTCCAGTGTTCAGTATCTTGGGAGAAAAAATCCTTACAGGTGTACGATTCTTTTCATTTACAGTGCTATGGAGTGAAAATGTTGCTCCAGGAGGTTCTCTGCTCCCTTTGGGAAGCAGGAGATGTGTATGCCTACTTGGAATGGCAGCTCATGTCCCATGTGTCTGCGAGAGGATCACTGTCATGTTTCCAGTTGCTCTGTCTGCACAAGGTCTATCCAAACTCTTGACCTCCACTCCACTTGGTAAACCAGGGAGGTCAAAATTTTCTTCCTGGTTCTTCCTGTAAGGATGACACTCACAACATCTCTTTTAGCAAGCTAAAGCACCACACCCACCAGGAACAATAAATTAATCTTAAAAATAAACAGCTGACCATAAAAGTGTCCAGCAAAACCCTGGCCTCTGCTCCTCTGATAGCCTAGGGGTCTCAGTGCAAATCACCCTTGCTACCTACCCCCAGTGAATATTCCCTGCTTGTCAGGTTGGCTAATTGCTTTGGAGTGGATGCAATACATCTCCTGCCAGGACAGCCTTGTGAGGCACATGATGCTGTAAATGATCTTCTGTTTATCTAATCTCTTCTCTTGCTGCTATCATTGTACATATACACAAACTGCCCTTACAGCCTCCCTCCAGCCACTGCTCTGGTTACAAGCTTAAACTAGTCCTTGCTCATTTTAGAGCTACAGGCTTATTTAAGGAAATGAATGCTGCACAGTAGGCTGTTGTGGTCTCCTAGGAGGTAAAGTGTTGTGCTGGCCCTACTCAGCCTGCTTTTCAAAGTGATCTTTGCTTTTCTGCTGATCTATGCAGAAATTTCTCTTAATTGGACAGCTGCTCAGCTGGGACGCAGGTCTGCTGTTCTTTGTTCATTTCACATACACAGAGACAACCCTAGTTTAATTCAACATATGGAAATAAGCCATACAATCAAATTAACATATCCAATTCAGAGGAATGTACAAGGAATATGTCACCCAGGAGCTGGCTCCTGATTTCTGTTGATGAGATGGCAATGCAGCTCACGAGAACACACTCAGGCCAAGTTGAAGCAAGATGGGTCATGAACACACACCCAACACCTAATGAACATTCCTAGAGCAAGGGCTTAAGCCACAAGTGTGGCTTAGTGTGTAGGCCAGCACTAGAACTGACCTCTTCTCTGTGTTGATAGAGAGAAATGTGAGACCAAAGAAGGTTTTTATGACAGCTTATAATCTCCCTATCACTCCTGCAGTGAGTGGGCAGGCGATTAAGTTTTAATTGAAAAATTGGAGGGAATGGGGGAAACATCAGAAAAAATAAACATTCAAGTCAGCAAGTCACATTAGTGACAGCAGCTAATGTTTCTATCATGAGCTTTAAATCCTCAAGCCTTCCTCCAAAGCAAATATATTATGTATTGTTCATAATGCTCTTTATTGAAAATATTTAGCCATCCAAAGAGTAGAAGTACATTCAATTATTTGCTCAGAGCTTGGATCAATATCAGTATTAATAATTCATTTTAGGGGAGATATATTTAATTTTCATTTCAGAGATCACCTGCACAAAGCAGTTTGAGATTTTAAACTTGGGCATCTTGGTTTCCTGAAACCAATCTCTGAAAACAAGGAGCTGGTTGAAGGCACCAAAGTCTGTGATGATGGAGAAAATCCATCAGGACATTCCTGGCAGAGAAAGCCGTGCTTCAGCACAGAAGATCTGTGAGGCACCTGCTGAAGTGATGGGATTTTCTCTCCCAAGGTGTACAAGTGGTGCAATGAGCTGCAGCCTCTGCCTCAGGCCATGGGTTGCAATTCTGTGCTTGGATCCCAGGCTGTGGCTGTACCCTTTGCTTGTCCAGGGCCCTCACTGCACTGCCCCTTGTGTAACCCCAGGAACAGTGCCCAGAGCTTCCTGAGTGCTGGACAACTCTCAATGGCCTTGATCTACCACCTGGTTAAGATTCCCCATCTACTACAGACAGCCATTAACTGGGAGGGTTTGTAAAAAAACATAGAGATGTAAAAGAGGGGTAAAGCTCCCTCTAAAGCATTAGCAAGAATTGCTGGCACTGGTGGCAATAGGAAATTACATTTTCAAGGTAGAAGGAAAATTACACATTCAGGCATTCCAGTCCTCTGGAGAAGGGCAGCAGTTAAAGAGTTCGTGTCGAAATACAGCCGCTGCCTGTGAAGACACATTTGAAGAAAATCCAAACACAGCGACCAAGCTGCTAGACTTTTTTTCCTAGGAACCAGCCCAAATTCAGCTCATGTTGGAGATTGTTCACCACTTGAGAGCAGCCTGTGTGAGATCCCAGCCCCTGTCCCACCACCAGGTGCTGGTAGCATGAAACACCCACCCATTGTCCCTGCAGAGTCCACTGTGCAGAGAGCTCTCCTCTCTGCATGATCCATGCATGACAAGGGTGCTGAGGGCTCTGGATGGGGACTGAGCAAATACTGAGCTTGTGACAGGCTGTAGCTTCCTGATAATCAAGAAGTTTATCATGTTTCTCAGTGCTTTTTTGTTACGTGCCTCTTACATTATGAAACTACCAAGGATTTAACAGGAAGGCTGCTTTTGCACTGAAAACATACATGAGAAAAGCTTATCTTTTAGCTGGAAGACTACAAACTAGTTTTCAATTCTAAGTGGTCTTTTTTCCACTCACTTATTCAGGAAATATGGTGATTTTTTCCTACAATCCTAGCTGAGGGAACAGGAATAAAAATTATATTTCTATATTCATAAAGAATAGAATACAACAAATGGAATTTCAAGCCATTTCACCCTTTGCTTTGAATCTTTTCACACATCCTTCTACATGCCTCAAATACAGATGAGGTTTCCAAACTGCTGCTGGGGCTTCTTATCTTGGGCAATACCATTGTCCATGATTAGGAGATGTATTTGCCATCTCAGCAGTTGTAAAGAGGGCAGAGACCATCCTGGGCACAGAGTGGCTTGTGATTCTCTGCTGATAAATAAACATCTCTGTTTTCCTTTTGCAGTATGCAACTTGATGGTAAGGTTTCAAAGAAAAGTTGAGCTGACATCAAAAAAAAGACTCTCCAAGGCAAATAAAGAGAGATTTATTTTCTTATTCAGGATTCTCAAAGGCTCATTCTCTGAGCCCGTTCTGTACACAATCGTTTTCAGCATTCAGGAATGCTTTCATTTAACATCTGAAATAGCTTATTGTATCTCCTCGTATCTTTCTTTAACTGTAAACTAACTATTCTTTCCTTAACAGGTCTGAAGATATGGAGTTTGGGGCAGTGTGTAAATAATTGATCCAGAATATAATTTTTTTTACTCATTGTACTTTTTAGACATTGTTTTTCATCAAGCTATTCTCTGTGTCTGGGTCTCCTCATAGAAGTTTGGTCAGTATAATTCTGTAAAGATGTAATTTGGTGTTAGTTATATCAACTCAGCTTTAATGTCAAGGCTGTGATATCTTTTGTATTGGCACAGCTTGTTTCCCTTGCTATGGAGGAGCACAAAGTGCAGGATGTGCTCTCTTGCACTGGTATGGGGGCAGTGCAGTGGGCAGGGCTGTATTCATGCAAATCTGCTGTATGGTCATGGGAGCAGGTAGAGAAATCCTAATTACTGAGTGTGATCTACTGAGGGATTAGCTCACAGCTGCTTCACCAGGTCCACACTGCTCTTGGGAACAAGATACTGGGGAAGAAGGACACAGGGCAGGTCTACTCTTGATTGAAACTTTATGACCTCCTAAGTCTGGGGTTTTTTCTGAGGAAAAAGAACAAACCATTCCCAGCCCTCTGGCATAAGCAGCTGCCACTAGCATTATTGAACAAGGCAGAGTGCATGAGGTCATGACACTGTTGATTTTTGAAACTTTGTTTAAAACTAGATTTAAAAAGTGCTGCTACGAAGATGCTGGTACTTGGTTATGTTAAGCTGCAGGCACTGGTAGGCAGGGATGCCTGTCTGTGAGATGAATTCCTGCACAGTGATAATTGGTTATCACGATTTCCTGCATGGCTGTGTGAATCGGGGCCCTCTGTCAGCAGCTTTCTGTGGTGACAGATCGATGCTGAAAAGACAGATGGAGGGAATCTGAAGTGAGAGACCTTCCCAGCTTTAGGGGAGGCTGAGCTGGATAGATTTACAGACTGCTTCATTCTCTTTAGGAGTGATGCTTTCCTGAAGTGCTTTTCCCTGTACATGTGATATTTTGGCATTGGGTTGTTCCCCAGATGTTGCATTAGTTGCTGGGAAAGAGAACTGCAGGGTCTCAGCTCAGGTACATCCTGGGCAGCTGTATCTCAAAACTTGTCTGAAGGTGGGAGGATGCCTTACCCCAGCTCTAACTTTTGATGCCTGAGGAGATGACAAAGCAGGAAGATGCAAAGGGAGCTCACCCAATATCTGTAGCCAGAAAAACAGTGAAGCTATAGTGTAAGAATAGCTGCATTGTGCTCTGACAACAGCTTATCAAAATATTTACTGTATTGCCCTTGACTTAATGTAGTTTTTGATGTTTCTCTGTGTTACCCTACATAACTAATTTATTGCAATTTGAGTACACCATTGTTGGTTTTGAACTCAAACAAATGGTTTTAGTGGTGATTTATGTTTAAGAAATAGGAGCTGCCTAGTACTGGAGAGCTATCCTACAACAACAAACCAGTCCAGGCAGTGCAGCCCCCATAATAACACTGTTTTGTGGCAGTACAGATTAGATGTTCAGCCTTTCTAGCATTTCTATGCTTTCTTTGTGGCACTGGAATTGCTGAAGATGAGGCGGTTTAAGGCTACAAGCAAGGCAGGGATGCTGGAGAAAAGCAGTATCTTTTATTAGTCTTCACTAACTGAAGGCTTGTCTAGGTTCTCCAGCTATGTCATTTAGTCTAATAAAAAAATATAGCATCCGCTTCCAAGCATTTGCTGTGGACTTTTCAAAATGGGGCTTACATTTAAAGAAACTGAAAAATGAGAGAGGTTGCAGTAGAAAGATGCACACTCAAAAAAATTATCTGAGAGGTTTTTATTGCTTTGCACTACAGGAATTGGAGAACTCAGGCTACTTATCACAGTAAGATAGATAGGGGAATTTTGCTAGCACAGTAGGCACAGTAGGTGCTTCATGGTAAGAACGCAGTTGTTAAGGGCTTTGTACTCTTGAGAAGTTGCAGCAAGAACCACTGCTGGTGATAATAATGGACTAGAAATAATGAAATTTTTTATGTTATATTGATTTCTATGAGCTTTTCTCTATTCTCAGCTTACAGGCTTAATATGATAAAGTGACAGTATAGGACCTGTACATCACATCGATGGATCCTTTCCCCTCCTATAAAGAGAAAGTTTACAAATTAGTTAAAAGAGTGTGGGATTAGCTTCAAGGAGTCTGAAGTTCTGCAGTGTCTCTGAGGCTGAGGAGGACACAGATTCCTGACTGTGTTTGCCATCCTCCTCCAGCAGTAATGAAATACCATACAGCCAGACATATACTATAAATAATGAATGACCTAAAGAACAAGTTGGAGACCACTAAACATTGGACGGATTTAATGGCTGGCCTAGGATTTAACAGATGTGCATCAAAAGATCTGCTCTGTCCTAGGAAGTTTGTAGCTCTTCCCTTCCCTCACATTTAGCTGTGAAGATAAATGCATTAAGGCTTGTTTGCAGCTCATGAGCTGCAAAGCAAAGGCCAGGTGCTTAAGAACTAATCAATGGTTGTGGACATACAATAAACAGGTGGATTATTGGGAAAGGCTTTAAAGAGGATCCAAAACCTTTCTGCTGCAAAAAGCAGAGTGAACATTTGTCTTACTGGCTATTCAAAGGGAAATTGTCCAAGCAGCTCTGGCACAAACACCCAGTGATGGTCTGCCCTGCCATCTTCTCCTGCTTGTGCTACAGTGAACTTACTCAGGCAGCAGCACCAGCCTGGTGAGAGCATGGAAATCATAGGGAGAAACAGCACAACATTGGCTGGGAATTGAAGAGCATCAGCCCATAGCCTTGCACCCAGTTAACAAAGCCTATGTAAAACCAATTCAAAGAGAAGCAAGAACAAGAGTGCACACTTGCAAGTTTGTCTTCTCTTTTGATTTTACCCTGCCTCTTGGTTTCACTTATCACCAGGATAATTTTGTCTGTAAAATAATCAAGGTCCTTTGGACCACACACATTAACTGCCTTGTCGAGACAGAGCAGTTTGACACCCACAAATACTGAAGCAAGTAAGTTGTACCAAATGGTCAGTGGCCCACTTAGGAACCCCTTTCCGTGTGACTGTGAAGTTGGAAAAATTATGTTGCCTGATGCCTTTGACTTGCTAAGGATCAGTAGTGCAATGGATGATGAGTCTGACTGTAAGGGTGTAGGCAGGTCTCCCTGCCCTTGGCAACCTTTTATCGACCTTGGGAGTATGAGGGAAGTTCCTACAACTTGGAAGATTTGTCTGGATGGAATTGTTGGCAAGAGATCTCATCCAGGGAAGGAGAGTTCTGGAGACCTTGGTTTATATGTTTTAGAGTACAGAAGCACCAAGCAGAGGGGCTGGGATTACTGATGGGAGCTGCTCTCAGTCCAGTCATCAGCAGCCTGTCCCCAGCACCCAGAACAGCCTGTGCTGCTGGCTGCAGCTCAGCTGAAGGCTCTGCTGTTATTCCCAGCAAGGGAATAACATATATATACAAGGGAATAATTCTTGCTGTAATTCAGGCAAGGTCTGATCCACAACCTGCTGAAATCACTGGGGATTCCCAGCTGAGTGGTGACCTGCAGATCAGGATCCTTCTCACAGGCACTGTCTCTAGTGAGGCTCCAGCACAGTCGAAGGGAGCTCAGACATACTGGAGTTCATAAAAAGGGCCACAAAAACCAACTTCCCACTGGCCCTCTCCTGCCAGGGAGAGGCCCCTCTGCTGCTGTGCTTCTGTTGAGGGGTGTCAGGTGCCTGCTAATTACAGCTAATGAGGAATTTAATTGCCCTTCAGCACAGGACTAGCTGTGCAGGAGGTGTGTCTGGGGGCAGGTGGTGGCTGGGGGGTCTCCATGCCCTGCTCAGCCCACACACATGGTAAGAAGGGGCCCTTCCCCTGCTCTCAGCACAGTTGGTTCTGTGGGGAGGGGTTGTCCCAGACGTGCAGCCCCAAGCACATCCACGTGCCCTTCCAGTCTGCTTTTCTCCATCTAGAAGTCCTTGGATGGGGTAACCCTTCCTGCTGGGACCTGCCCCTTCTGTTTGACCTGGGGACTTGTGAGGATTTCCTGGCAAGGTGTGTGCTTCTGCAGGGGGCTTGGGTTTGTGCAGTGCCTGTTTCTGTGGGCTGTGTGGGGGTGGCAGGAGGCAGGATCCTGCTGTTCTTTAGTGGTGAGGGGCTGGTGAGCCCCTGCTGACAGGCTGAGTCCCTTGCTTTGCCCTGTGATGGGTTTGCTCTGACCCAAATGGTCTGCTTGGTCTGTGTGTTTGGAGCATGGAGCAAGACAGGAAGAGCTGCCGGTGGAGCATGCACAAGAGGGCAGATATTGCCTTGGATGCTCTGTCTACAAGCACATTACCCTTTGTAAAGCACCAGACCAAACCCATGTGTGTTACCAGTGTTTCTCCCATGCTGAACCCCAGCACTGTGCTCTGTCCTGTGTGCCTCCTCTCTTCTCTGTTCTGTAAATAACAGACATGTAATCCTTCTTCTCATACCTGTGTATCTGTGGCTATGTAACTCCCGCTCAGAAAAATGAGTCTACTCTTCATTTTGTGCAAAAGATAGCAGCTATTTTTAGGTACATTCCAGGTGGGTAAGGTGATGTATAACACTGTATGTTACAGAGAGGCATGTTATATGCTAGAAGAAACCTAGCTTCTCCTCTAAACTAATTTAATAACTTAAAATTACTCTTTCCCAGTTTACCAGATTAGTCACATTCTTCTTTAAAAGCAAAACCTCCCTCAAAAACTGCCAGTCCCGTATTAAAGTTGCCCTTAGACAGTTTATAATTCAGGACGTGTCCTTTTCTTTCCTGGAGGAAGCTGATGTGCAATAAGGATTTTATAAAAGGCCATCACTGAACAGCCTAGTGGGAGAGAAGGCATCAGTGTGTGTGTGTGCTTGGTTGTGTGACTGAAATAGCTGTGCTGTACTGGCTGCAGAGCATGGCTGTGGGTTAGAGCTGGGTGTGATTTATCCTCAGCAAAACCGACTGGCTCCAGTAAATTGTCCTTGTCTGTTTGATTTCATATCAATTGAATGTGTTCACAGAGACTTGTTGAAAACTGATGAGGTTTGGATTTAGTCTGACAGGACATGGCCAAGAGCATTTTAGCATTTCTAGCAGCTTTTTTTTCACTGCTAAGAAATTCCGAACCACCTAATCTGACTAGATGCCTGAATTCTTTAAAAAAACATAAAAATAAAAAGGCAAGTAGTAAATGGAAGGAAACAGAATGATTTCAACAGCTACCAGGTGGCGGGCTGCAGGAGATCCAAATGCCCCTATGTTACAGTCTATGTTACAGATGTACAGCAGGCAGCACAGCTAGTCCTGAGGGAAAGGCTACAGGCCAAATTTTGATTCTGGTCTTGCTTATGTAAGACTAGAAGAACCCTTTCAGCCTGGAGAAGTTTAAAGAAATTGTTTTGAGCAAGTCAACTGTACTCTTTCAAGAATCCTATTTTGCAGGCAAAATATTGCAAATACTAAGCTATAAAGCCTGCATTGAATCTTTGCTTTCCTGTAGAAGTAGTTCATTCAGTCATGTTTTTAAGGCTCTTTTCAGAGGCTGGCAGTTGGAGCTGTGCTGGGGGGCTGTGCAATAGCTCTGCTGTAGTTCACTTCTGATCGGTGCCACGGCTGACACTGTTGTGACACACAGGCACAGGGGGAGGCATGAGCTTTTATGTGCTCTGAATGCAGGGCTCTGAGATGAGTCTCAGCTGAGTGCACCTGCAAAATGCAGGGGCAGCTGAGCACCACAGCACAGAAAAGAAAGGGAAAATCTTCCCTGCTGCAGAGATATTCCTTGCTGAAGAGCAGCCCAGTTGGAGACAGATCACCTGCTCCAGTCCCTTGTGTTGTTCCTCCCTCCAATAACTCTCTTGAACTCATTCTGCACACTGGCCTTGTCCCCTTTCTGCTCTGGAATGAGTTCATTTTTAGCACTTCCCTTTTACAGGTCAACTGTGGTTTCTGGCTTTGGTGTGTGCAGTGGGTAGAGATAGCATTGTACAGGGTGGGAGTCTTTAAAGGCAGATACATTTCTCTGCTCTCTGGAGGACCTACAGGACGTCACAGAGTTATTTGGTGCCTCAGATTTCCCATCTGTGGGGTAGAAATTGAGAAGGCAAGCATATGTACATCAGAGGTCATGTAATACAGTTTCCTTAGGCAAATCTAACTGGTGCAGCTTAAAGTGGTGCAGGGCTGTCCTGGATCACTCATGGCTACTGTGAATGTGTCAGCTTTTAGGGAGCACTTCCACAATATCCCTTCCTGTAGATGAAGACAACCCAAGAAAGACTAGGCAATGTTTGAGGCTTGTTTGTGGTTCTGCCTCTTGTGACAGACCTGGAAGTAGAAGCAAGCTCAGACACTGCTGCCAAGGCAGTCAGGAGGGTACTCAATGTGTGGCAGAAAAGGTTACACCTCAATATCTCCAGAGGCTGACACTAAACTGCCCATGGTTCCTGTGGAAGAGGGATCCCAGCCTTATCTGCAGGATGAGAACTCTGTGGCCACTTCCTTTTCTCACAGAGAGTGTTGTAGCCTTAACCTGTGTGTATCTGCAGGAAACAAGAAAGCCCACAGCCTCTCAGCATAACCATCAGCCTAACTAGCACTGATCTTTAGCAGCTCACCCATTGTGGCTTGTAGGCAGCAGTAAATTTGTTTGTGAGTGGTTGCCACATCCCACAGGACCTTTTGGTCTTGTGTGCTCCTCCATACACCCAGCTGGTTTTGAACATCAGGGCAATAGTGGCATGGACACAACTCTTGGAAATGTCTTGTGGCCATCCTGGCTGGTAAAGAAAGAACGTTTTATCAAGATAAAGTCAGAACTCTGCAATAGGAAGAAACCTGACATGTTATTCTTGTGTCTCCTAGGTGACAAGCGAGCAGCTGTCTGTGGACACCCGATCTGAGCAGCATGGGCCTCCCTTTCTGCTGGTTTGGGGCTTTGTGCCCTGTCACTGACAATTTGTCATGTTACACGTAGATCTAGAAGCTGACCCTGCGTAACACAGCATAAAGCAGAGCAGAGGGAATATATTGGGATGGGGTGGATCCTAATCAAAAACATATGTGGAATATCTTTGTCCTAGTCAAAACTGTCCTGTCTGGAGACACGTCTGTCAAAAGAGAAGCAGTTTATTAAATGCTGAAGTATCCCATGGTTGGTGGGTCCTGGAGCCTGAGAAATGTAGGACCTGATTTCCCCTGTCTTACAGCTGTGGATATAGAACAAAGAGCTAGGACTAGGTCAGAGCTGGATAGAGAGAGAGGATGGTGCTGGGAATCAGACACTGGGACAAATGACCTTTGTGTGACTGTGGCTGCTGTCAGTACTTGGGATGAAGGCCGTGGAAAGACCTGCTGTTCCTTTTGTCCAGCCAGAGTGAGGAGAACTGTGAGACAAAGGAGTGATCCTGTTACTGCCCTCATCACACTCACTGTGGACTTGCAGCACACCTTGGCTAAGATTTGAGTACTTGTAGGCCTCTCTTTGAGAAGATAGAACTTTTAAAAACAGAGAAAATGCTTCTGGTCTTAAAAGATTTATGCCAGCCGTGCTTCCATTTTATTCAGGTGATACAGCTCCAGGCCACCCCCAGAGAGTGTATCAGCTGTTCTGTTCAGACACGTTTCTTCCTCTATATGGCTCCTCTGGCAAAGAAAGCTGTGACTTCCTGACTCTCAAGCTCAGGGAATTTTCAGCCTATATGGTTCCATTTAAGAAACAGTAATTAGCAGCAAAGACTTCACACCACTGTCCTGTGAACAGGGAGCTTTCACAGCTGTTTTATTTCAGTGTAACATGTAGAATACATGGTGTGAAGAGGGTCTGCTATAGTAGAGTAGTGCCTAAACAAATCCCACTGGCCACTGGAGCACTCAGGGCAGGACTGAGGCTTAGCATTGCTTTAAGGGAAGAATATCATTTCAGCAGGGGAGATGGGTCTCTCCAGGAGAGTGCTAGTGTAGACCCCCACATTTTGGGAACTGCACAGCAAGCTTTCAGCTAAGATTCTAAAGGTGATTAGTTTCAACCTGGTGGTATCCCTCTCGCCCTTCAGGGCCCTCTGCCAGAAGCATATGCTGTTACTTGAGCTGTTTTAATGGCCAAAATGTGGATGGCATCCGCCCAAGTGATAATTTACCATGAGCTCAACTCGGCTCACAAACCATTCTGTAGAAGTTTATTTCTCAGAGAAACCAGGCTTCTCCAGTGCCACTCCTGGACTAAATGCAATGCTCTTATAATGTAGCAGGCCTCAGAAAAGTCAACCCGTAGAAGCCAATACCATTTTACCCATAACTTTACAGCCCTTAGCTAAAGTGGCAACTTCTTTAATTTACTTTGCATAGTGATTTTTTATGTACTTAGAGCTTCTGAGATGAGCAGACTTTAATGCAGGGTTGACAACTTTGAATTATTAATTGCATGGGGAGAAAGAAAGCATTGTTTTAGAAAATACTGCCTCTGAAAACTTGCTGGGCTATAGAACTGGTTATTTTTTGAGGGGAGGGGTAGTTAGTGTTTGGTTCACAGGTCATTTTTCAAAAAGCATCACAGAATTATTAATATAGTTATAGTGCTTGTTGATTTAAACAGAATTCAGGCATTTAAGCTCTTTTCTTTGGCTCAAGAGTTCCATATATGTACAGTGGAGTTGGTACTGAGTTGATCCACACATTTGTGGAGGACTTCTGGCTGTGTGGGTAGCCCTGTAGGAGTTATTGCTCTTCCAAGGAAGTGTTTTTCCTATCAGTATATTAGATGTCTGCACAGCTTGGGCAGCATTTACTCTGATGTAGTATCTCAGTGGAAAACCAGCTAATTTCCAGGAAGCCCAGGTATGCTTAAGTCTCAACTGAAATGGGCAGCACCATTTTCCCAGAGCTTTAAATATTTAAATTGGGATATCGTTTTATTTTATAATTATTTAAAAATTAAACCCTTTCTAAGGAAAGACAGAAGACACTGTGCATTGTTGTCTAACTGTATTTATTCAGAAACAAAATGCTTCTCCTATGTTGCAATGTTTTTCACATTTTCAGTTGAAAACACTTTACTTCGTCAGTTTTGTTTCTTCAGGCCTAGAAGTCCTTTTTCACTCTTCAGAGTCTCTGCTTTATGGTTACCTTGGATTTTTAAGCTCAAGAGATTTTTATTCCTTTCCTTAAGACTATGTTCATGCATTTTCTTATGTGATTAATACAGAATAAAAATGATAAAACATGTGTTACTAATGTACCACTCGATGTTATGGAATCGGATAAGGCTTTTTCAAATGACTGACATTACATATGTCTTTCAAGGATGTGAATCATATGTAAACCATATGTTTCACCTATTTCAAAGATTGTTAAAGAGTAAATATTATAATGAAATTAACTTACAATCATGGTTCTGAAATGTATATGTAAGTATTGATAACAATATTCCTCAGAAGTTCCTTAGGTGGAACTGAGGGTAGCTTTCAATTGTGTTTTTAGGGTGGTATTGTGATTTAACCCCAGCTGGCAGCTGAACACCACAGAGCTGTTCTCTGACTCTCGCTTCCATCCCCCAATGGGATGGGGGGAAGAATCAGAAAAAAGGAAACCTGTGGTTTAAGAGCAGTTTAATATTTGAAATAGATTAATAATAATAATAATAATTGCAATGAACAGGGAGATAACAAGTTGAGAATAAACCCCAATAAAGACAAGAGATGCACAACACAATTGCTCACCATCTGCTCACAGTATTTTCTTCTTTTCTAATTTTATCTAGAGAACTGCTTAAAGCAACCACCCCTTCAGTTTGCAACCTCCCACTTTCATTTTTCAGACAAAGTAACGGTTTTTTTGTCCTTCATGGAAAAACAAAGCTGTCAAAAAGATGTTTTTTTACCAAGGAAAATGTGCCCTGCTATTATTTCAATGTCATGGAGAAGAAAATTGGGGCAGAATGAGACTGAATTACAGTGAAAATGCAGAAAGCCTCAGTCCCTGACTTCTGCAAGGTTCTCTCACAGATCTTTCATGTTTTAATGTGTTTATATTTCTTTGAGGAAGAACTTGTTTAAAATAATAGGAATTATAAGGATGTTTTTGCAGATAGAAAGGTGTTGAGCTCAAGGTTTTATGCATCTGCTTTTTATGCGTTTTCTCTAGCTGCTCTTTTTTGTTGTCGTTCATAAAAATTTACAATGGAAAATTAATGAGGAGCTGTCTAGTGAGATGATACAGTAACTGTAGCCAGGCTAAAAGTGAGTTGTCAGCTCTGGACCTTCCCAGTACAACAGGTAATTGCAGAATTGTGTGAGTGAGATACAAAGGGAGGCTCTGAAAGGTTCAAAGAGATTTATTGAATACTTCAGACCACAAAAACACAAAACAAAGTCTAAAAAAGTTCCAGAAACAGGACAAGAGGGACCTGTT
Source organism: Certhia americana (assembly GCA_018697195.1). Taxonomy (NCBI): domain Eukaryota; kingdom Metazoa; phylum Chordata; class Aves; order Passeriformes; family Certhiidae; genus Certhia; species Certhia americana. The sequence goes on from CM031862.1 coordinate 17,052,069, forward strand.
GTCAGAAGCAGCTTGTCATATCATTATGATTTACTGTCCTCTCCCAAGTGATCTGTACAGTCTCTGTCAGCAGCAAGGCAAACAAATGGCATTCGAGGGGGCTTGGGATGAGGGTGTGGGAGAGAAGGCAGCAGTGATGATGGCCACAGCAAGCTTAGACAGTGAAGCCAGCAGAGCTCTGTCTGAGCAGAAAGCACAGAACAAACCCAGGTTAACTAAAGGAAGTTTCCAAATATAAGAATTTAACTTTGATGTAATTCCCAGCTTTCTAGGGAATCTTGGTAGTTATTAAAATTAATGGGATGATGCATCTGAACCATGGTACACTGTAACTTTGAAAATTCCAGTCTAAAGCCATCACCTTCTCTATTTCTAAATTCTGTTTGTTTCTCCTTTTAGCCAGACGTGAACTTGTGCTTTAATACGATTTGTATATGAAGCAAAAGTCAGATCTGTTTAGATTGAGTACTTTGGGCTAATGATTCCATCCCTGCAACTTTTAAAACAGACTTGATAAACTATTTTACTGATGATCTCTCCCCATACACACTGCAGGCTGCATAGAAGATTTCAATTAATGCTAAAAGCACAGAGGTTTGAAATGCATATGTTTTTCTTGATGTAAAGGAAAATCATCCCAATAATCTGTTACTATATAAAACAAAAGAAGCTGACTGGAGTTTCTTTTGGGTTTTGTTTGCTTGTGTTTTTCGTGGTTTGGGTTTTTATTTTGTGTGTGGTGGTAGGTTTTTCTTAAGTGGACTCCAGTTCAGAAACTAGTAACTGAACAAAATGATAAATTCGGAAAAAGTCCATTCTGTGCCTACAGGGTTGGCGCTATATGCTTGGCAGGAGACCCTAGAAATTTCACAATAACTTATCTCACTTCAGAACAGATATTAATTATGATAATAAAAATAATCCAGCAAATCATCCTCCTTTATTTGTGAGTCAACCACAGGTATGTTTTCACAGGTAAATGGCTTGCCCCAGGTATGAGCGTGTGTCCGTGTTTAGGTGGTTTTTCAGAGTCTTCCACATTTGGACATTAAGGTGTGATTGTCATATTACCAGTAGGGCTGCTGTAGTCCATGTGTGCTCCTCAAATCTCTGCAAGCACAACTTGCCTCCCAGGTTCATGCCAATGTATCTCCCCACACTGAATTCCTTCTCCTATGTTCCCCATGTCCTTTCTCTGCCCTCTCCACTTGTTTCATCCTTCTCTTTATGCCTGTTATTTACTTTATGTTTTTACAACTTACTCTTTTCTTAAGCATCCTATTCCAAGTCCTCTTTCATCCAAACCCCTTTTGCTACATTTTAGGCTTTGTCTTGGCCTTCTCAGAGACCTCTCATCATTCCCTTCTTCTCAAGGAACCTTTCTTTTCAAACCAGCTTCCTTCTGCTTGCAGGGAGGTGTGTTCCCATCTCATCCATCACTTGGAGCCATGGCCAAGGGCAGGACAGGCATGATCTGCTGTCGATTTGGCTGAACAATGGTCAGCAGCAGCAAGGAGGAAGGAGGGCTTTGAAGACACAGCCTTAGGACTTGCTTTGATCTTTAGAAGCATAGCTATTGGTGTTTTCAAGGGAGAAACCTTTTCTCTCCCAGGAAGACTTCCAGGAGAGGAGTCCTGGTTTTCCTATCTGATGGTTCCTTTTCACTCTGTGGAAGAGGACAACTCTCTTTGCCCTCTAGGTTTCCAAGCAGGCACTAATAACCAGCATAATGACCAGCTCCAGACAGTGCATTCAACACTTTAAAGGTGGATGCATCACTAACACTCTGCTTTACCTGCGCTGCACATTTCCCTTTTACAGCAGCAAACAAGGCTCAGCAGCCCCTCTTTCCTTGGACTAGCCTGCAGGCCCACAGAGCCTTTGTGGGAAGAAAGCTGGAGCTGATAATCCCTTTTAGAAGTAGGCTTGGTAAATGCAGTCTTGGCATTCCTGTCACCAGCTTGAGGTGAGAGCAGAAACTGAGCAGCCTGAACAGCTGGCAGTGCCCATGACACTTTATTAGCAGCACAGCATACTTCAGATTCCATGGCACAGTGAACTGAGGTTATTGGGAAGCTTGTATACATTCCAAACTTGCCCCTGGCAGAACTGGCAAATCATGTAGCTAGTGTCCCTTTCCAGGACTTGGCCAAGCATAACCCACCTCTCTCCTTTCCTCACCTCCCCGGTACTCAGCTTTAGACTGCATTTGTTCTCTGGGTTGTCTGTCTCCTGATCTGTGCATTCACAGGCTTTGATGCAGGGTGGAGTGTGTATCTCCACAGTAATCTAATTCCATCTTTCCAGAGGCATGTGACTCAGTATCAGAAGCTGCATCTTTTTTAAGTTGATTTTTGGCCATAGTTTTATAGGAAATATCTATCACAAGGTTTAAATCCAGTAGAGTTACAACAATCTTAAAACTAGCAAAATATGTTTTAAACTTTTAACAACAACTAGGGCTAGAAAAGTTCCAGTGAAGTGATCATGGAATGCTTATGCCATGAGTGTTGCTGGTGCTACAGTGCACTTTTCTCCTCTCTAACATGCAACTTCAGCACAGGATTGGCATTGCCCTCCCAGACTGTGTGGTTGGGAACAGAAGGTTCTCTCTCATAACAAGCTATCCAGACTCTTCTGGAACTGAACACATCCTGTACAGGGGCTTTATACCTGTCCTCTGCACCCACACAGTGCAGCAGCACCATCTTCCTTGTCTGTGCAGGCAATAAGTGAGCTCCAGAACTGGTCCTGTCTGAAATGGAAGTGGTTGTTCAAGCATTTGGAGAGTTCCTCAACACTGGGGCTAAGGCTGTGTCTGGCACTCATTTGTGTTACTGGTGGAAAGCAGAGAGCCAAGGCTAGCTGATAAATTTCTGGCTCATCAGAAAACTCAGAAGGCTCAGCCTAGGACATTTCATTGAAAGCAAGCCTGATTAGATCTGTGTGCCCTGAGCTGAGGGAGTGTCACTAGGCATCACTATTTCTCTTGAGCATCACTGATTCTCCTGTCTCCAGGAGACAGCAGGTCCCTGAGGGCACCTAAGGGTTGGGTGCAAATAATCCATCTAGATAGCACTTTTTACACAACAGGGACCCAAAATTTTATCTGAATTCTCCTTGCATTTTTATGAGTTTAGGAGAATGCTACCATTGCTAAATAATTAGGAGCAGCAGCTTGCCAGCAACCATCAGATAAAGTGTAAAAAGGTTTTGTTTTAAGATGAAAAGAGGTTGTAATTAGCTACTTACATTTACATTTCAACTACAGAAGTGGAGTAACTCCAGCCCAGCAGTGATGCCTGTGAACCCTTTGATTCAGGGTCACAGGAGGTATCAGCAGGCCTGCTACAATCTGTCACCAAAGCTGTCTAAAGGGCCATGCTTGGGTAGCCAATATACAGTGCTGTTGTGCACACCACAGCCCTTGGATAAAAACAGATGGCTGGCGGGTTTTTATCTTTCTCCAAAAGTGAGAGGGAACTTTTTCTGTTGAGGAGCAAAATGTTCCTGACTTGGCTCTGTTGTTACTTACTGGACATCTCCTGTATGTTTTCCTTTACAATGCCTATCTGTGTGCAGGGACAAGAGAGCTGTGTTGCTCTGGAGTGCACAGGTTCAATGTAATCAGTTGTATGAGAGTCCTAATTGCAGATGTTAGAAATAAGGGGTTGTGGAGAAGCCTTTCCCTGACCCCTTCACGCTGAGGTAGTCACCAATGCCCTACCACAAGCCTCATAACCACTGCCATTTACACCTAACCAGGCTGCTGAGTATTAAGGTTTTCTCTCAGTAAAGTTATCCTTCCCTTTCCCCCTCATCTACATCTCTGAACATGGTCTTGTTTTGATTCTTGTGGTCCCTTGAGCATCTGGATTTGGCTCATAACTCAGAAGGCTATTTTTCTGTCATGCGCTCAGAGTTGTTTAGCACAATTTTATCCATTCGTGGCTGTAAGCCCAATTGGAAACATGTGGGCTGGTTAAAGACAGGTGGAGGCATTTCTTTTGTTAATTAGGCTTCAAATTCCATTGTGTTCCCTATAACCAGTGGCCAGGCTCTGATCTCAGTAACACCAGACAAACCCCATTAGTGAAGGAATAACCCAGGATTTGAACTGCTTGTAAACCTCATAAGTTTGTCTGGAGTTGTGGTGTTTTGGATTTTTTAAGGGTCGTTTTGTTTGTTTGTTTTTGCCTTTGCTTGAGACGTTTTTAGAAAAACGATTGCCACATGCAACTAAAAGCTTTTTCTAGCCTGGAGGGGATAAAGAGAAATTTTCTGGGGCTGACAGGGCTGCAGAGCCAAGGCCAAGGTGCTAGGATCTGACAGGAAAAGCAAGGGGCTCCTTTCCCACCAGCATGTTGTCCTCCCTCCCCCACCAGCCTACTTCCCTTCTGCTCTACACCCAATCACTAATTTAATCTCCAAATCAAGGGACTGCCATTTTGCACTAGGCTGGGAGCTGCTGTTCACACACACACACACCCCGTGGGCTCTACCAGTAATTAGAATAACACCTTGTGCAGCGTTTAAACAACAGATGCCTGTTGCTTCACCCACTCCAGCTATAACTCAACTTCACTACCACCTTAGAGCTCTGTCAAGAGGTGTGGTGGGGTCAATCTTGCTGCAAAATGGAGTTACTCTTCTGCAGGGTGTGTATGTGTGTCTTGAGAAGATGGTACAGAAAGAAATGGGCTTTACCAAAAGTTAAATATAAAGGTTTAGGTTTATTTCCTCCCTGGGTGAAGGCAACTGTGCAGGTACTTTAGCTGTCTCCTTCCTGTGCACAGAAGACCTCAGGCTTAACTCCTGAGCCACACTTGCATCCCCTGTATTCCTGTATCACAAGGAGTTTCACTGAGCTAGACACCTTGAATATATTTACTGATTTGGCTGCTGAGTACTTGCTGCCCATTAAAAATGGCATATCTTACATAAAGAATGTAAATATCTCGGAGGTTTTCTTCCTTTATCTTATGAGTTTTCACTACAGCACTGCCTGCAGGAGTTGTTTGTTTTGTAGATAAGCTGCTGCATCACTAAGTCTCCAGGGTTTGGGGTATTTCCATGGTTGCTACCTTTCTCTCTTGGGCTGGGGAGTTGGTGTATGTGCCCTCTGTGCTGTAGTACCTCTGCCATGTTCCTGACCTGTTAGATAGGGCTGCCACCCCTGTTAGCTGCCACTCCTGACCATGCAGACAGTGGAATTTGGAGTTCCAGTGCATGGAGGAGGAAGGAAAGAAGAGCAGAATGAGACCAAAGGTCCTTGTTTGTTTTTTGTTGCTGAGTTGGTCGTTCCCACCCCCATCCCCCCAAATTAAAATTAAGACCACTTGGAAATTTTCTTGGGGACTACAGGGGTCCTTGCACTGCACCCAGTGCTGGGTGCCATCTGGGGAGGGTGACATGAGTTGTCAGAGCAGACTCCAGTGCAAGCAGCAGAATCCAAGGGGCAGAGAGAGGTATGGTCACCATTAACACTGAGATGGAGAGGGGGATACAAGCCTGCCAGTTGAATATCAGACTCCAAAGGCTAAGGCTCTTTGTGGATTGGACTAGATAAAAAGATTTATCTAAACCAGCAAAGTCTTGTGATAATTCACTGCCAAGTGCCAACTGAGCCACTGAGCTGAGCCTGTTTGACAGGAGAGCAACAGTGCAGTAGTGAAGGATCACACAGGTGTCAAAAATCACAGGAGGTGGGATTTCATTTGGTAGATCAGTGTGTTTTTACTTAAGAAGCCTAAAGCAGCTATGCATTTGGCTGACCCTCAGGGAATTCTTGGAGGCTGACTCGTGCTCCCAGACTTGTACTCAGAAGAGGAAAGATGATGCTGAAGTCAAAACCTTGCATCCTGTTTCTCTCTGCTGTGTTACCCACTTCCTTCCTGGGCTGTTCTCAAGCTCTGGACCTCTGGTAATAATGTTAAACAAGTAATAACTTTTCACAAATATGTACTCTCTCCAGTGTGAAAGGTAACCTCTTTTCCTTCCTCTAATTTCTATCTAAATTGTGAAGACTATAGAGTTAACAATCCACATTTCCAGTATGCTTACCCAATACAAGGAGGTTGTTGAAATTTTGCCTCAAAAATACTTTTCTGTGTCAGATTTGTGACTTAAACAGAAAGAAAGTTTCCAGCCGAAGAAAATTGGTCTGCTTCCTTTAGGAATTTCTAACTATATTTGTCAAAATCTAAAATGCTTGAAAACTGAGGTATCTTAGCCATTGCATCCTTGCTAAAAGAGAGTATTCCATTTTGAAATGCTCTCATAATGTCTTATGGGAGCTGCTGGCTTCATGTGCCTGTGCAGCTCTGGTTTAGGTGCTGTGCTCACCATACATGGAATCATAAGTTTGTAGAAATAACAGAAGAAATTTTCATCTAATGTGTCACCTACCCCATCCCACTGCCCTAAAGCAAGATTAATTGCACCCTTCCTCTTCCTCATGTGTATTTATCAATCTGTTTCTAAGACTCTGCAACAGTGAAAGCTTCAAACAATCTTAGGCTATATAGGCCTGTGGTTTTGTAATTATGGCTATTGAAGATTTTTTTTTCTGTCATAATATTTTGAAGACTAGTGGCCTTTAGGCTTCTTCTTCCAAATACTAAATACTGGTTTTAAAATCCTTTTCCTCATGTAAGGGCTGGGAGTGGTTGTTTGTTTGTTTGTTTGTTTGTTTAGTCTTCTGATTATTACCACTGGTTTTGGAGAAGTCTCCCAAAATTATCTGTATCCTTAGTTCAGTGCCTGAAACTGCAGCCTATATTCCAGTTAAGACCTTGCCTCTACTGAAGAGACGGGAGGACTTTCTTGCAAAGTCTGTCAAAGGGCACTTCTCTTTGTTTCAAGTTGGCTTTCCTCACAGCAGGGTGGGAGTGTTGGCTGACTCAGATTTTTATCCAGTGCAGTCCCCAGAACATTTGCTACAGATCTTTTGTGCTCTTGGTCATTCACCATGTCTTGACTTTGTTCACTTGGTTATTTCTGCCTAATTATAGTATTTGACCTTTGTCAATGCATACTTGCAACCACGCAAGCCACAAATTTTCTTTCTAATAATTGCATAAATTGGTCGAGTTTTGGTGTCTGGTGGTTTGGGGTTTTTTAACTTAATTACAACTTCCAACCTTTATTCCCTCTGCTCCATCTCACTACTTTGGTATCGTACTTAGGCTTTAAAAGGTAATCCCTATGCCATTGCCAAAATCATTAACAGAAACAAAGAGTAGTGCCAGAGCCAGAACACACCCTTGAGTAATCCAGTTCCATATATCTTTATAGGGTGAGCCTAAGCAATTTAAAACTGATCTCTATTTTTTTTTTTTTTTTTTTTTTTTTATCATTTTGGCGTCAAGTCTTGAGCAGCTTCATTTAGACTGTGTTTTCCTCACTCTTTCTGAAAATGTCACCTGGGACAATGTTATAAGCCTTGCTGAACTCAAGATGTGTCATCCACTGCTTCTTTCCTCAAGGCCTGAGACAAGAACAAGAGGGGAGAAGATCATGCATCACAGCAGATCTAGCCCAATCTAGCATCATACCCAGGGGAAAACAGGAGTGTGAAATACATGAAATACAGCCCCCAGAAGGTTCTGCAGGGGCCTCTGTGACAGAGCTGTTATGGTTTCCAGCCAAATACTTTCAGGTTTTGAAATTTTAGCATTTAAAAAAAGTACATTAGTAATGTTTTTCTAAGTGGCTATGGTGCATTAAAAAGTGCATCAGTAGCATTTTTCTAAGTGGCTATAGTGCATTCCTAGACCCTGTGTTATTTACCAACATCCCCTGTATGGTACTGAGAAACTTCTCACTCTAGAATTAGCACTCTGATACACAGGTTGTTTGATGTCTGGTAAGATGATGTACACACAGAAGCCTTTACTGAGGCTCAGCTGCACTTCAACAGGAGGCAACAGAGCTGTGTCCAACATTTTCCTCACCATGAAACTGCTGATGTGCGTACACTTACTCATCATTTCTGGCTGTATCTGGGGCCCAGTGATTCCAGTGGTAGACTATCAGGTTGAAATTTATCCTTAAGTCCCTCACATCTTTATTTGATGAATCTGGGTGATTCTTGAAGCAAATTGCCCTGTCATTGAAAAAGAAACCTATGCTGTAGGGAATCAATTCTGCTGAGCAAGCACTTAGAGGGTTCTTCAGAAGTACAGCACACATTCTGGTTATCAGGTGTGCTCCTGTTGTTCTTGTTCAGTATCTAGATGTGCAGTGCCTTTGGGACACTGTCAGCCACTTGATCCTGAGCTTTAATTTAGAGGAAGCACAACACAGTCTGGAAGAATCAGTTTTTCACATTGGGGGAAGGAGAAAAGACTGCTTCCTGCTCTATCATCTTGAATGCTGTATTTCTAATCACGGATGACAACTGAGGAACAATGAATTTGAAAGCTCCCTATCAGTGTCTTAACACAATATTATTCCCATTTTCAATCTACTTGCATTAGATAAAGTTGATGCAGATATGCAGGCCAAGAAAAGGTAAGCATTTTAGCTGCCCATCTATTAATTTCTTTTCTCCCTTAGATAGGAGAAACATTGGGTTGAAATGGGGGTAGGATTCATATAAGAGCTTTTGTTTGCTATGTACTGTATTTAACTAGTGGCCTCCCAAGGTGGTTTCTTGTAAGCATGAAGGTGTAGAAAGAAACAGCTCAAAGACAAGAACTCTTGACTGTTGTCTTTCTATTTTGACTGTGTGGGGCCACAAGGACTGTTTGGAGAGGGGTGCTGATACCTGAATCTCCTAAGAGCAGACAGTTGCTCTCTGCAGACTGAAGCCTGGCATTTCTTATTTTTCAAATAAACCTACAAGGGGAGTGACATGCATTGAGAGTGTGAATGAAGGAGGGTGCTCCCATGTGAGTTTATTTTGCTTAGTGGGTAACATCAGAGGAGGCCTAAATAAGGCTCTTTATTTTCAGCAACACTGATAGTCTGCTTTGAAGTAAGATCCAAAACAAACACACTCCCGCCTTCATCCCAATTAAAAAGCAATAAAGACTCTCTTCAAATTTTAAATATTGAAGGTAGGATATCTGCCAAGAAATCTTTTTTCTTTACAGAGGGGCAGATGTCAAATATTGTGAGGCCACTGCATTCCCCTCTGGTGTCATGCAGCATCACTCAGTTGAGGACAGCCAGTCTGAGTTGTGCTGCCCTAACGCCTGGCTCCTGGTCTGGCTGTGCCCTTCAAGTGTACAGTTCTGCAGAGGTCATGTGCAAACACAGTATTTAGAGATAACAGCCCAAATTCATTCCAGCAGTTTCACTCAGCTGGTTATATCACCTCCTGCCTTTTGGTGCTCTTCTTAACCTTGATGGCTCCAGCAGCAGAGGAGCAGTGCTCTGTGCAGGCTAGGAATAATTTGGGTGATAGGAAGGGGCATCTGTCCTCAGGCCGGTCACTCTAACCATTTCCTAGTGCCTAGTAAAATTGAGAAAAGGAAAATCATACCTCTAGATAAAATAGGGAAGTTCGCGGAGAGAAAAAAATAAAAGTGCCATTTTCCACACTGATATATCTAAGAGACTGAAACTGGCTCTTTATCTTCAGAAATACTGTTACAGATTCAGTTTTAATTACCATCTACTGTTCCTCCTTTCTGTCCTGGAGTGTTTCTGTTCTTGTATCTGGTTTAGTTTCCCTTCCTGCAGCATGTATTAAGTTCACCAATGAGAATATAAAGGATTTGCCGGAATAGAAGAGTGAAAAAGTTTGTGGACATAAGAGAAAGGGCTGGGGGAAGGCAAGAAAGGAATGATAGGAACAATCTACCCCATTGACATGGAAGACCAAAAAAAAGTAAGAAATGTTTGTCTTCTAGTTTCTGTGACTTCATAATTAAACACAGATGGATATACAGGACGGTCTTTGAGGTAGGACTGGGTCTCAATGTAAGTGAAGCACTCTCCCACTGTTTCTTTACATCTCCTGCCTCTCTTTCTGGAGGAAGAAGTAAGCAGTACAGCTGCCCACATGGGGATAAGTCAGGAGGATGGAGCAGCACAAAGAAGCAGCCAGAACTCTTCATGTTGTTTTTGTAGAGGTGTGTAAATGTATCTCTTATTTATCTTCAGCTTTATTGGTAGCAAACTCACTGGATTTAATGGGAGGGCATTGAGTTAAAACCAGTCTGGGAGGAAAGACCAAACAAAAGACCATTACTGCAGTTCTAAATTAATTCCTGACAAGAAACAAGATCCAGTCTGATCATGTTTTCTGAGCTCTACAAGATTTCATTTTCAGAGTTTGGATCTTAATTTACTGCTTCTTCAGGTGTTCTGAACTCAGTGAAGAATAAAATGCTACAATAAATCTACTTGGTCTTGTATTGTGTTGGACACAGATATTGGCAAATCAATGTGTACATCAAGTTCCCCAGTTTCTATAGTCCAAATCAAGACTTGTTCTTCTATTTAGAGCTGTCTTGAGTACAAGGTCCTTCAGGAAAGAGGAGATGCAATTGGTTCCTTCCCTGTCCAGCCTTCTCTTCCCCATGTTAGAAAAACACAGTTCCTTCAGCCTCTCATATTTCACACACTTTAGACTCCCAACTGTCTTGTCAGCCTTTCTTGGGACTCCCTGCTGTTGTTGATATGTTCCCTAAATGGTGGCACACAAGTGAACTTCAACATATTTCAGTTATTGATCCAGATCAAATGACATCTGAATTTTGCAAAGTTAGCCCATCACTTACTGCATAAGGAAGTCTGCCACATTATTGTCTTCCTTCTCTTATTTTGCCTTATGTTCTCCTGATGATAAAACATTGAGGAAACCTAAAAAAGATAGATCTACGTGATTTTTTTTCAAGCTACCACTGGCCTCTGCACTGATAGTGGCACTATCTTGCATATCTCTACTCCCTATGGAAGGGGATGAACCCTGGTGTTGCCTCGAGATAAGCAAGATTATCAGACCCATAAACTGCATGGGAGACCAGGAAGCTGTTTGGTCCAGGCATTCCTCTTCCCCCCCAGGCTACTTCTTTCTGGAGGAAGCCATTGATCTTTGGCAGGCAGACATGGCTGGGCATTCAGTCAATCCATCAGTGACAGACTAACATAAAACAGTGGCAAACAGCCTCCAGTGGTTTTGGGGAAGGGCTCCTTGGCTGGAGAAGCACAGATTCAGCATTCATTCAAACTAACTTTTAAGGAATTTTTTTTTTTATTACAGGAAACAACAATGATAATAATCTGGGGAATCTCTGTCAGGAAAGAGCCTTTGGATAATCTCAAGAAAAAGATATCTAGGCAGGAAGTCCCACTTGGTTTAATTCATTTAACAAGATCTTACAGGTCTCCAGAAATATATTTTTATTTTATTCTGAATGGAATTTATGGTGGAATACATAGTGGTAGCTCAATGTTATTTATTTCTACTTTGTTTAAATTTGAATGAGCACTCCCAGGAGAGCCTGAAATTTCAGAGAAACCTGGACATGATAGGCAACAAAGTCTTCCTGAGATCTTTCTCTTTCCACCCTTGGAAGCTAGTCCAGATTGCTTTTTCTACTGTGTATTTCTTTTTTCTTTTTTTTTAGTATTTATCTGGTTTAGTTTTATGTGTTTGAAGCAGGGAGATTATTCCTCTGAGTAATATCAGCAAATTCCTCCTGACAGCCATGATGTCTTGTTAATTTCCTTTCTTTATCCCTTCTTATTCATTTTTCTGGCACCTCAGTGAATTTGCCTGTCCTCCATGGTACTTGCACAAAGGCATTCAATATCCACAAATGACTGCAGTGTCTCCACACCTTCCCTAGATCATTTTGTCAAGCTGAGCAGCTCCAGCCTCAATCAATCTTGCAGCTCCACCACAACCACCCCTGAAGGATTGCAAGATGAGTGGCTTTACTAGTTAACATCTTCTACTTCCTGCACTTCTGGATTGTTTTTACTGAAGTTTAGATCCATCCGTCACAGGAAAGCCTTGGTCAAGTGTACTGAGCTGTGTGTGGCCATGCATTGTCCCTGCTCCCACAGCTTTGGGCAGACAGCACACACAGAGGCTCTAGGGACCTGAGTTTGGGTCTGAGCTGACAGGGTGAGGTTATGTGATATCTCTCCAGATGATGCAGCTCATGACTCTCATCCTTGGGAGGAGTTGCAGGACAGTGACTTTAAAACACATTTGTGCCTTCCCAGCCTCAGACTACTCCAGGAGCTGGAGAAAACTGTGCTACAGTCCAGGCCAAAGTTGAGGCAGCCTGGCTGAACAGGTCTTCTGGACTAACATGTAGTTCAGAATCTCAGCATTGTACACAGAATTTGCACACCAGAATTTATCTGTCACGCCCAGCCTGAAACCCTCTGTGACAGACCCTGGGAGGCAGCAGGTGTCCTGGGACCACAGGCCTCCACCACTGGGATGGTTGGTGGTCCAGTGATACTGCTGTGATCCTCTGTAGGATATAGAGGTTATCACAGGAAGAAAGATCTCACTCAGAATTATTCCTGGTTTGGGTAGATACTGTAAAATATCAATACAGAACTCACTATACTGTAACCTGGCTAAAATTGGTATTGGTTAACATGATCTTTCCTGATCTTCCCTCTCCCCCAATAACAGGTTAACTACTTAAATCCACTGAACTCTCCTTAGATCTTTTGATTAGGACAAAAGGCTACAAACATTGTAAAGCCATGGCTGGCCAAGGACATTTAAGGAGATATCACTGCCCAGCACACATTTCTAATATCACCAAACTCATCTGAGAAGTCTCTGTTGCAGGAGCAAGGAGCTTTGGGGCTTAGCCTGATTGTATAAGCAAGAACACAGTAGAAATGTGTGTCTGGTTGGACTTCCTGGGCTAGGAAGAGGCTGTGCTCTTGTGACCAGCTGAGGGGACAGTAATGCAGTCCATACAGAGGATGAGGGAAGCTGTAAGAATTCGAGCATGTTACTAGCTTTTCCCTCAGCAAGCAAGGGCAGGGGATCAGTAGGATGAAGGCTGAGGAATTCCCTCAGCTGTTAATTTGCTGATAAGTTGATAGGTAGAAGTGCCCTCATATTTTTTGTGGGTTTGAGGAATGGACTAATCAGGAAAGAAATTCCTAGTAACAAGCAAAATCTGGCATGTATGGGCAGTTTCAGCTGGTAAACAGTAATTTTATGTCTTGGCGTGTTTTTCAGCTTTTGACTGAGACGGCCCCAGCCTGGTCTGTGTACACAGACACACATTTACATATTGATTAATGTTCTCTGCCTATGGACTGAGTGCCTGGTGGCTCTTCCCTATCAGTTCAGAGGCCAGTAAACTGCCTGTGTCTGTGATCTGACATCAGAAATAAAATGGTATCAGGTTCTCACTGCACATTTGCAGGAAAGAAACTGGTTACATTACATGGACCTATGGGATCAAACTCCTTGGAATATGAGATGTGTGTGGGTGAACTTGGCCAGTGAAGCAGCCAAGAAGACAATTTACTAGCCCACCCCTGAAGAACATGATGGGACTCCAGAGGATGGAATCAGAGGCCCATACAAATACTTAGAGAAGTTATTAACTTTTTTGAGGTATTTTGCTGCTAGAATTTTAAGCCTCATATCAATTATCCTTCAGCAAAGAGCATTTTACTATGGAAAAACAATTACATGCGTAGTGGGAGCTCTCCTGACTCTAAACTGCAGCAGCAAGGGTGTTAAAATTTTAATGAAGACCTTTGTTTCATGCAGGATTTCTCAGGTGTTGAGTTAAACCTCTACTAATAAAAAGCAAACAAAACCAAACACAAAGTAAAATTGTATGCCAAAACCTAAGTCCACCCTAATTTCAGAGAGAGACTGACAGGGCCAATCAAGAGAGACAATCTAAGTCAAGTTACTTTGAGTCTATTTGTTTTCAGTGGAGTTTAGGAAGTGTTGACTGTCCACATTTCCTCAGTACCACTCAGGATCTAGGACTGTAGCAATATAAAAGTGTGTATTAGACCTTACAGTGTCTGGTGGAGACTTTAAACCTCTGGGCTGGTATGCTCTGCTTGCCTGATTTTGAAATTCTTGTCCAAAATTCATATTTCTGGCTTAGCATCCTGGTCATCTTGAAGAAAAGAGAAATTTTCCTTTTGGCTCCAGCAAAGTGTATATGACATTCCTTACACAGAAACAAATCAGAGAAATAACTCTAAGTCAAAAAACAGTCAGGTCTAATGTATCCATAATATGGAACAACAAAACCAAAAAAAAAAGATAATAGCTATTTTATGGTCCATTTGTTTGTTTTTCCTCAGTTATTTGTAAGCAATAGGCTTCACTTGCATGCTTTAAAAACATTAGCTGCTTCTGATAAGAGTCTGAAGAAAAGATTGAGGACTCTGAAAGCTGGGGCACTTTTGTCATACACTCTGGGTCATTGGCTCATTGAAGTGCCAAGGGAAAGAGCAGTGATTTTAAAAGGGTAATGCAGAAATAACTCTTGGAAATAAGTGCTGAACTCACTTCACTGGGATTCAGACAGACATTTCCATTTCCGTTTCCTCCCTAATCCTAAATGATGATTCATGTAAAAATGAGGCTAGGGCTGATGGTGGTATTTGTCAAACAAATCTCTGCAGTCTCTCCAGCCACTGTGTGCTCAATATTTTTAAGCTTTGCCATATCCAAAGAGGATTGGGCAATTAAATTAATTACGCACCTCTGGGAAGTAATCTATACCTTGAGGCTTTTGAGGAAGGGAAAATTCCACAGTTGCACCTGGTCAAATGGTTACACATGAAGGAAATGACCCCTTGACCCTTTTGGGTGCTCTGAACATAAAACTTGTTTAACCCTCTCTTACCTGCAGAGCTATAAACAGTATTACTGCTCACAAATCTATGCAGCCTGATCCCCCCCAAAAAGGGGTGGGCAGTATTTGACTGACCTTAAGCAGCAGGGATTCTTCTGGGTGGCATGAGAAAGAGCTACAGAAATTAAAATTGACCTTATCTCGACTGTACTGTACAGTTAGAAACTGCTTACTCTGTTTGTGGGTGCAATGGTCCTGATAAATCCTCAGGACCATTGGGGAAGTCTTTGGGGGGAATACAAAGCAAACAGTGCAGAATCACCAATGCTACAGCCATGCTCTTTGACATGAGGAAAGGCTGTCTTACTACTTTTGTTCTGTATGATGTTGCCTTATTGTCAGGGATTTTTGTCCTTATGTGACTGAAGGCAGCAAACCAAATGATTGTTCCATTCTAAATAATTTCATCAATAGTTTATGGCAGCACTGTTACTATCACAAAGCCTTTGCATTTGCATTGTCACACTTTGTTTATTGAGAAGATTTACATTGGTAAAGGAAGGGAGCTCAGATTTGTGTGTGTCACACCTTCCTTCTGGCTCCTGATTGTGTATGACATGGGAGAGGGTTGCTCTGCACTCTTCCATTATTGCTTCCACTTTGATTCCTTTGTATTACCTCTGAGTTTGACCTGAATTATCTGTGAAGTTAAGTGTAAGTGTGGTATCATTCATAGCTCAGTGTAATTCATCACCTGAGTGTGAGAGAAGAGTAAAAATAAAAAATAACTGAAGGATGTAAAAGATACCTGTCAGAGACAAGTTTTCTCTCTGAAATGATGCTTTGCTTTGCCCTAGATTTATAATGAGTGGTTTCCATATGTGCCTAGGGCTGTGGATAGATGATAAGAAAATCATAAGAAGTTAGTCTAGCTAGCTGGTATATCAGTCTTTGAATTTGGCCCACGGGAGGAATAGGAACTCTAATTACTGATTACTAAAAAGAGAAAAAAATGTAAAGGAGAAGCCCATGTTCTCCCACCCAGTTCAAACATATACCTCAGAATAAATATGAATAATGAGGTATGAAAGGGCAGCAGTCAGGAGAGAAGCTGTGAAGCTGTATCAGCCCATCACAACCCATTCCTAAGGCTGGGCACTCGCACATCAGGGTTACAGGTCTGCAGTTTCCCATGGGATGTGCCGTGTTCTCAGGCTGCAGGGGAAGAGCCACTCTGGCAGCATCAGTCCTGCCTGCTAGATGAAGGCCCTGTCACTATGCCATTATTTCTGTTTCAGGGCACATTCTGCCTGCTGAAATGGCTTGTCCAAGCACAGGGGATCTTGAGCCAAAGGCAAAACTTCCTGTCCAGGGGAATCTTTCATGGAACAGATTGTCTAAAAATCAGCATCCATTCCCATTGCAAAGCTTTCCCCTCACAACCTGCAGTGACACCAGCTGCAGCACCTGAGAGGAGCACTGGATTATAGGAAGTGCATCAAAGCTGAGGGGGAGTAAAGTGGCCTTTTTTGTACATGGCAAGGCTTGCAGAGCAGATGGCACCTACTGGGAGCTTCAGACTTTAGCAGATAATTACCAAATCTCCCTGGTGCTCTTTTCTAGCTGGGTATGAGATTATTGACTGAGTTTGGAGTGGTCACTGTGTAATGGGCATGATGAACAAAGCTGCAGCTGAGCATCAGGACAGTGTGATTGGGCTGATCCTTACCAAGTACAGACTTCTCAATGGTCTAAAGATATGGAGCCTTCTTCTCTGGGCAGCCTGTTCCAATACTTGGCAGCCCCTTTGTTAAAGAAATTGTCTCATATCCAGTCTAAACCACCCTGGCATAAGTGGAAGCCATATCTGTCTGGGGCTGATACATCTTGGTCAAAATCAAAGAGCATTTTGTCATAAAGCATTATAAAATTATAGCTTATTTCATACATAACTTCCAATCTCCTCAGGGCAGTTCAAAGAGAATTCGAGGGAAGATGTGAATATTGTGAATGTGGTAGAGGTTGTTGCATCTCAGGTGAGAACCAGCAATTTTACCTGTCTCAGGAATGAATATTGCCAAATCATTTTACAAATCCTTCTGTGCCTTAGTACAACATTGTAATAAAAGAGACAATGAATACAACCAAATAGCCAGAGAAATCAAGAGCTATGCAAAGAAGTAAACACCTTTATGGAATGTCAACAGCTTGGGTGTCTCCACTTAGACAAACATCCATCCTTCATTCCTAGGGTCAGCTGGGGTCACTGCCAGTCCTGCTTCAGCTGATGTGCACTGTCAGGCAGCAAAGAAATGGTGTGAGCTAAATGGCTTGTGAGGTAGTAACATTCTGAGGCTCTGCACAGCTCTCATTTGTTCAGCACTTTTGTCGTCCAATATTGCAGACTTGGAGGGGTTTGGGAGATTTGGAAGGGTTTGAGAGGTGCTTTCCCAGAATTAGTTCCTCACTCAGTGGGAGGGAGGAAGATTCAACTCTATCTTGTTTGCTGTTATTAAACATCTCTTCTCTTTGATAGGCAGTTTTGGTTCAGAGGTGAGGGGGTATATTTTGTGTGATAGCAAAAAAGAGCCCAAAAAGAGAGAAAAAGAGAAATCTGAAGACTGGCATTTTCTGCTTAAGTGAGCCCAAGGCATCTCAGCTTTCATAATCCCCTAGCTTAGTGCAAGGGGAAAAAAAACATATCAGCAGAATATTACATACCTGAAACCCATACCAGGTTCTGCTGTCATAAAAACAAAGTTTAAGAGCAAACACTCACATTTCCACCAGGAGACACTAGCTGTAGCAGAGACAGGCAACCAGGCTTCTTCACAGCCCCAGTTCCAGTATCATCCTAATTTGCTGACCAGGGATCTTTCCCAGCTTGGAACACAGACTCGCCAGCTGGCTGGACTACCACTGTGAGTGAATACATTTGGAAATGACTGTGCTATCTCAACGCCTTACGAATACATCAAAGTGTGCTACAAGCACAGCTGGGGTTTGTCTCCCTGCCTGCTGCCAGGAGAAGTTCCAGCTTCTTCTCCTCGCTCGCTTCATCCATATATTCTCAGTCCTTCCTCCACCCTTCAAAAACAAGCTAAATGGTGTATTATTAATGATCTTTGGCTTAATAGCCATACTATTACAGAAAACCTGAAAAGATATAATTCCACATGCCAATAATCTGTCCACTGATTCTTCTCTTTTAACGTCAGATGAGCATGAAAACTGTTACTATTCTGGTTAAATTCAGTTCTCAGGCAAATAAGAGGCCCTGACTAGAGCTGAGGGATGGTGCTGGCAGGCAAAATTAGAAAGGACGAGGCATTTCAGTTCCAAACTTCATACTTAGCAAGTGATATCACCTTGGGTTGCTGGCTGTGTTAAGATTGGTTCAGCAGCCAGGCCTGGGGAGGAACAAGATAGCTGAGCATTGGGGGATTCTGCTCTGGACCAGGCATCGAAACTTCCAGATCTCCTGTAAAATCTGTTAGCACTACATTGCAGAAGATTTCCTGTAATCTTTGTGACACAGTTTGTGCTCCAGGCTCTGGAGAATCTTTTTCTCCAAAATGCTTCCCTTGGTGGATTTCCAGTGATGCAGCTGGGAGGCAAACCTGGCCCATCTCACTGGTAACAATGATTATTGCAGTCTCTGTTAATTCATGTTTCCTGTGGTAATAATTTCTTTCCGACAAAGTGCTCTGTGCTCTGAGAATTTTTCCTTGCAGCATAAAGAGATAACCACCCCCCCATCACCACCACCACCTCTCCCCCCACTGCCCTGGATCTGTTGCCAGTTTCTGCTGAGACAGACTGAAGATGGAAGCAGAAGGTTTTTGTCATTCTGAATTTCTTGGACAGTGTTTTTTTTAGTTTTGTTTTGCACTTCTCTGTATTGTAGGATACCTTTTACCCATTTGGAATTCAAGTATCCCTGTTTCCTATGCTGGTGATCCTGCTGCCTCCAGCTGGGATTCTGCAACACAAACTATTTACAGAATTAAATACTGGAACCAGGAGTCTTTAATTGCCTGCAGATGCATCTTCACCCTCTCAGCAGCATTAGACAAATGCCTGAACTATGTAAGCTGGTGCAAACTCTAAATAGATCAAGTGCCTACACAGACCTCCCTGACACTAATTTTTGTCTGGTTCTGAAGTAGTGAGAATGGTTCTCTGCCCTCAGCCATCCCCTGTCTGACCAGTCATGGAGAGCAGTGCAGCCAATCCCTGGAACAGAGACTTGTGTCTTAGGAACTGGAGGGGGAAGATCTCCAAACCCCGACATGCACAGCTATCCTGACACTCATGAGGAGCCTTTGCCATCCATGACCATGGGCCATTCTGGCCCAAATCAGGTTGTCACTTTGATTATAATCACAGCCATTAAGGGAAGTGTTGATAAATTTCCCATTCTTGTAGCCAAGGCTGGCACTGATGCATAAGCCCCAGAGCTTTGAAGTCAGAGCTGCCTTCAGAGCACTCTGAGAGTAGATAAAGAGATGTCAGCACTGGATATACTGTAATAACATTTCTGTGGGTTGCTCAGAAACATCGTAAAGTTCATGTTTCACAATCATTAGCCTCAGCAGTGCCCATCTGTTAAGCGCTGGTAACAACTGAAGTGTTTCATAGCAGATGTTCTCCCTGAACAAGTGCCTGCACAGAGTTTGCTGACTTCCTGGATCACAACTGTTTATCCCAAATAATACTGCAAATAATTATCAGAGGTCAGTTGAGAGTGAATATCCTGTTTTCTGGGTTTACACTGGTAAGAGCAGTGCAGAACTAGTACCCACTGCACTTTAGCCCTGCTCTCAAACACTGGTACAAATCAAGAAGGGGGTCAGTGGAGCGTAAAACATATGGAATTGGGATCAAAATAAATCCTTCCACTTTTACCTCATAACACTTCAGATCACAGATGGGAGCACTGGGATGCAGACAAAATATGACAGGAGGTTACTTGAACATCTGGAGTCTAAACAAATGCTTCTTTATACAAAATAACATTTAGCAAAAAATGCCTAGAAAATGTGCAAACTGGACCCAATCCTGGTCCCATGGAAGTCACTGCCAACACTCTTGTTCACGTCAGCAATTCTGCTCTGATGACATTACGAGTGTCATGTCTGAGTTACATCCGATGGCAAATGGAATTTTAAAAGCTTTCCCTGAATCGTTCTGGTAGAATTGTCTTGGCCAAAAAAAACTTTGCTAGGATATTTAAGGCAGGAGCCAAATGTCCAGTATTTGGATTCTCTCTTCAAAGCCACAAATATTTACATGGTGTTCAACTTGCCATGAGAGTCACTTAGAAATGGTCACTTCATTCTGTACCTTTGGAAGTGTCCCATCTGATTTAGGTTTTGACATAACTGCAAAAAGGCCATGGCAGTTTAAGGTAACACTGTTGTCCAAACATTTGTCATTGAATCTCTTTCAGTGAGAAGAGGTTCTCTCACAATTATCCAGCTGTGAGAGCTGGGTGAGCACTTACCATGACCAAGCTGCAGCACCAAGCTGCTGCTCAGGGATGGCATAAGCTGATCTGGTTGGCTCTGCACTGGAATTGATGAATAGCACTGGAAGAGTTGTTTGAAATTAAAATTAAAAGAGAATGTCACAGAATCAAGGCTGCTGAATGTTAGAATCTCTGCATGCGACACTTCTGTACTTGCCAGATAAGAACATCTAGATAAGAATGAAGAACCAGCTTCTTTGGGAACATAGTCTTTTCAGTTCAGCTGGGAAAAGATGAGAATAGGATGAGAACAGAAGTTAGTTTGTAAAAATCTTTTAGGGAAGGATGTTATAATAAAAAAAAAATCTTTGGATAACACAGGAGGAATCTGGAATTCTTGATAGATAATTAGAATGGACAAGCTCTGGGTACAACAGTGTGTGTTTATGGTTTGTATAATGAAGGACAAATAGGCAGCCCTGCCTCTATCCAATTGGAAATCTGTGTGTGATTAAGGAAGGGAGATGTGCTCCCTTCACTACCATTAAGTAGAGTTCTCCCTTATATCACTGTCATGGGCCAGGATCTGATTTAAACCACGTGCTGTAGCTAGTAACCTCAGATAAATCAGCACTTGGTGTCTTTCTAAGGTATTGTCTGTCATTGCAAGGACATTTAACAAACTGCCTGTGTGGGAATTGCTTGTTTAATCTAAAGCAGAAATACAGACATCTTGGGGTGGGAAGGCAGGAGTGAGACCAATAGGACTCATAACGAATATGTGAAAAGTATTGAAGTAGCCCAGACCTTCCACTGCAGGTGGTGGTCTGCATGCACATGTAGGGGAGAAGTCCTCTGTATGTAATGTCTGATATAGGGTGCAGGTGTACACAGCCAGATCACATCAGCTGGGCTCTGGGCTTTCTGCAGGGTGAAGGGTATGGTGACAGAGCTTCATACAGCTTTACACCACTGTGTGACACCTTGCTGACCCAGCTGGACACTGGAGCCTAACCAGAGCTACCCCAGCTTTGGGGATGGTCACACTGCTCTTTTGTGTGCTCCTGGTATTTTAGTAAGACTGTGATAATCTTGTAGATCTTTCAGGCTTGGGTGGTTGTTTTATTTTTTGGTGGGATTGGCTGGGGGATTATATGCTTAAAATTCACAGATGTCTTTTTCATTTTGCTGCAGATTTAGATAAAAAAAAGTTTATGAGATACAGATTTCAGGCGACTTTAGATGAACAGTATTCCAAGCTGAGATCTCAGTCAACTCATGAGAAGGGCAGGGATGGGGCATCAGAGGATGTTAGAATAATTTGATTTGGAAGGGACCTTTAAAGGTCCTAGTCCAAACTCCCTGAAATAAGCAGGGACACCTTCAACGAGATCAGGTCGTTCAGAATCCCATCCAACCTGACCCTGAATGTTTCCATCAAGGCATGGGTGATCTACCACTTCTCATAGAGTGAGAGTGTATATATGTATGGATAGAAAATTAGTGTGGACAGTTGGGATTTTTTTGTCTATTGCCTCTTCAAATGTAAAATCCTCAGCTGTTATCCAAGGGGAGTAGCTGCTTTGCCTTCAGGTGCAGCACAGGGGAGACACGTGCCTGCTCCTTAGACAGCTCCTTGATTGTTCATTCAGATTCAACTGCATCTGTATTTTGCATTTCAGCTGCTGACTATTTTAAGCAACCAAACTGAAGTGTGCTAAAGCCAGAGAGGGTGTCACTGGTATAGAGATGCTATGTGCAGTGTGTGTCTGTTGTTAAATGCTGTTAATTGCCTTGGCTAGGCAGCCTGCTGTTCCCTGGTAGGTCTCTGCTGGGATCCCAGTCTTTGCTCCTCTTCTGCAATGGAAACATTTCTCCCTTATTTATTTTTGCGTGAGAAAACATGTTTCCATTCTGAGCCTCTAGATACCACTCGAGTGCCCCCTGACCTCTCCTCGTGGGCCCAGCCCGTGTAAATGACCAGACAAAGGAATGTGGATGAAGGAAGTGCTATAAAGTAGAAATATTGCTGGCTCGTAAATTCCCTCCAGCACAGCAAGTTTTCAAAATAAACAGAGCTACAGTCACATAGGACAGCATAACTCAGCGGTGCAAAATTCATCACTGGCTTTTGCAAAGGAGGGCAGCCTGACACCAAAATTAAACTCCTCCGAGAGTGCTGTCTGCCCTGACAACAGACCTACATTACATTTCCATACAGACTTCACCCAGCTATGTTCTCCAGGTTATTCCCCTCTTCAAAACTTGTACCGGGCTGAATCCAGGGTGGGAAGCTGAAACACAGTTCTTGCTGAAGTCACTGGGACTTGGTACCCTTCATATCCTCTGGGTGGCTTTTATAAAAATTCACAAGTTTTGATATTCCTGTGCTCCTCCAGGCTGCAGCATGAATGTATCCATATGTGCAGCCCCTGGAAGCCCAGCCACGAGCACTGCCTGCTGCTGGATGCTGGATTGCTGAGGTGTGCTTGGTGCCTCCCTGCTGCTGGACCTGCTCAGCTGCAGATCACTCTGGAGCTTCTGCTCCAGTGACACTCCTGTGTCTGTTTATAAGGACTCAAGACCCCCTACTTCTGAAAACAGATTGTCCAGGTGCTAGGTGATTTCCAGGTGTTGGAAGAAGCAGCTTATGCAGTGCACAGATTGCTTCTAAGTGCAATATTCTGATGTTTGCCATGCCATGGAAAGGAAGGTTTCTCATTGGATTGGGAGTTTTTTGAAGAGAAAGGAGCTTTCTCCTAACCCACTCTGACAAATGGCCATCTGACAGCTTCCCAAAACCCATACCATGTCAAGAAGTAGGGACAAACTGAGATTCCTGGAAACAAAATTTTAATTTTAGAACTTAAGTACAAGCACATAACTTCAGACACCAGGCCACTCAGAAGCCTGTCTTAGGGTTCACAGCAATGAAGTCAACGTGACTGGCAAGAGAGACAGAGACAGACTTACTCTTCAACAATTTTTTGGCTTGACATTGGAGATTTTCAGAAGTTGAATTTAAGGAACTTTTGATAAGATTGTACTGCTGGTTGAAATATATCCATTTTGACACAAAACATACTGCCTTTCCATTGAGACCCCAGTATACTCCTGCTCTTCTCCCCTGACTCTGCTCTTCTTATCTTAAAAGAATTTGGTTTGTTTATTTAGTGAAAAATTGAATGTTTCCAAGGGCACTGAGACTTTTTTCTCTTCACCAAGAGCTCAAATATCTACTGAAAAAGCTTTGATGAGAAATTTTCAGTCGGATTCAATGAAAAAAGAGATGGAGGAGGAAATGGTGTCTTTTTTTTTTCCTTTTAAAGCGCACGAGAGAGTTCCTTAAGATCAGTTGTGGGAATAAAGAAGAAAGTGTCTGCCTTTGATCTGAAGGGAATCCTATAGTTTTCCTGAATTTTCCAGCTGCTCCAATTCTGCACTTCCACTCAGACAAAACCCTACATTATGACTGAGCCTGAAACCAATGTAAACAATCGTCTCCCCTTTTACCCCTGCTGTTAGAAGATGGAGTATCAGTGGAGTTGAGAATTTACTCAATGCATCTAAATGAAGTGTAACCTTCCAGAGTTAGATGGCACCAGCTAGATAACCCTGTTCAAGTGGAAATAGATGAAGGATGACACTGAAGATTGCATGATGGGGCTGTAGCTGATAGTCCTGCTTGTGACTTCTGTGCTAACTGCATTGGACGTGTAAACACCAAAAGGTTTTTCATCATCAGATCTGGAAAAACTCCCAAAAGGACTAGCTAAAAGTTTTGTCTGTACGTGAGGGATAAGAGATTCATCACCCTATAGGCTGTATCATGCAAGAGCAAGTCATTGATAAATGGATGAAGAATAAATTGAGGCCACAATTAAGAGAAAGTCCTTAACTTTTCAAGCAGGCTTTGAAAGACTCTGTCAGCAAATTGGATTAAAGAGGTGTGGAATAAGAGGGTCATTTGTGTGATTATGAGATCTGGACTCAGACCAGAAGGTCTTTCCTTGTGTTGTATAACCTTGGAGTCCCCAAACCTTGATGTCCTTTTTAACCTACATAGTTTTACAGCTTTTAGAAATTAAATGTTTTCTATGAAGGTGAGACAGAGGACCTAGAATTTGCCATACAGGAATGCTGAAAGAACAGTCTGATACATGCCACAGAGTAAAGGACACAGACAGCAGACATCTTCTAAGCCCTCCTCCCTGAGGACAAGGTGTCTTGAGCAGGATCTCATAAAGGTGCAGGTTCCACATGCCCAAGGACACTGCTAGTGCTTATGCATCTCTCATGGCTGTGTAGGACCCAGTCTTCCAGCAGGTGCTGCTGGGGAAGTGGAGCATGTGGGAAGAGTGGGATGAGAAAAAGGAGAGGCAGAACAGTGACAGAGTAGGACAATGAGGAGAGAAAAGGAGGGAAAAGGAAGGGAGAAGTAGGGAGTTGGAGGAACACAAAAAAAAAAGTGGAAATGAACTAAGAGTAAATGTGTAAGGTGAGCAAAGGGAAGGATGAGAGGGTGGCAGAAATAAAATATAGGGAGATTGGATGGGCTGTCTGCAAAGCATGCTGTAAGCAACCTCTGGGCTTGCAGACAGTGTAAATTACAGAAGCTGACTTCCCTGAGTCAGGTCCTAGTGCAAGTACCAGGTAGCTCTTGCTCATCTGTGTCTGTGCCACTGCCTCACAGCATTGTTCTACCTTGGTGCTCTGGGCTGTTTTCCCTGATGAGTGTGACCCTGTCCTTCTCTCTTCCAACCTCATAGCTTAGCAGAGTAAATGTTTGGGAAATTCCTGTTCCTCTTGTTTTCTAGCATCTGGAGTTAGGGCTGAATAAAGCCCTTCAGGCTGGGAGGTTTTGGAAGGAAGCCCCACACTCACTGGGCCCTTTGCCAGTGAGTTAATCCTTTTTGTATTGACCCTTCTAGAAGCAGCAGTCCCAGGCCACCAAGGATCTGATAGCCTTGAACTCTCCATGCCTGGAACTGCGCTTGCTGCTGTTTAGCACTGGTCTCTTCCCAGCAACTTTCCCCCAAGGACCCAGGAGGCAAAGCAGGGGCAGTACAGATCAGCCACATCGACCCTGGTTCTCTCAGCCAGTGCTCTGGTGCAGCTGTCACTGTGTGAGTCAGGACAGAAGATGCTGTGCCATGTGCTCCTGCCACTTTTGTTTCTGTTGCTGCTGCCTTGCACATGCACGTAGGAGCTGTACACTTCCCTACAGATACACCTGATTGTCTCCCAGGGCTATTGGCTGTAAGCTGCATAGGTCACTGCAACATCCCTGAACCCTTTGCCCAATGTGTGGAGCTGAATGAGGTTGGGCTTGGGCTGAGCTGAAGGCACAGAGCAGTAAGCAGTGCTGGCTGAGCTCATGTTCAGGGGGTGTGCTCATGGGGATTGCAGGCAGCACCGGCATGCCAGGGCAGATCACTCCAGAGTGCAAGAGCTGAGCTCCAGGGATGTTTGTCTTGTGTCCCATGAGGGACTTGGCATCGGTTCCGTGGCTTGGAGTAGGTAAATGGAAGACAGAGAATATGAATTATCTCTGGCAACATCTGAAAATGTCTCAGCTTTCACAAGGAGCCATTGTAGCTGAGGATCACTGCGGCTGTGGCAGTAATCTGCACCACTTGAGAGCCTGGGCTTAGCCTTGCCTTTAGTACAGAGTTCTGAATAATCCCAAATTCCATAAATAGCTCTTAGTGCCATAGTGCTCCTTGAGCAGCTGTTTTCCAAAGGCTGGAATAGTCACATCAGCCAGCTGGACCTGGCAGCACTCATCTGCAGCAAGCAAGATTTGGCCTTCCAGACACTTCTTCAGCCCAAATGAAAGGACACTCTTGCAGCTAATATTCGGAATAACACTCTGCCTTGGTTCTTCCATCCTTCAAATGGGAAAAACACACCAGGATAGGATTCTCTGTGGGATTTGGATGACTAGATAAAGGTTTCTGGTGCTGTTTGGAACAGCTCACGTGTGCCTGCCAGATGATAAGAAGCTTGTAGACACAACAATTTCTGAATTGGCAGCTGGAGGCCAGGCAGGTACCCCACAGACCTACAATAAACACAGCCACATCTACATAGAGATATATTTCATACAGTCAACCCAGCTGCTTTCTTCTTCATTGTAGACAACTCTCAGGCAGATTCACTCTCGTGGCACATGTTAGGAGGAGTGCAGAGAAGCCTCTGCCACCTGGATTTTTCTTCTATAAATAAAAGCTAAGCCCAAGGGTCTTTATGACCTTTAAACAACTTACTCTTGCTCCTGCATCACAGCTGCAGGCAGTCCACCTGGTCAGGGTGTTTGCTTGGGAGGAAAAATCTACCTTCTGTGGGAGATCTGACAAGCTTTTGTTTCCGCATCAGATCTCCTGTTTGGGAGAGTATGCGACACCTCCAAGAAATTTAAAAG
Organism: Certhia americana; assembly: GCA_018697195.1. Classification (NCBI taxonomy): domain Eukaryota; kingdom Metazoa; phylum Chordata; class Aves; order Passeriformes; family Certhiidae; genus Certhia; species Certhia americana. Next base: position 17,078,731 of record CM031862.1, read on the forward strand.
GGAAAACTAAAGCCCCCACAGAACCAATGAGGCTGTAAATCCATAGAAAATCTTCTTGTGTCATTTATGAGCCAGCAGATCAGATACTGGCCTCTTGTGCAGAGTGGCTTGGTCCAGGCACATTCCTTCTCCTCATTTACTCAGTTACAAGAGAAGGGGATGTTTGCTGTGATGTTATTCTGGGAAAAGGGATTACGAACAAACAGGATTTATGTCCTTTGATGGGCACACTACAGAAATTAATTTTGTTCTTCTTCACAAGGAAAGCTAGTTGGCTGTAATTTGCTAACTGGACATAGGGAGAAACACCATTGTACCTTTACATATGTAGCATTCTAGGACTGATCTTTCAAGCCTGAAGTCTCTCTTTGCTCTGAATCCCCTTTCTGGTGCCTAGTGTCTTAGCAGCTCTATCATTTTGGCTTTTCCTATGAAGTTATTGATAGTACTTTATTGCACAGGGATATTGTCATGAGCTCCTGCTGGGTAAGGAAGGGACAATATTCTTGTTTCCAGGTGTTTTTTACTTTATCTTCAGGGCAGACATTTATTATTCTATAAATTCCAACTGCAGTTTTTCAGATATTGTAGGAGATAAATAAGGCTGTTTGTAATCAGGGTGGAGTAGGGAAGGAAGCTGGATTTGGTTTTTTCAGGGAGAACATTGCAAAATTTTTCAAAACCCAGAGACCATATCCACAGTTCTTTCTTTCTACTGAAGTTTCTGATTCCCTGCTAAAATCAAATGATGTGATACTGAAATCAGTGGGATGTTAGGAGCTTCACATCCTTCCTGGAGCTGAGCCCAGACTCTGGGCCATATGCTGGGAGAGCTTGCTGCAGGGAGCTTCAGCCATTCTTGCCCTCCACTCTTGAGCATCTGCTCTTGAGCATGGCTGAAGAGGGAACTCTGAGCTACACAGGCCTTTGATCTGAAATCATGTGGCCTTTGTACTGCTCTCATGCATCTTCCTCTGCATCCTTTGCATCTGTAAATGTCGCAGTTGCTGGCAGCAGGTTATGCTCTGTCAGTGAAGTCTCCCTCCTCTGGAACACACCAAGCTCAGGTCCCACACCAGACCTGCCCCCAAACACCACTGAGGGAGCTGCAGCAGGCAGGGTGAGAGCACCAGGCAGACTAGTGTTGGGCACTTCATTGCACGTGGGGAACATCCAGCTGTGAAGCTCTAACAGATGTTGACACCTCTGTGCTGTGTTTGCTCTGCAAAATGGGAGTGGGGCCAAGGACCAGTCCCTCCACCTGGGATACACTGTCAGAGCTTTGTGTACATGCTAAATTAACACACACCAAAAAAAGCTGTAGTAAACTGCATTGCAGATGCTGGGGAATTGATTGTATGCATGTGTGAAGGGGGTGACTATGCCAAGTTTAAACACCTACTTTATTCCCTTGTGGGAGCCTGACGTTCTTAGAGCTTAGCTTAATGTATATGTCACGTTCTCAGAGCTTAGCTTAATGGACATGTCACAAAACAAGGTGGTGCAGAGGTTTAAATACACATACACACATTTTGAGCTAGTTCTTTTTCCTGAAAATGTGAGCAGTCACTGTAAATTAGAAGAAATGCAAAACTGTCAGACAAATTTTCTTCTAAACTGCCTTGTTTAGATCTCAGTAGTTTTTACTGAATGAAGCAAGTTCTGAGGAACCAGTTCCTGTAGTCATATAGTCATAAATATACTGATCTTTCTGAGGTTAGTCATTTTGAGCAGCTCCTAAAAATGAGATTACAAACCCCTACACAGATGCTTTTCTCAAATGTTCTAGTTTGCGCATTTGTATTCTAGTCTGGTCAATTAAAATCATGGCTAAACTTGTTGACATGAAATTCAGTCTGTATGAATCCCTTACCTATATGGTCTTTGCCAGGTTGAAAATGGCATGCAAACTGGTTTTGTTGAGCCAACAAAGCCACAAAAGCTTTAAAGTATAAAACCACCTACACAGCAGCAAATCTCAGTGCCTTTTTGTGAACTGAGATGCAACTAGAGCAACATTTTTAGGACTCATGATATAGGACAATGAAATAACATGGACATTTATAATTCAGTTGTGTGGGTCAAAGAGACCAGCTCCAGAGAGGAATATTGTAAACTAGTAAATTAACACAAGTAGATTTTTTATACTCCAGAAGGAAGGATTTAAAACTAGAGACATTAAGAAGGAAAGACTTCTGATGGTAAGTCATATTGGACTATAGAAAGACTTCCTGAGGGAAGAAATAGAAGCTGAATCTCTAAAAACTTTTAAGCACCAGTTGAACATTGTGGCAATAAATCTTCAATCAGAAACAACCCTGCACTGTGAGAAAGAAGGGCTAGATGGCTTTACTGTACTTCTCCATGTCTCAGAACTGAATGACTCTGATGTCCTTTGTGGTTGGTTGAAGTTTTACAAGCAGCTGAGGATCCATTAGGTTGAATGATACTGTAAGAGTACCAACTGCTCTTACTGCCTCTGTGTTTTGGTATGATTGGTGATAATCTCCTGAAATATGTATTCAGGCCCAAAATGCTGAAGCAGGAGAGAGGAAGAGTAGCTACAGTCACAGGACCAGAGCTGCTTAAAGAAGGAGAAACGACTAGCTGATTCTTCTGCTAACACGATGGGGGAGTGGCAGATCACGGGTGTGTCCTTCAGGGATTCACTGCTGGCCAAGTGCTTGCCTCTAAGTGAGCAAAAGTTTAGGAGCTGGCCTTGAAAACCTCAGTTATGCAGTCAGCTATTGGTTGTAAGACCCAGAAAAACTCTCAGTAAACCACCACTCCAGCAAGTGAGCAAATTGTTGCATTTGGTGTGTCCCAATCTCCACATCCCAGTTAGGCCTGGACCTGTAAGACACATGCTCTTGTCGTATGAGTGACATGTATCTTAAGTGATGTTAATGGTTGTTTATTGCAAACTAAACATTTTTGCCATCTGGCAACTTTACACAATGAATGTCAGAACAGTTCCAGCAAATGAAATGTTTCCATCACCACAAACAATCCGTTTGCTGGATCTCACTTCAATGTGAGAATACTACAGCTGCCCATAGCCCAGAAAACAAATCTCTAAACTAGATTTAATTTATCTGCCTCATCAGCAGGAAGATATTTCCTGAATACACTGACCAGGCCCTAATGCACAGCTCTGGGCACATAGCACACTAGCCTTTCCCTCACACACCCTTTTTTTGCCTTGCTCATTTTTAATTTTCCCTATTACTCTGGGTTTTTATATGACGTGTCTCTGTGGTTGTTCCTGTCTTTTATGTGATGTAAGTCTGTGGTTCCTCTTGCCCAAAATGACTATATTCACAGTTTTAGTTGGCTCTAGGACTTTCACAAAGCAACATTAAAATAATAGAATTATTATTATTATTATTATTATTATTATTATTATTATTATTATTATTATTATTGACATTGTAAAAATTCCAGTATTCAGATTTTTCCTGATTATTTGCAGAAAGGAGGAGGTTAAGAAAAAGGGGAAAACAAGGTGGAAAAAAAAAGAAAACGGGAATGAAAAAGAGGAAAAATATAAAGAAAAAGAAAAGGAGAAAGAAGAAGGCTTTTAAAAGCCGAAAGGGGAGTGGAGCAGGAGTGTGAGGAGAGGCTTTCCGCGGTGTTCCCCAGGCGGAGCTCTCCGGGCACTAGAGGGCTCCCCAGGACACGCAACCGGCGGCGGCCGCGGCTCCGGGCCCGTCCCGACCTTCTGCTTTTAATGGGATCCGGGATCTGCTTGGAGCCGGCACTATTTGAAGCCCTATCCCTATTTGCTTTGCCTGGCAGAGCTGTCTCTGCATGTGTGAAGCAGATTGGTTTAGGATGGAAAAAAGTTATAAAATTAACCCCAGAAGGGCGCATAGTCCTCTTGCTAAATAGCAATTCCGTTCTTAGGGCAAGACTACAGCTAGACTAAAAAAAAAAAAAATAAAAAAACCCTTAAAATGGAATGGAATGACTGCTTTGCTCTGTACATCTGTTCTTACTGCAGCTCATAAGTTGTTAATATAGACAAAACCCTGGTCTTTGTTGAGGAAGAATGCAGCTGGCAAGTTTGTTTCAGAGTCTGAAAATCCCTGAAGTCTATAGATATTTGGGTGATGGTGTTTTGTTCATGCCTATCTTAAATTAAAAGCAAATAATAAAAAAAAAATATGTGGCTCATATTTGATTAATCAAATGAAAGACTGAAAGAAATGAGATGCGTGTTGTAAAGGACCCCTGGCCAATCTGACCTGAACACTGGGCTAAATCTTCTCCCTGCAGACTCTTAAACAATTTCAGTTCTAATGCTCTGTGCATCACTTTCCCATGGAGAGAATATAAAGGCGGAGCTGAGCTTGGCCCTGGTCAGACCTCCCAGGTACGTCCTCTTGCTGGGAATAGAGAACCTTTACTGCTGAGGTCCAGGTTCCTTGCAGTGGCCTGCAAGCTCAGTGAACCTGAACAGTCCAAGCGAAACCCAAGCAAAGCCACACAGTTTGAAACACTCTTGGAATAGAATCCCCTCCGTGGCGTCAGCTTGGTGCTCAGAGGGAGAGGCAGAACACGGCAAACTTGGCTCTGTTTTACCCCAAGCTTTCAGGAAACTCCTCGCAGCGAGGCCAAGAGCAACGTTCATAACAAAACTTAAACCCAAGCAAAATTTATCACGTTTTGAGTTTCTTCATGAAAGGTTAGACCAAGTTGGGATGTACTCTGCTGGGATAAAAGAAGAGATGGAGTCTGCCCTTAAGGGCCAATTTCTTATCCACTGAAATCACGTGCAGAACTCCCAGGGAAGCAAGCTTAAACTTTTAAATACTGCTACAAAAGCAGCTACCACAGTTCTGTCATTCTAGTTAACCATCTATAAACAGTTACTCACTTCACCTCTATTTGATCTTTCCCTCTGCCCTCCAAGGAATCTTTCAGGGCCAACATACATTATGGATATCTCTATGTACATGAATCTTGGAGGCTATTTTACTACTATGAGGACAGATCTCTTGCAACTCTGAAATCTAGTTGTTTATGGAAATTGTTTTTTCTTTCTACAGGCAAATCCAACAAGTGACTTCTCTTAGCTTTTACTGGTCTGCTGAAAATACTTGATTACTGTAAGTCCTGTTTGCCACAGGACCTGTGTAAAGGATGATTTTGGAATCCTGCCATGGCAATAAGGAGGGAAAACAGTCTTAGCACTTGAAACAAGAAGGTCAGAGACAGGAGTCAAGAAAGATCTTCAACCCACACTACAGATGTCCTTTTCTAGCTGCTGCTTGAATGTGCAGCAAGATGACAAATTCTTCAAGCTTTCACCTGATTAATAGTCTCGGGGAAAAAACATGCTGTTGGAATGTTGCAAGAGTAAGACTGCTATTAAAAAAAGACTTTTTAAGCAAAACAAAAATGACAGTAAGATGGAAGTAAGTTAAGGTCATATAGTAACTAAGGAAGGATTTTATATGGATGCCAAAATAAGGTTTAGTTGTGTTGGTTTTTTGTTGGATTTTGGTTTTTTTTTTGTTTAAAAATGATAAAGAATTTCAGAGTTATGAAGTAATATAAACACATAAAAATATTGAAACACTTAAAATCTCCAAGTACTTTTAACAATGCACACTAAGGATAGAATGCAGTAGCTAATATAATTTTTAACATTTTAGCATCTTTCATTTCCTTTCTGTCACCATATCGTACTATAAGGAAATAAGCTGTATAAACATTTAAAAACAAACTTTAAAAAACATAATCTTGAAAAAAAAGAGCTGCATCTAGAGATGATACTAAACTGCTGTAGTTCATTATTGTGTGGGCTAATAGATGCCCAGAGAGAGAGATCAATTTTATGTCTTTAGTGTGCAGCCCAACAACCTAATAAATACAGATTTCTAAATGTAATTTCCCTTAACTCTAGAGCCCAAAGTAATGTATTGTAATGTATTTTGCTTGAAATTGTTGAGTTGAATTGTTTATCTTAACTCCACTGAAATATAGATTCTGTGAGAACTCAAAGGCCATCCAAAGAAGTGGTGCATTTAATTACAGATAATAAGTCTCAGTAAAATAGCTTTAGTGAGAACAAGATGAAAACAAGGTTACTATATTCCAACCTGAGGACATCCAATTTAATTCTTGACTCACACAAAATTTTCTTAATAGTAAGTTGTGCTGGCCAGAAATGGCTTGTTTTAGACATAATCTATGGGAATTTAAAACAGCTTCAGATAATAATGATTTCATTGCTGTGTTATGCCAGTCTAAAATTCTAAGTAACAGAAATGTTGCCATCTCCTCATTTAAGAGGAAATGTAATTTGATACAAACACACTAACATTTTGGAATATTTTATTATTAAAAAAGGCTGTCTCAAGCTGTGTTGAAGTCAACAGTAGGTCTATTTAAGGTTTCTGAATTCATCCTTTCTTTGTTACCATTCAGCTAAAAGATTGAATTTACTGGCTATTAAGGCGTTCTGGCTGCAGCTGGTTGGGGGGAGAAGGGGGAGAGGGAGATATTCAGCCACCCAGATCATCAAGGGGTATAAGCTGGATTTTTTGAGCATTCAGATGAACACTGGTCAATTCTGTGGGAGTTAACATTAAGTTGAAACGAACTTTTGAAGGAATTCAACACTCGGCAAGTCATTTGACTTTCCTTTTAAATGTTCTATTCGCTCAGATCTCCCTGAGTTTCTAGTTCTAGTTTGGGGCTGGGGGGTAAACCACGAGACTCCCATTTAGAGAGGGTTATCGTGTTTTGTTTGATTTGGTTTTATCACTTTATGCTGCTTAAATCTTAAGCTCATAGTCGTTGTACCGTAGGCAGCAGTTTGTGCTTGACGGGAAGAAAACCAAAAAATCGTCGTTGACGAAAATCGCACGGAGTTTACCCAGATGAGCTCGGCTGTTGCCTGCAGGAGGAGGCAGGAGCAGGGTGCCAGCCGTGAAGCTGCGGGGGCAGCCCGGGTGCAGGGCTGCGGGCGGTGCGGGCTGCCGTCCCTCGCTGTCCCCGCTCCGCGGCTCGGCTGCGCTCCGTCCTCCCGGTAAACATCCGTGGTTTACCGTCCTCCCGGGGACACCTCCGGGGCGCTGCTGCGGGACATGGCCCTGCCGAAACAGCCGCGCTCGGTGTGTGGGACCCGCCGTGCCGGGGGGCGGGGGCAGGGACACCCGCGGCTAGCCAGGCTGCCCCCGGACTGGGGGTCAGCACGGAGGGGTGGCCCCTCCGCCGAGCTCCCGGGGACTTTACAAAGCACCTGGAGCCCTCTTCCCTGCCCCGCCGGGATCCCTCTCCCGGGCTGGCTGGGGGCCGTCGGGAAGGCTGTGGAGGGATGGTGCCGGATGCAGTGTCCCCGTCCTCCTGTCCCCTTCTCCTCCGGAGACTTGATCGCCCGTGCAGAAGCGGCTGCGGCGGAGGGGGAGGACAGACGAGGTGCAGGGGGACCGAGGCATCCTCCTGCCTGGTTGGCGGTTCACTCAGCTGTCCCGAGGCGTACAGGGAGCGTGCTGTGACTCTTCGACTCAGCTCCGGAGGTCTGTCCAGGCATTTCCTAGAACCCAACTAGTTTTCACCTTCAGTTACAGCACGCCTGCATACCTCGGGATGCCGAGAAGGAGACTGCTACAAAGATTTGGCTCTGATTTCGTTCCACACTTATCCAGTCTCTTTGATTAGATCCTTGAGATGTTTCTCTCTGTGGCAATAGCAACAGCAAAGACACGCTGCTGCTTTAAGTGTTGTTACTCTCAGTAATTGTGATTCTAAGTGTGGTGTGGACATAACAGTGTCTCTGCTAAGTGCAGTGTGGGTGTCCTCGTGTGCCAGTGGGAGCACTGTGAGGACAGCAGCACTCCAAGCAGTGTTTGCAATTACGATGAGCTTCTCCCATCCCTGCAGAGTGCCACCTCTGACACGGCAGCAGTAACCAGGCTCACAGCACCGGTTACAATTATCGGTCCTTTCAGTGCATCAGGTTCGTGCTCTGCCGTGTTACCTCACCTAAAAGAAAGAAGGGGATCTGGGAGCATCAGTGCTCTTTGGTAAGAAGGGACTAACAAATTAAAAAAACTAGATTTAGGGAGTCGGATGTGTGTCTTTGTCAGGTAGGGATCCTCTTCATCACCAAGCATCGCTGCAAGCATTTCTCCTGGCCTTTAGAAACAATCTTTTCTCAGTGAAACAGCCACAACTTAGCAAGATGCAATGTTTGGACTCCTGTGTCCAGCCCAGTGGGCTGTGGCTGAGAGAACTAGCAGGTACCCAGGGTACAAAACAACCATGCTGGTCCTTTTAGTGGCATCATGAACCTCTCCTTCAAACATCTCCACACAAAGATTAGCTGTACCCCGCACTGGCCCAGCCAAAGATGCCTGTTTTAAATGCAGACTGAAGAGTCCAAATTCAAGCAAAACTTCAATGTTTATTTTAAGTTTTTTATGGCAACAAACAGGTTCCTGTGGGCTTAGGCTGCAGACAGTGAGGACATGCTTAAGTCAATTACACTTGACAATACTGTAATAGCGGAGGGCAAGTGACACCCCTGGGCCTCCGAGCTCTGCAGGGCTGCCAGGGCTTTCAGCCGAGGTGCCAGGGAGCCCAGTGGCATCTGCAATACAAAGGAAGTGGAATGTTGGCAGCAAATGCGCTACTGAATTGATTTAATACAGGGAAGAGGTGGTGTTTAGGGCCAAACACGCAGAGGCAAAAAAAAAAAAAAAAAAAATGAAAGACTCTCTCCTCTCACTTTCCCTCTGCCTTTTCTCCCCTCAAACACCCACATAAACTTCTGGGAAGTGCTTCGTATGAGGCGCTGTACACGATGCCCAGGGCGTCAGTGTAAATCTAGATTCGCACCCACGAGAATGGAGGGGAAGTTTTCTCCTCTCTCCCCGGTGTGAACACTTAAGGGATGCATCCCCCACCGCTATCCCGGTTCCAGCAGCTCTGGTTCAGGAGCCGCCGCGCCGGGGTGGCACAGTTTGGTGAGGAAACAACTTTCTTCCCGCGGCTGGGGCTGGACAGGGTGGTGGTGATGCCGGTCCCCGCCGCAGCCCCGAGCCGCTGGTTCTGCGGGGGGCTCGGAGCTCGGGGTGGGGGGACAGGCGCTGTGCCTGGGGGGAGGCTGCGGGGCTGCCGCAGCGAAGCGAGGAGCCCTCGCTCTTTTGGCTCCTTTCCAACCATTTTTTAGCAGAGGAAGGATGTAATAACATGCCACGGGCAATAAATCACAGTCTAGCTACTCCCCCTGGCTCTCCTCCCCCCGCCCCCGGCCCCTCTATAGCGGGAGGGGCGGAGGGGCCGCCAGCAGAGCTCCGCAACCGCCGGGACGAGCAGAGCAGCGCCTGCCCGCGTCCTCCAGCAGCCCCAGCATGGACCTCCGAGCCCTGGCGCTGCTCGCCTGCGCCCTGGCCGTCATCTCCCTGTCGGAGGGTAAGTGAGCTGCGGGGCCGCACCGCTCCTGCCGGCAGCCCGGCCGGAGTTATGGTCCCGCGGAATTCTCCGCTTTTCTACCCGCTCCTCGCAGCTACACCGCGCTCCCGGCTCGGGCTCCGGCCGCGGCTCAGAGGAGCCAGAGCGATGGCTGTGCTGAGCTGGAAGCAGGCAGGCTCCCATTCCTCCCTCTCCTCCATCCCTCCCTGGCTTTTTTCAAAAAGCTGGCCAAAGCGGTCCTCTCTGCCAAACTCGCCCCAGACTGAAGTCGTCTAGGGGAAGACTTTCAACAGCGCTCGGTCTGCAGGGAGGTGGTTTGGCTGCAAAATATGCATATCGACTTTCCCTCTAACAAAAACAAAACAAAAAAAAAAACCCCAACCCTAAAAGTTACAAGAAATTAGAAACAGGCGGTTGTTCCGTTCCTGTCCCCTGTCGCGATCTATCTTTACTCGATCAGGGCAGAGCTGAGCCAAAGCGGCCACTCGGCAGAAATTTCCCGCACCCCTGCGCGGTTCAGGGGCGGTTTGGGGGCGCAGGGAGCTGCCTTGCCGGGCGGTCTGGGGGGTCTCGGGCTGGCGGTGTTGGCCCCGCAGTCACACCCGCGCTGCAGCGCTGTCCCACAGCCCGCCCGGACCCCGCGGTCCCGCCTGTCACAGCTGCCAGGCTTGCTTTGCTGAGAAGCCTCCGCGTTCGGACAGCCCCGGAGACAGCGGCAAACCCCGCTTCTTGCCCAGCATCCCGCAGGGGCAGCCGCGCTCCTCACTCGTGGCGAGGCCAGGGTTCTGCCCGCAACCTCTGAGCATCCTCCGGACGCTCCTTGTGAGGCTGGCAGAGATTTGCCATCTCTTGTCCCCTCGTCGAAAGTCCCCTGGCTGGGTTTTCAAACCTCCGCGCCCGTCCTATTCTCCCATCCTGGAGAACGAAACTTGAGTGCTCCCCGCCCAGCGAGGCAGAGGATGCCCTCCGGTGCCCTCCTTGCTTAGCCTGAGAGATTTAATTTTCCCCGAAAATTTCCCCGATGCCTTTCGGCACAACAGCCCCGTCCCGCTGGAACACGGAGCCGGCGCTGCCCTGGAGAGGCTCCAGCGTCCCGGGCAGGTGGGCTCCTTCCCCCGCCGCGTTCACCGTATCCATCACCCCAGGTCTGCGGGCTGGGAAGAGAGAGCGGCAGGTAGCGAGGGCACAGCCGGGGGACCACGGGTGGCAGCGCCAGCTCCATCCAGCCCCTGGCCGCCAAGGTCAGCAGCTCCCGAGCAGCTGGGGCCGCCGGTGACGGGCACCTGGGCGGGCTGCCCTGGTCTCTGCAGACCTCCTGGTCTGGAGGTGCGGGAGGAAGGGACCGGGGCTCAGGGGCTCTCCTCCCGTTACATACCCCTGGCAGCACTTTGCTCAGGGCTGGGAGGCCGGCAGAGCTGCCCAGCTGCAGCTCGGTTCGCCTCCCGGCTGCTCTCCTTGGCTGGCAGCGGGTGTCTAAGGTCTGGATAAACGTGTGGGGACCTGGCTACCTGAGGAGGGAAATGGCTCACAAGGGCTGGAGAGAAACTAGTGTAAGGAAAGTGACACCACCGTCTTGCAGTGAAGGTTTATGCCTACTTTGTATGTCATGTAGAGCTCTCAGCCCTGATCCAGATGAGGGCTCACAGGGCTGTCTTGTGCTGGGGGGCAGGTGAGCTCTCAATTCTTCTTAGTTGTCTGGTATAGCTGTCTATCCTAGCCTTGCTTTCCAGGGAGATGGAGCTGTTCTACACTCAAAAAGTTATCCACCATCTCCTGATAATGACAAATGCACCCTAGGCTTAACAGAAGTAAAATGATGCTTCAATCAAACGTTTTGCCTGTTCATGTCCAGCATGCTTGCCTGGATATAGCTTCCCTCTCTATCCAAGCATCCAGAGCTTCCTATCCACGCAGTGTTACTGATAACTTTGCAGCAGAACTGGCAACTCACTTCTTCCCTTACTGTCCAGTTTCAGTGTGGGTAAAGAGAAGCAGTTCCCTGTGGGATGAAATAGGCGTTGTCCAGCGCTGACAAGTGGCTACTCTGTGAGAGCATTTTGTGTGTGCTTTGTCTCTAGAGAGAATTTGTCAGCAAAACTAGGTGTTCAGAGCCAACAAAGCAGCTTGAGTTGCAAAACAATAAAACCATTTAGTCTTTAAAAAATTCCAAAACACAAACCCCCAGACCCCTTCCACTCTCAAGGCCAAAAGGGATGTTCTCTTCTTGTCTTAGTAAAATTAGGCTGAAGGAATGACATTGAGATGTCAAACTGGCATCTGGCTGTTCTGTAACTTTTGACTCCATTCGTTTTAACCAAATGTGTCAGACAGATAAAGGTCCCAAAGTTTCATGTGCCATCAGTTATGTGTTTTCATTTAATAATGAAATTAACAGACTATAGTAATTTGCTGTACTGAGAGAATGGCTTCAGCTTGTGCTCATCGTTTGATAGATGCCAGAGAACTCACAGTACAAACTGGTAGATTAATTAATTTGCTTAATCAGTTCTAATGTGCATGAAACACTACGTTTCAGATTTTTGAAAGGAGATAAGGAATGTGTTTGTCAGCCTCAGGGTAAGACCAGAAATGTTCTCTTCCTAAGTTATGGCCTCCTTTTGGGCGATGGGCATTCTTGTGTTGGAAGATGCCACATTCGCCAGTTTTCCCTGGTTTTGATCCTTTTTGATAGCACAGCGACACAAGGGACAGCGGCAGGAGTTACTGATTCCCTGTTGCTGATACAGAGAGCTGACCCACTGGGTGCCTGTGCTGCCACTCCCTGGTGCTCAGTGCCTGCTCGTGATCACCAAGAAAGGCACTCATATCAAAGGCTTCTTGTGCTGGGAGGGGATTTGTCATTTCTCTTCACACTGGGGTGGCAGAACACTGAGTACTGGGGCTTCCCCTCTTCCTTGCTGTGCTAGATGCTTTTTTTGGGCAGGAAACAACTTTGGGACTTACAGTCATGGTTAAACTTTCTCTGCTCCTGATTTCAAATGGTATGGGATTGAAAATCCCACCTCGCGTCTGAGGGAGAACAGGATTACATTATCAAATCATGGATCTGAACAGTTCATCTCCTGCACGTTGTTTAAGTTAAAGCTGGCTTAAACTCGGTTGGGACAAACTTGCAGAGACACTATCACTGCAGCTGTGCTGAGTCTTGTTGTATGGATGTATTCAGTTTCAGCCTCCCTTTCCAATACAAACTCACAGATGTGTAGCTGTCAGGCACAGATTTGCAGTGGGAAATCCTAGTACCTTCCTCACTCTTTTCCACATTAGCACTAGCCAGTCTAATCCATGTTCTCCAGGCTCACCCTGTAGCCCTCGTTCCTCCTCCTCCTCCTGCAGATTATTAACTCATATGTGGAACCACTGTTAGGACTGCCAGAAAACTGATAGGAAAGTCCTTCAATTTTTTCAATTTATGGTCCAGATTCTGGTGTGAATCAGGAGACGCTCTATTGTCACTGACTAATTCCTCTCCTGTGGGATCTGATTCTGGCTCATCTATCTCTTGGTAGAAACACTGGGAAAAAAGGGGGTTCCCTGCTCAGGACAGAGAAATTTCACCTGGTTATCTGTGGTAATATGTGCTAGAGACAGGGATCGATAAATGCGCAGTATACGTAGATCTGTTGTACTCGAAAACCTGTCTCTTTTTTCACCTTCCTAGACAGCTGTTTAGGAATTCCAAGCCCTTCCCTGCTCTTTATCTCCCCATTTGCCTTTAAAGGGAACTGGGTTTGGATGCTGCAAGTATTCCTGTGTGGCTAAACAAACAGGATGGCAGATTGCCATATCGGATCTCAAGCACTGCCAGATACAGATCTGACCATCTACAGCATGAGCCAGATTTTAAGGGTTAGGTGTATGAATTTAATTCTTCCCAGAGGCTGAAAACTGCTCCACTGGGAAATTCTTTAAAATCTTAGGCATCTCTTAGACTTCCAGGCAAGGCTTCTGTGCTTGTATTTGCTTGCGCATGAAGCTTTCAAACCCACACTCCGAGTGAAGACCTTACTTAGGTGCACTTGATTGCCAGTAATTAAGTTGTCCCATAGAGAAATCGTGTAGGGGAGGCTGTGGTGGGCGCCAGGCTGCTTTTCTCAGTCCTGCATGCATAGGCATGGCAGATTTTTAGCCTAGGGGGTTAAACTTAATTTTGTCCCTAGTGATGCTAGTGAACTCTCATCCAGTCTGGTGGCCCCTGAATAGTGTATTGAGGACGTTCTGGCTGATAACTGTCTCTTCGATTGCTTTACTTAGCCGCAGGCTAGAAAATCAAAGGACTCCAAGTGTCCTTTGTGAAACCGCTGGGTTGTCGCATCCCTGAACCGCACCTTCTTGTGCGGGTACCTCTGTTGGGAGTCAGGGCTCTCTGTAGTGGGGAAAGGTCAGCTGGGCCCTGGGAACGCCTGCAAAACCAGAGCTTTTCTGTAGCCACTAAGTCCCCTGTGAAAAGCCTGCACCTGAGCCGAGCCGTTTTGATCTGAACTCCCTGGAATTCATCGCTTTCTTCTGGCTACCTTCTAATTTGGCCTCGGGTCAAAATCGTTTGAGTAGAACAACACCGAGGACAAGTGCCCCCTCTTTTGGCCTTTATCTTGTCTAATTACCAGGAGCATCCCTGTACAATGGAGCGGCTCCTTATTCTAATCTCTTCGATTTTACTTATCTCCATTTTCTCTCCCTCTTCTTTTGTCTTACAAAATCCCACGCACCCTTATTGAAAGGCTGGGCACTGAGCTGAAGGGATTGTGCTCTGAGCTGTGGGCAAATGCTCTCCTAAAGCTACAGCTTTTCTGCTGCTTTTTTTTTTCACCTGCATATTTGGAGGGCGTTTCTTTCTGTGAGCCCTGATCCTGTGTGCCCTGATCGGTGTATCTATGCTGCTGACCAGGAGCAAGAGGTAACCTGTCCTTTCCCTCCCTTTGTCCCGCAGAGAAACCCGTCAGCCTGACTTACCGATGTCCCTGTCGATTCTACGAGAGCAACGTGGCAAGAGCCAATATTAAGCACCTCAAAATCCTCTCCACACCCAACTGCTCACTTCAGATTGTGTAAGTCTTGCTCTTTTCAGCTGGGTGCAAGTCTCGGGTGTCAAAAAGAAGGGTCACCGAGCTGGTGCCTGCTCTAGTGGTTGAATTTCAGTCTGCCTCATTCCATGAGTCCCAATTCATCTCTTCATCCCCTGTGTCAGAGACAGCTGGACCCTGCTTTACCCCACATAAAGGAGCTCAGCTGTCTGTTTCCCAGCTGTGTTCTCTGTGATCTCTCTATTACTGTGTGATCCCATGTCCTGTTCTCCCCTGGGTATGTGAGCAGAAATGTCAAACAGGCTGTCCATTGCCTCGGATGTAGAGTTTCACACCCTGGGGTAAAAAATTCTGCAGTGGTCTGAGTCTTCTAATGGGTCACTTCTCCATAGAGAGGAGCTAAACAAGCAAAAGGAATTCCTATTTCATGTATCCTCCACAGGATGTACAGACCCTAGATATGTGATGGCCTAATTTAGGGACACATCCAGGCAGGGACTGACTCAGTAAATTGCAGCAGACTAGGAACCATTGGGTTCACAATGGAAAATAACCTCTTTATTTTTGCAACCCTCATTTTCAGGAAGCATTGGGATTTTGTTTGTTTGTTTGTCTTTGTAGATTTGTGTATGTTTTAGGAAGGCCTTTTTTGTTCACTTCTTCATGGGTGACCCCCTCCCAAAATTCAAAACCTTCTGAAGAAAAAAAACCAAAACAGCATTCATCTTTTAATTGCAAGGGAACCTTACTACTTTCAGCTTCTGTTAACCTCTAAAAGAGGGTGTCAGGGACTAGATTTGGTTTCTGTGCAGTGGTCCCATTACTGTTTCTCTCTTTGACTCATATGTTGAGCCCTTCCTCTTGCAACTCAAATGCTGTAGAAATAAATTTTTATTAAATAAATGCAAAACATTTTTGCACTCAGAAAACTGATGTGGTTTTATGAGATTGCTCAGGAATGTATGTGAGTGTGTATCCATTCATGAACCAGTATGGTTTTTTTCTGTTTTAAACCGCTCTGTGTATATCATACACATTTTATCATGTGCTTCTGCCGTAGGATTTGGTGGAGGATAGTGAGAAAAATGTAACCCTCAGCTGAGAAATAATTTCCTTTCAGAAAAATGGCAAACCCAGCTGTGACTAACTCAAATCTCTACCTACAAACAATTTTGCACTATCATATGGATTTGTGCTCTGGGACTGTCAGTGATGTCATAAGAATCCCAGTGCTAAGGCTTTTTAGAGGATTTTGAATTTTCTGGAGTTCTTTCAAGAAAATGACAGCATTTAATACAGGATAAAGTATATATTTATCTCTTAACATAGGATTATAGTAATTAGTGATAAATAACAGCATTAAATGCAAAACCAGAAACCACTCACAGTCTTGCCCATTCCTAATCCAAATGTGTTTGTCTGTGATACACAGATAATATGAATCTATAGTTCACCCTTTTTTTGTTACTTTGACAAATAAGGTACTTAAAATATCCCTCCAAATACCCCTGAAACCTGACTTCAAACTAGGTCTTTACCAAAACTCACACATGAATTTCTCATCTTGACTCATTTTAAGCATTAAACAATGAAGGTGTAAATAAATTAAAAGCTACCATTTTCAGGAATAGAGAATCTAAGTGAAACATGCAGTCGCTAGGAGATATTTTGTGGGGTTATTGCTTGTTTTTTGTTTTGTTTTGCTTTTTTGTTGGTTCTGTTTTGGTTTGGTTTTTTGTTTGTTTGTTCAGGTTTTTTGAGTTTGTGGGTTTTTTTGTTTTGTTATTTTTTTTTGTTTTTTTTGCATAAGTATATTTTCTTTTTTGATTATGGAGAGTTGTACCTGAACAAAAAGCTTAAGAGCAGGCTTTTGTCTTTCATTCTATTGGAAATCATCTCTCCAAATCCAGTGAACTCCTCTGTCAATGTCTGCTTCTACAAAGTCCACACTAAATTCCTTGCTATTCAGTACAGGGAAATGAGCATTTTTAGCAAGTAGGCACCTAAACCATTCCAAGTTAAACACTCCATACAATTTCCTGTCTCTTCCTTGCACAAGGAACAGGGGCTGACAGGCTCAGAAATGAATGGCTGAAGAAATCAGTGTCTCAGTATTGGGTGAGAGGTAATATTAGGTAAGAGGAACCATGCTGAATGTAGCTGGAGACTGGTTACGTGTGCTTTTGATTCTGTACCCTGTGAGGTCAGCTCAAGAATTCCCAGGCATTGCTAACATCAGCAAATCCATTCTTACACTCTGTTGGTATCACTTAACTGGAAATGCTCCAGCTTGGCACTGCTGTAAGGGAAATATGAATTGGGCCCATTCATCTCTTTACTGGCGCAGGAGTTGCAAGACAGATCCTTGATGTGTTTATGTTACAACTGTGTTGTTGCATAACTTCAGACCAAGGAGCCTTTTTGACCTCTTATTTCTTACGCCACCGTTTTATATTCTGCAGATTTTATTTTATAAAGAGAGGAACATTATGGCTTCCATCCAGCAAATGTTTAAACAAGTACTGAACTTATTCGTATGGTCACTTCCTTAAAATTGCTGTTCTCTGCGCTTTCCCAAGGCAGGCAGGCTGTTAAGGGAAATTTTGGAGCAGCTGGGGCAGAGGCAGGGTGCTGCAGGGAATGTGGGAGATAACAGCTCTTAAGAGGTCCTGAGATCTCTGGAGGGTGAGACCTATTGATGAAAAGCTATCTGTCCTGTTTCTGAATGAAAGATTCAGATAGCCCAAATATCAAATTCACAGGGAATTCAAATTAGCTAAAAAGTTTGCTGTGGGAAGTACAGCTTGGAGAAACCAACTCAGGAGAAACCCCTCAGGAGGTTTTTGCCTTCCTTTCCAATGCTGAGTGAAACATGAGGGGAAACTTGCCTCTGGCACTATGGTACTTTCAGTTGTCTTCCTCCCTGCAAACTGTTAATTCACTCTGGTCTACAACAAAAAGCTAACAAGTGACCACACCCTTTCTTTCAAAACATCCAAGAGGTTTCGGTCCTCAAAACCTGTGAAACTTCAGTTTTGGGTTGAATCTAAAAGCTGTTCTTGATCAATTCCTTGCAAAAATTACCTGTATTTACCATATCAGTATTTCCAAATGAAACTTTTCTGTTGTTGGCACTGAACTGCTCACAGTCCAGGTATGAATTGGAAGTCTTAGATTCAAATTCTGTGTTCAACTCTCACATGATTCCCAGTACAGACCACAGGAGCCTCTCAAAGGAGACAGATGGTTTCCAAACCAGGATATTTATAATAAGCAGCTCAAGGATGGGAGAAATAACCCATCCCCTTCACGGGTTAACCACAGGCACTCAAGGAAATATGGCACAGGGGTGGGGAGGTGGGTGTGTGCTGAGGAGCTTTGCACACCAGACTCACTCTGACTTTTCTCCTTTGGCAGTGCAAGGCTCAAGAGCAACAGCAAGCAAGTGTGCATTGATCCCAAGTTAAAGTGGATCCAGGAATATCTGGAGAAAGCTTTAAACAAGTAAGGCAACAGACAAATGGACTTAAGAGCTAACATCCTGAATTATTAAAGGGTAGAACATTGAGGGCTGGCTTTTACCATGTGGACAAAGTACTTGTGGAATCAGATACTGTTTCAAAGAAGGGTTTGGAGTTGACCTAATTTGTATTAAAACAACAGTTTCTAATATATCCTAGATGTTAAACTAAGAATTTTGCCAGGGTTTGAGGCAAAAATTATGCTAATGAGTATGTTCTGGGGTCCTGAACTCATCCTCTTTAAAGAAAAAGCTGTTCTCCCAAGGAAAATTCTTCCTTTATGCCTTTTCTTCCCCGACCAAACTACAGTGATTTCAGAATCTATATTGTTCCAGTGTCTCTGGAGCCCCTTCTCCATGTTACTCTGGGTGTCTGCTTGCACAGGCAGCTGAGGCCAAGGGATTCTTGGTGCTAAAAATTGTTTCTCTGCTGCCCAGTGTGGAATGCTTTTAATGTTGGCCAAGGCATGATGAGCTACCATGAGTAAGCCTTTCCCACAATGCCATGGGAAAAGTAGCCAAACTTGGCAAATCTGGACTTTTAAAATCTTTTTTTATTCCCTTGAAAATGGTTGATCATGTCTATTTTGAGGTGGACTCAGCCTATCTCTGTTCAATTTTATGCTGAAAAGAGCAGCACCGAGCACATTTTTGTGCTGAACTGCAGGGGAGGGCTCCAGCCTTCCAGCACTGAAAGATGGTACATAGCAAACGATGGTACAAAGCATTCCTTTGCTTGCACAGAGCCCTGGGCTGCAGTTGATCCAGCAGCAACCTTTTGGCCAGCTAGCCTACCTGTGCACTCAGTATCCCTGCCACCCTTGCCATCACATTCCTACCCCACAGTAACTGCGCTGTAACCCTGCTGAACCTTGTTCCCCCTGCATCTGTAGGGTGAAGGCAGGGCTGGAATCCAATCATTTGCAAAAATAGTGTGTTATTGGGGAAGGTACAGCCCCAGGCCAGATGTGTTATTGGGGAAGGTACTGCCCCAGGGCAGATGTGAGGCACAGGTACCTGAATGCTCTCACTATTTGCTTTGTAAATGCATCTGCCAAACAAGGGGCAGAGTTAAAAAAAGAAAAAAATTCTTTTTTCCCCCTGTGTTTTTACAATAAGCAAAGGGGAAAATGCCACTAGAAGTAGAGGGATTCCTCCATGTGTCCCTTTTGGGGAATGCACTGGGGCCAAGAGTGAGGAGGAAGAAGGAAGGAAGACGGCTAACAAAGTCAATGTGATTCCAGCCCTGACAGCTCCTCCCATCTCATCTGATGCTCAGTGCCTTCTTGCTGCCAGCACTCAGTGCTTTTGTCCTTTGGACAAATTCTCTGCAGAGGTCATCCAGGTTTATGCTGCCAGAATGGCTTTGGGTTTAGGTACAACAGAACTTAAGAGCAGGATGTGGCTGAATATCTTAGGGATCTGAGCTACTTGGTTTTGCAACCTGTGAAAATCCTCAAGCTCCTGCTTAAGTTTCTGTTTGCTATCATCCCCAACCTGAGACTTAGGAGGCATTTCAGAAATCTACAAGGCTGGGCAAATGTGATTATGTGCCTGTCTGACTTAGGGGAGCAACTCAGCTGGAACATGTTCTGCTCTCACTACCACTAGTGAAGATCTGAGACCAGCTCTACTGAAACCAATGGGTCTGCCTGATCTCCAGCCAGGGGGTTTTGTTTACCAAATGCTAATGCAGAAACAATTATGCCAATTTGGTAGATTCATCCTGGTTTACATTGAGTAAGAAGAGAGAATTTGGTCCCAGCTCTATGAAATAAGATGACAGAAAGCATATATCTCCATCACCTAATCCTGTAATCATAGCATTGTGTTCATTTTCCAACTAGTAATGCTAGCACCAGTGGCATTTTCATGCTACATAGACAGTCAGGGCTCTGTCTGTAGCATTTTCACAAGGCATGTTTTTGATATATTTTAGTGCACAGCTTTGACTTCTTCAATGAAATGTACTTTGGAATATATTTATAGCGCATCAAAGAATTCATATATTTGAATTGGAGCCATATGAATGTTGGTAGTTTTAAACACCGATATCCCTCTAAACTACTAACAGCTTGTAAAATGAATCTATATAGATCTATAAATGTTAATGTAGCTATCAGTTTCAATCAGCCATATATTATATTTTTTCACTTGTACTGAAATTGTATAAAATGTGACATTACCCTATATGCACTAGCAATAAAATGGCTAATTGTTTCATGTTATGAAAACCCAATTGTACATGGGAATTTATTTTTCTGGAATAAAATCAATACGTTTTGTAGAAAGGGCTCTTGTAATTGCTTAAGTAGAATCCAAACTGTGAAGACATCTTAATCTATACCATTATTTCAATATGAGAATATTTTCAATGTTATAAACTGCATTTAAGGGCAAGGAAAAGTTCTTAAAGTAGTAGTCCAATACAGTTAAATATGAAACCAGAAATGGTTTTTACTAGGGAATTGTTTTGC
This sequence comes from Certhia americana, assembly GCA_018697195.1. Taxonomy (NCBI): domain Eukaryota; kingdom Metazoa; phylum Chordata; class Aves; order Passeriformes; family Certhiidae; genus Certhia; species Certhia americana. The sequence goes on from CM031862.1 coordinate 17,099,199, forward strand.
TCACTAATTCTGCTTAGCATTTATTGTTGCTTTATATTCATCACATCTCCATGTAATATACACATGAGACATCAGTAAAACACATTCAGGCTGTCAGGAATCCAAATTCCTTAACTGGCTTTAAAATTCATTGTGCAGCTGCTGTGGCCAACATCATTCAGCATTCATCCATTTTATAGACACGGGGCAAATGAGTCCTCCCTTGAAATAGCTAACAAATCCTTGATCATTTCCGCACACTCCATCATCATTTACGGTACATTGACCTCCTTTCCCTCCTTCCTTTTTACAAGGATATGCAGAATCAGGCCTTTACAGAGTTAACAGAACCCATCTTGTCCACTTCTTCATATAGTCCCACTTCAGAACTTCCCTCACTTCAAGATGCCGGAGCCCATTAAGCTCACTGGCTACTGCAGACACACAGGAGAGATTTGATATGTCTGGAGAAGATAACAAAGTCACATGGGAAAAATATTTCCATTAGGTCAGCTGGGAGAAAGGAAAAGAAACTCTGAATGTGTAGAGACTAGCTGTGTTGGCAGCCAAGCCCTGCTGCTGCCTTCCAAACCCTGGTGTAGCAGCTCTTCCTAATTTCTAATCTAATTTGTAAGAAACAGTTGAAATATAAGATGCCAGAACAACAGCCTCCCAGTACTCCAGCACAGTATGCTGGGTCAAGGCCCCACAGGAAGGGGGACAAGGTGGGTGATTATCTTTACAGCCTTGTTTTAAGGCACCAAATGCCCACTAGCCCCCTCAGAGTAGCCACTGGTTCTTGCTGGTGTCAGCAGGAATACTGGGGGGAAGCCAGAAAACCAGTCCCCCCCTCTGCTTCCATTGTACTTCAGGGGGAACTTTTTGGATGGTGAGGCTCCTGGCTGAGAAGTTCTAGAAGGTATTTGGGGAGGCTTTGGCATTTGGGGTAAAAGGGTTGTTCTGGCCTCAGAATTTGCAGATTATCTTCCACCTGGACATTTTTACTTATCTGACATTTCTCTCAGACAGAGGTTGTATGAAAAGGGGATGCTACATTTGCACCCTGCCAGCAAGATAAGAAGGGACCATAGGATAAATGTGAATGAGGCCTTTGTATATGAATAATTTATGGCAGTCTTTTTTGTATTTTTCTTTTAATTTAGACCACGTCATCGCACTCATAAAAAAAAGCAACAGAAGAAACGGGGCCCACGCTGCCCTCCCCGTGCAACACCACTAAAGTCTCCAGGGAGAAAGAATGGTAGGAAGCATTAGTTTCTGAGCTGGGACACCTCAGGTTGAAGTCCCTGCTCTTCCATTGACCATCTTATGGGACGTTGGGCAAATATATTAGCCTATCAGACCTCCATTTCCCCCATATTTGTTGAGGATAACATCTCTCCCCTTCCAGCAAAGGAGTATTATATAGATAAGACTCTCAAAACAGGGGGAAAGCTTAGCTGCAGCAGATGTGGGATGGATACACAAAGAGACCAAAATAAACCTGAAGCAAAGATGAAGTCAAAAACAGGGTGAAGGCCTGGAAGCCCTCTTTATTTTAGCTCCACTATCAAACTGAGAGTTAAACTATAGCAGCTGTGAATTTGCCACTGGTGTTTTTTAATGAGAAATGCAGCACCATGTGGTGACAACATGATGTGGTGTATGGGTGGCTGGTTGATGCCTTTCCTATGGGAGATGGTAGACAAGTGCCAGAGAAGGGTGTTATATATACCAATGCTCTAGACATCCCAGATTTTTTTTCCCCACAACATTGTTTGTCCTGCCTTTCTGCACCAAAAGAAATAGGGTTACAGCTGTGGGATAATGGAAAAGATATTGTCAGAGGAAAAAATTTTTCTCATGGTTTAGTCATTGTCTTTGTGCCTAGATGAGTTTTCTGAGACAACCTTTACTGGGAGTCACAGTCTGTAGCTGTGGTCACAGAGCCTTAGCTGTCCAGCAGGTATTGGAAGGGATGTTTGACAAGATGTGCTGAGACATCAGTTTTGGAATACCTGGTGTTTACCCTCTGACTCTTGTAACTCAGTCTTAGTGATCTCATCTAGGTGGCCAAAGGCTGATCAGCCTGCAGCAGGAGTAGGGGTCACTTCAGACAAAACCCAGAGGCCACCAGCACAAACTGGCTCCTTGTTCTGAGTGAACCATACACACAAGACACTTGCACTTTGCTGTGCTGCCTAACCTACACTCTCCTGGGTACCATGCTCATACTGAGCATGGGAGACTCCATTTGTCTGCACCCCACCTGAGCTCCCTACCTCAGCCCTTCAGGCCTCACACATTTACTGTGCAGTGCCTGCCTGCCCTGCCTGTCACCTCACTTTCACTGGGCAGCTGGCCACCACAAACTCTCATGTGGTCCCCAGCTGCTCACACCAGGTGAGGTCTCAGGGCGGGGAGGCTCAGGGGTGGCAGAAGGCTGGCAGAAGGCTGGCTGCCTCTGCTCTCCAGCCACCCCATGGAGGAAGCTGAACAAGGGCAGAGCATGGGCTGCCCTCTACATTCTTCCATCCTCACAGAGACCTGGCACTCTCTGGAGCTGCAGTCCTTGATCTCCATCAGAGCTGTGGGATAGGAGAAGGTAGAGGAGGCATTGCCAGTGCCACTCACTCCACTACTGGGGCTGCTCACAAATGATTAATCTCTCCTTTCCCCGCTGTATTTTTTGCCGAGTTTCTTTGCCCACCAATAATTCTCTGCTCAGGCTTTAAGTCCAGAATAAGCTTTCTAGACAGCCTTCCTCCTGTATTAGTCCTGAACACCTTACTAACTGTGATGAGCACAACCTGCCCAAAATAACACCTACTGCTGGGTTTGCCCTGCTGGGTCCCAGTAGCTCCTTGTGGAGAACTTCTCCCAAAATGTTCAACACTTGCTGGTTGGAGGGGCTGCCCTTGGGTTAGTCCAGACACAGATTTGCTGCTTGACTAGGCCTGATAGCAAAGCTTTTGCAACTGAAATAAACCTTAATAGTGTTTCACTTTCTTCTTCATCAACAGGAGGTTCAAGATGTAAGAGGCAAGCATTGTAAGCCGTCTACAGGATTTCTTACTGTAGGACCCAGAGAGCAGATAACCAGTATTAGGGAATGAATATATTTCACTGCTAACATGCAGCACAAAAGCAACGCTTCACGCATTTCCAAAGGTTTTATTCTTGGTTGTTTCTGGTGGGGTTTTTTTTGTTTGGGTTTTTTTTTCCCCTTGCACAAATTGGCTTGCTTTCACAGTGCTATTTTTATATAGTAAGATGTAACTATTTGAGAAAAATATGAATTTATACAGGTTGGTTTGTTACCTAGCACTGGGGGCAGATACCAATTTAAACTAACCCTGTCATTATATAATATTTTATTTCCTTTGTTGTGTAGAGGTCCTGCTTTATTTAACTTTCTTTTGGTTCATGCAAGTCTCCTGGAGTTCTAAACCTAGAAGGACATGAACTGTACAGTGCAATGATGTTGTGTAAGTAGTGGTGGAACTCCTTGCCTCCAGAAGTCATAGAGGCCAAGAACATAGGAAGGCTCAAAAGCATCAGACTGATGACAGTGGACAACATTAACCTGAGTGGCATTTACAGATATTTTGGGTGAATTATTAAACTCAGGGCTACAAGGCTAAAGCCCTTCTCTGAAGATGAGAAGCCTTGCTGACAGCTGTAAGCAGCTGGATCAATGCACATCTGGTGTTGCAAGATGCTAATACTTGGTTTGCAGTAGTTGTGTGTGTTAGGAGCCACAACACCGTTCTGATGTCATCTGGCATTTCCTATGTTCCTGTGTTTCTGATGATAAATTTAGCAAAAAGGGAATGGGTTATTAAAGCTCTAACAACACCATCATGTCGCAAGTTGCTGGAGGAGTCAGACACGCTGCCGTGCACCAGGGATCTCCTCCCACCCATCCACAGGAGGTGACTACAGCTTGCCTGTCTGGCTTTGCACTGAAGTAGGCTGAGATCTATTCACCCTTCACCAAGGATGCTGTAGCTCAGCTACTGAACAGTCATACCTGCCTGAGGGCAGTCACATCCCTGATTGCTCTGGAGGCACCCAGAAGAGGATATCGGTCCACATCTTGGAGAAAAGAGGTGCCTGGGGCAAGAGAGGGTCTGTGCAGTTTGTGGAAGGAGAGGTGTTTCTCATGTGTGGAAATGAAGGCCAACACTCACCGTTCTTCAGCTGCCATGGGTGTGCTGGTGAACAGGACAGCCTCTGGAATTCCCTTTGCAAAGCACAGCCTAGGACAGGCACCATTCCTTGCACTGATCCCCTCTCTAAGCCAGAAGTTTCTTTCTCCTTATTCCTTCCTATATACACAATATCTGCTATATGGTAGGGAGAGACATCTGCAGCACTGCAATAATCATGTCATGCTGTGCACTGAGATCTGGGGGAAGCACATTTGTGCAGCACAATGCTTGTGTTTGTATGTATCTGTGTTTGTATTGTAAACAAAAAAATGTTGTAAGATTGTCTTTTTTGAGCTGGTTGATTCAGAAGAAATCTTCCCTCTTCCCTGCAGCCTGTGTCAGGAACACTGAGAAGGGTGCTTCACGCTTCTTTTTGTGGTAGGCATCTTTGGTGCCAAAGAGGCACTTTGGCCATCCAGGGACTTCATTATTTCCATGTGGATTCAGGTAAAAATCTTGTATTTTCCTTTCTGCAAAACAGGGCTATTGCAGAGAGGCATTTAGCTGGGAACACCTCACCTCATTTGCTTTAAAGCAGAAACAAACTGCTGTGCCTAAAATATTTGTGGTTTTGATTTTGACATTCCTTCTTTTGTTATCATTACCAGCCTGGTGCTTTAAGTATATTATGTCTCTGTTTTGAAAGGTCTGGTACCACTGAACTTGATGAGAATTGGAGTTCTGATTTAATATTAGTAGGATCAGATCCTTTCCTGGAAGGGGAAAGAAAGAAAGAAAGAAAGAAAGAAATTTTATGAGAAAACCAGAGTTTCTTTTATGCCCCTTGGACTGTATTTGATATCCTAGGCTCCATTCCCTGTCCCACACATGCACCTGCATTTGCCAGTGGTTTGCCAGAGGTGGACATGTGGGTGTCCAAGCTAAGAACAACTGCAGGAAAAGTCACCCAGGAAAGTGCATTCTTCAATATATAACTCCTATCAAAAGACAGCCTGAGGTCTTATTCCCATTGCAGTAAATGGAGAATTAAATAATCCTCTGATTTTGATTCAGCAGCATGCCTTGCTCCTGATGATAGGGGCCATGGCCCTTTTGTTTCCAGGGAAAACATTGGCATTCTGGTGAGAAGGTGGGGTTGGTAGATGTGACTACTCAGCCTTGCCAGTGCTCTGCTGCAGTCCTCATTAACAGGGAGTGCATCTGGGGTCACACCAGCAGGGACAGGTTCCTGGGAATGTGCCAACCCCACATTACAGCCTGGGCAAACACTGCTTTGACAGGAGCACTGAGATGGCAGTGCTGAAGCACCCCAGCCAAACCCAGGGACTCGGCTCTGGGCTGTATAAGCAAGCTGGGGAGGTACTGCAGGGGAAAGGGAAAAGCCAGGAAAGGGGGGCTCCTGTCAGCCTTCTCCTCTTGGGGCTGCAGGGGTAGACTATGCTAAAGCAAGGGCACTAGTTCCTGTGAGAAATGCATGAGTAGCAGCAGGAGGGAAATGCACTCCATCCAAAGCAGGGGACCATTTACAGCCAGGTGTTTGTCTGGATGCTTTGGGGCTGTCTACCCCAGCCCACACAGAGATGGGGCTCTGACACCTCTGTGCTGGTGATGCTTCACTTCTCATGTGTCAGAGACCACTCAGGGCATGGGGCTGCTCTCAGGGTGCACTGTGATCCTCCCTCACCTGGGTAAGGTTGAACACAGTCTTGAGTGCAGAGGTGACACAGACCTGGCCAGAGACTTAAGGGAGAACCTTTTAAAAGCTTTCTCTTGCTTTGGACCAAAATTCAACCTTGAGTGGGAAGCGTTGCCGTTAGCCTGACATTATTTGCATGATGCACTGGGGAGAGCAGCCATGCCCTTTGCACCAGAGGGATCAGTCACTGGGCTCCCCCAGTGCACCTCATTTGTCCCATTCATGCAGGCTGAGAAGCAGCACTGGCAGCATCTCACTTGGGGAGAGCACTTGGTTTTCCCTTTTGCCTTTAACTGTTGACCAAAGACAGAGTCAGGGAAAGGAAGTGTGAGGAGATGGGAGTGAGGTAGGGACCACATGTGAAGAGGAGGGAAAAGAGATAACACTGAACCACGCTGAAAAAGCAGCTTCCATGAATGTGAAATCATCATGTGGGTATTTTCAATGTGCAGCTGTCAAATCCCAGTTTTAAAAGTAGATGGTATTTATTGCTGTGTCTATTATTTATACTAGCTTTATACTTTTATGTATGAATATCTTATCTGAATTCTGCCTGAGAAAGAATGAAATGAAGGGTGACTTTGATGTGTTTTTGATTAAGGTGTTTGAACAAAAGTGACTGTTTATTTTGCAATGAAAACTTTTTTCAGAGTTAAATATACACTTTTTGTTGAAAATGCAGTTCCTATAGAAGTTTTTGTTGCCATTTTCCCTTTATTAACCTCTAGAAGGTCCTTTTCTCTGGCAACTTGTTTTGAGTGATGTGATTTATAGCAGTCAAGGTTTTTTGTGAAATCATCAACTAAAATTTGATTGTTTTTTTCTTTATCAACGTCCCACCAAGATAATACTTGTCTGAAAGCATGAAACTTTGGTTGCCACAGAGAAGAAAGCATGAATCATAATAAAAGGGCTGCATGAACTTCCCATCTTCCATTCCTTAAGAGCTCTGTGTTGTCAGAATGTGGTAAATACTGTACTATATATTTTTATTAAGTAAAAAGAAGTATCTTCCCAAATAATGTGAAAAGGGGGTTGTATTTGTGTTCCTGTAAGGCAGCTTTTATGGAGGAGTTGTATTATGCTTTTGAAATTACTCCTTTCATAGAAAATTTTGAAAATAAACACTTTTATATTGTTGTAATTTCTCACATAAATGTGTATGCACTTAAAATTTTCTTAATAAAAATGTATGTCTGAATAAAGTTTTTGGTTGATTCTATCTTTTTTTTTTTTTCTCTCTTCACAAATGAACAGCTACAATCCTCATTCAGAAAAAACATTCAGATGTAGTTTCTGCCCAGTTTCAAGGATGCCTTCACATAGCCCAGACTCTCTGCAGGGAACCTGAGGTAAAGGGCCCATAGGCCTGGCAGGGAGCAGCAGCTTAGCAGATTGAAATGTGCCATCTTCAAACCACCTCTTGCTACCAAAACAGAAACCAAATATTTTTATGGGTTTTTTAAAAAAAATTTTAATTTTTTTTTTTATTTTATTTTTACTCTTCCCCAAACTTGTCTCCTGCAGCAGTTTGACTTCCATGGAACTGAGACCTGTGAGCTGGTTTTGTTTCAGCAACAGGGATGCCATCATCATCTGTTCTGAGGAGGGAATGAAGATTTCTCTGAAAAGTATGAGGGGTAACAGGGGATGCATTTGACACAAGAGCAGATGTGAACAACACTGTCCTTGGGGTTGCTTTTCCCAGGGCACAACAGGGTCAATATTCAGTTTGGAGACAAAAAAAAATTTTTTTAGAGGCTTGTAGGACTGGCATGAGGACCTGTAGTTATAATCCTAACTTGGATGATGCTGTAGGGAAAGTGCTGTGGGTTTCAAAACCGTGAGTTGAGAACTGGCCTTTGGTCAGTGCATCTCCCCATTTACAAGTTCTCATGGCAAGGGGAAACAGTTTCCTGAGGTCACCTACCCCTCCACACTGCCCTGCTCAACAACCAGTCCTTCCCTGTACACCCACTGCAGCACAGGTGAATCCCAGCACTATGTACAGCTCTGGCTGGAGCAAAGTTCAGGGATAGGTTAATATAACAGTGAAACAGTGCTCGAGCTCTTTTGAACTTGCTTAATAAATACTTCTTGGCCAAATTGATGCAAGGCAAAAAGCATGCATAAAAGGGAAAAAGAAAACTCAGATGACTGACGGCCCCTTTGCAAATCCCCTTTGATGACCCCTTGTAAATTACTTACTAAGAGATTTATTAAAAACTGCCAGGTAATTGTGATTGCAGATGATCAATGAGAGATTCTCAGGCCACTGAAAAATGCATTGGAAGTAATTAGCTATAAAATTACACATTAATATCAAGCATGGGGCCCAAGTGCTGTGGAGCACTTTTTTGTGCCTTCCACCAGGTCTCTTCTCTCGAATGTGAGAGTTTTTGTTCTTATTTCCTCAGCAAAGCATCACGGCAATGTGTCTGCAAACCACCTAGGAGCTGGAGGTGAGCCCACCCTATTAGCACAGCTGGCTCTCTTCACAGAGAGCCTTCCAATATTAGCAGCTGCATTCATGGCCTCAGCCATCCTGACACTGATTATGGGCTGGATTGATTAGGTCCTGGCATGGTATAGGTCAGGGGACAGCAGGGTAAATGCCTCTGCTTCCTAGGACCACTGAGGATGTTACCTTGGATGCTACGTGATAAGGGTCTCTCCCAGCTTCTAGTGAGCAATTCCCTGTTTCATAAAGCTGCTTGCTCTCTGGTTGTCCCAAGAGTCTTACAGACAAAACAAATATGTAGCATTGAGGCTAGCAAAGGCAAAATGAAAAAAACAAAAATAAAACCCCCAAGGTCTGGAAGCTGAAGCCAGAGAAACACAAATTGAAAACAGATTTTTAAGTGTGGAATTGATTAGCCTTTGGAACACATTCCCCGAGAGAGGGGGAAGGAAAGCCCTGATCCTTCCTATGCCTTCCTAGCAGGGCTGAAGGCCGCTGTGCTTTTGGCCATACATACCTTGTTGGGCTCTCAGGGGACATGGGGTGAAGATCTCTTGCCTCTGTTACCAGCGGGGTCAGACACTCTGAGCTGAAGATTCCTCTGGCCTCAGAAATCTGTATACAGAAAACCCCAGTTCCAGGGCAGCATTCCTCAGCCTGTGTTATTAATAACACCTGCATATCATCAGCCATCCCAGCTCCCTGGACCAAGGCTGAGGATGACTCCAGCTGTTACACAGGAGACAGATTTGGGGTAAGAGACTTCTATTTCTGGTTGTGAAGGTTGTCCTCCAGCTGCAGCGGCAGAGGCATGGCAGTGAGAAATTCTGCAGCCCTGTCCTGGGTCCATGCACCCCGCAAGTTCGGGAGGAGAGGTTTGCTCACATAGGTGCCCTCTGGATCACACTGCTCACAGTGGTGATCTTTCTTGTAGAAATTCCCTGAGTTTCTGTCTTTGTCCTTTTTGCCTCTTGCCGTTATTTGTCCTTCATTCTCTTCTCTGGCTCTTTTTGGGACGTCCTCTCTCCTCTCAAACCCAGTTTTCCCAGCTGAAGGAAAAAAATCTTGGTGATTTAAACCCATTCTCAGCACCTTTCTCCTGCTTTCTCGTCATTGTTGGTGCTCCTCGGCTAGGGCAAACCATCCATTTCTAGTTCCTGAAAGAGGTGGAAGGACATTTCCGTTCTGTCCTTTGCAGTCACTGTATCAGAGCAGGATCCAGGGCCCTTTTGGAGAGGAGCTGCATGACTGCTGCTGTGGAGCTGTTTGTTTTTTGTGATTGGGTTCATTCCCAACTGTGAAGTCCAATCTGTCTTCCCTGCCTGCACCAGCAACACCCTCTGGCTCATCAGCACATCCTCAGCTCACATGCTCCAAGCTCCTCCTTCTACAGCCAGCTATTCCTCACAGTAGCTGCCAAGGAAAAATGGTGACCTGTGACTGTTGCCTTCCCACTGCCAGCACACAGAGAGCCAGACCCAGACACAGCCTTTGTGAGCTGGCAGAATCCATGTGCTGCTTTGGGCTTTCAGCAGACCCAAGTCAGACCACCATGGCTGGAACAGAAGGTGAAGTCTAGACCAGTCTGCTGAGAGGTGGAAGAGCACAACCTAAGAACAGAAGGACAGGGGTTTAAAATGCTGCTGTAGCTCACTAAAATCTCAAAAATGTGTGTGATTCCTCCACCCCAAAGATCTGCAATCAATTCCAGCTGCCTAGCGTGCTGCGTGATTTATTGCCGTGGCTGCAAGATTTTGGCTGTGGTGAAACATGTTTGTACGTTGCCTATAAAACAGCAAATCTGAAGAAAGGGCTTTCTGGATGTGGTTCAGAGTGTGTAACAAAACCCAGATCACCAAGTCCTTCCACGAAGTACCACAGTGATGCAAACAGCCAATACCAGTTTAATGTCTAGCACACTCTATCTATTTTGCCTCTGAGCACCAGAGAGAGAGACTTAAAACACTGCAGACTACACTATTCCTACTCAAAGCCTAGACTACTTAAGGAAGCAAATGCCAAGCCCCATTAAATAACCTAGTGCATCTTTTCTAAATTAAAGCCTTTCCACAGGCCAGAGCACTAGCAAAATAGCTCTGCACAAAATATGTGGAAAAGGAGAAAAATGAGAGGAAATACATCTTTCTTTCAAAATATAAATACTATGAATGCAAATAGGAATCCCACTGTCTATGCCAGATCTACGGCCACAAAAGCAGCTGGATGATTCATGCTGTGTCCATATTCAAACTTAAGTATAATTTTGTAGTAACTTTCAGTGTTTTCTGCAGCCTGGTTGTTCCAATGATTCTCCTACTGGCATTTTCGCCTGTTAAGCAGTCTACCCCAACCCAGTTACTGAGGGATTGGTACTATCCTCCCCATCTCCTGGGACCTCCAGAGCAGACATCTGGTCTTGCTAAGAATGGGGGAGGGAGATTCCAAGGGCATTTCCAGAATATATGTGTTCTACAAGCTTGCATACTCCTACCCTTGTATGTTACCTCCCAGTCTGATTTTCTTTCAGTACATAATTATTTTAATTCAGACAAGATCCTGTTATGCAGGAGTTGCACAAACACAAAAGGACAAAGACAGTCCCTACCTGATAGATTTCATGGTCGAAGATCTGCTCTGCCAGGCTCTTAATCAAGCATACATGTTGCAAGGAATGCAAGGCTCTATCTCTTTGTTGGGTGTTGGAGAACCATCACACCAGACATGGGATGGCTTGTCAAGCAAGTAAAAGTAGTAAAACACTACAGATCATCTAATTTCACATTCCCCTCTTTCAACATGTGCAAGATTTGGTTAACAGAGAGTTTTTCAGTTCCTTGGAGGGGTGGAGTATTGTAGAAAGATAATGGAGACGTGACAAGGAGAAACAAAGCTTCCCAGTCATTCAGTTACTTGAGATAAAGCCTGGAGAGGATGCTCTGCAGGCAGGGGATGAGTAGGTCTGAGCTGTGCAGCTCACAGCCCCCATGTGCCTTGTTCCCATGTGTGTCTCAGCAGCCCTCACCCCGTGTGTCACTGCTTTGGGCACCCAGCCATCCTGGCTCCTCCCTCCTTTCCCTTCTCCTGCCCTCCCTCCTTCCTCATTTCTAACTACTTTAAGACTTCTCTTTCCTGCTGCCATGTTATTTGTTGCTGACTTTGGACATTCTTTATGGCCTTTCATCAGGCTTCCCATCGCTCACACACTCTGCATTGGTTTGGCCTGCTCTGCCTTCTGTCTGTGCAAAAACAAAAGCTTTATCTGTTGCCCAGAGACCATGGTGACTTCAGGGCTTTCCCAGTGCCAGCACCTAATTGCAAACAAATGGAAGTCCCTGGCTACATCACCAGCAATACTGGGTCTTGGGTGGGAGGGCCAGATTCTGCTCATTCTGCACTGTGGGACTGGTGAAAGGCTCATGATTTACAGCGGTGTATCTCACATTGCCATCTGGCCCTCAGCAATCGAGCTGGCTTGGGAAAGAAGGCATAGAAGCCACACAATGCTCATGACATGAATACCTCTCATGTCTGGTTTTCCTTAAAGTCAATGTATAAAGGGGAGTTGACTGCAATGAACAACCTGTATATTCCTCAGAAAATCCTCACAGAGTACAGATGTAAACGGCAAAACATTTCCACTCCATTTCTGCCTCTCCTTGAAACCTTTGAAGGGATCATCCCTCCATGGTGATGACTGCCAGAGAGAGGCATATGAAGCAGGACACTGGGCTGGAAGTGTGTGGCTCTCATGCTGTGCACAGGCATGAGCTGCCCAGGGCCCAGAGCTGCTTCAAAACTAGATTTTCATCCAGAAGAAAGAAGGAGAGATTCCCAATACTCTCATATTTGTTAGTATTCCAAAGCAGGACAGAAAAATCTGAATATCATCTTAGCTAGTGGAATGGACAGTTTGGACAGCATTCTCTCAGGAAATGACAAAGTAATTTGTTCTGCTCAAATTGATAGAGAGTTGGCTTTGCCTGCACATCACAGTGACTGATAGGAGTTGGTGTTCCAGCAATCCACCCAATCATGGCTTCCTCAGGTTAGCCTACATCTCCTATGCTGCACTTCTTCGTGGCCATCTATGATTTATTGGAACATGTCAGCCAAAGGTGTTTCAAGGGGTTTATAATTTCTTCACAGTACCAAGCTCATAGAAGATACTGAGAGCATGAAGCAGACTCTGGGAGTAGGCCAATTTAATCTGATATCTTTCTATTATGATTTGACACACAGGAGATAATATATAAATTTCTGCTGACTTTCCCTGAAAAACTTCAATTTCATGAAAATTATTTTTAATTGCATGAAAGCACCATCAGAAAATTCTGAATACCTTCTAAATTTTCTGAAGAGTTAGTTATTATCTGCTGTTTATTGTTTTGCTTGTGCTCTTCAGTATATTTGACTTAGCTGGGGAATCATTGTCTGGTATTAATAAACAATGACAAATCTTGCCAGCATTATTTCTTCCTCTTGCTCTCAAATGCCTCCTTTCCCTTGGAGGGCTTCCCCACTTCCATGTGAAGTACATATTTCACGTGAACAAGTCACTCCTCCTCCTGTGCCCCACAGCACCTGCATGGGCTCATTCTGGGGGTCTGCACAGGCTCACCCCGAGCAGCAATCCCACCACCCCATGGGAGGGCAGGTAGCAGAGAGAGAAAAGGAAGGATTATTCTTTCCTGCTGTCTCATGAACAGATCTGGATACAATAATTTTTTTTTTGTCAGGCTGACTTTCTTGGAATCCAAACATTCAATGGGAACATGGCCATGTTGGTTAAACTTCAGTGGGAAAGTCTAAGTGCTCTGAGGTAACGTTTTCATTTTTTCTCAATAGTTCTCAATTGTTTCGTTTTCATAATATTGAAACCTGTAGTTCTGATGAGGTAGAATGACTTGTTTTGACTTCACTATTTCAAATATGACCTAATAATATAACAGAGCAATGCAACATCAAAAGTAGATGTTTATATCTTCTAGAAATTAAATATATTCCCAAATCAAATAATTTTTGTGGAAATAGTCTTCCTGCAAGAAGTTATGATGAGTGACTTCCCCTGAGTCAATTAGTAATGAAAACAAATGGCAAAACATCAGCAGTACTCAGGAAAAAAAATATTTCTTTTTCTGGTCACTTCTAGCAGCCATGGTTTGGGAGAGAGGAACAGAAGACCTGTTTTTCCCTGCAGCCATAGCAAAGCTCCAAGGGATCTCTGCAGTGCTGCTGGAATCTGTCCCTAGCAGCAGGGAGCCTTAGTGGTTAGAAGGTGAAGGTATGATTGTGCCCCAAAATGATGCTCTGGCAACATCAGTGCCTGAAAACCATGGAAAGCAATATGTGCAGGCAACCTGGATGAGTCTTCCATGTACATTTCCCTTCAGGGGCTGTTCCGCAATGGGTTTGAATTAAGCTTAAGTTATGAATCTATAAATGTGGTATTTTTTGTCATTATGCCTGTTTTGTATTAAACTTCTGGAGCTTTTTTCCCCTTGCCTCCTCCTCCCACCTCCGGACCCCCCTTTCTCTCTGTGTGTGTCTCTCTCACCATTTTGGCAGCTGTGCACTGCCTTGACAGCATCAGAAAAAAGGTAGGAGAGTCAGGAGAATAAGGGAAGGTTGAGATGTTCTTCTACCATCACAATATTTGGGGTCTCAGTGGTGAGTGAACTGAAAGAGCGGAGAGATACTAATCAGAGGAAAAAGGCAAAACCTAAGATTACAAGTCTTGTCCATCTTAGAGATAAAGAAAAGCATCTATAGGGAAAAAATAGTGGCGATGTCTTTTGATTTCCTGTGGGGAGGGAGCCCATGTTCAGATGTGCACAGTACATCTGTGACCTCTAGTCCTTATAGGTCTGTAAAGTCAGGACCCAGACCTCACAGGAGCACGTTCTGTGCAGGTTGGGCTTGTGGGTTACCTGTGGGTGGGGGTTTTTCCCATTTCATTACAAGCTGAAGAAATAGTTTTTAATGCAATTTTATTCCAAACAAATATAAAAAAAGGAAAAGTATATTCTTTTATTTTGCCTGTCTCCTGAATTTTGTGTATCTGTGAAACTGCTTTGAAAGGACTATGTTTGTATAAGAAATAGATCTAATTCTTGGGGTTTTCTAACACAGTTTATCTCTAACACAAGTGTATGTGTTTTCTCATCTTATACACCAGGCTCTATAGAAGCAAAATCAGATCCAAGTGCCTGCTAGTCTTTTTGTCCATCTAGAAAAAAAGGCTAAGAAAACCCCAGACCTAAATAGTTTCAGGTATGTGGATTTAATGACATGGAGAACAAAGCCTGTGGACTTATTTTGGATTATACTCTATAACCTTGATGAGAACTTTGCCAAGTATCCTCCCCCTGGACTTTTCATCACTTTGTTTTACTTGTTACTTAGGACCTGTGGATCCTAACTCTTTGAACACTTGCCTTCAGAGGAATTAGATTATTAGTAGCTTTCATCCTGCAGTCCCAGTTGCTCAGACTTTGGCAAATATCCTTCCACAGAGGAGCAACCTTTGTGACCTTCAGGGTAAAATGCAGAGAAAGCTGATGAGACAAAGCCCACACTAATTCACCACGATGAGTAACTAACCAAACCATTAAAAATGAAAGGTTTGCTGTTTCTCAAGCACAGGGATGTGCCTGATCTCCAGGGTGGATGGGTGTCATCACCCTTCTCCACGGCGCTGGGAACAGCGCTCGGCGCTGAACCATTCTCAGCAGATTGTGCATTAAAATATCCCAGAGCACGGATGATTCTGAACAGGGAGGTTATGTGGCTTTGGTGTTTGTTTTTTCTACTGTTTTCTTTGCTTGTTTGTTTTGGTTCTTGATTTATTTATAAGGAATAGTTTTGCTATAGAAAAGAGGCATTTCTAGGTAGGTGTTGGTGGGTTGCAGTTAGGGAAGACTTTACCTCAGAGAGGATGGGATTTGCTCAGGTGGATGCCACAAACCAGCTGGGATGTGTAAGAATAGTTTGCTCTCAGCCTGCTTCTTTCAGGGGCTGCATATTCAGCTGACTGTCAGATCAGGTCCTAAATGTCTCTCTGCATTGCTTCATCACTTCTAATTAACTCTTGCTCATATGAGGTTCTAGGGAAGAGGAGATCTGCTTTTCTAATACATTATGCAAACTTGCATAAACAAATCACTTTAAAGAATTGTTTGAGGAAGTAATTTAGGAAAACTCCTACAGAAATGAAGTACTGGGTGACTCCTTCAGTAACCAGCACTCCATAGTGCTGTAGGGCAGTGGAAGCCTGTGCTCCCTCAGAGATGTCTTCTCCTGGAAGCTGTCCCAGAAGCAGGTAGGAGCATCCAGGGCTGTCTGAGAAAGGTTTTTTCCAATTCTTCACAGTTCTGCAGGCATAAATCACCAAAGGCCCCTTTGGTAGAGTCCAAACCACTCTAGTCCAGACAGGTCAGTTTGCAGCCATGATCCAAGTGACATCTCCCATGGCAGATGTACCCATCAGCTCCTTCTGGACTCCCCTGCCACCAGGAGGTGATGCTTGCAGACCTGGGATGCTGCAGGACAGACAGTCACAGAATCACAGAATCACAGAATCACTATGTTGGAAGAGACCTCCAAGATTCCAAGATCATTGAGTCCAATCCATGCCCCAACACTTCAACTAAACCATGGCATCAAGTGCCAAATCCAGGCTTTTTTGAAACACTTCCAGGGATGGTGACACCACCACCTCCCTGGACAAAACATTCCAGTACTTTATTATTCTTTCCATGAAAAACTTTTTCCTAATATCTAACCTATATTTCCCTTGGTGCAGCTAGAGACTGTGTCCTCTCATGCTGACACTTGCTGCCTGTCAGCTCAGATGGTTGGAAGTCAAGGTGAGCTGATTAGACTCCTTGCTTTGCTGAGTCACCACACAGATATTAAGCTCTTAAAATCTCCTTTATGTATTTCCAGTGGGCTGCAACACCACTTCTCATTCCCTTTGAAGAGCTACCCAAATGCTCATGTTATAAAGAGGCTGTTAAGTATGATATGAGACAGGAACTAACACAGCACAAACCATCAGCTGGGACAGGCCATTTCCTATTCACTGAAACCCAGGGGAAATTTAGTATGTCTTCTCTTATTTTTTTCCCGAAGCAGAAGGAAAAGAACTACATTGCATCAGCATGCCTGGTTGTTCTAAAATTTATTTGCAATGTCACCTTCCTGCAAGTGCTGCCATGCCAGAAAGGGTGCAGAAACAAACCAGTGGGCAAAAGAAAGGCAGAGGATTGGGTCCTGGGAACAAAAATGGAGACCAGCCCTTTTCTTTGTTTTCACAAGTGCAAGTGTCCCTTCAGGGTGCTTGAACTAAACTCTGTGGAGCAAAGGACACACAGCCTACTGAAAGCAGCATTGTATGAAAAAAAACCTTGCATCTAATTTCCAGGTGCTGGTGGTTGTCCCTGGTCATGCCCAGATCTCTGTTGATGTTTCAGACCCAGATGTCTCAGTTTCTTGGCAACAAGTGTCTCCCTCCAAACACGCAAGCTGGGATGAAGAGACACCCAGAACTCTCCTTCTATCTCTCCTTCTGCATAGTCATAGCTCATGCAACAGTGAGACCATGACAGCCCTGGCAAATGCAGAGCAGGGAAGCAGTCATCAGGTGCTGCACCATGAGTGGGAGATGATGAGACAGGGTGGGGAGAGCAAGGAGCTGAGCGGGCTGTAAGTAGCACAGGAACTGAGTTTTGATTTGGCACCTTGGTTCCCAAGTCACCCTGTAGCTTCAGTTCAGTTTGCTCTTGAGTCAGCCAACTACTCTGAACACTAAGAAAACGAAACAAATGAAGAAGCAATTCTGAGTTTATTGCTCTGAAATTTGCATACATATATATAAATTTTAGCAGGGCCACTGAACAATTCAACACTCGCTGCCCACTCAGTTGTAAAGCTATAAATTATGCCGAACACTTTCCTAGGTGAAATGTGTGTATAAAAGTCATAGGTGTATTGATACATACATAAATGTGCCTGTATATGTATATTTGTATGTATATATGACATATATTCCATTTTACATGTGTATAAAAGATGTGTGTAAAAGGCAGCCAGAAACCTAACAGGCCAATAAAATCACACTCCGGGTGTCCAACTGGAAAGCACAGGGAATTTTATTAAATCTGTTATTGAGCTTGGCATGTAAATCACCCCTTACCCAGTGCTACCCATAATATTAATCAAGAAACAGCACTGTAAAGAATTTGAGGTAGTTTAGTCCTTGTAAGGGACACATGAGAAGTATATGAACCCTTCCAGTGGGAGCATAGAGGATACTGCAAACACCCAGGCAGAGCTACACGAGAGGTCTGCTGGAAATTAAAGGGTTTTCTCATTGGAAAATTGAAGCTGTGTGAAGATCAAAGCCTTTTGAGGAAACAGATTGATTTTGGCAGCATCTTCCCTTTGGGAAAAGTGAAGTGAAATTGCTTGCTTGGAACCATCAGTCATGTCTAATTCAGGCTGGTCATTCAGTGCCTCACATAGCTTTCTTCCTTGAGAGACATTGCATCAAGGCTGTGGCCAGAAATTACACTGCAGACTGTGATGGGGAGACTACCTGGGACTGAATTCAGTACAGCAAGACTAGGAAACTGCAAAAAACCACCAAGTTTTGCTGCAGAACAGGCAGAGAGCATCATGTCAGCCAACAGCAAACAGCTCCCCATTGCTGAAAGGGCTCCATGAATGATTTCTCACTCTCCATTACTGTTTTTCCTCACAGTGATGCATCAAACTGTATAAAATACTAGAGCTGCCTGAGGGAGATTGCATTTCTCAGTTAGGCTCTAGATGATAAGGCATTTGAAGAATTGCGTTATCCACATTTTTTTTAAAGCTCATTTAGCTTAGAAGTAAACAGATGATGTAGGAGGGCAATATTTTACAAACCCGCATGCACAACTGCTAGCAAATTGACTAATTATGCTCTGAGATAGTTTACATGTGTATAAGGAGCATGCACCATCTAATAGCAGAACCCTGTGTGGGCAGAGAACTACTGAGTTATTGCAATACTTTGGCTAAGTTGCACTCAGCTGCTGTTTCTCAGGTTAATCTAAACATCCTCATGAAGTTCACACAGAAGAATTAGGTTCAGGCCCAGCCTAGTACAGCCAGGCCAAAGAGATGTTCTCAGACTATATCCTATTTCCACTTCTGGTCTGCCCCGCACATGTGTTAAACAGCAATCCTTCTCAGCTTTTTCTACCATTTCTTTATCCTTCCTCCATTACAGGTTTGACAATATTGCTGTAAATGTCCCCAGCATTGCCCTTCCATTTTGGACTGTAGACTGGCGTGCAGAGAAACGGAGAGAGGAGCTGTAGAGAGAGTTCTAGTATGTGACACACACTTGCAAACCTCTCTTGCACAGATGCTGCCAGCTGGGCTGGGGTGTGATGTGTGACTGCAGGGCTCTGCTGTGTCACTCCCAGCCACTGTCTGTAATTTCTTCTCCTCTGGGGTAAGTATGTGTTGGCAACAGCCACTCCACATCTGTCCCTCAGTGCTGCAGAGTGTCAGTTGTCCTTTTTTCAATGAACACCACTAAAGCACAGGGGATTGAAATTATCTACATTCTTGGCTGAATCCGACTTTCAGATGAAAAAAAAACAAAGCAAACTTCAAAAGTACTTTAGCACTTCAGGTTGCCATTTTAAAATTAAAATACTTTCCTTTTTCCTTCTAAAGGACCCTTGTCTGACCCTATCAGTAAGATAACTTGAGAAAAAAAAAATAGTTCTGTGATGATTATCTTTTTCTTTTTTTTTTTTTTTACTGTTCTATTATAGTTTACTTCAGTCCAAATCAATTATCTCATCCCTTCCCTAAGTTTCCTAAATCAACTGCCAAAACCTCAGTCTCTTTCCAGTTACTTTCCATCCGTACTCTCACTCAATATCCTCTTCCTATTCCCAGCTGGATCTCTTTGTTCCTCCTGTGATCTAGGCATCCCTTCACCACCAGCCTCTTCAGTTACCTCAGATGATTGCGTCTGAGGCTGAAGTGATTTTTAGTATCCCTGCTCTAATCTGGATATGAAGCTAGTGCAGGGTGTTTCTTCAGGAATGGCCATTCGCAGGAGATCCTTTCCTGTGTGCTAGGATAATGGCCAGATCCTCAGCTGCTGCAACCTGGAGCAGCCCCAATGCCTTCACATGGGCCAGAGGTGTTTTACATGCCTCTGAAGAGGTGGTTCATCCAGAAAGAGCACAAGATACTCTGCAGGGGGAGAGGTGAGCATTGCCTTGCTTGTGGCTGATGTGTAGCCAGCTTTGTTCTGTCTATCACTTTTATTAGACTTGCTTTCCTCACAGGCAAACCTCTTACAAGCCTTCTATTTGGGTAATCTGCTCTTCATCACCCTTCGTGTTTCAATCCACATATTTACATGGCTGAGACAATGTGAGAAATTAGATCCACATCACCCCACATCTGCACTCCCATTCTGGGAAGTATTTCACTGCTGGGCTGTCAGGAATCATTACAAACCTGAGGAGCAAATACCCTCATATGAATGCCTTCAACTGGCCTCCAGGACTAGAGATGATGTATGAGCTGTGATAGGCTCTCTGCTTCCCCTGATGCTCAGAAACACAACTCCTCTCTGGAAGGAGGATGCTTATTGCTTAAACATATCTGCACTTAAGGATCAGAGAGTGATAAAGCCCTGAGCCCACCATTGCTGTGAGGAGCTCTGTGGGCTGTGCAACCCAAAGCATTCCAAGAGAGGTATAACCAGTGCTCCCAGTTAGGGAGGAGCAGGTGCTTGTGAGGCACTGCAGCAGTAAGTCCTGGCCCTGGCCTGGCCTGATGGATGGCATGTTGCTTTCAGAGTGACCCTGTGGGCTGTGGCACCGTGCTCACCTGCCAGCTGCTGCACTCTGGCTGCTGAGTTTACAGGGTGAGGTGTGAGGGTGGCACCGGGCAGTTCCAGCCAGTGTCCAGCACACACTCATTCCACAGCCACTGCTGCCCACCAGGATGTCCCCCAGGGCCTCCCTGAAGGCATTCTCCTTACCTCCTGGGTGAAATATGGATGACAGCATGTCCTCACCTCACAAAGGTACTAGGAGGATAAATACCTTAATATCAGAATGCTAAAGCATCTGAGTGTTTCAAACAGACGACACTTCTGTCGAGACCCAGTTAAGCAAGGCATGAAAATGATGTGTGTGTCTTTTAAATGCACAAATCCAGTCCTTAATTGCTTTTGTTCTCCCAGTTAATTTTTGATGGGTAAAATCCACCTCTACAATTTTTTCTTCTGATTATTGTGTTTAAAAAAGAAGCCAATGGAAAAGGGCAAATAGCAGCAAGAGGAGACCCTGCTTGATTAGTCCTCAGTGTCCACTTCTTCAACATGAAGAAACTGGGGAAAGGAATTATCAAAGCAAGTAGTATTTTTAATAAAATTTGAATAATTATTATCTTGGGAGAAGGGCAAAAATCCATAAAAGCAAGAAATAAACATCCATCAAAGTGCTTCAGAGGATGATGAAGATGAGTGCTAGTCACAAGAACTCAGAGATCCCAGGGCTGCAGTGTCTGCATGGTGTCCCTCAGCCTTGGTGGCATGAGTGACTCTTCCTGTCAAGTTCTGTGGTGGGACAGCTCTGGCTAGGTGGCTGTACAAGCATCCAAGCAGGAGCTCTTCCCTTTCCTGAGCCCCACAGCCCAGCACACCTCTGCCCTGACCCCTCCCTCCTCCTCACCTGGCTCTGAAAGGAAAGGAAAAGGGGACTTAGGAACCCTGGGAGGGGTTCGTGTACAGTGACTATTGGTTTCCCACCAGCACGTGAAATCCAAACCCTTTTTTTCTGTCACTGCCCTTTGAAGAGTTTCCATGGTTTATGTCAGCTCTTGGGTGACACAATGTCACATTCAGAATTAATGAGGCCAGTGAGGCCAGGAGAATGTCATTAGACTAAATGCAAATGCAGTGCTCAGAGCTGCCCAGACCTTTGCCCGACACCAAATGAATTCAAGGCTAAAACCTGGAGCAAATAGCCCAGGGCATGACCCAGTTATGGTTCACACTAAATCCAGACCTTGAACTTGGGAAAACCTTGTTATTTTTTACTTTTAATTTTCATGCACTACTTATTTTCTGTCTGAATGCCAGATATGAAAGAAGAAATGCAGAAATCCTGCAAAGGAGGTCATTCTTCAGCTCCCACCAGTCAGACCAGAAGGGAAAGCAGCTAAAAAGTCTAGATGTATTTGAAAAATTTCCAGCATTCATTTGCAGAGTCTCCAAATCTGGATCAATTCCCAGTGATCATCCAATCTGCTAGGTCTTTCATGCAAATTGGTCTCAGCAAGGTCTACTCCATCACAAAAAAAGACACCCTGTCTCCTAGGGCTGAAACAAAAGAGAATGAAAATAAATATTCACAGAGAACCTGTGCACATAGTCTTTATGTAGCTTATTGCCTCTGAAATGAATTCAGAGCTGTAGCCTCCAGCCAGTCCACAGGTTCTTGTATTGGATAGGTGGGCAGAAGGCACAATTAACCTTTATTCTGAAATGGAGCAAAAGCCAAAATAAATAAGCTAAAGAGAAGAAATACTGAAAAACTAAGATGAAAGAGGAAGACAGTCAGTGCAGCTTTTCTAGGTATGAATATTCCTGGTGACAAACTTTGGCCAAAGGCTTCACTTTCAAAATGTCTGTTTAAAAAAAACAAAAACATTGCCATATCTTCTTTGACATTTTATTTGCTATAAAAGCACCAGGGTTAAGCTTACTTTTCATTTCTGGTTGGTGATGTCATTTGATTTCTTTCTTTTCCCCTTCTTAAGCAGCCTGAAAACTTTCTATGATGAAATCCTTGTCTTTTCCTTCCCAGTATGATTTCTTTCCTTCCCTACTTAGAGAGGTCCGTTGCTGACCCTGGGATAAGCATATGTTCCCAGAGCATCCACAACTCCTACTGACTTCAGCATCCTCACTGAAACTTAACTGCAAAATTCAGAATTAAAATGAGGTTCAGATTCCAGCTCTCCTGTTTGGAAGCTGGGCTGACTTTTACAAGTACACAAAATGAAGATTGGGCCATAGTGCTTCCAGCTGGCAGATACCAGGCTGTAATTACTTTGCCTAGCACTGCCCTCCATAAAGAAATCCTGTGTCCAGAGACCTGTTAAGTGAATAACTCACTGCACAAAGAAGCAGGTTCTCTCTGTAAGCTCTGCATAAAGCTTGCATCTGCTTACATATCTTTCTTTTTCTTGGTTTGGTTTTATTCCTGATGGCTTATTGCCAGTGCAGGGTTGCTAGTGAAATTCACGTGGGAGTAGTTTTGAAAGCCTAAAAATCAATCATGAATTTAAGCTTCCCCCATGGCCCCACTCTTTCTGTAGGAATAACACCCCTTCACCACCCTCCCTTCTTCTCAGTTTGCATTGCTCTGGTAAGTTATTTATCAATAAAAATTCCACAGCCAACACATAATTGGATTTCTATAAGAGCTTCCAAAACTGAGCTGTACCAAGTTGCAAGAGGCAGACAATTAACTTGACAGAGGAGTTAGCACTTCAGCCTTGCATCTGTTTTCATTGCCTGCTTCTTTCAGAGAATCATTTTCTCATTTTATTCTGATGGTGGAAGAAACAGGTGAAAACAAGCCAGTTTCTTTAGCAGCCAGCTCTGGTGGTTGGCTGATACTCATTGGAGGACCAGTCAAGTAAAATGCTGGAAATCTCTTCTGGCAACAGATTTCAAACTGGTGATTAATGGGAAGGGGTTCAGGTAACATAAGAACATATAAGAGGCTGCAGACTTATTTAAGGGTACACCTCATCTGGAAAATCCAGTGTCAGAGGTGAGATGGGAAGCACAAACTCTTTGGGCTTTACACCCAGCAATAACATTTAACTGAGCCAGAGTGGCTTCCTTCTGATGAATGGTGTGAAACACAAATTCAGAGCACTGCATCCTCCATTTCCACCACAGACTTTCCCACAGCATAGTACAGACATCCAAAATGTTCAAACCAGCTAGGCAGGGAAACCAGCTCAGTAAAACAGCATATATGAGCCCTTTCCAGGCTGCTTTCTACTCCTTTCCTTTGCTTCATTTTTTCAAGCCTTTGAATTAGAGGGGCAGAGGAAGCTACACTCTTCCCTGAGGCAGGTAAGTGATACAGATGGAGATGGAGATGCAGATGCAGATGCAGATGCAGATACTGATGCAGATACAGAAAGATGGCACCAGGAGTCTGACTGCTCTCCTCTCCCTCACAGTCCCTCTCACAATGTTGTCATGCCTCCCACAGGGCCATGCATAGCTCAAGGGCAGAGTTTACCAAGCAGATGGATTTTTAGCTGTAAGGAACACAGGCAATCCACACTGGTGCATGGCTGGTGAAAGGCAGGGAGTCACCAGTGTCACAGGCAGCACTTACCAGCATCGAAGCTGGCAGTGTTACCAGACATTAATGTCACCATTGCACAGTGTCCAGCAAAAGACCAAGGTCCTGCACTGCTGAGCTGTGCAATGAGCTTCCTGATTTCATCACATGTTTGCAAGAGGGCAGAAGTAAAGCTGGGAGTTACTCTGTGCCGCTGGGTAAATCCCTCTGTGCTCACAAGGGGTTCTCTCCCCTTGCCCACAAGTGCAGTTCTCTCAGCCAGAGCAGTTCCTGTCCTGCTGGGGCTGGGCTGGGCTCCATTCCAGAGAAGCCCAGGCAATGTCTCTGTTCTCTTAAAGTTTGTTTCACCTCTGCCCCACCGTGGCTGTCAGCTGCTCGTCTCTCCAACACCTTTTCCAATATCTGTTCTTTGTCAATCCAGGAATGAAGGTAACAGAAGTCCTCCTTTACGAAGGGCCTTTCCTATATCCTCCAGGCATTTACTTCCCTCTGCCTGTCAGGTGCCATGATCCCAGATCTCTTTGCCATCTTGTACATAGAAAGCCCATCCATGAAGCCCTGACAAGGGCTGGGTCTGAGTTTGGTTTCCTAGCTGGCACCACAAAGGAGTGGACTGCCTCGGGGCTGTAGTAAGTGAAGGCATTTCTGATGAGGCAGGTGAGGTTACTAACTAGAATCAGATCTAAACCAAACTTTCAACTCCAAACAGTTCTGAAATGAAGCTCAGGACTGAATTGGGCATAAAGCTTGGTTTGGTTCCTACTGTGAAAAGGAGCTAGAGCTAAGTACTGTGAGCACCTTTGGAGCTGGACTATCGTGAGCCCTTTAAATGAAACACAGGATATATCTTTTAACTTTCCCACCTGAGGTCTTAGAGCTGCACTGCAGCAGAGCTTGAGGTGGAGGGTCTGCAAGCCACTGTCTTGGCCTGGGCTACCCACCTCTGTGTCCTTCTGCTAGCAGTGACCAAGGGGAAGGCCAGTTCTGTTGTAGGAAACATAATTGCTTTACAATTTGCTTCCTGTTTGAACAAAACCAGCAGAACAAATTACTAAACTATTTTAAATGAAAGAATTGAATTAGGGGTATGGAAACAGAATTTTTGAGGCATTCTCAACAAAGATTAAAAAAAACAAACTGATGAGAGCATCTTTTTCCATCTCAAATGAATGTTTTGAAACAAAATAACTTTATTTTGTTCCAAAGCTCAAGTGGAGGCAAGTTTTCTTTTTGCTTCATTTCATCTCTCTGGAATACTGAAAAAACATCTGTCATGATGGGCAGGTCCCTTTTTCATCCCCACAGATACTACTTCCACTTGAAGCCACATTTTCTGATAGAAAAACTTCTCAGGCAAAAAAGCAGGGTTTGCGAGAGTGAACACAGAGGTGTCTGAAAATGTGCTGTAACTCAGCACAGCGCCTCCATTCACGGGGAGCTTCTGCAGCCCTTGGAGCTCCCCTCAGGACACAGCTTGGGAGGAGAACAACAAGGCCTCCTGCTCCAACAGCCCCAGCAGATGGAAATAATCTGTGCTATTTACATATCATTTTACAACCTGGGGAAATCAAGCAGGTGGTGACACAGTTACCTTTGCCCAGACTTTAAAGCGATGTTGTGGTCCCCAGGGTGCCCAAGGGCAGCTTTCCCCTGCAGCAGAGCCAGACAAAGGTAGCAGTGAATGGAGGGTGATACCCACATTTTCTGCAGCCCCTCCTGTCATCTGTCCATGGCACCCCTGGCTCCCTGCGCCCAGCCCACGGCAGGGAGAGCTGGGACTGGGAGCAGCCTGCGCTGCTTTTACACCATCCACAGCAAAACTGAGAGCCAGGGCGAGAACACAAATGCTGCTCCCAGCCTCTAACCTCATCTCTTTTTTTGCCTGATTTCAGCATGGTAATTTGCAGTCCAGTATTGTTATTTTTCATACTGTAAGGTTCTGCTTGGATATCAGACTATCCCTTCTTCCCTTGCAAATGATTTTATTTTACTTATTCATGTATTTCTGGCAGGTCAGAAGGCAAGGGTTAAGTTACACAGTGATTTTCAAGTGAGACCACTCACTTTGGCAGCGTCTGTGCTCCCCACCCCTGGTCCCTGTGTTTGATGAGGTTCAGGTCAGGGATGACTTGTGCAGAGAAGATATATAGATGAGGTGATCTGGGACCTGCTTATTCCTTTACTAAATGATCAGAAAAGATTTCAGAGATCCCTCATCTCTGCCTTGCCTTTGTTTCTGTAACATCCCTTGAGATTTGAACGGAGAAATCAATTATGTTTCACAAAAATACCACTTGGCTTTGTTAAAAAAAAAAAACAATTGTACTCTTCCCTTCTGATCTTCAACAAGATTCATGGAAAGGTAAAGAAAAAGTGAATGGGCTTTTTAAAAAGTGTTTTAAATAAAATGTTTCAACTTTGTATTTCAGTTTTCAAAAAACCCCTTAGCTGAAGCAGAAAAATGAAAAAAGAAAGAAATATAGGGGACGGAAGATACAGGGGAGAAGAAAAGTCACATTTGTCATTGTCCAAAGTGAAAATAATAGTTTGAACAGCAAACATCATGCAATCAATCCATCTGCTCATCATTCCCTTCCCAAACACATTAAAAAATCAAACATTTGTTGGCACAGGATTTGTCTACAGACATTAAGTTGCTTTAAGGGTACATGGAAGCAGTACACATCTCACACAACTGCTGTACATTGTTTTCTGTGTAGAAATGAACCTTCAGGATGGTTTGTTCATTCCAGGAGACATCTCCAATGTTGTGTCAAAGTGAGACATCTTAATTTTTATATAATCTAATTCACACTGAAGTTGTACATCTCATCCATAAGTAAAAACCCCACATTCCTGACAAAGTTGTGGGGTTACAGAGCTGGCCTTAAAACGAGTTACCCCTTGCCACAGAAAATGTGACCCCTTCATGAGAGCCCAGCTTCCCACCTCCCCTCAAAGCCTTCAAACCATTTCTGAATGCAGCAAGGCTACCAAAGAAGAAAGTGCTCTTTTAGTTTATGATTCTATCAGTACCAGGGTGTTTGCTGCACTAGCCTCCTACTCCTATCTCTCATAGCTCCAACAGAACAGCATTAGGCCAAAGAGCATTTCCTCGCAGTGAAAGCAAAGCTGTCAGGCAGAGTACCAATGCAGTGCCAAGAATGGGCTGCTTGATGTGCACAGCCTGGAGGACTGCTCCTTTCAGCACTGTTGATAGGATGGACAATAATCCAGTCAATAGCATGAAGCTATCACATCTATCAGTGGGGACACTGTCCTAAAAGGAAGCTCTGGAATCAGAAGTGTGATTAGAGGCAGGAAGAGAGATTACAGCCTAGGAAAACATGTTGAGCAAGAGGACGCTGAAAATAGTGGGACTTGCTTTACAGCACAGATAAAGAACTGGGAATGTTATAGAAGTAGACAGGACTATCAGAGCTGTATAGAAGCCAGATCATCACAGGGCTTCTGTTGATGTGTCTCCTAACACAGGAACATCCTGGATGTGCACTAATACACTGTGGAATTTAGTCATAACATTTGAATGTATCTAGAGGAATGGCTTCTCCACATGTTGCATTTGATGCCTGGAGATAGAGAGGTTCAGAGTAAAATAGGATGCTCCTCAAAGCTGTGGGAATATTTGCTATTATATTTATGCATTTTTGTAAACAAGAGTTTAGGGACAGTTATAATGTTGGCAGACAACTGCTAATAAAGTAAATTAGTAAGCAGGTTCCCTGGCGGGCAGTTTCCCTCTTCCTTAGGAGCACCTGGTTCTGAATATAACCAGAGTTGGGATATTGATGCAGATGTCCCAGGCAATTTGGCAAGCCTGAAGTTTTCCCCTTCTGAAATTACTCCTTTAAGTCAGCAAAGGTTCAAAATGCTCAGTTTTCTGTATTCTCTCCTCTGAATTTTCTCGATATCTGCTGCTGACTTCCTCACACATAGCTGGCGTTAGCACACCAGGGTCCGCTAACCTCCATCCATGATCCTATAAACTGCAAAGTCTGAGGTTAGTGAGAGTGTTTTTATACAGATTTTTGTTTCTAGCCAGGGCTTGGTTTGTGGCGTTTCCAGACCAGTCACAAACCTCTGGAGGAAGTTTGGGCTTGAGAGATTTGCAGCTTCATTTTGCTCACTGTAGAAGTTGGAATAACTTGGATAAACACTGGTTAATCAGTACAACTCCTTGTGCTTATCTCCCACAAGCCCAGGCTGCCTACTCACTACTATTTCTCCAGCACTAGTTTTCACCAGACAAAATCACAAACATTCCTGTTTCCTGATAACATGCAGAGGAGCAAAGTTGATTCAGAAAAGTTCTTTTATGCATAAGAGCACAGGCAGCTGGGGCTGTTGCTTGTGCCCACAGCAGATGCTTCAGGCTGCCAGAGCCAGCTTGAATTTCAGCCCAGCTGGAGAGAGAGGGAACTGAGAAAGCATAACTTCTGAAGAGCAGAGATAGCCTGGGATAAGCACTTGTAAGCCACTGAAGTAGGTCTCTTGAATTTGTCTTCCCCATAGCACTGTGGAGTGTGTGCAGGAGATGGTGGCACGAGAGAAATGAGGAACTGATTGAAGGAGTACACCTTCTGAATGGATGCTGGACTATAGTGGATTTTTGTGAGCCTATAAAATCATCAAATTTTAGGTTTGTAGAGGTTGTAGAAAACCTTCTTCTGCTGAGGGAAAGATCCCTGATCTCTGGTGGGCTTTCCCCACACCATCTGTAGATCCAGGTCTCTGCTGACATGGCTGGGAGAGCATTCTCACCTCCCCTCTTCCCCTCCTGCTTACTCCCAATCTCTACCTTGAATTGCCTTGCATTGCTGTCAACCCACCCTGGCTCCCTGCACTTCTTACCCAGGGACTGGGCTGGGGAAGCCCGGGATTCCTGCAGGCAGGAATCAGAAATCCTGGATTTGCAAAGTGCAAGGTTGGCACCCCCGGAATGTTTCTCAGTCTGGCTTGGGCCAGCACTAGGACCCACTACTAGGACCTGCTGAGGCTTGGACAGCAGACCTGCCAGCTCCTCATCAGATTGCCATCCTTGGACATGGAGAACACTGGAATAAATCCTAGAGTGCACAGGACAAGATTACATGCTCACATACATTAATTTACGTCTATTTCTAGTTCTCCTAACTTTTTGAAGACTTTTCTGTTTATTTATTTTCTCATGTTACCCATGACATTAATAGTTTAGCAGCAGCTGCTGCCAAAAGAATAATCCAGTTTATAGGCCCAGTGAAGAATGACCTTTTACATTATTGGAGATAAATAAATCTTTGTTCCCCAAGCAGAAAAAATTATTTCATTCAGTAAAGTAACTAGGCAAAGAAATGTCTTCTCTCAAAAGTGTTCAAGAAGTGCTAGTAATGCAGAATGCAATCACCACAACAGATTTATTTAGCCCTTTTCCCTCCATCACTTGTCATATACTTTTAAAAATAAAATGACTCCCGAAGGGACCAATTCACAAGACATTTATACAAAAGTTATGTCCAGCCAAAGCAGATGGAATGCAGATAGTGCAGGATATGACAGGGGAGCAGATGTTTTCTAATCATTCCTGCATCATTTCTGGTCACTAGCCAGTTGTATTGGGATTACCCAGTCCCCACACACAAGCAGCATGGCTTTACACTCTGCAGAGACATTTGGTAATCCAGATGCCTGCTTGGGAGAAAAATTAGGAGTCTCAGCACTGGTATTTTTATGATGCCTTGCTGCTGTGCTTCATTTAATTGATAAACAAAGGGAATAAGTGTTGGAACTTAAATCACGCTTTTCACAGCCATCTCCAGCACTGGTATGGCTGGTCTGGAGTCCTCTCCATCTCCAGGAGAGGTGAGCAGCCCTGCAGGGCTGTGTGTGGCTCCTGGCTGACTCCTTACCATTGTATCTCAATCCTGCCCTGGGATAATATAATTTTTGCATGCTCACTGGCATTTGTAAGTCACTCTTTGAGCTCTATTAAATTGTTGGGATTTTTTTTTTTTTTTTTTTTTCTTTTTTCCTCCTGAAGACTGAATAATTCATCTACCTGAATTCTGAGGGGAAAAAAAAAATCACTTTTATCTTCTTTTAGACAGTGGATAAGATCCAAACTGTTTCTAAAGGAGAAAGAGTTATTCCAGACAGACCTGCTGTGAAATCACCTCATTCATTTACATACATACATGCATATATGGAGACAGACACACAGAGATGCCCACATACATCATCTATCTCTACTTCTATACACATTCACAGGTCATGCACTGCAAAGATATGCAGAGACAGCTCCATGATGCTCTAGACCATGCTGTCATGGAATTGAACCACAATGACATTTCCTGAGTTAAGGCAGAGCTGCTTTCATTCAAGATGTTATATGGATTAGAAATCCCACTCTCTATGACCTCCATTTCACTGTATGAAGGTTCCTGTTTATTTGCAGTAAAGTGGCACCTGAAGTGGGCAAAGAGATGTGTGTTTTTTCACAAGCTCCTGGGCAGGTTTGTGCCTGCTGGGCTTAAGGCTGTGTGTTGTGCCTTCCCTACATCAGGCCCTCACATAGCTAGTCCCAACTGTACCTGCAGGTATTGCACTCAAACCTCAAGGCTACAGAGCTGGTACAGGTTTAGGGCTGTAACCAGTTTAGGCACATATGAGAATAGTCCTAAATTCTTTATAGTACACTCCATACATATACATCCCTGTGTGTAGGCACAAATATTGTGTAGTTGACCTACATAGGTACAACCTTTCCTTCCCAGGAACCAGCAGAAAAATTTCCGCCTCTAAAATAAATCCAGAAGTTTTTTATAAAACTTCATGGGTGAAGGACTGTGATTTTAGTGTAGACCATGACCAGTCCGGGAAATATCACTGAAAGGGTTGCCTGTATTAGGGTATTAGATGTTATAGAGAAAGGAGATGATAGCCCTGTGAATGCTTTCATACAGAGAGATAATAGAGTGTAATTATTCTCTTCTTTCTTGTCTTCAGCAGCAAGAAAAGGGCCTAACTAATGAACATGATTTGTAGGAGACTTTTCACTATCTCTAGGTAGATGAGAATTACAGGGCAAACAAAGGTGATAGAGAGTCCATCAGCCAGCTCAGGGGCAGAGAAATATTGGGCTGCTTGGGAAAAAGTAGGAAGCCAAGATCCTGATGCTCAGGAGTCCAGTAATGTTATCACTGCTGATAGTGACACACACATGAACACCTCAGACCAGCTGGACTTAGTCTGTGAGATCTCATGTTAGGGCTTCCTAGCCCTAAGAGTTTCTATCCCTTAGCTGGATTTGTGTAGGACTTGGCTTTAAGTCAGGCATGGTCAACACGTGATCCTTCCCATTGTCTTTCTAGAAGCAGTGGGACTGGCATGCTCCACTGCCTTGGCCAGCCTTGGTTGGGAAATGCTCCTAGAGCAAATAGAGTTTAATTGCTCTCATATACCCAG
The DNA here is from genome assembly GCA_018697195.1 of Certhia americana. Classification (NCBI taxonomy): domain Eukaryota; kingdom Metazoa; phylum Chordata; class Aves; order Passeriformes; family Certhiidae; genus Certhia; species Certhia americana. The sequence continues at coordinate 17,130,384 of CM031862.1, forward strand.
GGAGGAGAGTTGAGATGCCTCTTGGCAGGGGACAAGTATGCCTGGAGGTAGATGGAGAATCAGGTTTTGTTACTGCCTTGTGTCAGGCCCCTCCTGGTGTCCAGACAACTTTGATCTTCACATCCCCTCAGCCAGGCCCTGCTCATGAGGGTGCAATTTACAGCAGACTTTGTGTGGGTGTGTCAGCTCACAGCAGAGTGATGCTAACCTGAGCACAGAGCCAACAAGCTTTGCTTTCCCAAGGATGATGCAAAGATAAAAAAAAAATATAGCTAAAAATTATTTTTCAACATGAAATCTGGAAGTTGTCAGGAACATGGAATTGCAATTACAATTCTGTCCTGCTCTCAGCCACGCAATAAAAAGAAGGTCACCAGGATCCTCCTACTGATGACAGCAGACATGGCTATTGCTCTAGTTGTGGCAGCTGCAAGAAGGTCAGAGGACAAAGGAAGACAGAGGAACTTCTTTACAGAGAATGGCTTCATTTTTCAAACCTGGAAAATATTGCTTATCTTGAGACCAGGACCAAATCAGGAGGCATAAACTCTGCAAGGGCAATAGACCTAGCTTGAAAAATACATATCCGCACCTGACCTTTCTGTTTTCACCTCTGAGAGATAATTTCCAGGGAATAAATAACCCGGTCATTTGTGAATCCATTGGGCAAACACAGCCCTTTCATGGTCCTCTTGTAAGCTTCAGACATCCACAACAGATGAACATATGCCAGCATCTGAGTCAGGGGTTACAGTGGATGCAGTAGAGGTCAAATATAAAAGTCTCCCAAGTGTTGCCTGTGACTTTAATTCAGCAAAACACAAAGCACGTGCTTAGCCTGAAATTGTAAAGCAAGCAGTAGTGACTTGTCTACTTAAAGCTGGGCATGTGGTTAAGTACTTTGTTGGCTCAAGGCCAGCATGTACAGCATGAGGCTACTAGAGCAGTAATCAGCACTGGGGACTGGAGTGAAGGCATCCCCCTGATCCCTGAACTGAGCTCTGCATGCAGCCTTTATGCAACAGGCTGTCACAATAACCTCTGGAAGGAGGCAGCAGAATGACTGTCCAGGTTTAGCCTGGCAATGCCTCCTGGCAGGAGGATGTAATTCCCTGTGTAACTTACACAGGTTGGTACCTTTACCAGCGAGGTGGCTGGGCCCTCCTGCCCCTTTTAGCTGGACATGGGTGAGCACAGAATGAATAGAGCTGCCAGAATAAGGAATACAATACCTAAACTTTAGGTCACGGCTTGAGGAGCAGCTGTAAAGGCAGGGCCACCTATGCACAGGGCTGCTTGGAAAGAGACCAGAGCTTCACCCTGCAGTGTTTAGCAAAAGGTGTGTTACTTGTTCTTTGCAAATGTGCAAATTGCAGTGAAAAGAGTGACCCCCAACAACACTGGGCTTGTTTCCCTCCTGCCAGAAATAGGAGTCGACACCTTGAGCACTGCTGAATGCTCAGGGCAGGGAGGGCTGCAGTAAGTCCAACACTTCATGTGGGTTGCTGTGTTGTCTCCAGGCAGCCCTCTGAGACCAGGGTGTGCTTGAGGTTGCACTCAGAGTGGTGCATCCCAGGAGGGTTTGCTGTGTCAGGACCCATCCAGCAGCACTGAAGCTGTGCAAAACAGAGTGCTTAGCTCTGGGTATCCCAAGTTTCACCTGTGCAAAGTGTCAATCCCACTCTGAAATCATGGCAAACAGTCAAACAAGAGGATTTTTTAATGAAGAATTTATGGTGGGTTTTCATTGCTCTACCAGATCAAGTGGCAGAAACAAATATATTTTCCTAGTTAAGCAAATGAAATGCATTTTGCCCATTTAAACATATATGAGATTAGACAAATGTGCATTCCATTAGAAGAGGTTTTCTTAGAGGAAAATACCTAATGCTAGTGGAGAAAAAAATAGCTTAAGGAAGTAACTTCTAGTATTACACTGTGTCGCTTGTGTATTCTTGGTGAATTGGTGCCAAAAGCTAGATTTCATTCATTAGAAACCATATACTCTTCGATCTGAGCCTGTGACTGAGCTAGGATCTGGCTTTTGTGTCTTGTGGGAAACGCAGATGAGATGTCAAAAACATTTCTATTCTAAAGAGAATCACATAAAGACAAATTGCTTAAGCTGTTTGTATGAAAAGACCATGTATTAAAAGATTCAGAACTCTTAATTTTTCTTTTGATTTATAAACCTTGAAATGGTTTTATATGTTAAAAATAATTTTTAAAAAGACATTCTGAAAATTTATTTTCAAAAAGAAACATGAATCTTTCTCTGAACTGAGTTCATTAAATAGGTGGTACCAGTACTTTTGAAATGTTTCATTTTGGAGCTTCCCCCTAAACAAAATATTAAAATCGGCTTCTGTAATTTTTTCATTTGGAAGGAACTACATTTTTTCAGTCAACAGTTCTCTCATAAAGAATATGAAATGTCCTCTGAAAAACTGCTTCATGAAAGATGGGTTTATTTCACAGATCACTGGAAAGCAGTCAGCTTTAGCAAGGGCAGTGTGGAGGTTTTCAATGGCTCAGGAATTCATAATGATTAGACACTTAAGCTAAGATGATTCCCAAAAGGGATTTGGAGTGTGGAGCTCTCGGTAATATTTGGTCATAAATATAATTCAGATTTTAATACCATGTGTGGTAAGCAATAGACTGCAATGGAATTCAGAAAGACTGCCTTGTGTGACTAAAACAGACCTTTATTGCCAAATGCTATGTCTTAGAAATGTATCTGAGAGTAGCTGTACCTTGGGTTTAGCTGCGTGTACTGGGATACATCTCGCCCAACAATGAAGATATATCGCACCAAGAGATTTGAACCTGGTCCATTTTTTTCTGTTTGTATGTGCAAATTTCTTTGTGTGGAAAAGCAATATATAAAGCAAAGGTGAAAGAACAGAAAAATGTAAGTTTCCAGAACAAATATTTCAGCTAAATTTGTTTTGATGAATGATATCCAAAAGCAGTCTTTTTTATATATATATATACGCACACACAAATGTGTATATATGGCTTTCAGATATAAAGTAGTCTTTGTTAGAAAACTTTCTGATTTAACCCTGATCTTAGGCAGAGTCCTCTTATCTATGCAGCATTCAGTAATGGAATAATCTGATTACAAGTGTTTCAAATACAGGTAATTTTATCAAGAACACTCAGCTATTCCAGGGCACGATTGCTATCATATGGCTTAATTATATTTTCTTTCTTTAGAAAAATGCAGTTATCTGAAAGTGTAATGAAGTGATTGCTGTTTGTGTAGCTGTGAAGAAGGGAAGCTCGTTGGTTCATTAGCAAAGCAAATGATTTGCCTTTAGCATTAGTTGACCCTAAGGGCTAAATTCCACTCTCAAGTACATCAAGAGGAAAATAACAAGGGATAGACTGAATTTGAAGTGCTGGTAGTGGGAGCAAAATTTGGCCCTTACCCTTCAATGGGAAAGCAAAAATAATACTCCAACTTTCCATCCATCATGTCAGATAACTAGATGGTTTGATTAGATTACAGAGCCCACACTAACAATGATGTATATTGGGTTGAATTGAAAAATGCCATTAAAGTGGGATTCCTGGAATTTAGCAGGAAAACAAAATATTTCCTCTCTAAACTCATTATACTTACAGAAAAAAAATTGGATAAGTAAATGAAAAAGCTTCAAGAGACCCTCCTGTCAGTGTTTAGAATTAAAAGCATTTAAATATGATCAGGTTTTAATGTTTTTTCCCTGGATTTGTAAAAACACTTTGGATATTTCTGATAATGTAAATCATTTGTTTTCAAAACCAAGATATTTTATACATCTTCTCATGTAGAACACAGACTGAGCATAATGCTTACCCCAAATCTGAAAGAAGGAATAGACCTTCGAGCACAAGATTCCTGTTGGGGAAAACATTTTTGACTTTATAATGTATTGGTTTCTCAGTCAAAACACCGTATGCACAGCTTTGATTTTGGCACAACTCGGGGACAGTGGAGCACTTGGAGTTTCTCTTCCAGCTTATTTTTCTTGGTCGACAGCTGGAGACTAGGATTTGGGGGATGCACCCACAATTTGCCTTCGGGCTACGGGAAACAGGCTTCGAAATTTTAGATGGAAAACAAGGGGAAAAAGCTGACCTTGGTACTGGGCAGCAAAAGATCTAAGGATCGGTTTTCAGAGCAGCCCAAAGATATGCAAAGGACTTCGCCAGGCTACATTTGGCTAAAAGCCAGCTCATTCCAGAGGGATTGGTGGGAATGCAGTCTGTGAAGGGCTGCCTGTACTAAAACAGGAGGGGGACCATGGTCTTGTCTGGCTTTATTTCTGCAATATTAGGTTTTTATTTCTGTAGAAGAACTCTGCAGAGGAAACTAGCATGGAGACATTTAGCTGTGAGCACTGGCAAGGAAAATTTGGTTGAGTGTGGAAAGGGATTGAAAAGGGGAAGCTACATGAAGGTGGGAGGAATGTTGGGAGATTTTTAGTACTCTGCCTTTAAGGTCAGAAAATCACTTGTGTGTCATCTGGGCAGCATAATATTGGCCACAGGTTTGTGGTGAGACATGAAAAACTATCCCGGATTTTTTAAGTTTTCCGCTGATCTCTCCTTCTTGAGTTAAGCTTCATTTCTGAATCACCTTGTTATCCCCATGTGTCAGGTATCCCCATCATTCCCATGGACATTTTTCCTTCCTTCCCTCTTGGGCATACACACACAGCAGGTAGGCAGGATTCTGTCATCCAGTGTGATTTTTAAAGGTGTACAGGGAAGGATTCCAACATTATTAAGCTTTCTCACAATAAAAAGTCTAATTTATTGTTAATAAGTTGTAGTTTTTTCTTGGACTTGCAATCCTTTTGTATGTTGTGTTTGAATCCCTTTATTACCAAAGCAGTAAAATTTTGACTGTATCTAAAAGGATTCCTAATAAATAATCTAGAACTCCACTTATTCCCCATTAAAATGGACTCTGTTTGCAAAATTCTTCTCACATTTAATGGATTTTTCCTTGCATTCAGAATTTCCATCATTTGTAACTGGATCTAGTGCAAAACCTTGTGGAATAAATTCTGACCCCACTGTATAAACTGAGAGTAATTTAAGTGACATTCGAAGAGCTACTTCAGATTTGCACAAGCATAACCCTGAGAAGGGGCTATTGAAAAAGCAGACGCATTTAAATTTGTTAAATAAGGCATCACATGTACTGCAAAGCTGCAAACAGTGAATTCAGGTGCACTTTACAATGCATCTAATGATGGTGTTTCCCAAGGGCGTGTCACTGATTTAGCAAGCACTTGATCAAGGGAACGAGCCCAGATCCTGAGAGGCAATTGAGCTGTGAGACTGCACTGCAAGCCCATTCCTAGAGGCTTCCAGCTACATTTGCAGGAGAGAAAAAAGAGCTGTGAGCCCTGCTGCCTTGCAGGAGGGGCCCTGGGTGCCCAGCACCAGTGCAAGGGAAGCCAAGTGCCAGGAATTGGAACTGCAGAAGAGGATTCATCCTGTGAGGAGCTGCCTAAACTGCTGAGCAGAGGCGAGGGGGAGCATCAGCCTTGACTGCAGGGAGACTTGTTTAACTATGCAGCAGCAGCACAGCTGTGATCATCTTCCCACAGCTGGATACCTTAGCTAGGCTGAATTTTCCTTCCTCGTGGAAGTCTGACAGGCGTTGTGAGCTTTCCCCTATCTCACAGTCCTCACCCCCTTCAGGGCAGGGGACCTGAATAAGAGAAAAGGGAAGAATTCAGGTGGGAGGGCATTTCCACATGGATGTGGGGCACGGAGGGGTAGCTCAGTCTCTGCAGGTCACAGGGAGCACTCGAGGCTGTTGCCTGCGAGCAGGATCTCTCCCCACGGCACTTTCCCCAGGGAAGAAGGCAGAACACCATGGACTGATCAGCCAATTCAGGCAGATGAGACCTCACAGGGATTCAAAAAGAATAAATTAAAATCAGAACGATTGTGTATGGTGGTAGGGAAGACTGAGAAAACCTCTGAAGAAATCTGCCATTAAAGATTTTATCCTAAAGAGTCCATTCATCCACTAGATTCGGTACTTCCTCCCTTCTGCCACTTTGACTTCATGATACTCCTAACACAGATTTTTTTGCAGGTATTGTAAAAGGCACATCTGTAGCTACAGGTAGCTAGATAATAAAGGTAAGTGCAGAAAACCAGTGATGTGTGTTATTAATAGTAGCCTGTTCCCTGCCTCCATTAATGTCTCTACAGACAAGTCCTAGAAACGGAGTCTTGTCTGTCTGGGGGACTACCTTTCACCACTATTTGTAACCAATGCAAAAGAAAGGAGTCAAAGAACAGATAATTACAGTCCAAACTTGTAAACCTCTACCTCTTTTCCATCCTTAAGAGGTGCACAATGATCTCTTCTGGTACCTTTTAAAGTCACATTTCTATGCTTTTCCTTTGCAATGCAAAGACCATATGAAACTCCTGAGAAAAAAAAAGTTGCAAGTTGAGTTCTGTGTGGACTCACATAATTTTGGGACCTTGTACTTTAAGTAATGACAGCAAGGGCAGGATATGTTAACAGACCATCTACAGCTGGATGTAGTATAGTCCTCTCCAGCCTTTTCCAAACCCCAGAGCTCAGTAGAGAAGACTAGAAGAGCAGCTAGAGGCACATATGCACAGTTCAAAACCATGAGTGCAGCAGGGATCCTTACCACTTGTAAGGATGCCTTCAGTCTTCAAGGGGTGCTGTTGATGTATTTTTGTAACACACTATCTAAGCCCTTAGGTGACATCAAAATTGCCTAATGTGCAGAGAGGGTGGAATATGTCCCTTGCACACTAAAGGTTAGTCTGAAATGCTGTTGATCAGGCTAAGTGAGAAGCACCCTTTAATGGGGATGTCTGCCAGATGTCACCATCGTCCTGATCCACAGCCAGAGCTGTTTCTGATGCTGCTCCTTAAACTGTTTTTCTTCAAACTGAGCTTGTCCTATAAATGTCCTGTGCTCTTACATAATGGGTACTTCCTAAGCAATCTTATTCTGCCAGGAATGAGTTGAAGACCGTGCCAAGCAGCTTTACTGGTGTGCCTGAGCACTGGCACTCTGCGAGGTGGTGGTGAGGAGAAGGCTCCTCTGCAGCCCAGCTGTGTGCAGGACTGTCTGCAGTGAGCACAGCTGTCCACATGGCACGCAGCTGTCCACATGGCACACAGCTGTCTGCAGGCTGCACAGCTGTCTGCAGGCTGTCCCAGTGTTCACATGGCACAGTGTGGCACACAGCTCTGCCAGGGACACATCTGTCCCCGGGTGCTCAGCTCTGCAGGGCACAGTTATCTCAAGGTGCACAGCTATCTCAGAGCACACAGCTGTCTGTGGGGTGCACAGCTGGCTCAGGATACACAGCTGTCTGCAGAACACACAGCTGTCTCGTGGCACACAGCTGTCTGCAGCTGCAGAATTCCAGTAGTACTGTTCTCCCCAAAGTGGATTCACCTTAATGCACTTTAATTGAGCCCATCCAAATTCATGTCTTTCCTTAGATCAATTTGGCTCTGTGGGCTCCCAGTAGCTGTTGGACACATGGCTTGTCCAGCCCCCAAGTCGTGTGGGGGTAGGGGATCCCCTTGCTGAGGGCTGCCAGAGGTTACAGCTGATGTCACCACAGGCTCTGCCCCGACTGTAGGTGCAGAATGTTGAATTCTTTGCAGAACCCACAATTGCCTTTTCCGTGACATCATGCAAGTCAAAACCTTGGAAGGACAGACCCTGAGAAAGGGAATGTAATATGACATCTCACAGAAGGGTTTTAGATGAAGCTTATCTTGACCTGGGTAGGAGAAAAGTTAGATGTCTCTCAAGGTCCCTTTCAGCACTGTGAGAGAAAAATGAAATTCCTCATGTGAAGTATAAAACATTACTGTTATACATGATCATGAACAAAATATTTAATAGTACTGAATAATTAATAGTATGACCATCACTTAGGTCAATTATTCACAGGAGGTGGTGAGAGGTGCCAAAAACCTTTTCACCCTACCTGCTTTCCCACCTTCCCTGCATGTGTGGCAGTAATTCACAGCACAGTGGGGGCTGTCTGGCCAGCACAAGCCTAACAACCTTTTAGGGTCTGGTTTGAATTCTTTCAAGTCCAAAGAATCCCAGGAGGCTGAGTCATCTGGTGAAGAGAGCAGCTGCCTTCTCTGTGCAGGGGAGCAGTAACCCTGTGGCACACAGCACCTTCTGCAGACTGATTAACTTCAGACTCTGCTCTTCATGTAATGAACTGTACTTTATGGACTGGCAGCTGGATTTCCTGCTCCATGTCTGGCAGCACCCACTCCCATGTGTGGCATTGCAGTGCTAGTAGGAGGGAAAGGTCAGAAAGCCTCTTGCAGGGTGCAAAGATTCAGAGAAGGCTGGAGAGAAGGGCTAGGGAGCAGGAGATGGGAGTCACAGGGTTCCAGCCTAATGTGGCAGATGGGTCCCAGGAGATGGGAAGTGGGGTGGGGTGGGGTGGGATGGGATGCTGCTCTGTGTTCTGGTTGGGGATGTGCCAAGCTGGGACCAAAGGTTATCAACAGGATTTAGCCCCTTCCTGTTGCTAAATGCTTTTGCAGAGGATCTGTGGAGCACTGCCAGGCCACTGTCCCACTGCAGGCAGACCCTAAGGCTCTTGAGCCCTCCTGTCATGCCCTGGACCTGCAAACAACTTCTCCCACCTCCTGTGCCTCCCTCCAGGGGCCAAATCCCCATCACGCTATGCAGTGCAGTGCTGCAGAAGGGGCCAGGCTGCCCAGGGACAGGGACTGCAATCGAGCATGCAGTGCCAGGGACAGGAGTGCAATGGAAATCACACGGTGAGGGTGCTGGTGAAGATAGGGCTGCAGGAGAGTGGTGTCATTCTGGGGGCTGAACATCTACATTATCTACTGGCTGTGTTGGGCATGTCCCCACAGCAGGTCTCAAACACACACTGAGGACACCTTGTTCAGAATATTCCTGTAAAACAAATTCCATTTAAACTGCAAAATTTATAACACCTATGGCACAACTTGCTGTTCCTTCTCCTGGGTATGTTTGCTGCTGAGGAGCATCAGGAGGGTGCAAGGCAGAGGGAGGGAGCACACAGGAAACAGAGCAGCTGCCCTTTCAGCAGCCAGCCTGCTCAGATTTATTGGATGCAATGTGTGACTACACCAAGAGGTTTTCATGCTTTCTGATCACTCTCAAGCACGCAGCTGTTTCCACAGGCCACATAATTAATCCAGGATATCTTTCCTAGGAGTGGCACAACCTAACTTATAGTCCATTATTGTGCATGCTGAATTAGAGCTGAACCCCTGAATCAGAACCCCTCTCCTCAGGATGAGATCCCCTGCATCCTCAGCATTTATTGTCACCTCTCTTCTTGTCTCTTCCCAAATCATTCCCAGATCTATCATGAAGAGATTTCAGCTGAGGACTGTGATTCTGCCAAGAGCCCTCATCACACAAACCATTATGGCTAGAACATTGTTCCAGAACTGGTAAACTTGGACTCCTTTTGCAAGATGAGAACCTTTACTAGGATAAGAATTAACAAGAAAAGAAAAAAAAAAAGGAAAAATAGAATAGCTCTGTAAAATTAAGAATATTAATGAATACTCAGTGGAAATACTGGAGATTGTTGTTGATGTAGAAAGAGTCCCATTCAAACAAAGTTACTTGTAATAATTTCTTTGTACACAGAACTTAGAATGTGACTTTTAAGAAGCTGCAAAAGAGGTGTCATTTGCTATATTTAGGAAAAACAAACTAACAAACCAATCTATAAATATGGGGAAAACCTTTATATAAGCAAACCAAAACATCTGGAGTTTTTATGAAAGTTCTATAAACTGTCTTTCAGAGAAGAGCTTTGCCAACTGAGGGTTTTCAGATGGAAGTTGATGGCTCAGTGGTCATCTGCAAGACATCAGATCTGTCCACAGACAGTTCTGCAAGACCGCCCCAGAAATGTCACACTGGTGGAAGCTGCAGCTTGGAATATATTTCCACTATTTTTAGGCAAGTTAACTTTCCTCTGTTAATGAAATTGCTGAGTAAACAAGTTTCTCCTGGGTCAGAGAGGCATAGTTAGTCCCAGAACGTTCCAGTCTTAGATTTAATTGCTTTAATCCATTAACTTCTTAATTTACATATTATAGTGGTTGACTCAAATCCAGGTGGAATTCAGAACTATGGGTCAGTATTATTCTGTTCCTCAGAGTTTCCCTGGCAATCACATAACATTTATTAAAACAGCTAGAGGTAGAATAATTCCAGCATAATGCCAGAATAGTCACAGCAGCCCCATAATACTGGAATGTGGATCCATTCCAGGGGATATTTCCTTTGCAGTAGGCAAGGTGCTGGTTTCTAGCAGGTCAAGGAGGGGAAGAAAAGGACTTGACATTTGATGTAAAGGCTTAGAGGGTGTACACTTCTACTATTTCCTCTTGTAGAAGCAGGCAAGGAAAGTCCTTTTTGTCAAAATGATGTTTTCCAGTCCTCCAAACATAAGCTTTCAGATCTGTTTTTCTGCCCTAGTGTAGGGTCTGACTTGAAACTAACTTCTTGTTCTTGTAACAGGTTGGAGGAGTTTTCCAGGTGCCACTCCTGTGTGACTTTCAGCCACTGCCAGCCCTGGTGAAGCAGAGCTGAACCTCTCAAGAGTCTGTACTGTGGTAGATTACAGAAGCAGTCTTCCCTGCAAAAAGGTCAGGTTGAATAAATCCTACTTTGCTCCCTTACCTGACACTTCTGCTGGAGCAGGGAACACATTGAGAGCTGTCCTGCACCCTGCAAGCTTACATAAGAAGGGAACAGATGGATCCTTTCCTTCTGTCTGCATCCTAGACAAGTATACCACCACTAGACAGAGCCAATTCTCACTGAGCTGTTATCATTCCTGCCAGAAACTATAAGAAGTATTCAGAGATGTGTTAGTGTGCACAAGTGTTAATGTGGGACATGTGAAAGCCCTGAATCTCAGTCCTATGAGAAATGTAGATATTTTAGCTTCTCCTTTAATCTTAAGACAAAAATGAAAGGAGTAAAGGAACTAAGAGGAAGGAAAAGTCACAAGAATTAACATTTTTGTGGAATGGGATGTCCCTGGAGATGTAATCTGTACCCTCAAAAATGCTAATTTTCCATGGATGAGGAAGTGCTGATGGCTTTGATGTGACAAAACCTCTGGCTGGAGCAACATTTGGTGTTTCAAAAGGTTGATGCTAGAATGTGGTAGGAACACAGAGCTGATGGAGTCAGATAACTCATCGATTCCACTTTTCTACTATCACAGACATAAATACTGTTACCCCAGCATTCACTTGACCATACTAAACTCAGTCTAAAAGCAGATATCTTATCCAATTTGGCTACATTTGAAATGCCTGATCCTGTATACCAACTCTTCCAATTTCTAGTAAAAATATAGTTAGGCTTATTAGGTCTTGTATCAATATTTCTCTTTAGCTCTTCCTTCTCTGCAGTTTTTGCCAACAGCCATAGGGCAGTTTTGGGAGGTGTAACCACACTGCCTCTCTTCTCTGCTTTGCTGAGCTGCACAAGCCAGGCAGGCTGCTTTAGTCCTCTTGCACAGGATGGACTGTCCAGCTTCCTTTGCATCCTTGTAGCTCCTGTTTTACTGGATTATGGATGACCAGATGTGTGCAGACAAGCTCTTACTAGACTTTTGCTTTCTGGCATGAATATTTGCCTCTTCTCTTGGAAATAACTTTCTTCCTATTGCCTGAGAGAAGTTCTGTATTCCTCTGTCAGTGTTGTAGTGAGCACTCTGAGATAGCTTGTGTTGAAGAGCTGCAGAGCTTTTAGTTCCCACTGATGGTCTGTCTGCCACAGGAGCAATTCTTGAGCCCAATCCCTGTGCACACATATTTGTGTGAATAATTTTTTTCCCCTTTTATCTTATTCTAGTTCTTGAGACCATCTGATTTTTCCTGTATGTGCTATAATTACATGCAAACTGGCATTTTCCCATCTCTGCATTCTATTAAGCCTCTGTTTCATAAGAAATTCGGATGAGGCATGTTTCTTATTGTTATGTCTATTAACCAGTTTTCATAATTATTTGTTTTATTTTTGCAGTTCTTTTTTGACAATATTCTGCCACTGCTTTGGATTAGTGGTTTTGGGCTGGTAACTAGGGTCAGAAAAGTTATGTAAATTTGATGTAATGCCATAAAAAGCAAAATGACTCTTCAGATTAAAACTAGAATAACCCTTAGCATTGCTGAGGTGACTCTGGGTTAACTGAGATCAGATTCTATCATGGTAAATCCAATGAGACAGATTGTTTGAGTAAAAGAATCAAGCCTTTGCCTAAAATGTAGATGGTATTACACAATAACAAATGTGCCCCTTGGACTGGAGACTCTTTCCTTGTGGGAGGCTGCCAGCAGAGTCCAGGCAGAGAGGTAGGGACCTGAGCTGGGCTCCTGTTTAAGTCACAGTACTTCTGACGCACCATGGGCAAGACATCAATTGTTTCAGGAGGTATTTAAAGGACTGGAGCCATTAGTTTATCCCTTCAGAGAAGGTGGAGGATCAGTCTGTTGCTGGTTAGGATCTGCAAGAAAGTCTCAGCAGACATCAAAGGCAGGTGCAGGTTTTCTGGGAAGGGTGGATGCGAGAGATTGGAGCTCTCCCAAGAAACAGGTTTCCAGTAGTGAGGCTACAGGTCTGATGCTGAGGAAGATGAGAACTGCATGGCCTCCCCATGGCTTCATCCTGCCCTGAGCTGCATCTAGGAGCTTCTGAAAAATCTCACTAAGCATCTGGATGAGTTTTTAGTCTCTAAGTATTTCTGGCACATTCGTCTCTTTCTTCTTCATTAGCCTTTGCGTTTGTGAAAGGAAAACATTTTCACATCTCAGCCAGGGTGATTGCTGGGATTGACGCATTCATGAGTGTGAAGGGCTCAGATTCTGTAACAGAGACAGGAACAGAAGCCCCCGAGATGCTCATCCCTGTGCACTCAGCATGGGAACGTGCCAGCCTTGTGGCAGGGCTCATTGCTTGCCTTAAGCCTCCAATGGACTTGCAGGAAGAAAACTGTAAACAGAGAATACAAATGTAACCATTGTTGTTTGCAACTCGACTTTCAAACTTCTTGCCAGATTATAAATCTTGACTTCTTGTACCTCTGCCGTTTCTCAGGTCTGAACCAAAAATGTTTACCAAGAAAATAATGCTTGTAACAATGATCTCAGACCAGTGCAACTCATTAGCTAGCAATGTGCCTGCAGGCAGTAGGAAAGATTCGACCCATCTGGAATTAAATAGCAAGGGATAGCTGGAAGCTGTGTTCAATACCGATGGTGGGAAAAGCCTTAAAACTCCTTGATTGCAACACATGAAAGCTGTGAACCATCAATAACCAAAAAAATATGATGTGCCAACTATAGCAAAAGTAACAGCAGGGCAATGCCGTTATTTGAGGTCATTCCACCTTCATCTTGTCAAAAAGGGGTAAAGGAAGGGCATGACATAAGCCAGATCTCCAGCATCCTACTCCCTTGTCAGTAGGACATAATTGGCATTAAATACTGAATGTGTCTGGATTGAATATAACTCCGCTGCTCAATTACTTCATCCACTCAAGCAATGGAAAGCTGCCCATTTCAAGAGTTTATAGGAGACAACTTGCTTTAAGTCAGACATCAGAGGTCCAAATGTCCTAATTGATATTTTATTAATAAATTCTCAAAATTATCATAACTTGCTCCAATCAGGGGAGGAAAACCCATGATTGATTACCAGGGAAGTGTCTCTTCTTTATATAATGTCTTTCTGTAGCTGATTAGAATTGAGGGCAAACACTGCCAGTCTCTTTCCATCACTGGCAGCTCCATCACTGGGAAACATACAAAGCACAACAGGGCAAGGACAAGCTCTTTCTGTGATACCTTTGAGTATTGACCCCATTTTTTGGCAAGCAGGTAGCTGAAGATCCATTGCCTTTTTCTGTTGTTTCTCAGCAAGTAGAAGCAGGGTAGGTGGTAGAAGGCTTAATGGCCAAACAGGACTCTGAGCATTTGGGATATACCCCAAGCTCATAGAAAATTGCTTGAGAAGCAGAGGCCAAATGCCAGGAGTAGGGATTTCTGTCTGGATTTGAACTGAGTGGTCAGCATTGGGTATGGACACAATGAAAAAGTTACTGTGTGAAAGCAACACCAAAACCACTGCCTTGCACTCCCTCTGGGAGCACCTCTGTCTTGTGAGCCTCTCCAAAGCAGAATGCCTGCCTCCGGTGTGTCCAGCTGCAGTCTGTGCTCAAAGTTGCCACCCTGTGAGGATGTTATTGTGCCTTCCCAGTCTGGGTAACGCTAACAGGGAGGCAGTGAGGTTTGACCCCATTAGCTGCCAGGTGTTTATGAAATGGTTGGGGCACCAACCCCAGCCAAAAATCTGCACTCCACATTAATAAATGAACCATTTGAGTCCTTGTGACAGATTGATGGACTCATAAAAAGCAAGATGGAAAGGGACCTCAAAGCATCATCTAGTTCAGTGTTTTTCTGCCTCTGGTCTGAAAGGTATCAGGAGACTGTCTGTGAAAGCAGTGCAGAAAGCCTGTTGCAAACCCCCCCATACACTCTCACGGGTGCCAAAGCATAGTGAGGGAAAAAAAAACAATATAAAAGTGCTCAGAACTTCATTTTCATCCAGTAGTGAATGCAAATCATGGTCATAATGCTGTGTAGGATCTGTAAATTCCACTCAGATGGTTTGTGTGGCCTTTCATTAAAATAAAATAAAAAATCCTGCAGCTGCAGTAGTTCAGACTCTCCCTGTGTTTTCTGGAAAGATCAACTCCAACCATTCATGAGGAAAAGTATTTGAGTTTCCTGGATGGACCCCATTGTTTATGCCTGGAAATCTACTGTACATCTGAATCAGTCAAGTCCAGGAGATCCATAGGCAGGAGAGGCTGAGCAAGCTGCATCCTACTGCAACTCTAGTAATATCAATGCAGCAAAATCAGGCAGTGTTTTCCTTTTTTTTTTCTTTTAAGGAATTAATTAATAATTTTTCTTTTCCCATATTTATATCTGATTTTTAAACTTGGACAGTTTTAAGTTATTTTAAGCTCATGTTACAGTACCCTGATTTCTGAATCCTGACCTGGTTAGGGAGTATACACATCCTAACAAAGAAATACACATATTATCTGTCCTTTGATTTTTTTATTTTTTTTGAGTCATATTTTAAATATAATAAAACATGAAACTGTATTTTATTTCACTTGATTTTACTTACACTATTATATAAAGAACAAAATATATTCATTGTAATGTGTATAAATTGCCCACCTGTGCATGCTCAGCTGTGAGCTATCTTTGGAGGAATTTTTGGAACTTCAGAGAGCTGTTGCCAGTGATGGTGAGGTGGGAGTACATTCAGCTAAATTAGTTACAGCATTAATAAACCTCCCCAGAACCTCAGAGTAGTAATAGCCAGCTGGGATGCTGCAGAGCTAAGAAGTGCTGGTGGGCCCCAGCTGGCCCTGTGCAGAAAACCACCTGGCAGGCAGTGAATCCTGGTCCCCAGGGAAGCCTGGAGCACACATACCTTATCCTTCTGCTGTGCAGGCATTCAATCCTCCTTCCTCTTTTGGTAATTCATCCATGGAGCACATTTCCAGAGTGGTGAGATCTGAAGACATTGTTTCTAGAAAGCCCTGTCTGGT
Source organism: Certhia americana (assembly GCA_018697195.1). NCBI lineage: Eukaryota > Metazoa > Chordata > Aves > Passeriformes > Certhiidae > Certhia > Certhia americana. The sequence continues at coordinate 17,146,095 of CM031862.1, forward strand.
AGAATAGATGGAAAATGTAGTATAAAGCATCACTGTTGAGATCTGGGGTTGTGTTCTGTCTTCTTGGCATTCAAAGACAGCACTATGGCTGAGGTTCAAAGACAACATTCAGTTCCAGGAACAAATGCATGTGGCAGCCTTTTAGCCCCAACCTTAAGTGTACAGCTCCTTGCATTGTAGAAGGCTTCTTCAGCCACTGGGGTTTTCCTGGTGGTGTTGAGAACATCCTAATACTTTACCAATCTGCAAAACATAGAAATAAAGGCTTTTAGAACTTGCTGTCCACTTTTGCATTTCTCAGTTTTTCAAACAAGTGCCTAAGCTTTATGCAATTTAAGGAATGTGTTAAGAATGAAAATCTGATTTTCCCTCTTTCATTTCGAACACAATATCAGATCAGAGAGAAGGATCCTACATTTATGTTCAGTGCATCCTCCTTGATTTTCATCTAATTGTCTGCTGGAGGGTTCCTGTAGGTGTGTAAGAAGCCAGCAGTTGAGTTAAGGGGACAGAGTTTTTAGAAAAAGGATTTAGGTGATGCCACAAACAGTTCATGCTGCCAAATCCATTCACCCAACCCGTGGCTTTGTCCTCCCAGTGTGTTATCTGGGTACTAAGTTACTATGACAAGTATCATGTCTCTGGGACTTCCCACTCTGTAGGCATCACTTAATTTACAATCCCTTTCAAATCCTGCCTGTCCTGAGACCAGAATTGGCTTCTGAACAGGCTATTTAAGTTGGAGTTGGTAAAGCCTCTGTTAGCATTTTAATACAACATTCTGCTTTGGGACCCTCTATCTGCTATTGGAGCACAAAAGCCACAACAGAAAACAAGGCATTCCTGAGAGGCAGTGCAATTTGTACATGGCATCCTTATGTCACCCTCCTAGTGCAGCATGGAGCTCTTTAAATACCCCTCTTTGATCCAAGTTGAACTTTAGCCCTTTGGAGTTCAGAGGTTATGTCAAAAACTTTCTTCCTGGCTTTTAGCATCAGCAGCTAGAGATTTAAGCCCTAATGGTGACAAAATCCCATTGTTTTCTGTGCACCAGGACTTAGATGGAATTAAATTCAAGGAGAGGTACAGCAGCTGGCTGCTGGTAATAGTGCTTCTCTTGGGATCTTTAGGTATTCAGGAAGAAACCTAGTGCCCAGTCCTAGTCTGCATAAGTGTTCTAGCCAAAATTGCCTTGTCCAAATACATTTTAGTAAAAGAAATTAAGAAGGATCCTTGCTTATCCCGTCTGCTTCCATTTTCTGTTACTGTTGGCTGATGGAGTTAAGAGATATGTAGCAAACCACCAGTGCCCAGAGACCTTCTCATCACTCAGTTTCCCATGGATAGCCTTGAGGAAAAGAAGTGCAAATGTTTTGCTTATGGGTATCATAACAAAATTCAACTTGTAATATGACCAGTCCAAGCCCAGATGAGTAGATGCTTTATATTTCCCGTAAGCCTCAGCCTCTAATAAGGGAAAGTAAGAGAAAAGTAAGGCAGATGCTGCCAGAAAATATCTCATCCCCTGGAGGGAAAGAAGAGAATGAAAGAAATAACTGGTGGTACAAAATATTTTGCCTAGAGAGATTTTGGAATTGTTCCCTAGCCACAGTGGGCAAATCCTTATGAATCTCTCCTCTGGGTTCAGCACTTACAAGTGCTATTAATGCACCTAACAAAATCCAGTCTTTTGTAAAAAAAACCACAGTAAATCACTTCAGTGTGTCATCCTCTAGGTGACAGCTTGATCTACCATGAAATGGAGTGAGAGCAGAACCTTGCACAGTAGGATCTGCTTTTGCCTCTGATATGCTTCTCCATCACTGCCAGGGAGCAGATCCCACCTGGGCAGCACAGCTCTCTCTTCAAAGGCCAGCATGGAGGGCCTCCTCAGGACAACTTGAAAGCACAGCAGCATGGAACGGAAAAGACCAGGGTCACAGTGGAGCATAGATCACTCCCCAGGAGCAGCCACACAGCCTGCAAGAGCCGTGGTACTTCCTGGAAGCCTCTGAGTTGCAAGGTTTCCTGCATTAACTAACTGGCTGCTGGAATGCTGAGGTGGGCCCTGTAAATCAACAATGTTGGTTTTGATGACTCCAGCACACAGGGTTGTAGGAGGGCACTTGCATTACTGTACAAAACTCACACCAGTTTTGATTGCCTTTAAATGGGCAAGAAGGATATTGACCTAATTTTTGATCATGCTATCCCAAAATTTCCAAGAAACCTTGCTCTTGCACTGTCTGGTCATAGCAAGGTACCTTGGATTCTTGGGTTTTGTGTAACTGTAGATGAGGACTTGTGAGAAGGTCAGATTTGATCTTATATGTGCCTGACCACTGAGTTCTCTGATGTCTGTGAGTACCTGTCAATGTGGTGCTTCTTGGGTACTGACGGTGCTGGAGAGCTCAGCCTAAGAGTCTGCTGACAATGTAGACTGCACCATAAATGTCCTATATAAGTCACTGGGTTGTCTGCAGGCAGGAGTTAAAAGCAGGCTTTCACAATGTCCTTCTGAGAGTCTGCAGTACAGGCTTGAGGAAGGTGTGATATCATTTGGTGAATATGTGAGAAAACACAGCAATGATTTTTGGTTTTTCTTTGGAGACCAAGCAATAGGTCAGAGAGGGAAGAAACTGGGGCAAAACTGTGACATTTCACAAGGGGAAAACACAGGGGGAGAAGGAGGCACTTAAGATGTAATGACATCAGATTCACACAGATGCTGGCAGAATTTACCACACACCTGTGGGCAGAGGTAAGAAGAAGCAGATAGCAGAGAGGCCACAAGACTTGTCCCAGTAGAGCCTGTAGTCCTCAGTCATGTCCCCATGGTATTCATGGTCAGCTAGCATGGCAGGCAGAGCAGAAGAGCATCCTTCCTGTACCCCAGTCCTTCACAGCCTTCACAGGCAGATACAGAGACAAGAGCCCTTGGGAAATGCCATGCCTGGCCATGGGGACTTATAAACTATTGTCCTTTGTTTCAAAGTGCCTGCCAATGCCTCCGCTGTTTCATACTTTTCTTCCCTCAAAGATCTTGAATAAACTTCACCTCTCCACCCCGGAGAATTCCTGCACTTGTTTCTCTTTGGCTGTTCACTGATGCAGAGGTTTTTCTGTGCATCAGGGCTCTGGGAGCCCCACACCAGGGGCCTCTCCTGTGCCCTGAATGGCAGAACCTGATTGAGGAGCATCCCCTGGAACAAAGACAGGAACAACTGCAATTTGCAAATGACTTGGCACTTTGAGAAAAAGAAATATTTTGAAATGCTCTTTTTGTTTTCCCTCTGGGACAACAAGTTCCCTGAGGAGAGGGTGTGAGAGCAGCATCTTTGAGGGCCAGGGATGAGTCTTTGAACAGGGGAAAGCACTGGACAGAGCTCAGTCCAGAGACAGGATCAGGACATCCTTCGGGGGAGGCACTTCTAGGCTTTCATGGAAAAGTGGTAGGCGGTGCAGTGAGGTACCACTGTGCAAAGGACAAGTGGGAAGGAGAAGGCAGAAACTTCTGCCAAGCTCCTCCAACAAGTCTGGTTTATATCCCACAAGTAGGCAGTGTTGGCTCTGCTGGTGTCAGGACCAGAAGACATGAGACCACAGGACTCTAACTCACCTGTGCAAGGTACAAAGAACTGACCTGGGGACAGTGTCCCCGAACTGCCAGGGCTGCCTTTTATCCCCAGGTTAACCTAGTTTATTATGATGGTGAACTCCCCCACTAAGGCTCAGAAAAGGAGTCAGTGAGGGTGTTTATTTTTATCTTCCCACAGCTTGTCTTTATTCTTCTAAAGTTCCAGGGGAAACATATGGCTAAAAATGGAATTAAATTTTCAGCTGATTATTGCAAAATTATTTGCCTTTTCTCTCAAGAAATTTGATTTTGAGGGAAATTTGTTAGAAAAAAGATCTGCTCATTTCTGTGAGGCTTTTGTGCAAAAATATTTTTTTGTCATGGTGGTATAGAAGTGGTATCCTCCAAAGCTTTTAAGTGTGGGATAATGGCTCTTAGCACTATAGCAGTGTCCTTTGCTCTTGCTGAAGGGTTTAAACCTTGCTGGCATATCCAAAGAACTAGCTATTCAACCTCCTCAGTTCTGCTGTCCAAACTATTGTTATCCAAAACCGTAAACCATAGTTCAAGCATAGCTATAGTTTTTGACAGATATTGCTGACCTTGTGGCTTGGTGTTGTGCATTCTTCAGTTTCAGGCTATATTAGCAAGACTGGGAAGGAATCCATTCATATAATTATTCCAGCATATCAATTTGCTGCTCTTAGAATGAAATCACTCAGCAGTGGGAAGCACATAAAGAGGACACACAGAGTTTAATGTAGGAAACACTTTAATGATGAAGAGATTGCCAGAAGTATCTTGGTTCAGTCCAGATCCCTAAAAGAGTAATTTTATGGCATATTGCAATTCTTTTGCATTAATTCAATGATTTTTTTTTTCTGTACAGTGGAACATGTGGTTTTTTATTCAGCATCACTAATCAAAGTGTCACAGATTGCAGCGATTCCTGAAACCATTTTCTCTCCATTGTCTCTCATTCTGTTACTGCTCCCCATCCCCACTGTCTCCTCTTTCCCTGGGACCTCGGCTGTGACCAGGATGGTCGGTGTGTTCCTGGTCATGAAAGGACAGTGAGAATGGCACTGTGGAATGACCAGCTGGGTGTTGGAAGGGCAGCAAGCATACAGCATTCTCAGCAGTTCACTTTCCACTGGAGAGTTTTTGAACGATATCAGCACTGTTTGGGAGAAGCATGTGTGCTGCTGGGCAGTGCAGCTGTTGCTGCCCCTCTGTGTCCTGGTACCCAGCAGGTCCAGGAGCCCTGGAGCCTGCCCAGGTCAGGGCTGTTAGGCAGGAGCTGGGACTGGTGCTGCAAACACGCAGGATGGTGTTCTGGTGGGGGAGGGAGGACACACCAGCTGTGTGGTCTCTGGGCTCAGTATTCAAGGCTTGATCAGATTGAAGTTGTCACAAATTTGGCACCCAGATGACTGAGGTGTCTCTGAACACCTATGGTACAGAAGAAAAATAAAGGGATGAGGCTTTTGGATAGGTTGCTTACTGCGGAGTTGCCAGTGCTCAAGTCCTGTAACACTGTTTTTCTTAAACATTAGCTGCCAGAATTAGCCTACCACTGAGAACAGCAGTTTGCATTTCTTAACTTAGTTTCCTAAGGAAGCCAGGTTTACAGGATCACCATACCAATCCATCTGCCTCTTCATCCCCCCCTAAGGACTTTCAAACTTCTTAGCAGACTGGTGCGAAGGGATGGCGTCTCAAAATTATTAAATTTGTACAATCATTGCAACACTGAACAAGAAAGGGAAGGAGAGGAATCTTGTTAGAGCCCTCCCGAGGGAAGGATTGGGTTGCCAGCCACACTTTTTGTTAGCCCCTGGTGCTTCTGCATAGCCAGCCAAGGCAGTCAGCAGAAAGCAGCACTTCTGCCTGCAGAACAGTTTAACATATCGGCAAATCTTCATGGACTCAAAAACAACCTGTAGAATAAGAAGCTTACCAGGATCTAGTTTCAGAAGGCCTCTATGGAATATGCCCTGGATATGGCATTTTAAAAGCAGGCTTTTTGGATGCTTTGTCTGTAAGCACTGCATAAAGCCTGTGCTTTCCCCTACCTGACACCCCTGGGAGAAGGGTGAAATGTGACACCTGAACTTTGTGACTCAACACCACTGTATTGATACCTTGTACTTCTCACAAAACCTTCTCTGAGGTGGGCAGGGCTGTTGCCCATTTTCATAATAACAACCCATGAGATAAAGTGATTTGCTTCAAATCATGAGAAGTCAGAGGCAGAGAAAATTTAACTCTACCTCTGCCATGCCCTAGGATCCCATGCAAAAACATGTAAGACATGCTGAAAACTGCTGACAAAATAACCTGTGAATAAGCAAAGCCCATTGCATTCACTTAACATGTAAATAAGAACAGCACAAAGACTCAATTTATAAAATATTTTTGATTTGCACTGCAAGTTCCTGAGAATAAAATCTTTCACTTTGATTCTGCAGCACACTGAGCAGTGGGACCCTGTTAAACTTAATGTAAGACCACCAATACAAACAACTACTGAATGGATACCAAATGATGGTACCTGCTATCAAGGATTTACTGTAACGTCTGTTAAATTTTGATTTAGTTCATGATTAACAAATTAGGAACATAACTTCTCCTCTTGCTTCTTTTTTTAAAGAGATCACCTAAAGCTTAGTAAAATATTTTGGCAGTCACATTCCTCTGATATCTCTTTAACTGAAAAGAGAAAAGGAAGATCAGCTTCACCACTTTCCCTCATCTAGCTGAGCATTATATATGGGCCCACTAGAGAAAAATTTTGTGGGCTATTCCTTATTTAGCTGAAAGAAGAATAATTTGAACAATTTCACTAACAGCTGATTCTTTGGATCATTTGAGCAACCCTTTTACTTTCAATAAAATATATTTTTTCTGTTAAAATATTTAATAAAGTGATTGAGAAGCCCATGCATAAAAGTTCTCTTTGCACTTCATGACATTGAAGGTGATTGGTTGTTTCCAAAGAGATTTTATTCCTCTGTGCATTAGCAGGGTCTCAGGTTTCACAATTAAACGACACAGTTCTTTTATGAAAGCCCATATTGTGAACTGAGGGGGAGAAGGGAATTTACAGAAATCCCCCATTGCAGAGCTCAGCTGCATCCTTTGCTAGGTCCTTTTTAGTCTGAAAGAATTATTAGAGCTGAGGAGGCTGGGCACAGCAAACACGTGCAGTCGTGGGCCAGCTGTTTTAGCTCCAGCTCTGTGCCATTCCCTTCATCCAAGGTGAGCTGTGCTCCTTGTCCCTCCACACCCCATCTTACAGTTCCCCCATGGCTGCAGCCCAGGAGCCTCAGCAGAGATTCCAGCAAGGTAGGAGTAAGGCTCATGTCCTCAGGTAGGAGTAAGTCCAGACATATTTGGGGCTCAGCTCTGCCAGAGGCTTGACATGACAAGTTGGTGCTTGTGAATAACATGCAGGTCCTGGGCAAGAGAGGAGATGTGGACAAGGGAGTCACACCATCTCCAAGTGTGGTAGTCAGCCCTTGATAGGATGTAAAAGGTTAGATGACATTTAGGAAGGCTTAGGGAAGATTCAGAATTATATGTGACCTGGATTTAGACTGAACAACTTGTGGCTGAGTAGTTTGTTTCATCAACAAATAGTTTTCTGGAGAGCAGAAATGGGACAAAGCATTTATGCAAATCCTGACTGCAGTACCCTGTTGGGAAGGGTCAGTTTGACTAAGAAAGGCAGTGGTAGAAAGAACAATAAAAGAATGTCAGTAAATGAGCAAAACCTAGCAGAGCCAGGTCTGGGCTCCTGCATGATCCTGGTGGGGTCAGGTGGCCCCCTGAGGTAACCTCCTTCCATTCCCCTTCCCCTCCTGCTTGATACCAAGCATGGTATTTATCAGCTGGTAACACAAATGAGTCAATGAACTGGTCCCCGGGGGTTAATATAGCACAGACTCACTTAAAACCTAATTACCATGCTGAGGAATGCAAGGTTGCAATAATTTGTTCTTTTATAGCTCAGTTTTTGTACTTCAGGTTGAAAATCCTCCCTGTAGATATAAATTATTATTTTTTCGTATAAATACTTTCTAATACAACAATGATAGAGCCTAGGAAGCTGAGCTACATGGTAGCCATGGTTAAAGCAGCTCTGGCTTACAGAGGGTAAACACACATGCTTCACAGATTTCTGCCAGTGTCTCTGGGAATGCTAAAGCCTGTAAGCAGCAAAAGTACTTTAAAGGCTGAATATAGCTTTTCAGTGATTCCTGTGAGATGCTAAGGGCATTGATCACCCTGCCAGTTGGAGTATCAGTTCACCCTCATCTCTTCTGTGGGACAGAATGATGGAAAGAACTTTTCCTGGTTTTGGGGTTTAAACTGCAAAGGTACCCTTAGCCCAGTTGGGTGTCTCCCAAGTGGGCAGCAGTGCAGCATGATGCCAGTGAGGTGGTGGGAGGTCTTGGGGAAGAGCAGAGCTGTTTGGGCCCCCACACCTCCTGCTCTGTGACCAGGTGTACAGGCTATGCCAGAGCAGCTGTCGGAGAAAGGCACTTGGGGAAATGGACTTACCAGTCAACAACAGCCGACTGCTTTTTTTGTTTGAAGTTGTCTCAAAAGCCTGTCATAGCCCCAAATCAAGCATTTAATTTTATTTAAAAAAAAAAACAAAAAACAAAAACATTTATAAAGATTAGTTTGTCAGAAAAAAGCATTGCAGGGAAAGCTCCCGCTGCCTCAAACGGAAAAGTGGAAGTGGTTCCTTCTAACTTGTATGAATATTTTATTTCTGTGCTTTTATTTTGATATAAAAACTACTCTCTGAACTAGAACAAAATCTAAGAATAACTTCCATCCCTTCAAAACTGGCCTCATTCAGGTTTTTTTTTTCTTTTACTGTCCATTAAAAATATTTTGCGCTGCTCTCTGTCTATTATATCTGCAAGGTGTACGTCCATTTGCATTGTCTGAGAGCAAGGGCCAGGCAGTTGTGGCAAACCTGAAAGCACCCCAGGGCTTACAGATCGGGTAGCTGGGGAGCCTTGGAACCCTGTGACCCACAGGCCAAGGGCACTGAGCACAGAGGGTCTGCCTTGGCATAAATGATCTTAAAGACTAAATCTGCCCACAGTGTAGTATTTTCCAGACTCATGACCCCAGATCCAGACACAAGCCTCACTTGTGCTTGAACTTCCACCAGGCTCCCAGCCCCTAGTTTGGCAATTGCTGCTGTAGTTCATTGAAAGTTTGTCAAAACCCATACAGTTCCACAAACCCCACGGTCTCAAGAAATCAGTATTTTTCTCCTGAAACCTGTTCTGCTGGAAATTTCCCAACCCAGTTCTACAGAGAGCCATTATTTCTGAAGCGCTTTTGTAAACATTTATTGCAGGGGTTTTCTTAATGGCAACAGCCACAGACTCTGGCTGAGCTTAATTTGGCAATTTGCAAATCTCACTCCTTTTTGTCTCTTGGCCAGTTGGAGTAAGGGAAAAATTTTTTGTGTCTTTCAACACCACCACTGTGGTTTGGCTGCAAAATATGCTGCAAAATGTTTCCTGGAGATGTCCCTGTGCCTGACACAGCAGTGCTGTGGAACCCAGGGCATTGCTCGTGACAGTGGCAAAATACTCAACATTTGCTTAACATCCTTCTCTTAAAAATCTTCAACAAAAAGGAAGGTTATCCAGTGTATAGGGAATTATATGTTGATGGGAAGAATTTCAGCTTGTATTGCTTGTATGAATTTCCTTCAGTCTTTACTAGAGAAAGAACACCAAGTCTCACTCCAGGGAAAGAGGATAGACCAGATCCTGGAGGCACTCAGCAGTGGTCAGGCTACATCCAGAGGGACAGCAATTACTTGCCCACAGGCTCTTGCTTTCTACCCAAAAAACCCTGAAAGCACTTTGGAGTCTGGCACATGAACCTTATTCATGTTTCGTAATACCCTAGCAGAGTGGTGGTGGTCAGAGGTGGCAGACAGAGAATAAGGGTGGGGGAAAATCCCCTTGTGGGGATTGCACCAGGAATGAAGGCCATTTCTTGTGTGACTTCCTGGGATGGTGTCCCAAAGGGCTGCCCCTTTGTGCCCAGAAAGTGGAGCAGAGGACCCCACAGCCTCCAGTGCACCCCATCCCTTCCTGGGCAGACAGGGATGTTCACCAGGACAGCTTTGCTTCAGTGCTGTCACAGAGAGGTGGCCAGCAGGATACAGACAGCCTGGATGTGATTTCATTCACTGCTTTGTGAACCAGTGTCAGTCTGCTGTTTTTCACATCATCCCTGGTTCACAGCTGCAGTTAGGAGGGGAGAGCTCAGCCTGCAGCACTGGCTGGGGATATTGCAATCTGCTCTTCCTGTTAGCAATTTGCCTCCTCTGGCCCCAGAGATCTCTTTCCCCACATATGCTTTCCACACTGGAACATAGATTTGGTTTTTCTGACCATTCTATTCAAACCCTCTCTCCCTCAACTCTGGATTACCTGCTCTGTGTTCCTCAGTTCTTGTGACGGTACCTAACACAACTCTGGGATCTGTCTATGCTCTAAACTTAAACCCTGCAGAAGATAAATCCTCACCTGCACTTTGCTCATCTGTTTGGCTGTATGTTCTTGGATTCAAACACTAATCCCTTTGAAAACCATTTGTTCAGTCCCTTTGCAATGCAAGAGAACAAGCAAAGGACTGCTGATGCATTTAGTTCCTTCCTACTGCCACATCACACCATGAGCAGAGCACTGTGGAATTATAACACCCAAACAACAGGGCTTTTATAACTGTGCTGGTTTTTGGACATAATGGTTTGGTGAGTGTAAGACCTAATGAAGAGTGTAAGCACCCTACAAGAGATGCCCCGAGCAAGGGTAGAAGTGTCAGGCTGCCATGAGAGGGCATGTGCATCCCCAGGCAGCTCAGTCACACCAGTGTTGCCTCTCTGCTCCCCATGAGCATCAGGCTCCCAAACTTGTTGCTGTTGCTTTGGCCTACCCACACAGTGCCCTTCCCCTCTGTGGGGTCACTCCCTGCACCAAGGACAGGTCCTCAGCAGGACTAAGCACACACAGCAGCTTTCAACAGGCTCAGGTCACTTTACACGGGGCTCCTCACACAGTGCCCCCACAGTGCTGTGGCTTCCCTCCACCATCCAGGAACCTGCCCCCATCCTGTTGTTCATCCTCTGAAGCCTGCAGTGGGGTTAGGGACTATTAAAAGGAGTCCCATTTTCCAGTCACCCACTGCAGAGAAAGTCTCTGGAGCATTAAGGCTACCTTTTAGTTTGAAAATCCCAACTAATCTACTTCGGTGCTGGAGCAGAAAGGTCAGGTTGTATGCAGAATACTCCAAGAGTCTTTCACAGGTGGGTCAGTTATGGCTTGTCCTTGCACTGTTTATAGGAGTCAGGCAGATTGGAAAAAAGTCTCATCTCTGCAGGGGTTTCTGCATGCTGAATTTGTTGCTGATGCCCCCGTCCTGAGTGTCAAGGATGCTCTGCAGAGCGAGATTGAGTGAGGCCATCCAGCTCTTGTGCTTAAAGCTTGCTTCATACCTCCTTAATAAGTACAATTGCATTTAATATAGGCACCTGGGAGAACCTAAGCATCATGTTTGTGTGCTTGAGGCACCAGAGAAAGTAACATGTTTTTCATCAGGTGCCTCTAATTTGTCCATTTTTAATGTTACAGTATCTGTAACACTACTTGAGTTAAAGCCCAGAGCATATTCTCCTCTAAAACTACTTTAGAGGTAGTAGTAGAAACCACACAAAGCAGAACTGCTAACCCTCTTTCCTCCTTAAATTATTTAATATTTTTCAGGTCCTTACATATTTTGCAAAATGCTTTGCAGTTCGGGAGAACAGTCTCTCTGGGACACCACACATCCCATTATAAATAATAGCCCGAGTGTTGCCTGGAGGAAAATTAGTAACATTTGCCAATTTTAAAAGGTTTGTAAAAGAATTTCCCATTATAGGATTTTGCAAAGCAGCCATTTCAGTATCATTTATGCCTTGTTATGTTTCAATGTCTTTCTAAATTTATTTGTAATTTCTAAAAAAAAAACCCAGAAAACATTTGTTCCAGTAGAGAACTTCCATTTCACTTTCTAGGAAAGATTTTTCCTCCAAGCGAGAATACTGTGAGGTTTCTGGTGCCTTTGTTTGCATCGAACTCTTTGGTCCTACAGAATCATCAGCATCCTTCAAAGAGAAGCAGTGCCTGTCTGGCTCACAGCGGGCAGGCAGTGAGCAGTTGGGAGGGCTTTTTTAGCAGCTGCTGTGAGGTGCTCCAGCCTCCTGGGGTTTATTCATGGCTGTGAGGCAGACTGTCCGCAGTGAGCTGCAGGGAAGGTTGTGAGCCTGGCTGAGCTGAGACTGGTCCCAATTTTGCTGTCTGGGACCCACGGCTGAAGGACATTCTCTCCATTTGTGTGACACTGGCTCTGGTAGCTGCAGGGAAGGTTGTGAGACTGGCTGAGCTGAGACTGGTCCCAGTTTTGCTGTCTGGGACCCACGGCTGAAGGACATTCTCTCCATTTGTGTGACACTGGCTCTGGTAGCTGCAGTGCAGCCGTGGCATGAAGGAGGAGTCCGTGGCCCCACTGCAAACACTGAGCTGGCTCCAATGCAACCCACATGGAATCAGAGAGTGATGCAGCCAGAGCCAGGCCAGCCTTGCCTTAGCCCTTGCCTCTGCTTAAGCTGTTGGCCTCTGGATACTTTGCCTTTCCTCTTCTCCCCCTGCTCTGCTCTCTGCTGCTCCCACGAGCTGGCAGCAGTGAAGCTGCAGCTCTCCCTCCCAGCAGCCTGCTCCTGCTCTCATCCCAGGGGCACTGATGGGCAGGACAGAGTGGGAATGAAGCAGAAGGGCTCCTGCTGTTTTTGTTCATGCACAGCTGGACCTGCAGCTCTGGCAGGTGTGAACATCAGGGCTCAACTAATAATAGTAGTGGATGTAAAGCAGCAGGAGGATTTCAGATTGTTGCCAACTGATCTGCTGTGCACTTCACTGCAGAGGCTGGCAAAATGTTTCTGATTAGAATCACTAACAATGGTCACCTGCACAAAACAGGCTTCTAAACTGCTCCTGGATCAGGGCTCAGCTTCTGCCTCTCCCTGCCTGCTCCTACAAACACTCCATCCCTGGCCTTGTACACCTAGTGCACCCCAGGCTAAAGGATGCTACAAGCTTGAGGCTTCCCAGGCTGGAGAGGAATTCAAATCCTGAGGTCTCAGCTCTTGCTCAATTCCCTTCCAAGTATATAAGTGGAATGGAGGAGGAGGAGACATCTCTAAAAGAAGAGTAAATATAACTTGATATTTGGAATGTGAACTTCATGGTGTGAAGTGTTCTCCAAGCATGTCTTGCCTCTTCTGGGATTCAAGAGAACAGCCTCTAATTTTAGGATCCACCTCTGTGAGAAACTGCTGCCAGGTTTTGGGAATTTGGGCTTTGTTGAGAAGGGGAAATCTTGGCACTGAGGGTCTATAAAGCCAAGGAGCAGAAGAGGTCTAACAACACTGGGTTTTGGGGAATCAGCCAAAGGCAGCATGCCCATGCCTCAGTGCTTCTGATTCACAGCTGAAGCATAAATCCACTTCCTTTGGGACTCACTGAGGCACCAGACCAGCCCCTGAAGCAGCTGTGGCACAGGCACACTCTTGTGCTGCTGTCTAGGGTCCATAAACCCCTGTGCAGGGGCAGCACAGAAAGCCACGGGCAGTAGTGTCTTAAACTACTTCCCTGAGATTTTCCAGAGCTCATTTGTCAGAGCCTGAGGTCTTTAACTGAACATAATCTTCCCTGAGCAGGAGGGCATCAGTGTTGTATGAAAACACTGAAGAGATTCTGAAGAGTGTAACCACAATGTGCAGTACAGAGACCACAGATGTTCTTCTGTACAGAAAACTCAGCTGAATCTTCCACATTTCCCCAAAGCCACAGATGTTTGAACTCTGCAAGGAAACTGACAATTTGGGGTGGCATTTCCTGCATGCTTCCACCCTGAACAGGCATAAGGCACTGCAGTTGTATGACACTGTTAGACCCAGCAGTTCTCAGAAAGCTGGGGAAAAGAATGGAGATGAGCTTGACAGCAGTGGAGGGAGTGGAATGGACATCTCTGCAATTGCTTGGAGACATCACTTTTTGATAAACAAGCAGCTAACTTTAAAGCAATTTGATGGCACAGACACAATAGTCAACACTGGAAAGAGCTGAAAGGCACAGAGGATAGGTGACAGCAGTCAAGGAATGTGTGGCACCAGCTGTGTGTGTGACCTTGGCAGAAGCTGTGGCTTGGTTTTTATACCGTGAGATGAGAGTAGCATTTCCTTATCTCACAGAACTTGTGTAAGCCTTAATTAATTTATGTTCATAAATCACTGTGACAGTTCAAGTAGGAGTATCCATTTACTGTGGAGCTGAAAATTATATAATCATTATACAATCATTTCTTCTCTCTGACAAATCACAGCACAAGATAAATATTTTGCCAAGTGAGAACCTTCATCTTAATTTTGAACAGAAAATACCCTAATATTGAAACAAAATATTAGTTAACCACAAAAGGGCTTTCCATGTCCAGACTTCTGAACTTATAGCCTAGAGTCATGATGACTTTCTATCAAATCAATGTGTTGGAGTGAAATACCAATGACTGTAATCCTAGGGAAGAATCACAAGACTGCAACATACCTAAAGAAGGAAGTGAGGAGCGGTGCTTTCTGTGTTTAAGAAATGTTTATTTGACAAATATTTAGCAAGCTTGGAGGTATTTTTAAGAAAAAAAAATGGCATGGATTCATGTTGATGAATGTTTTGCTACTGATTAGATCTGAGCCTGTATAAACTGTGTGGTGACAAGGAAACCTGAGATTGTAATGAGGAAACAGTTGGGTAGGATGTGAGAGATTGAAACCACAGATATTGCCATCCCCAGGAGAAATACCTCATTCTAAGGACTGGAAATTAGTTTGGGACTATTGGATTCCATTCAAGGAATAAGTCCTATTATGCACAATATCTCCTAATCTTTATCCTAGAAATTGCCTTGAAAAGCCAAATCTTGCATTGCATTAATTAAAGGAAAACATATGTGAAACAAGATGCTTATTTCTTGTCTGGGCTTTCATCAGCCTGTCCAGTATAAAACATCCCTGTGTCTCCAGTCAGTACAGATCAACTTCCCTCTGCACACCCCTAGGTGGAAAATGGCTTTGAACATTTTATAGACACAGGATTTCCAAGGCACTTAATTTTGGTTTTGCAACCTTGTCTCACCCTTCAATATTCATTTATTTATGCATTTAACCTACTTGGTGTGGAGTCCCACTACCTTCTCTGAGAGACTGTTCACACTGCTCCCAAAGTTGTTGTTGAACCATATTGCTTGGCATGTTATTTTTTAACAGAGGCCAAAAGTTTTGAAAAGTTGTAATTGAAAAATGAGTTCCCTAGTTCCTGACTTGGACCCTTATTAAAGCAACACTGGGTGTGTAATACATTTGGACATTATGCTGCTAATATAATATGTCCATCTAGTCATCAAAGCTAACTTAGCTTTGAAAAATTATGAACAAGTATAATGGTAAAAAAAAACCCAACAAAACAACTTGTTGCACTACATTTATATCTTTCCAGGGTAAAAATTTGCCATACCATGGGTAATTTCTGTTTGACATTAGTAAATATTTTATTGCAACACCCTTAAGTCATGCTGTATTTCCCTGCTCAGCAATATTGACACTCAGAGGTCAGGACTGCGTGAAATGGCCTAGATCCTGTGAAAATATAAATCGGATTTGTGGTCAATCACTTAATTGGCCATTGGAGTTTTCCATGCATTTCCATTCTGAAGTGTTCTTTGCTGCTCTGCTGCTGGTTGCAAAACTTTGTTCTTCACAAGGGGGAAATTGGTTATACAGAAGTCACAAATGCCCAGGTAATGCTGTGCTGGGTACCACCTCAGCAGGACAGGACACAGCTTCAGCTGGCAGCAACAAGCACAGGGTCACCTGCATCACCTCCATCGACCCAGAGTGGGGAGTCAGCTGTCCAGAAAACACCCTGCTCCTTTTTAGCTCCCTAAGTTGAAAACCCCATAAAGAGAAACTGAAGGTCAAAGCCATTTCCAATGGCATCCCAACATCTTCCTGATGGGATTTCAAACCACAAGGAAGGGCTGAATGATCCAGGTTAAAGCACAGGCAGAGCTGGGAAAGTTCTGAGTTCAGCTGGCAGCTTTTTGGACAGAGGACCTTCCTGTTTATGCTCAGGTATCTCCTCATCACATCTGGCTTTTTGATCTGCAAATGCAGATTCCATTGAAGGGTGGGAACTAGGCTGAAATTAACACTCAGACATGCTCACTTTTTAAATAATTGTTTATTCCAAAATTCTGCAAATTACCAAGTTTGTATGGATAGTCTGGGTAATTGTTATATCTTGCAGAAAGAAGAATTTGATTCTAATAATGGAAATACTTTGGAAAACATCAGTGAGATATGCACCTAACTGCTTCAAACTATGATGTGATATTGAAATGTTTTGGTTCATATTCTTTTTAGTTCACCTCAGTTCCTCAAAGGGTAAGGCTGTATTTCCAAAGATACTCAAGGTGAAGGTTGAAATTTAAAAATAGATCAGTCCCCAAAAGGGAATGGGAAGTGTTCAGAAGAGCCACACTTGCTCTCAAAGGCAGGGTGTTTGCAGGCAGTCTGTGTCAGGAGGAAAGGGTTGGATCCAGATGCTGTGCCATAACTACTGACCCTGAATCATCCCTTGCTAAAAATGTGTGCTGTGAGTATTTATTGCTCTCCAACTGCTTTCCTTTGAGTGTCCTTGGAGCAGTCTGGCCCTGGAGCAAAGCTTTAATTGCTTGTGTTTTTAAGTGCTCTAAATCCACCTGTGTATTTTAGAAATATGTTCAGAGGAAAACCAAAAGTAGTTAAATGGTTTTAACACATTTGAAACCACTGTAGAAATAAGGGGTAGACAGAAAGACTGATAAATGTAGCTAAGGATTAATTTACTCAGGACCAGAACTGTAACAATCACTATTTGGTTTTTTTTACTTCATAAGCAAAATTTTTAAATATAGTATAAAAGTAATATATAAAAAAAAAATCTATTTTGTTGATTTCACTGTGTGTCACTTGAAATGCTCCCTGAAATCAAGTTTAAATTCAAGGTTCTGTTTCCCTCATTTTCAATGGAAACAAACTATAGTGATCTTGTAAAATTTCAGTTTTTTCTGGAAAATTATAAAATTAAGTTGCTGGATCTTATATTTTTTTTTCCTATTTTTATCTTTGTTTGAATTTGGCAGATATTTTTGTTTTATGAAAATTACAACACTTAACTAGAGAGACACTGACTTTCCTCTTAACACAGGTGCTCCACCTTAGCCCCAATCACATCCTTAGTCCTTCTTCCTGGGGTTGTTTGCTCAGGAGGTTCCTCAGGCCTCTCTTATAGCAAGAAGCTGATTTTAATAATCAGACTTCTCTCTAGGCATGTGGCTGGGGAAATTGTCTTCAAAGCTGGTAGGGCCTGGGGCAGACCTGGGAATGGAAACTAAGGATAATGTGATTAAGGGTTTGCAGGGATAGAACAATCCCTCAAACAAACTGAGGTTTCATGTTAAAAAAAGAGCTAAAATTCTTTTGCCCTAAGTAGGCTGCTTCAAAAGCAATTATAGTGGGAAATGAGCTAGAATAAATCTTGCAGAAGTACAGGCCCACAGCCACTATGTGAACAGTATTTCGAGGCAGAGCCTCTCTTTCTTGCTCTGCACAAGGATGGACAGCTTGTGTGACTACTTACATCCCCTGAACATCCTGGCAGGGCTGAGCATCTTCTCCCCTTCCCTGCTCTGTAAATTATCAGGGAGTACAATCTGAGGAAATCTTCAACAGTCACTGCTCACACAGCTGGAGTCCAGCAGAGACTGAAGGTGCCCAGCAATGTGTCTGAGTCTCCATGTCTGGAGGTGTTGGAAAAATGTGTAGGTGTGGTACTTAAGGACATGGTTTAGGGGTGAACTTAGCAGTGTTAAGGTACTGGACTTGATGATCTTGAAGGTCCTTTCCAACCTAAACAATATTAAGATGCTATGATGATAAGAGAACTACACTTTGCTCAATTTCTCTCTGATTTGCATCTGGCCAACTTCTCTATCCTGACAAAACATCCCTCAACCCTGTTGATCTTGGTCAAAAAAAAAAAAAACCTGGAAAAGTTTAATCTATGCTAAAATTTTCAGGAAAGATGCTGACCAAAATGTGCTTAATCTGGAGCAGGTGCTTGAGTTTCAGTTGACGGAAGCAGCAGAAAATGTATCTGTTCAGCTCTCCATGTTGGTACAAGAAAAACCTCCAAGCCTCCAAAGGCAGCCAAAATCTCCTAGGATCAATCCTGGTCTGTACTGTGGAGGGTGCTGAGCTCCTTGCACTCCCACAGGATATTTTGAACTTGGAGTACCTCCCAAGAAGAGGCACGGAAATGGTGCTGCAGCCCTGAAACCTAATGCATTCTGCTTGTGTTCCCCTCTATTTAAGTTAGAAAAGTGGTAAACATTGCAGAGCTTAACCTTGTAACCTCAGCCAATTCACATTAAGTTAGTAAAATGGAGCAGAATCTAGAAACAATCAGCATTTGTGGCTTTCTAGGCCTTTTAAGCTCATTTCTTCGCAATGCAAACCTCCCCCTCCAATGATTTGTTCGGCTTTAAGTCCTCTGAATTCCAAGCTTTTATGTTATTACAAGCTTCCTTTTACTGGCTGTGTCTGTGCCAGCAGGTGCATGAACTGGGAGGCCCATGGCAATGTGCATTTTATTACTTCGAAACAGACCATATTTTCTGATGCTTACAAGTTCTGGAGCTATTACTCGATATTTGGCTATTAAGGTTATAAGAGCAGAGACACCTCACTTCTGAGCCTGTAGCTATGACTATCAAAAATGCTACTGTTTAATCGCTGTTTGAAATGTGTGTGCCAGCTGGGAAACCTGCACGCATGGAAAAATACCAGAACAAGGAGTAAAGAGACATCATAAATTCTGCTAAGAACCAGCAAGATGCTTCAACCAGGATTTCTGATTGTGTCAGAAGGAAATCATTCCACTGCAATAAAGTAGCAGGGCTATGCTCCTACCAGACTCTGCTTAGGAGTGCTCCTGGGCAGGTCTAGCATGGGGGTGAGGAAGCTCAAGTAGCATCATGGGGCTGTCCTCAGGAAGGAGCACACTTCTCTCCATCACTTCCAAACGAGCATCCTGCCCGGCTTGCAAGTTGTTTGCTGCCTGTGATGCTGCCTGCTGTTTCTGCCTGGTTTGGGTTACACGCTCTTATTTTACTCTGGTAGGAAATGTAAAAGAGGGGCTGTCTACAAGAAGTCAGCAAGGATCTTTGAGAGAAAAAAATCAGCTCTGGCAATTTCATGGAAAAAAGATGACTTTGTTGGATTGCCATTAATCTGTGTGTATGCAGCTCTGCTCAGAGCTATTTCTGGTTTCTATTTAAATGTTCCAAGAGCAGTGGAAGTCCATTTACAGGAAATCAAATAGCAGACAATAGGGAAATTCCTCAGCAGGAAAAACCATAGGCTTTTATTTACAAGGAACTAATTCTTCCAAGCAAGGGAGAGCAGCAGACACAGTGTCAGCCTTCCTTTCCCTTCCCAAATGACTGCTAAAAGGGACAGACACTCCACTTTGTCAAAGTGTTTACATATGGCTTCCCCAACAGCCAAACTGAGTGCTGCTGAGAGCCAGGAGTGAGCAATAAATAATGCCACTGACTTTCACCTTGCTGCAAAAACTTTCATCTTGGAAGACAGGAAACCCTTTTGGACACTCTTCACACCTTGAAAAAAAGGCCTTTGCAGTAGTACAGGGGAATTGGAATGACCTTCAAGAGAGGTGTGATGCACAACGGGATCTAGGCCATCGATCATTTATTTGCATCCTTACTCTGTCAAAGGATGAGACTTGAGGAACATATTCCTTTATTACAGTGCTCAGTCAGCTTTTGCTTTTTGGAAGAGGAGACTCTCAGAAAGAGGGTTGTGATTCATTTTGTGCCTTCTTTGAAGAGACTGTTTTGGGGAAAATTACGTTTTTATTTTTCTGCAAGTTGTTAAAATTGGACAATTTTAAGTGATGGTCTTAACACTCATGCAGATTTTGTAACCTGTCAGCGCTCTTAGCAGGCTGAGACACTACTGGTTATTTTCTGCAGGAACTGATCCTCAACCAAACCTTTAAATGAAAGCATTCCTACACCCACTTGTTCTTCTGAGTCCCTTTTCAACATCACTCTTGCCTGCAGGCTTTTATAGCCTGTGGTCTGTTTATGGGTTTAACTTTATAACCAGTCTAATTAGTTGTTTCGATAAGGATAATTAGGTAATTAGGACAATTTGGATAGCACAGTGTGAGGCTTTTCAAACCTCTTTTCTGGAAAGCTTTGTCTGCCACAGTGTAGTTAGTGACACTTGTCTGATCTAATGGAAAACAAAAAGCCCGAATATCTCTGAGCATGATTGATGGCAGAGAGTTAACTTCCAAGCCAGAGGGCTAAGAATAAGTAACTTGGAGCCACACTCTGAGTGAGGGCTGAACTCACAGAGTCACAGCTGAAAGACATATGACATGACAGCTAACGATATCTAGTAGGTTCCAAAATGAGCACTCAGATCCCTCTGTCCCTCACCTGCTGAGTTTTGATAGAGACAATGGTAAAGCACTACTAAAAAATTATAAAGAAAGCAGGAAATTCCCCCTCCTTTAATATCCTCAAATCCAAAAGGAATGATTTCCTGAATTATATGCTCCAGCCAAATGCATGTTATAAGCCACATAGTAGGAATGACTAGAAACTTTCTTGTTTCTCAGAGGGTGAGACTGCAAGTTCCTAAGCCTCTCTTCTCTGAATGCCTGTGACTTGATGGACTTTCTCTTGTAACCCCTTTTTCTCATTCCCTTTTCTCTTTAGTTCATAATTTATCTGTTGTGAGCATGGAATTATGAATGTCAGTGGGATCATATTTGCAAAGAGAGGCACTTTAGGTAGAAAAGTTTGGAGTCATTTCCCTGCTCCTAATTGCAATTGGCGACCAGTTTGCAATATCCCAAATTGTTTCAAGTGGTGAAATGTTGTCCAAAGATCATGGAGAACTGAAAAGAAAGACAGAAACTAGGAATAATCAGGGAATTTGCAGTGAACAAATCAAGGGAAATGGATATTAAAAAATGGACATTCACCCAGTTGAATCTCCAGCATTCATTGGAAGGAAATAACTTATCCATCATTGGAATCTAGGCTGAGGAAGAAGAACAGTATCTATTAAACATGCTGCAAGTTTGTGGAGAAAGAAATGTGAAGGCTGGTAACTTATAAAATTCCTAGTTCATAGCAAGAAATCATTGAGCTTCCCTGAGCTGCTCCCAGAAACTTTCCCCTGTGTGTCCATGCTGGAAACAGGAAAAAACTGACCGAGGGGAGCTGAAGGGAAGAAATGTTCACAGCCAGAGCACCACAGGTTCATACCCAGGGACAGGTACAGAGGCAGGACACTGCCCTTCTCTGCTCTGTGTTGTGGAGGCCACATCTGGAGACAGAGCAGAAGGGATCACAGCTGGCAGCTAAGATTGTGCAGCCCCTCAAGCAGTTGGCCAGAGATCAGTCCCAAGAGCTGAGCTACAGAAAAGATCTGAGGGGAAGCTGAAACACCAGGAAGTGTCATGAGAGCCTGCTATTCGTGTAATCCCAGGGCACAGAGAGAAATAGATTTCCTGAGAAATTGGTTTACCAAGGTTTTAAACTGGAGACAGGCAAGGATCCAATCTATATAGGGAAAGCATGCAAGATTCCTGCCAAATACAAGCTGAATTACAACAAACTATGGGCTGGAGCTCCTCTAACCTGCAATACATTAAATTGGAGTGGTTCAGGCAATACTGAGGGGGTAGAAGTCTCCTGACTTGTGCATGAGAGCTGGTCTTACACATGCATCATTCCTGATGGAGAAAAACCTGCATTCCCTCTCATGTCTGCAGAGCAGATGAATCAGAGATTTCCTGGGTAGGGAAGAGCAGGCGCTCTTCAGACAGAAATCTTAGAGCAAGGCTAAAAGCCAAATTGATTCTTAACTTCTTCCAGTAGTCTCTTGGGTTCTTCAAAGTTATTAGTCTTAGTAAATATATGCTACAATTAGCTGGATTGATTGCCCAAACATATATTGACTGGAGCTGCTCAGGACATTTTTGCTGAAGTGATTGAGTAAATATTTTTTCCACAATAATCTGTAATGATGATGATTGTTCTCATCAATATTTTTTAACATTAAGAAAAAAAGTTTATTTACTTTTCTCTGGTTTTAGTTATTTGTTGACGTTTCTGCGTCATTCGTTCTTCCAACTAGCATGCCATAGCCTGTGGTAGAGGAGCTGTGGCAGTTATATTTTGGGATGAAAAAGAAAGAGGTGTGTAGGGACATGAAACAAAGGGGAAGGTGGCCACAGGCCCACAGTGTGTTCATCAAGTGAGATGATATATGACATAAGAGACAGCACAGGATGTGATAGTTATGTTACAATACCTGTTGTAATAGACATTATTTAATTTTAATTTTTTTTTTTTTAATAAATAGGGGCAGCTGCTACTTCACACTGGCTGAAACATCCTGTCTTTTCTGGATTATGTCTCCTACCAGTGTTAGTGTATCCTAGCACTCAGAACAAAGAAAAACTCATGAATTGGATGAGCAGCTATTGTTTAAAATATTTTGACATGATTCCCAGTGAAGACTGGAATGGCTATGTCTCAAGAAATGATGGAAAACTCATAAAAGTAACAGAAGAATAAATACATATGAGATTTTTTTCCCCCAAAAAGGACATTTTTTTCTGAGTGTTTAGAATAAAATAGTCAGTGTTTTTTTTCATTCTGGCTCAGAATGAAAGGAGATTTTCAAATTTTGCATTTATAGCAGGACGCATACATAGAAATGCCATGTTCATATAGAAGTGCAATGTTTTGTTGCTGCTTTATGACTGTTGTCCTCTTTATGCATCCAAGGGCATTGCAGCTCCCTGACTGAAGTAAACCTGTTGTACCCAATGTTTGTGTCCCCAGCAATAGCCAGGACCAGCTTCTTCTTTAGGAGTTAGGGTTCTTTAACTTTCTTTCTTTCAGGCTGCATGTTCCTTTCAAAATATATGTTCTCAATATTCATGATGGATTTAAGTATTACTGTTATCTCTATAAATGTCCATTCTGTTTCTGAGTTCTCTCCCTCAGTAACATTGTCTGGCAGCAAACTACACCATGAAAAATGCAATTAAAATGAGTAATATTTCCTTTTGCTAGCTTTGAATTCATTTCACTGAATTGTCATCTGTTTGGTTGAGAATTTTTATATTACAAGCCAAGGAGAGCCGTATTTCCCTGTCTCTGTTCCCTGACACTTTTATCGTTCATACAGTTTATCATGTATATTCTACTTCTCTCTCCTGACTGAAAAAATGACATTTAGCAATCTCTCTTAGTGATTTCTCTTCTAGGTTCTTCATTCTCCAAAGTCTGTGTAGAGATGATGTTTTTTGAGAAAAATAATTGGAAATGTATACTAGAACTGGCTGGAAATTTACTGCATTTTCATCAGAACAAGAAAATTTATTTATGCTGGAACAACTTTTGATGAAAGACACACATCCATTTATTTTAGATTTGTAACACCTTAAAAAAATCAATATAGCAATATTTGAATGCTTGAAAAACAGTTGAAAAATACTTTTATTTCAGGTAATAAATATGTTATACCCATGTTTGCAAACAAAATTAAACATTCAGGGATGACCAAAAATAGTTTTTGGGAATTTACATGAAGATATTTCTGGACAATACTTTTGGGATAAAGGTTATACACTAAAATTGCTTGTCCATATCACATTCATCTCAGCAAGTCCAGCAAACACCATGGTACTGAGATATCTACCTTGCAGCAACTAAATGCTATTAACTTATCAGGAAAAAAATTAGAGATCTTGGTCTGTCAGACATTTTAGGCAATGCAATTAATGTGTGGATAAATGTTATCAGGAAATACATCAAGAAATCAAGGCCCTAAAGCTGTGAAGCATCTTGTATTCAAAGCTTCTATGGTTTTTGGAAGAAGGCAATTTTTTCTGGAGCACAGCAATATTTGATCCAAATGGGCTATTTTTGGAGGTCAGACAGCCTTTGCCAAGCTGTTCCCCTTGAGCTGTCAGACCAGTGGGGTTCTCCAGGTGTTATTAATGCTGAAAGCTTTTTGCTTGGACTAGCATGGAGAGATAGGGATGGCTCCTGGGAAGTTAAAAGGCTGCTTTGCACATAATAAAAGATGCTTTAATACCATCCCATGGAGATTCATCTTGTTTCTAATCTATCAAAACTAACTTGTGCCTCAGGGGCCTTTGGACCATTGCCCAATTTGCCTTGCCCATTTCTCATAAAAAAACCCAGGAAAGTTAGGCAGCATCATCATTTCATGAATGAAGCAGATTGATGTAAACAACATTGTAATTTTAATGGGGTCTATACTTACAAGCATTAGTCCCACTCTGACCCCATACTCTAGACTCCTGCTGACCTGGGGGTTAGGCTCGTCTGAAGATAACATGAGTTTCTACACCAGTCCCCAGATTTATTCAAGCTTGTGTTGACTTTCAGCCTGTCTGCCTAAAATATACATGGGGAAGGACAGATTGCTTTCTGCATCAAGTGCTGTCTAAGGGAAGTGTCTGCTGAGTTTTTGGTTCTGGGCCAAGTTTCCTGCTGTCTAGCATTAGAGCTTTGGCAAAGCAGTCTGGGCCCTGTCACAAAGAGAATCTATAAAAATGGTTTTTCTCTGTCATCACACATAATTAAGGACAACATTTTAATCAGGCTGCTCCCACTTAATTGCAGTGCTTTGCGTAGCTACTCTGGACCTGCTGTTTTAGATAGATCCAGTGCTTTTGTCAGACTGGGTCAGGCTGGGAAGATGAAACCTCATTGGAGATATAGAGAAGTCAATTATTTTGTAAAGAAGGAATGTTCTCATGTCATGGTGTATTACAAAATAACTATGGTTAGATGCAGTAGGGATTGATGGCTGTGGTACTGTGAGCAGTCAGCTCTAAACTCTGGTCTCTTGCTGTGGTTTGAGAGACCACATGGAGAGCTGAAGCTTTTAGAATCAAATCTCAAGGCTGGGCAGGCAGTTTTGATTGGCTGATAATTTTTTCTTTTATTTAAATAATAAAGAGAACACTGAAAAGAATATTTAGGTATACACATGGATTTTTTTCCTTGCACATGGAAAAATATTTCTAAAAGCTCAAGATGTGTTTTTATTTAAAAAAGAAACTAAAGAAGAACTCAACCAGGAAGCCATGACAGGTAACCTTTTGACCGTTCACAGCCTAGTTGCTCCAAAAGCTTTTTGCTGAAAGTTGTTTTTATTCTGCAGCATGCTTAGGAAGTTACCATCTTCAGACCCTATCAACTCAAGGTATAGGAAAGAAGAACATTTGCCAGACTTGAGGAGGCTTAAAAACTGTTTGGTATATAGCCAGAAGTGTCCCACAGGAGCACTCAAGGAAAGGAAACTCATGAAAGGAGACAATCCTTTCATTGCTGGGCCCTGGTGATCTCTTGCTCTAAGTGCTGCAGAGAAGCCAGCGGGCAGACCTCATATCCTGAGATCACTGTGCCTGAGTTTCACTGTTCACCCAATCCTTCATGCATTTTGCTCCAGCTTCAGCTGGTGAACTGCAGCTTAGTATGGGAAAAAAAAGCCAATGTCACTCTGGTTTTCAAAAAGGGCAGGAAGGAAAACACAGGGAACTATGAGCCAGTCAGCTTCAGGTCAATCTCTGAAAAGATGATGGAGTGCCTTGTTCTGTAGGAGATCTCTATCCATATGGATGACAAGAAGATGATCAGGAGCAGTCAGCATGAATGCACTAAAGGTAAATCATGCCTGACCAACCTTCTACAACGAAACAAATAACCTGCACTCCAGCACGAGTGCGTGCACTGTAACATTTCTTGAGCAGCTTTTGAAGACAGCTGGAGCCACAGTTCCAGGTTTGGCCCCAACACTCCTGGTGAATCTGATACACAGATGGGTTGAAGGCACTGCTAGGGGTACAGCCCAGGCATCCTGAGTCTGGACCATCAGCTTTATGTCCTAATTATAATCAACTAGATTTTCTACTATCTGAATGAACAGATAGTTCATACTGCCCAGAAGGCAGTATGACAGTCCCAGCAGGTCCCATGCAGGACCATAAGATCTGCTGCTGCTGGCATATCTGTGTGAACATGTACAGCTGCAAATTCGGGGCTGAACCCAACACACAGGTAATTTAATTTAACAAATCAGCATCAGTAAAGAGGTGACAAGAGATAAGTCCTTTCATCTAAAGCTGTTTTGTCTCTCTTCCTATGAGATGGGATGGGCTGTGCTGCTGCACATGTACAGGTCTCCAGCAAAGGCATGGCCCTAGCTGTGATCTTCCCCATAAGACCTACGCAAGCCTCTGCAGCTTTTGGAGGGTTAGAGAGCTGGTGGGGAATTGATGCTAAGCTGGCCTCTGTACTGCCTGGCTTGGCTGATGGTCCCCAACACAGTTCCAGGCCACAGGCCTGTCTCACATGAGCTTGCCCAGAAGAGTTTTACAATGTCCAACATGATGGGACCTGCAGAAGTTTCAGAAATGCCCTGCCCTTGGATTCTTCATTCTCTCCTTGGTGGTCAGTTCAGGTTACTAAAAAGTCAGCCCTGCCATCATTGTTGGTTTCTTGTTAATGATTTTGGCCATCACCCACTAAAAATCTCTTTCCTAATTCCTACTCCAACCACAGATATTCACAGCAAAGGAATAAATAACTGGACTGACCAGAAAAGGAGATTGGGAAGTCAGTGGTAGAAATCCCCTTCTGGCAACTGCTCCATCTGCGGATAAATATTGAAGAAGAATTGTGCAAAGGGGACATCACTGTTGCCAGCACTGGCCTCCACTGGACTGTCTGTACTGGATCGTATTTCAAGGACATCTGTAAACATCATCTTCTTTCCATCATATCAGGTGCTTGACAGGACTAGAGAGGATTTACAGCTAGGCAACTTGGGAAGGATCAGCTGAGGAGATGGTCCTCTTCTCATTCCAGGATGGCTTTCCAGCAGGTTAGCAGTCTTACAGCCCAAGCCTTCACAATCCCACATTTTCCTAATCTTTTACAGCACAAAATCACCACATGCATGTATTTGTCTTTGCGATGGAACACAATGGAAACACTTGCAAAAGCTGTTATGGTATCTCAACAGCAATGAAAACAGCTCCCTGTAGTATTTCCTCAGTAGAAAGAAGGAACAGGTGGGCCAGTAACTTCATCGGCCATGCCAGCTGTATCCTCAGAAGGACCTGACTTGGCTAAAAGTTTTGGATCTCAGCAGAAGCAACCTGCAGAAAATGCAGATGAACATCTAGGCATCAAAATCACAATTACAAAGGACATTTGATTGCCTGACTGATCACTGAACATTTCTCATTGCCCTGGAGTTTTTGAACTCGGCTCACGATCAGCTGTTCTGAAAGTAAACATCTGACTGCAGTGAGGGAAGGGCAGTGACAACAGCAGAGAGCAGCAGCTTCAGTGTTAGTAATCTGCTAATTTCAATTAATTTCCACCCCACCAAAACATGGGGTGGAACTCCCAAGGTCTGTATCCTCTTTCTGCCTTAAATGGCAATGTGCTCTATAATCTGGAGACCTGTATCTTATTCAGGGCCTTTAGGTGCTACTGAAATAGAAAGATATAACAATACTAAAATTCCTTTGAGACCTTGTTCTTACTCCATCATCAGGCAGTCACACCTCATCATAGCTGTGTGGATAAGGTTTGGATAATGTGTCACATCTTGAATACTTCCTTTTGAGCAGGGTGTTTAAGAGGCCCAGTATATTTATTTAATGAGATGCTGATTTACTGTACACATGATTTATGGCTCTAGACAAAGGTGTCTTTTGCTTTTCCTAACTTCTTAAATGAGGAAAGTTTCCTCAGGGCTGCCTCAGCTCCAGCCCATGGTAGGAGATGACCATAGACACAGGTGGTGAAATGAACCATGTTCGAGTGAGAGACAGCTGTTCCATCAGATCCCCACTCTTGTGCACATCCCTGAGATTGTACTCAGAATTAGTTTTTACCAACAAGTGAACTGTAAACAAAAATTACATCCTTGGAGAGAAGCACACAGCTGACACCCTGACACCACCAGTTATGTTCCTGGTTTTTATAAAGTGTGTACCCTATAGGGCCATACTAATCCACTGCCTCTATGCCACCAGTCTCCTGACACTATTGGAAGGCTTACTTGTGTGTCATTTGGCCTGTGTTGTTTACAGTTCCTAGGAATTCCACTTTTGCTTGACAAAAACCTTTGAGGAAAGAGGAAAGTTTTATACCTGCTGACCCCAAGAAGTCCTCAGTGGTTGTGATGGAAAGCACACTCACAACATGAATATGCTGCTGAGCCACAGAACTCTAAGGAATTGGCCTGGGTCAACTTGCTTCACATTGCCACCCAACTCTTCAAGCCAGCAGCTGATTTCTTGGCTCTGAAAAGCTCTAAGGTTATTCAATGTATAACTATCTCTTCAGATTTGTTTTTCTAACGACAAGTCAAAATATGGTTTCAATTTCATCAAAAAAAGTCCTGTTTATACAAGTGTTTGCAGTGGAGTTTTATGGTCTTTCCCCAGTTGGATCAGACCATTACATTGCACTCAGCCGAAGTTTGTGCTGTGTGTGCTGCAGCCAATGCTGATGGGGGTGAAGGCACCTTACGTTCAGCACATCGCTCTTCCTTTTTCTTCTTCATTATCACTGAGGGAAATAATTGAGAAAAAGCCAGGAAGACTCCTCAAGGCACGTTTCCAAGTCAGGACCTGGGATGTGGCCAGGTAGTTTTCAGTAACATAACAGGGCGCCAGTTTCCCACAAAGCATTTCAAGAACTCACCCTCCATCTTCACAGTCCAGTTTCATCATAAATACTGAGGATTCACACACAAAGAACAAAGCTGAAGAACACATGGCAAAGCAATCAAATATAAAATACTGGCATTCTTGAATTTCATTTTACCTCAGTGTTTTGGACTCTTCTCTTTAGAGAATTCGCTTGGTCAGATGCATACTGCTCTTACTATCATGGATAGACTCAGCCTGTGATCAACACATTGCTGTCTGCCTCTTCTTTCTCTTTTTCCTTCCTTTTTCTGCCTTTTTTTTTTTTTTTTTCCCCACTACTCACTAGGATGGGGTGTTATTTACCTACCAGCTTGTGAGATGGGAATTTGAACTGGAGCTCATCAATTACTCCCTTCACTTCTCCAGTTCCCTTATCAGCAAACAAAAACAAATCAGTGGAATTAAGCACAGTGAGAGAGCCACTGAATGTGAAAACATTATTTTTGCTCTCAGACTTGTGCACAGGGCAATAAAAATAACATTTCTGCAAATGGGGAAAATGGGAAACCTTTCACCAAAGCAATCCCCATAATTGTAGCACTACACTGGTGCCCTGGTAAATAGCTGCTGGCTGAAAATGCTCAGCTCCAAGAAAATCAAAGAACATATTTCAAAATGATATTGAAAAATGCATTATGAGCTGTTTATTTGATCAGGAAATAGTCTCCAAAAATAGCCAAAATTCCCTTCATAGTCTAGTCACAAATGGTAACTTGCCCATCTCTCTTTCTCAGTGGAATGTCAACACAAACTGCACAGCAGACTGTAAAAGTGCTCCAAAATTCAACAGGTTAGTTCCTTGGCACACACTCCAAACCAAATGGTGCCTTAAATCCTTTCAGCATCCCCCTTATGAAAATATCAGTTTCTTAGCTGGCTGACCTAGGAGAAACAATATGTTTTCAAACCATATTTAAATGTTTACGACTATTTTTAGCTTTTCTACTACAAGAATAAAATTTTTTTCTCTTTCTTTTTTTCTGCCTGAATTTTTCTTTTATAATAGTTTATAATAATTTATTAAAAATTTATTAACTAATTTTATTGGTTAGGGACCAATAACAATATTTAGAAGTAAATATCTGTATAATAGACTATGTTACTGCAAAAATTTAATCTTTCTCCAGGTTTTCTTTCTTAAAATGTAGTTAATATATAAATTTTGCACAGATTTGTCATCTCAAGCACATATTTTTCAGTTGAAATTGGTTTGCCTGAGATGATATACATTGCTCAGCATCCATGATGTGGAGGAAGCAGAGAGAATGTTTTGAGCAGTTAAAGATTTTCATATGAAAAATACTATTTCATTTAAAAGTTTTCTAATAGTATATTTTAGTTCCTCAAATTAATTTCAGTAGTCAGTTCAGTGCAGCCATCAAAGATGAGTTTAACCATGACTTAATCATGACTCTACTCACAAATACAATCCATTGCTGTGTCAAAATAAACACAAAGCTCAGCAGAAAAGCTTTGGTATCCACATTTCTCTGAGCCATAGCCCTCACTAAAATATATCACTCCCTATATAAATGGCAACAGTTAGAATTTTTTAACCTCAGTCAAAATGCAAAAACAAAGCAGGAGTCCCTTTTCCAGTCCTTACCCTGTTAGATTTATGATCAAAAATACAATGTGTCTCTCAACAGGGGGAGGTCACAGAATGGTTTCAGCTAATATTGGAGCCTGTGAAAAAATGCACTGTTGTTTGGTTAACCAGTGTCAGACAATTAGGCAATGCTCAAAAATCAATTAGTTATACACTATAGCCAAAATGACATGTTTTCCTAACTGTGGTATATTTTATTTCCTCTTGAAGCCCTGATAATAGTTCTAACCAAGATATTTTTTAAGTGCTGTATTACTTGAAAACAATGTTTTTTAGAAAAAAAAAAAGTTTTTCAAATCTGGAAATTATAGAGTTCCTAAAACATCCAGAACAGCTTTAGAACAATTTACTTTTGTCTGCCCTGGTATGCATTTTCAAAAGCTTTTAGGTCAGTTTGTCTTTCTTCTTTTTCGCCCTTTTTTTTTTTTTTTTTAATTTAACTAAGATGCAGCTGTGAAAACTGGATTCTTCTTTTGAACTCCTGTATTTACGTTTGCTTCTGGCAGCCCTGAGGAAATGTGATTGTTTTAAAGCTTACTGCAGAGTTTAAAAGGTTTTAATATGGGAGGCCAAAAGTAACACGTTACACAGTTCAGTGGATTTAGAGGTCCACACTGCCTCAACCTCTGTCTGTGGTGATCAGGTGAAGCTGGGGTGTAACTGCAGCATAGGTATGCTGGTGACTTCTAGTGATTAGGGCAACTAATAAAAAGATTAAGGGGCAAAATCATTCTGAGCTTGACCAGATATTCCCCAAGGTCAGGACCATTTGTGCACAAGGCAATGCTTCTGATCTGCTTCAAAGGAAAACATACAAGGTTCTGGTAGATATTGCCTCTACATAATTAGCTGACATTTGAAGAAAAATGAAACCAAGACTGTTTGGCTCAAGATGTACCAGCTAACACACTGGTCAGCGTAATGCACAAAATGGGATTCCTGACAAAGGTAATCCTTTCTGCAAACTGTCATTGCCACAAAGCAAACTGCTCACACTTGTGGCATTAAAGTCAGCAGCCACTGGTTCCAGGTAAATGTGTGTCACCCCAGAAGCAGTGAACATCAACCTGCCAGCTGGTTTCCTTTGGGGACTGGAGTGACTCTGTGGGGTTTTGTGTGTATCATGAATGCAGGTGGAGCTGAAAGTCAAACCTTAAATCTTTGAGCAAAAATTAGTCTCACTCATAATCTCAATCCTAGTTAAAGAAATGTTTAAATTAAGTTTTAGTCTTCTAATTAATGAGCGATAGCATTAATTCATTTAAACACTATCACCCTATCAAAATGAAAAGAACTAAAGGCCTTGGGTTTGCTTCAGAGAAATACTTAGGCACACCTCTTTATATACATGTGAAAGTAGTCTTGCTAAAATCAGTGGGACTATTCATCCAGCAGGAATGTCCCTTTGGTGCACTGCTGGATCAAGATAACGAGTGATATATGGCTGGTGATAAGTTTTATGTTTCAGCCAACACAGATGGTGTCATGGGCAAACTCCTATTGTATTTTGATCACCGAAGCTTTGATTCTGCTTCAACTGCATCTGGAAATCAGCATTACTTGGCTTCACGTGTGTGAGGGCAGGGGCTGCTCTGCTGTGAGGTGGTGGGAAACTGCTGCAGAATCTACAGCTGCTGCACCCAGAAGGAGTCCTTGGGACCAACACTCAAAAAACAATAGGCTGGTAATACAAGTGAAGGACAAGAAAATGTTATAAACCTCTCTTCCATAACATTCAAGTAATTAAATGATTCTCTGTATCCAGATCAATTTTCTAAATAGCTTTGCTTTATTTCTAGTAGAAAGAGATTACATGCTAAGTTTTCTTTCATCTTTTTTTCTTTAACCAGCAAGTACAAGCAAAATCTGATGGCCAAAACAAAATGAGCCATTGTGTTGCAGCCTATGCATGGGACTAATCTAAATACACTGGCTTTTGTAGTACTACTTACAAATGGTCCCCAAAGCAGGGGAATTCATGGGGAGGAGCTCTGTCCTAATTAATCCAAATATTATGTCCTCAGGCTTAACTCCATGTGCTAGAGAGAAAGTGATAAGGACCATGTCACCCACCAGGGAAAGATGATTGTCACATAAATACATTTTTTTCTATATATTGGTGTAAATAATGTAAATTAGCCATGTTCAGTGAGGACTCCCCAGCCTTTTCACCAGCATGACTTCAGAAGTTGTGTAAACTGTACACAGAAGAGTTACTTTGGTCAAATATCCATGCAGTAGTTTTCTTTTTACTTAGGCTTCAAACTGCTTCTTTACCTAAATTTTGATGCTGAGAGTGGGAAAAGTGCGGAGTTATGTCAGGATCCATATTAAGTCTCCTCAGTACAGTATGTGCCTGGCTCGGTTGGCCTGAGTGTCACTGAAGAGGAATGTGTGTGGGCCATGGACTGCTTTCATCAGCAATATTTGCTGATCACTGCAGTGCTTACAGTGGCAGGAGATCACAGCCCTGTTGCTTTTGGGGATATATCAAGGAGGATTTGGGAGGTAACTGTCCAGAACGACACGCTCTGGTGTGTGGAAGGTCAGGGGAGGAAGCTGAGCTACTACCAGCCCCCTTTAGTAAAAGTAAAATCAGGTCTTCATAAAAAATATAGTAGTTGTCCCAGGGAGGAAGGGATGTATGAGAAGCCATGGTGTCTTTCTGAGGAGGACCATGCTACTGAGATGGTTGTGCCAAAGAGTAAAGCATCACCCTGGCACCATGAGATCTTGACATGGAAGGACTCAGACTGCATAATACAGAGGTAAAAATACAATTTCTTAATCCAGTGACGGTGAAGGGCTGAGAAAAATTTCTGTAACATTCAACAGAAAAGGGAAGGAACAATATCATGCATGAAGTATGATAGACTGAGTCCACACTCAGCAGTAATGCTTGAGAACTTGAGAATATGAAACAGAAATATTAGGTTTATTTTCAAAATATTAGTTATTTTGAGACCTTTATTTGTTTAAAATTTCTAAATCTAAAAGGAAGTAAGGACACTAAACAGACGGGACACCATGTCACATCTCCACTGTGTATCCCTCTCTCCCCATGAGGAGAGCTGTAATCAGACAGCAGCAACAAGGAGCCCACACCTGGGAAAGAGAAGTTCTGGCTCAGACAGCTGCCTGGAGATGTGCATTTTCCTTACAAAGGGTGTCTGTGCAGAGGTCACTGATATCCCAACCCTCCTCCAAAAGTGGGGTTACTAAACCTTTGCCTTCTGGCCAGCATGCAAGAGGCCTGTTTGATCTCTTGTTTGTACATGATTTCCACTCATCCCCTTCCAGAGGAACTCTCTGTTCTGTTGAAGAGAGCCTTCCCTCCTGAGACACAGCACAGACCCTTGGTGGGTGATCCTCTGCACACATGTTTCTAGATAGCAAGTTTGCCAAAGAGAAGTGCATGTTCCTTCCCCCGTGTGTTATGCTGGGGGTTTTGACAGCTGCACTGCAAGTTCCTGTCATTGGTGGGGAGGAGGGATTGACAGAGGACAGAAGTCCCCATCTCAGATACATCATTTCTCTTCCTTTAAAATACACAGAACAGTCACCTTAAACTAGACATGAGTCAGAGATGGATGAAGATCCAGATTTTGTCTGTCCTCTGGAGTCTGGACCTTGAGTTCAGGCTTGTTTGATAGCAAGGCTTGACCTGGAGTCAGGACACCCAAGAAGTATGCACCCCAGCCCTGGCCAAACTTTTCTGTCTCTGGGTCAGTGGCTGGGACATGACTTGTGGGTCTCTTCCAAATCACTCATCACTTTTCATCACCTCCCTACTGGTTCTTGATATCCTCTTTCCTCCCTACAGAGAAGGACCTCTTGGGTCCTCAAGAGGACATTCAGAGACTCTGGGACATTATTCATTCAATTCAATTCAATTTCTTCTAATTTCTCTTAATTTCTCCTTTTCTCCTCAATAGCCTTCATTGTTTTACCCACAACTTATTTTCAATTTTGTGAGATATATTTTCACCAGCAGAACTGGGAGATAAGAGAGAAACAAGACTTCTTTGATTTTCTGCCTTAACTGTCAGTTACTTAATTCATTCTACTGATCCTAACTTGACACCCTGAGAGAACTCCAAATAATTTACTTTCCTCCTGCAGTATCTCCCCCCCCAGACACCCAATGATTCCCTTATGACTCCACAGATCATCCTTCCTCCCTCGCATTTTGGCCAAAACAGAACTCACCAATCTTTTGATATAACCCCACATAAATCAGTCTCTCTATCCACTCCATCATTTTGCTGTGCTTCTCTGAATTCCTCCCAATTTGTTCTCACCACTGTTACTGAGCTGTCCAGAACTGAATGCAGTATTAATATTCCACACACTGTATACAGAGCCTGTCAGGCAAAGATTAGGAGTTTTATGAAGATTGATTATTTAAACCTTCCAATACCACCAGCGATCATGGAGTCACTGACTATTATTACCCCAAACCTGAAAAATTCCATTCATCCACTTATCAAGGTCAATTCATGTTTCTGATGGTTGAGTGAAATGTTAGCTTTTCTTATCCTTGCTACAGTGAGGGGTAAGCCAGTAGACTTTGGCATCCAGCCCCAAAAAGCCTCATAACGTAACAACTTTCTGGTATTTGCAGGCTGGAGCTGCCAGCCCCAGGTTCAGTGAGATCTCTGCCTGTTCACTGCACGGGAGGGTTCAGTGCTTCATGTTGAGGGGTCAGCCTCAAGCCAGAACACTGGGAGAGGAGGGCTCAGTGAACACACAGGAAATGCTGATGGAAAAGGTGGGCTTCAAATCCAACAGACTGGAATCTATGTCCACTCTTTACTCCCCAGAATAGAAACGGGGCATGGGGGAAAAGGGCATTTCACGCAACCTTTCTGAGGTCAGCAATCATTTTTTGTCTGCATCAAACAGTTTAAGGCATCTCCTCTGCCTTTCCAGTCTAATGCTCAGATTTAAGAACCTGCAGTGCTTCCGTTTCCAGATCTTTGATTTACACTGAGTAAAGTACTCCGTAAGAAAGGCTGCAACTAAAATGTCTCAAAATTGGATGTCAAAAGCTGTGTATAAAATTGTTTGTATTAAGATCAGCATTTTATCGTTGAACATGCTGCATTAGTAGAGATGAAGATTTTTCATAGCTCTGACAAACATCAAGAAAAGAGAGGTATGATTCAGGTTTTGCTTATATGAAACCTTAAAACACTCTGGAAGAAAAGAATTTACATATATGTGGTGTGTGTTGCAAAAATTTCCAGGAGCCATAGTTAAGTTATCTCCTTTTTCTAAATGTCTTCCAAATGCTGGGCTTCTGAGAGCTATATCCCTTGGTCATGGCCTCAGGAAGGGGCTCCTGTGAAGGACCAGCCAGCCCTTTGTGCAGTAACATGGGAATGCATCATGATCTTGGCACAGAAAATGCTGGATATATGTCCTAGTCCATACACCTTTGTCTTCTGCATGAGATGCAGCAGAGATGGAATGAGAAGTGGAAGCGTTCTGTTTTCACAAAAAATAACCGAACAAATCACTTTTGCACAGAGAATTTTAATAAAAACATATGTTTCTTCAATTCTGCAGAAAGTGGAGTTTATGTTTTAATGAAAAAACTCTGTCCTGCCTATAGGCTTGCTTGGACAAAACCCTGATTCCCCCCCACACTCTCTATAGCTCCCCAGACATTTCCAGTAAGGGGTCAGCAGTATCTAAAGCTTATTTGCTTCCTTGTCATTGGCAGATAGACGAGACTTTTCAGATGTGGCTATGCTTGGGAGCCTTTCCTGCTGTTCCCTGCCCATAGTCTTAGGCACCATCCCAAACTGCCAGATAACTATTGCCACACAGGCTGATGAGCTGGTGAATCCCACTGTGGGATCAGTCAGACATATTTAAGTCTGACCCAGTACTTGAGCTTATCAGACGCTGTAGTGTAGAAGGGGGAATGACCAGAGAAAAATGTAGATGATTTTCTGGAAATTAACAGAAATATGTAGATTTGCTGTGACAGTGCAAGCAAAAAGCAGCTTCACCATTTCCTGGTTTTCGTCAGCATCTTTGTACGTGACAGGTGAAAGTAATGAAAGACCAAGTAGTGTGAAGTCACTTCCTTCATTGCTAATTTCCACTTGCTGATACTCAAGACAGCAACTTGTAATACTAAATGTGTGTACTTGAATGTGGAGTCACTGATCGCTGTGGTAGGAGGCTGTAAATCAGGATGGTGGCTCAAGAGTGTCTGCTCTGAGATTTTAGTGGTGCTGGAGGTTGTTTGCTACACTGGGGGAATAGGACGGTTCTGAAGCAAGTACAAGTTCAAAATCAAGCCTCTGTTCTGAAGGAAGTAATAAGTGATAAGTGTGAGATATGAGACTGAAATTATGGGCTGCTAATAACTCTCAAAGGCTTCTAGATTTAGTTCCTGGAGCTATCCTGGGCCAGAGTTTCATGCCAACAAGTTTCCTGAGGAAAATATAACTGATGAGAGAGCCCTGCAGAACTGCCATGAAAGACCAATCCATACAAAGTGCTTTCCAATAGTTTTTCAAGTTAGTGGAAAGTGTCCAGTGGTTTAATCGTGCATAGTACATCACCCCTCTCTGAAAGGTTGCCTGGCTCTGCTAAGCTCATGAAAAGGACTAAATCAAATTCTCCTAAACTTGCAGTTCTTAATGTGGAGCAGGAAATTCCCAGTTAACCTCTGGTCTATTTCCAGCTGCTCTTAATCACAATTCTAACACTAATTTGCTGATCTAGTGACTTCTTCAGAACACCTTTTAGCACACTGCTATGCATATTGGAAGGTAACATTGGCTTTGCACAACCTGTGTAGGATGTTTTAGATGTGAACCATGGTACCAACTTCAGCTTCACAAATTTCAGAAAGAGAAATCATTGACAGAACTTCTTCATCATTAAGTTTCAAGAGACATATTAACACTAATTTGATTTTTCCTCCACAATTCTCATGGTATGAGGGCTAAGTAACATTTTTCCAAAGGAAAATGTTTTGAGAATACCCGAGGGAGAAGTTTGGGACTTCATTTTTAACCAAACCGCCCCACAGTTACACCAATGGCAGTAGTCTATTCTTGTGCATGATTTTGGCATTTTTAGAGGATTTATCTGTACACTATCTGTGCCAGATAAGGAGTTTGGCATTTTCACACAGCTCTTGCCAAAATGCAGCTGTCTGCATATGATATTTTGCAGGCACAACAGCATTTCCATACTTTGGCCTTTAAGTATAAACTGGGATATTAAAGAGAAATAGTGGCTAGAAAATGTAACAACATCAATGTGAAGAGATCTGCCTTTAGGATATTATTTCTGTACACAGAGCATTAGTGTTTGGAGCATTGTGCAATCCATGACTGAGAAACTCTCACCTCACTGGTTAGCTTTTGATGCCTCAATGAGGCATGAAGACAGCAAATCCCTTGGTGGTTGGCAGGAGACATTGATTCATTTCATGGGTCTCAAGAGGGCAAAACCCAAACTTAATAACCTGAGAAGTAAACGTTTTGAGAAGTTTGATATGGAGTCAGGCCTCCTATTTGAGCTCCTGACGCTTACTCAGCTGAAAGTTGTTCATTTTGTGGAAATTTCTGAGAAGGCCAAAAATAACAGCATTCTGTTACTCTTAGGAATTCCCTACCCCCATCTTTCCATTCAGGAGTTCAGGGTGCTCAGCTTCTATGCCTTCCCTTTCCCCCCTTGACTCCATGCAAGGATATCAGGGGAGGTAGTCTGTGTTTCATCCTGGGAAAGGGGCACTCCATGTGCAGTGTGCCCCCCTCCTTGTTTAGCTCCTGGTCCTGGCAAAGGCCACTGACTCTCCCTTCCCCATGGCCAGTGGCACACAACTTTTGGGACATTGAGGACTAGTGCTCCCATCAGATCATCCACCCTTTTCCAGGAAAAGCAGTAAACAGAGAGAGAAAGAAGGATCAGAGTTTTTATGGCAATCTTCACTAAATTAGCTTGAAGTTTCAGCAGAAACTAGCAATTATTTATCAAAAAGAACTGTGAGTATCTTCTAAGCAGGAGCAGGGTGTTTCAGATTTCTAGCCTACCAGGAGGAATCAAAAAGAAAGAAAGCAGAGCAAAGCAGATATTCTAAAGAAATCTTAAATTAATCAAAGATTTTTCCCCAAATTTCACCCAAGTTTTTCAGCCCTCAGGTTTCTATAGACAAAGTACTTCAGAAGGACCAGAAAAAGCTGGTAGGAAAACCACTAAAACCTGGGAAATCAGATGGAATATGGGCCATGTGAATGAATGAATCTGAGCTGTAACAGCTTAAAGTAAGGCTGGCAAAATGAGCAGAGATTTTCTGCTTGCAAAGCTCTCAAAGGTAACTCTAAAAATCAGGAAATGATCATTCTTTGATGTCTAAACTTTCCCTCACTTCTTTTTTATTTGGTGACTTCAGTTTGTATTTGTCAAACTGAACCATCTTATTTTGGTTTGATATGCACTGTTGTACTGCAGGTAGGAATGCAGCAGATGTGTAGAAAAATTTAAGCACACTAAAAAAGAAAAAAAGAGAGCATTTTGAATAGGGGCTTTGGAAGGTGTTTAAAGCTGTGCTTATGGTGATTCAATGAAATTTAGGGCAGTGGAGTGACTGACATTAAAGGGTACAGAAAAATATAATGTCCTTCCCATGGGAAAAATGTAATTTCATCACTAAGGACAAATAAACATTTGGGACAAGCAGTTGAAATAAAATTTAACTGCGTTTATTTTTTAAAGAAAACCATGGGTTTAGAAATGCTGAAAAGCTGCCTTCAGTTTTTGGTTTGACCGTATTCTTGGCACACCCTTTTCCCACACGCCCTGTGGTCCGTGAGGTCTCATGGCCATGCAGGGTGGGATGTGCAGCCAGGCTGGCCCCTGCAGACACCGGCACCCCGTCAGCTCTGCACAAAACCCCGCCGGCCCTCGGCTCCTCTGGGAAATCCCCCTGGAAGGGATCCGTTCCAATGGCAAATGTTTGCAATATTGAAACAGACCCATTTTTGATAAGAGAAAGCGTGGGGGTGGAGGGATGCTCTGCTCAAAAATACTTCAACTCACTCTGCTTAACAGAATAACTATTCATCTGTTTGTCCACAAACAATGGATTTACTATATTTGTTGTTAAATAGAGTTCCAGAGAAAAATACACAATAATGAAGCAGAAACAAAACTCAGCTTGCTTTTAATTTTCATCCAAAAATAACAAGTAACTGTAAGTTTCAAAACAATGAGCTATACTGCTGGAAAGCTCTAAGTTTTCTTTGTTTTGTTTCAAAATTATATATTGCCAGGAAGTAAAATGACCTGCATCAGAAAAACTCAACATAGCTGCTTAAATGCTTCAAGGTGATCAAAGTGTTTCAGGTTAATCCAGAGTAATTTTTTTGCTATGTCTTGCTTTTCTGAAAAATCCAGATATAATTTTTGGCAAAGCCCTGTTAATATAGCTCTAATGATTGCAATTTTTTGCAATTTGTAATGCACTTAAGAAAATAGAAATTATCAATGTTAATGAAACTTCACACTTTCCGGAATAAAATATCTGAAGTCACATCTAGAAACATGATTCCCAAATCTCTTGGATAATTCCAAAAGAATCTTATATTTCTACATATATTTCCTGCAAGGCAGGCTGATGATTGTGCACACTCTATCAGAAATGCATGATCAGATATGGCATCAATGGCATATTAAATTCTCCTGAAAGACCAAAATGAGATCTGCTATTCCTGATCACACCAGGCCACAGTGTGAGTTGTTCATACTTGCCCAGTGACTGACTGAGCAAATGATGTGAAATGATCCATTTCTGCAGCTCTGACCTCATGGTACAGTGAGGGGCCCAGAAGCAGACAGAGTTCACTGAGACATCTTTTCAAAGTTTATTTCAGATTTGGTGGAGCGTGAGTTCTTCTGTTTAGAATGTTATTATCTAATCTGGTCTCTAATATGTTGCATTATAAACAATCACTCATTTTCTATTTCCAGACACAGAAATGTCCTCTATTCTCTCCACCTTTGTACAATGAGTTCCAGCCACAAACATTGTTTTTTCACTATCCCTGACGTCCTGTTTAGAATGAAGAATGACTCTATTTGGCCTGGGTATGGTTATTTACAAGTGTTTGTAAAATGTCTAGGACCTAGAAGGAAAAGGGATAAAAAAGGCCAAAGGGACTGAAAGTGGGGAAGCACCATTAACAACTGTTTGTTTTATTAAAACTGAAAGTTCATTCTGGTGTTGTTTAAAAAAAATAAACCCATATGTTTTATTGCATGTGCATGCACCCAGAACAGGCTATTTTGGCCAGAGGGCTGCAGTGAAAGGTGGGATTTTTTCCACTGGTTTCGTGCAGGGTCCAATTGAGTGAGTGATGCTTACAAGATTCATCACAGCTCAGCAATACATGAACTGGCATTGACCCATCATGTTCCATTTGTGCTTCATTCAGTGAAATCTGTAAATGATGGAGCTTGTGCATGTGCCAGCCCCAGCTGGTCCTATGCCAGAGGTTTTGATCTGGACAGTGAGGCTTGGGCAGCAGAGCCAGACTGAAAGTCTGTGTCCTTCTTCCCTCACTACTATCCATTAACATCCTGAGCAAAAGCCTCCTCTAGAAATACTCCGTCTTTCTAATTTTTGCAGATTTCTCACAGGAACGTGCACTTGCTTTACACTTTAGAAGGTGATCTGAAAATAAATAACTTCCAGAAGGTCCTCTTAATCAAGATGTCCACAGTATTTATTTATTAATTTACCCAATTTTGTGATCAGACCAGTCATGACTTTCTCTTTTCTTCTGTGACTTTAGGAGTACCCAGCCTTTCTATAACATTTCTGCTGTTGTCTAGTAATGCTCTTTGTTCATTTTCCTGTCCTCTGAGTCTCTCTTTCTAGGAAACAGTAAGTATATTTACACATGAGTTTTCCCCATCTTCAGTCTTTTGTGCTTTTTGTCCTCTTTGGGTGGAGGAGAATGGAGGGAAGAGACCAAAAGTGTGGGGAAGGAGGAAAAGTGAAACTCTGCCTGCTCTAAATTTTTGCTGCAGTTAAAGCTCAAGTTCCAGATACAGGGCCAGAAGCACATATGTCTCAGTCAAAAATTATCACTAACCTGGTTTTCCAAAATACAGTTTCTCTTCTCAGTTTCCATCTGGAAAATTTAACTTTCCTAACATTTGATATCTTCAGAAAGCTTCTGGTTTTGATAAGGCTGTGTTTTCTGTCAGGAGAATTTTTCAATTTCGCACTTTTGATCAGATCCAGCGTTGCACATACTTCACTCTGCTCCTCTGCCTTGGAAAATTTACATAAAAACCCTCAACACAACCAAGAGTCTTTTGTAGTTTTCAGCTAATTGAAAGATAGGCTATTTTCTCTCCTTTTTTTTCTCTCTCTTTTTTTTTTTTTTTTTTTTTTTTTTGACATGAGTAGGATACCAGAACACAGTGACCCTACCCTTTTTTTTGTTAGGCTTTTTTTCCTGGATGCTGGTATCTTCTAATGAGTCAAGAAAATATTTCTGTTCATGGTACAGTCCTGCACACTCTCAGCCTTATCACCTTGCTGCCGCATCCCACTGTTGTTGTTTTGCGTGTGTGTGAGAGTGTGTGTGTGTGTGTGTGGTGTTTCTGCTTCATTATTCCTATTACTCATTTGAGGTAGAGGATCCATGATCAAAGTCAGCAAATGGAATTTATTGAGTAAAAACCAGAACTAATGCTACTATAGAAAGCCATATCTGTTCTTTAAGGACAAACTATGGAATTTACTGAGCCATACCTGCTGCAGTCTGACCATGGAGATTGCTGGTAGGCTTCCAGACATTATATAGGCCAAATGCACTTAATTTGCAAGACGAAACAAAAAAGCCAAGAGCTTTTTTTGTGTGTGGTCTGATTGAGGAGCACTGTTTTCTGTGTTATTTAATTTGGAGAGAGGAAAGCATATTATGGGTCAGTTTATTTTGTTTTATAATTTACTACTCAGTAGAGAAAAGAAATGTCTTCAGGGCCCCAATTTGCGTGTAGCAGCATCACTTGGAGTCTGCAATGTGAAGGACACAGAAGCAAAAATCTTCCACTCTAGCAATAAGAGGTTCCCATCAGAGAGGAGCACCTGGGATGGGGCTGCCAGTGGCAACCCCAGGAGTTTTGCATGGCTTTGGTTTTGATTTTTCACTATGTGATGTTCAGAGAGACTTAGTTTAGGCTCATTACATTGCGTGTTGAGTCAACAAGCAACGTTCGATAAGCAAGAAGAAGATTGATAGTATTGACTTATTGTTTGGGACAAATCCACTTCTACTGACTTCCTGCAATCTTGTGGGTCTATGTAGAACAGAAATCTCCTGTGGTGGGCAGCAGCTGTCTTTAGCAAAAAAAACAAACCAAAACAAAACAAAAAACAAAAGAAAATTGGAATTGCTCATCACCTGCTTAGCAGTTTCCACAGACACACAGGGGTACATGGGTCACATGAATGAGCAAGGTATTGAGTTTAACAATGACCTTTCCCTTGTCTGGAGCTGATGCACAGAGGGCATTAGTCCTGGTTTTGTTGCTATTTGTCAGTGAACTGAGTTCTCACTGAACCAATATTTCGCATCTGGTGCTCTAAATTCTTTTATGGATATTTTGTTTCCAAAATTGCTCTTGGAGGTTTTATGGTTTTGCTTCCTAATTGCACCACAGCCCCTGTGCGAATGCAGTGTGAGGACAGAAAGAACCAGGAGTAAAGGATGCGGGAGGCAAAGGAAATATCAGTTGGGTTTTTGGGGCTCCTGACAGATTACAGTGTCCCCAGGAGTGCTGGAGGCAGCTCAGTCACTCTCTGGGACAGCCACAGCCAGTCCTGTCCGTTGGGTCTGCCTAAGGCAACTTCAGCCAGAGGCATCAAGCCACAGCTAGCAGTAAGTCTGGGATGGGAATTCTTTGAATATAAGCAAGCAGGGTTGTTGCCAAGGCTGAAAAACCTCATGTGCTTGACTCAGAAACAAGAGGAACCGCAAACCTTTATAGATGTTCTGTACAAACACTTGTAGACCCTCAAATAGTACATGGCACCCTGGTGTTAGCTCAGACACCACTCAAGAGAAGAGTTACTCAACATGGGCATAAAATTATTCTTGCTTCTGCAGCAGAAAGTTTTAATCAGACCTAACATGCAGCAAAATTCATGTGCTCACAGTGGGGATCTTTTGGTGGCTGATTTTCCCAACAGGCATAGAGTACTGGGAGGGGGACACTGGACCAGCACTGAGATGGCCAGGCAGGGAGCAGGCAATGGACCTGCCTGAGACAGCTCTGCTGTCAGCCCCTGCAAGTGAACTCTACTGCTTGTTTTATTGTTTCACATGCTGCTGTGGGCTCAGGTCAGCAAGTGTGTGC
This sequence comes from Certhia americana, assembly GCA_018697195.1. Taxonomy (NCBI): domain Eukaryota; kingdom Metazoa; phylum Chordata; class Aves; order Passeriformes; family Certhiidae; genus Certhia; species Certhia americana. The sequence continues at coordinate 17,189,743 of CM031862.1, forward strand.
TAACTTCATGCCATGCTTCCAGGGCTTAAAACCACCTTAGGGAAGATGAAGTTGGCATAGGAGGGCTTCCTGTCAGTGAAGGGACACTTTCTCTGGAATGCCTAATTTTTTATGTGTTTTTGGCCTCACTGGACCCATGCACCCACAAAGGGAAGGGGAATGATCCTTGCAAAGAGCTGCACTGATTACCTTTGGTCTGGTGAAGCCTGGCTCTGCATGCAGGACCCACAGGGCTGTGGGCATGGCTGGTGCTTGATGTGCAGCCTCAACAGCACTGTCGGAGAGGAGAATTGCTACTTGGAGCAGGAGAGTGAAGGAGTAGGGAGAGTGAACCATTGTAAGCAGGAATCCGGCCATAGGGTTACACTGAGCATTTCTGCACTTGCAGAAGTTGCCATGGTATTTTAATAACTGTGGGTGATTTAATGGCTCATCAGGAAGACAGCAGCACTGGTACAGTGGGTTTGTGCCACACACACCACTGCTTACAGTTTTGTAGTGAGACAATATTCTTTTAGAAACCAAGAGGAACCTATTTTGTGCCTCCTTTTATGCCAGCATGTTGATGTGTGTTGCCAGGTCTGTCCTTTTGTGTCCCTGATTACAGATATGCTGCGTCTCCAGCTTGCAATGCTCTTCATTTATAGCAGTGGTCCAGGGCAGATGTAGAGAGAAAGCTAATTGGGTACACTTGCAGGATATGGACAAATCCTTCTCTGCCCTTCTGTTTGTCATTCAGCTCAGCTGGAGCCAGAGGCATTGACTTCCATTCAGCAAAAGCATCTGTTCTGCTCAGCTCTCTGTGAACAGCGGTGAAAGTGCTGTTCCCACTCTTCACTAGGCCTTTGCAATGGATTATAGGATGTCTTCAAAAAGTTGTGCCCTGAACCCTGAAGTCCACTGCCCAATGCCTCTTGGTGAATGTGGTTTTTCGGATATATTTCAAAACTTTTCCACTTCAGGCTGGTACAGATTGTACTGAACAATCCTGTTTCAAAATGTTGCCCTTGCAACTGTTATGCAGCTGTTTTCTAGTCCTTTCCTCTAATTCTTCTTGCTGTTTGATAGGGACTATCAAGAGACTCAGGAAACAATAAATAGAAATGTTGTTTAAGTTTATTTTAGGAGAATATGGGATGTTGGCTCAAGGAACTTTGCTGATTATCTTGGCTAGCCTTGGACATTTCCTTTGGCATGTCTATAATTGCTTTAAGAAACATGCTCATGCTGAGCCAACTTCTAATATTGTAGATTCAACTACTCGATTTCAGATATATGGCCAAGTTCTGCCCCCTGCCTTACTGGGATTGCCCCAGCATAACAAAAGCCTAATTTGTTCCATGGGTCTTAGGTATGTGATTTCTTCATTGTTACTCACTTATTGCTTTCAGGATATTTGTGTCTTGAATGAAATTTTAAACTTCTGGAAGAGGTAGTTAATAACAGGGAGAGGGAGAAAAGCAAGCTACACAATATATCTAACAAATATGTGACATCTAATTTAAAAATCTGTTGTTTTCTTTCAACAAAAGAGGAAGAAAGCAATGCAGCCATATTCCCTCTTTCCCCAGGATATTGGCACAAGTCCTGGATCCACTGACATTTATAGGGAGATGCAATTAATTAACTTCAAATACCAGATTAGCTCATGGAATCAATATATCTCCGTTCTTATGTGGACGTAAAAAAGCTTTTGATTAATGATCACAACCTTTCTCAGGAATTTGAGGGCTTTTACTTACTAGTGACAGCTTTTTCTGGGGTTCTATATCATCACTGCACAAAGTGGCCTCAAAGTCAGTGCCTGGTATTCATTACTGGTAGTGCAAATGAAGCCTACAGGCTGCAACCTTGGTCCTGTTCAGTCACTTGCAGTTTAATCACTGACTTCAGTGGCATCCAGGTCTCATTCTGGTGCTTCTCTTGATAAACTTTTTAACAAATAAGCCAGAAAACCCTGCATGGCCAAAGGCTATTGCCTGCTCAAAAAGCCAGTGATGTTAGGCAAAAGGCAGTGTCTAGTCTTAAACATCAATCCAAGCTCAAAGCTTAAGGAAAGGAGCAGGTGAGGCTGGACACAGGAGGTCAGATGTGGCTGCAGGAGGCTGTCACCATGCATAAACTATCACTGCCACTCTCCAGATTTCAGGCAGTAGGTTATAGAACTTTGCTGTGTTTCAAATAATGCTTATTTAAGGATGCTCCTACAGTTTCAAATACACCCATGGATCCTACTGTCACAGACATTGCAGTGGGACAGGTCTGGAGTCCATTTACACTGCTGTGAATCCAGTGTTTCTACAACTAAATATACTGCAGATGCAGTTCAGTTCTTCTAAATCACACCTCCAGGATGAGGGGCATATTCTAGCCCTAGGAGTAGAAACACAACTACTCCATCTATTAATAGGCATGGCAAAGCACAGACCTGTCCAGCCTAGTCAGTGGCAAGGCCTGAGCCTGGACAGAGGCCCTGACTCTGCTTTCTGCACAGGGTCACAGCCATTTGATGATAAGCCATTTTCTGCTAAGTCTGTATTGTGCAAATGGATCACACTGTCTTGCCCAGTAAGAAGTCCTCCTCCATCTGCAGGCCAGGGAACATCCAGCAGGAGATCAGAGCCTCCTCTGAGGCCAGCTGAACACACTTCCATGTTTTGTGCTCTTCAGGAGTGAGGTGTTAATATTTTGCCTGCTGGCAAAGTGTGCCTGAGAAGCTCCTGGTTCAGGCAGGCCTGGTTCACTGCCCTGCCACTACATGTGGGCAGGTTTTACTGGCAGCCTAGGTAACACCTGATTTGTTTTGGCAACTTGGGCCATTTCACTGATACAAGCTGTGAGGTGGCCCTACCTGGGCAGCCCTGGGAAAGCTCAGGCAAGGCTCAGAACCCCTTTGCCTCTGTTTTGCAGTCATACCATCAGGAAAGCAGACCTCACGTATAGCAGATGTGCTTCAGTAAAATGACGCAGCTTTGGCAGTCAGTAGCTCAGACATGTACAAAAATCTTGTGCTGGTTTCCCTCTCAAGCCGAGTTTCATTCACAGAATAAAATTAGTTGATTGTGTTCCTGGCTTGTTTTGGGCACAGTGATGTTTTTCATGGGGTTTCCACTGATGAAACCTAGTGAATCAGTTGAGTTCAGACAGGCTCTTCCAGGCTGGTGGAAAGAATTAGGGAGTAGTGCATATGGGATCTTACATGTTGGTGTTGGTAAAGATCCATTTAAATCAACCCTGTGGTCCTGATTCCCTACCCTGTGGTCCCTACATTCCCTACCTTGCATGGCATAAATTGTGAGAGATCCTATAGAAACTACAGTGTTTCTGTAGAAAAAAAGAGGGTTCCCCACTTAGGTTTCCCTTTAAATATTGCATCAGGCTTCCAACGCAATACACATTTTTATTAATGTTAGTACAGAGAATGGATGTTTCATTAGGAAGCCCTTTATTTGGCTAATTGTATCTCTGAAATAATAAATTCCTTATGTGAAAAACCATAGTTCTGATCCACTGTCAAGCATGAGGAACAGGTTCCCCTTCTAGATCCAAATGAAATAGCTTGATAGGCTGTTACAGACAGACAGGTGAAAGAATGTGGATTTTTTACTTTAGGCTGCAGTACTTGCGAGGACAATGACTCAGTCCCAAATATACTTTGCAAAATGAGGACTACTGCATAATTCCAGGGCTGAGTTTTCTTGCACTGATGCTGGTTTTTAGCTTTGCAATTGCTCCATTCACTTCTATGGGGATTTTAAGTCAGCCAAGTTTTAGGGCTGAAGATGGTGTCAGGTATCCCGGGTGCTGTTAGTAAGGAGCCGTGTGATCTTCAGGGTGCAAATCAGTGGAGTGTTGTGGGAGAGGGCCCATCAGCAGAATGTGCAATCTGTTTATGTCACCATTGCTGGCCTGCCTTGATGAACTCCCCCACTTCAAAGCCTGACAGCACCAAGGAGTTTTAGAAAACTTTAGGCAAAGGTCAGGGACTCCAGCAAGTCCTCACATCCTTCCAGGTGAGAACCTGGTTCTGTAAACATATTTTGGGGAACATTTGCAGGAACATTTGTTCTAAAATTTGGAGTGACTTGGCACTTAAACCCATTCATAAATTGTTGTCATCTTCCAGTCCCCTTGCACCAATCACTTCGATCTATTTAATTTTTAAGGATGATTCAATTTTAAAAATAAAATATAGCACATGAGAAGCTTCCAGCATGTGTCAGGAAGAGATAAGCCACCCAAAGCTATGATGGCCCACCAGGGTGCCTTCAAAGGATTCAGACTACTGTCTACACAGTCCTTATTAGGATCTTTGTCTCCCTCTCTCTCTCTCTCACTTCCTTTTGGCATTTACTCTGTAAACTGAACAGCACCTGAGCCGGCATCATGAACCTCACCAGGCTTTGTGGAGTTCAAATTGAGTTCAAATGTTTTAATTAAAATGTCCCCTTCCTCTCTATCATTAGATAGCTGCAAACAGATGACTGCAGCTTCCTGACTGGAAAGGGTTGGTCAATGGCCTTATATCCAAGGGGTGAAACCTCTCTACTGGGAGAAAAATCTTGACTTAAATGGTCTGTGCAAGGACAGACCATTTATTAAGTCAGAACAGTGGCAGCTGGGTTAAGACTTGAAATCTTCTCACCATGGTCTTGTGGGAAAGAGTTTCGTCCTCAAAAGTTTGGTATATGAGTTTCTGACTCCCTGTTCAAAGCTGATATGTGTGACTGTTTTTTTGCCTCCAAGCATCCAGGACGCTGAGCACACGCTAACTGTTGTCTTTTCTTGGAGTGAGATTTTCTCTGTCCATTGCAATAGCACTGGGAACTGAAGGCAAAGAAGAAGGAAGAGGCTCTTTGTGAATAACCAACTTTCTGCTACAGCTGCTAAAAGACTTGGTGTCATTCCAAATTGAAAAATATGCCTTCTTTTTTATAAATGTGCTGACCCCCAGTCATATTGCACTTTCTCTGCCCAGAATTGATGATTTGTTAAATTTCTGGCACATTTCTTTCCTTAAAGAAATGAAACAGTGGTCTCCATGGTCCAAAGTTTGCTTTAGAATGGGAAATGAAAATATATTTGCCCTTAATATTTTGAAACCTTCTCAGTTAATTTCTTTAAGCCAAACCTAATACATCCCTCCACTTGCAGTTCTTCCCATAGCACAGCATTTTCCAGGAAACTATGGTTGCAGCTGTACTTTTGAGACATTCAGAATTCACTCCAGCTTGAGTTTGTGCTGTTTGTATTTCCTAATTTCTTCCTTTTTCAGAGGAGAGATGAGTACAAACCTGCCTCATAGATGGGCAAATTCTGGCTCAAGCCCTTCTCCAACTTTAAACTAGCAAAGAGGCTGTTGTGGTGTCAGTAGAAAGCACAAGGGAACCATTCCCCATCTAACTCCAGAGGTGTTTGAAAGGCTCTAATGTCAGGCCTGAAGTTCTGTTTGCTGCTTAAACCACATGACACGATCCCCACCACAGCTAACCTGCCAAGGCTGGTCAGAGGTCTTGGGGTCCAAGACTACAAGCTGGCCCACCAGCTGCAGCTGTAATGGTCATATGGCCACTTCTGACTGAGGGGAAGGGCAACTCTGCAGGGTGCCCAGCAGCAAACCACCTGCTTGGAAGTGTCCCTTTGGAAGGATGTCCCCTTCCTAAGGGATTGCTGTGCCCTTTGCAGAACCCAATTCATTCATCCCCTGACAGCTCACATGCTGGGATACCTGTTTAGACTGTGGCTCCCTGAGCAGCCCATGTACTGACCCAGCAGGCAGGGCTGAAATACCAGTAGGTATAAAATAGCAATCAGGCTAATACTAAAAGCTCCCTGAGCTCCTCTCTACCCCTCAGCTCCTTCTTCATTTCTCATGGCAGCACAACAGGAAGCAAAATCACGACATCACTGCTGTTCCACTAATCCAGTGCACAGCAGACTGGCTGTGTTTCCTTTGGGAATATGGTTTCCAGAAAGGACTGTGGAAGAATATTTCCCTGGGGAGGTTTGCCTTCCAGGTGCTGATGCAACTCATTACTAAAGAATCAGAGGCACTTTTTTGCCTGCAAATATTTTTATTGAAGTAGTAACGTTGTTGAAACCGTGATGAAAGGATATAGGCCAGTCAAGGTTTGTAGGGAGAGATAACATCTTTTATTAGAGTAGCTAATACTGTAGGAAAAACCAGACACACTTTTGGAAGCAATATTATCCTTTATTATCTCACTGTTCCCCCTCCCCTGTGACCCCGTACCATCCTTCATCTGAAACAATAAATACTTATGAAGTGGAAGGAAACTTGACCCTCTGGGGCAGGTAAGAGACAAAGGCTGGTGTCTGACTCCTGATCCCTGTACCTCTCCCACTGGTATGGGTAAGGAATCGCCCAATGCTCAAGGGCATTGCATGGCCCCTGCCTGTCCTGCTGTTCTGTGCCAGAAACAACAACAAAAAGAAAACCCTCTCACAGTGGCGTCAGTAATGATCAGGGTCCCCAGCCTGGCCTCTCTGTGCCCCTCTGTCAGCGTCTTGTGGGTCAGTAAGAGCCCAACAGCAGCCAAAAGTTAGAGGCTTGTGATATTCTTAGCATGCAGTAAAGGGATTTTAGGTTTGATATTCGGAAATCTTTGGGGGGCATGGTGACTGACACAGCAAGAAGGATTTGTCTGGGATCATTGCAGGACCTCTTTTGCTGAAGAGTCTCAAGAGTTTAGAGGAATATTTGTAAAAAATTACATTGCACAAAATTACCTTGCGCTGCCTGAGGGCAGGGAGATAGATCAAGTAAAGGTAATGATGACTCCTTTCCTGAGCCCATTTTCTTTTTGGGGTTGTCCATTTCCCTCCCTTGGCTTTGCAGGCCAGTCTCAGCTTGGCAGTCTTGATCTGTTGATCTGGCAAAGGGACCGTGGAGCAGATTACAATGTTCTATGTATTTGGGGCTGCATGCTTCCTGCCTGGATGTTCCATAGGGAAAATCATCACTGAGAAGGACAGCCATCTTGGCCAGAGCATTTTTTGGCCTTCCTATGGCTGTCACCCAAGTGAGGCATCTCTAGCTCATTGTTGTGTAGTCACCAAGGCTTTCTCTGTCAAGTCCAGAAGGAGATTTCTCCACAGACCATGGTCCCCTCACTCTTCATGAATTTCCAGGAGATGTTCAGAAGCAGGTCCCAGAGCAGGACCTTGTCAGAGGCAGCAATAGGCAGAGGAGGAAAGAGAGAATCATAATGTGGGTTTTGATAACACTTTTCAACACCAACAGGAGAGCAGAATAGAGACAAGGCCTTGAGTAATTTGCTTAGTCTAGGAACAGCACCTACAGGGGTTGGTGCAGAATCTGGAGTGACAGTTGGAAGTCAGTGGGAATACATCTGGTATAAATTAAATCTATACAAGGATTTTAAGAATGGGGAAGACTTTGGTCTTGTGCTGATGGGAACAGAGGGGCTGCCAAACCTGTTCAGAGTGGATTCTCAGCTGCTTGAATGACCACATGCCATGTTATCTCCACATTATTTCACGCCTGCTGCCCAGGGCAGAAATTACCTGGGAAGGCTGCTTAAATTAGGGAATATTGCTTCGTTTCAGGAGCCAGGGACAGCAGACAGAGATGAAGACAGGCTACCCAGCTCTTGTTTGTAAATGAAGCTGAATATCACTATAAGGTTTTCCTTCATTGGAGAATATGGCTGCCTGCAAATCTCTACCAGAAAAATTTCTGCTTGGTTCAGAGAAAGGAGGAAGGGGAGGAAGGAGGGAGGCAGGGATGGAGGGGTTGTGAAAACATGTCAATTTAAACAGAAACTTGTTTGCAATGGTGTCAGAGTTTTTCTTAGCTCTTGTTCTGATTCATATCAGCTTTTTTATTACATTACAATTCTAGATTAATTTCATATTAGTGTTTTAGGTTAAGTTGGCGTTATTTAATCTGTACAATGTTTTAAAAGAAAAAAAACCCAACAGCTACTTGCCCTCTCTTGGGATGTTATTGTTATCCTAAATATTTGCAGTTACTGGTTTTAATTCCTTTCAGGTTAACAAAAATGTCCAGCATTCCAGGACAATGAGTATAGAACAGCTTGTTTTCCTGCCAGTTCCCTATTAGAGACTCTGCAGAAGTCAGTCCTATCCGATCCTTCACTTGTGAATTTTCACAGCACTCTTCACAAAGAAGATAGGTTTCACTAGGGCCTGTCGTCCTGTCCTGCAGGCCCCTGGGGTTGACCAGATGTTGCTTGTGAAAGGATTTTGAAAGGCTGTTGAATAAGAAGCTAATCCATAAGATAAAATAAGGAAATAAAAATTCAAAATGGATCAGAAGAAACATTTTTTTTAGCCAATGTGTGAACAAGCTACAAAACTAATTTCCCATAATATTATCAGACATTAAGAAAATAAAAAGAAACTTGGCAAGATCCTAAAAGGAATGGATTTCTCTATAGATAACAAGCATATCCAATGTTGTAAATAACTAAATATTTAAGGGTTTATTAAAACCTCTGTTTCAACATTGAGAGTAATCTTTAATAGGACATGTAAGAAGACTTTCTTAGAGCAGATAGTTTCATTATCTCCATTTAGAGTATGTATTTCCCAAAAGGACTGGTGCCTACTAGCTATTGTCAGAAAATGAGGAGCCACGTTATATGAACTTTCTTCAGCGCTGCCTTGCTCATACTCTCTAAAACTGAATAGACATTGAGATACAATATTTGGCAGTATTTAAGAAGCAGTGGAAAATCTGTAGATAACAAAAATATCCTGAACCTTATTGAGGGTAAAGCATTGACCCTCACTTCTCAGGACTGTGAATCTGTACTAGATAAACCAAGATTTTTGTGTATATATATATACATTTTCTAGAGTACAAGATTCCTTAAGAAGCTCAAGGAAGGTATATGAGTTTGCAGAGCCATGTGACAGTCTATCTTTCTAGTATATAGTGAAAGCAATTGCAGCCAGAACAGTTTGAGAATAAGATGTAAGCCTGGAGTGGGATTTAATTTTTTGCACAATGTATCCCAAACATCAGAAAAACTAAAGGAAAGACTGATTTCTTTCCATGGGTTTTGACCCAATAAAATCATGTGATCAAAACGACATGCAGGATGCTCCAGCCTGTTCTCCCAAACTCTGCATGTCCCTTCTGGCAGAGCTGCTATGCTGATAGGCCTGATATTATTTTATGTTATCTCTAATGTCATCTGGCTGGTGTAATTGGAGCTGACTGGGTCTCTGATCTATTGAGCCTACACATCTCTGTCTTCACACCTCTTTTGGCCCCAGTAGCTGCTAAAAGGAACCCTGGGGACAACTGACATTCTTGACTGCCAGCCCAAATGTGTCAGCTGGAAGGAAGACTATTTCCCAGATGACATCCCCTCTCCCACGGAGTTTTGGCAGTCACCCCAGTGCCATCTCCAGTCAGGAATATCTGGCTGTCAGACCATGCAGAGGCAGAGCTCTCTGTGACCCCTGATCCTGGCTGCCCTCTCCCTAAAGGGGGGCTGCTGTGGTCTGCCAAGGTGGTCAGTGGCCTCAGGCTGGTTCCCATGGTTGTCCTTCCTCCTGATGCTGGCTGCAAGGTCAGGGGCTGACAGGGCCATAGAGCCACCCATGAGGCAGCATCTCCAGGATTCTCTGTGTCCCCCTGCCTGCTTGTTGGTAGGAGTTGTACCCAGCCCATGCTGCAGCCAGATGGTCCCAGGGGCTCTTGTCCTGGCTGAAACATCAGTGGCCACTTAACACCTTACAGGGGAAATGTGACACTGAATAAAACTGGGCTGTTGGTGGTGTTGGCAAAGAGCCAGAGTGACTGCACTGAGGGCACAGAAGTCCATTCCTGTATGGCTGAGAAGTAGGGCTTATATGCCTGGACCTGTGTTCTTATCACAGAGAAATTTCTGGCTTTGCTTTCCCACACAGGAATACAAGAGACAAAGGAATTAATGTCACTTTCCAGGTGGCTAACAGAAAACAAAAATCCCTAGTATATCTCAGCTTGCAGCCAAGCTGCACTTAAGCAGTTATGCAACAGCAAAAAAAGTCTGCTTAGAGTCCACAGCCACAAAGTTTCCCCCAGAGTCCTTTCCATTGTGTGTTGGGAGCTCTACACCTCCCCCATCTCCTTGCCTTCATTGAAACTGGAGTTCATCTTCTCCGTCCAGCCTGCTGCAGCTTGGGGAATTTCACGTCACTCCTGTCTCAGTGAAGAGCCTGAGCTACACATTTTTGGATGAAGATGCCTGTGTTTTTTTCCCAGTTGTAGATTTATGGAATCTCAATGAATTCTCAACTTTGCCCCAGTTCCTCAAAAACAAAAAGCTAGTAAGGATAGTCATCTGTGCTTGAGGACTGGGCACCATCCTGGCTCTCCATGGCTGTGGGCAGCTGTGTCATTCCCATGGAGCTGTGATATTGCAAGAGACAAATGGGGAATGAGGCTTTCCTCACAAAAGGGTGGCTCACAATGGAGGCATCAGCTCTCCTCCACTGCAGTCCTTCTGCTGCCTCTCCTACCTGGGGCTGAGGACACCAGGAGAGAGGTGGCTGCACTAGCAGACACCCAGAAAAGCCAGGGTGGATGGATGGATATATGGATGGATGGCTGTATGGATGGATGGATATATGGATGGATGGATGGATGGATGACTCAAGACCCCAGCACAAAGGTTGGAGACAAGCCAGGGAATCAGTGCCCTCCCTAGTTCCACCAGAAATGGGATGCCTGGTACATGTGGTTCCCTCTAGACCTGTTTCTGATAGTGCACCTTCTGCCCACTCTGCAGGCCCCTGTCTTCAAAAGGGCATAAAACAGAGGGGAAAAGCATTCCAAAGAGTGAATTAGTCCATGAAACTGCTGCAAAGTAGATGTCTGGGAATCATTAGGAGAACACTCTCAATCTTCCCAGAGCAGCTGAAAGCTTTACTGCCAACAGCACTTGGCTGCCAGTCTCCCATTGCTATATAAATGATGATAATGGTCTTTGCTACTTCTTCTCCACACATTCTCCTCCTCTCTGGGGGGTGGGTTCTCCTTGGCAACTGCAAAGCTCTTGTTCTATGCAAGGAGCTGTTGGCAGTGAGGCCTGGAATTGAGCAGAGGAGGGAGAAGGGGTAAGGTCCCTCCTCAAGTTAATAGACACCAGTGATGGGCCCCTACTGTGGCACTTTGTGCACATTACGTGGCCACTCTGATCACCTTTGACAGACAGCACTTGCCCATTAACTTGCCCTGAATTTTGATAGGGACTGAAGAGTCCGAAGTTTCCAGTACTTATAGGAGAAAAGCAGTGAATCTTTTTCCTTGTGGTAGCACTGACAAAGTCCAGTTACTCAGCCCCTGGTACACAGGTCTAAGAGATAGGTGCCATCCACCATGGCCCAGCATTTACCTTCCAAGGACCACATTCCTACAGTCCTCTGGTTACTCAAGGCCTGTCTCAACTTTTGCAAAGGATCCCTGCCCCTGGACTTAAATCCATCATTTTCCTCATTTTATATTTCTTTTGGTGGTAAATACTTAGCTGAGGCTCAAGTATTTACTCTGCAGCAGCTCCCAAGAGTCCTTTCTCTGTGGTATCTTGCTGATGAAGGACTGCTGCTCAGTGATGGGTTCTCTGCAGCACACTGAGCTGTAGTAACACCAACCTAACAAGTCAAGCCTTTGCTGCCAGGGAAATATCCCATACTACAAAATAAAGCAGAGCTCCTTGTCCTTCAGTACCTCTTTCTCTGAAAGTGTATAGAATTAAAAAGACACACCAAGCTTCCTAGGGGTGAATCTCTCCCTGTAGCAATAGTGTTCCCACAATTACCTGATGTATGACAATACATCAATGACAGTAGACAGCTTTTCCACCGATAGGATTTCATGCTGCAGTGCTTCTGTTTCAGACCTGAAGCTTGATAAATAATAGAGAGAAATAAAAGCAACATATAATCAAATGCAGAGATTTGTGACCATTTTATATTGTGCCCTAGCCCATGTGCCTGGCAGACCTGGCCCAGTTCAGAGGAGCCCATATGGCATCTCTGAAGGTATGTTTTCTATGTCTAGAGATTGTGTAGACATACAAGTACCTTCCTTTGAAGTGGATAGGGTAATTTTCTGACTTCCAGATACAAACTCAAGAAACAGATGTTCCAAGTTTGCCATTTTCTTGGAATAAAAAATCCCAGGCTCCTCCAAAAACTTTCAATGCTCGTACACCTCTGCTGAGCACATGTGATAGCTCTAGCATCAGCCCTACTGAATATATAGAAAATTAGTATCAGAGCTGCTGAACAGAGACCTGGCAGATCCAATCATCTCACTGGCAGATAGCAAGATGGGGACAAACCAGCAAACTCTAAAATACCTTTCACAGTATCCCTCTCCCTGGTTTGCTGGTGGAGTTTGCTGTGTGCAGTTTCCTCTGTCAGCCACCCAGGCTTGTACACTGGCCCCTGGATCCATGTGGGACTCAGGAATGTTGGATTTCAGTAGACTCTGATATGAATAAAATGCAAGTGATCCCTCCTTTGACTTCTCAGAAACGAGAAGCAGTCACATGCAGGCTCGCACCAGCCAGGAAACACTTCTCCGTAAATCTCTCCGTGCCTTTTTGTTGGGATTTCTGACAGCACAGAACTGTTTTGCAACACAAGTGTTCATGTGTTGCCTCTTCCAAGCAGTAGTGCTCTGCAAGCTGCAGAGAAAAACAGATTTGATAAAATTACTGGTCTTCCTTAAGATCAAGACAGTGCAGTGCAGCAAACAGATCAACTTTATGCCAAAGCATTTCATAAAGAAAGCTTTATTATAGCAAGAATCTGTTCTCAGAGGCCTTTCATCTTATTTGTATTACAAAGTCGTGGGCTGACTTACCCAAAATGACTTGCATTCTAAAACTGTGCTACTTCTCTTTTGCTCTTTCATCCTAACAACTCGACTTTCCTTAATCTCCTTAATGAAAGTTCTCAAGGGGGAGACCAGAGAAGATGGGAGAAGTCAGCCAAGTGCAGCATTCCAGAACCAGCTCTCCAGGCAGGGAAGGACTTAGAAACTGAGGTCATTGGTCTGACTTGGGTCTGACAGTCAGAGAGCTGTATGACCAAAGGTCTGCTACACCTCGTGCTCCAGTCTCCTCACACCCCCTGCTCAGCCCCCATGCCAGCTCCATCAGTTCTGACTAGGTTCTGAGCAGAGCATCTTTTCTCTAAAGGCCAAAAAACTAGTTGTTTTTTTTTTTTACTGAAGCCATGGGAGAAACTCATAAGTTCAGCTTGCATGGGAAATTTTTCTTTAGTTATAAACAGGCAAATTAATTGCCCCAAAAGCAAGACCACGGCTCATCTGAAAAGCTATCATTCAGTCTCATAGGAGCAGCTGCTAAAATGCTTCAGGCTGCTCCTCTTCTCTTCTCTTCTTCATGGACTGAGATGTGGGTAGATCAGGGAGATGATGAGAAGCTGCACAACCAGATATTAGCAGTGGCACTTGGGTTCATTTCTGAAGACTGAAGGGGTAGTAAAATGCAGGGGTGTCAAAGGAAAGGCAGGTGGGTCACAAGCAGTGGTGATGCTACACCCATTGTTTTGCCTACCAGTGAAAATCCTTGACTTTGCTGGAACATGGAATGGCACAGTACAAGCCAGGAGTAGGAAATAATCTGTTTTTAGATGTCTGTGCTTTTCTATTGTTTATCGAGCCTCATTTCCCTTCTCTGGCTGCCTGGACCTAAATAAAGCATACTAAACTACAGACAATGCATGTTGCACATGTTGAGGCTGTATTAGATCATCCCACGTGGCTCTACCACAGAAGAAATGAGAAATCAACCCCCCCTGTCCTGGGGGGTCAGCCCCAGGGCTTGCTCTTCCCCTCCACTGCTTCTTCTTGCACCAGCAGTCATATGCATCACTGCACAGTCCTATGGGTGCCCAGAAAGGCAGATAAATGCACACAAAGAACAGGAAAGGAGAAAGAAAGCCAGGGGAATATGTTGGCTCACAGAGCTGCCTGTCAATCCTTCTGGGGGCTTTAAGTCTTTTGTTTCAAATAGGGGCTTTCTTTGAATGACAATGTCTAGGCCTGTTATCTAATACACAGGTGTAAAAACCTCAGCAAGAACATATAAGGTTTAAAAAAACAGTCCTGGGTCCCTCAGGACTGTGAGTAAGTCTATGACCATGTAAGTCTAATGTTTTTCTGCTAAGAAACACCAGGGAAAGTCCTATTTTGTTCAGTGAGGGTAATGCTAGAGGGATGGTTTCCTCATACATCCAACACACTTTCAGATTTAAGGTGGAACTCACTGATTGGTCTCAAAAAATCTGTGAGAAATGCAGCACCAGAAGTGGAGCCCTTGCTGCAAGGTGACAACCAGTGGAACAACAAAGGGAGAGGGAGAAGTTTTGCCAGTAGACATTGGTCTGGCTGCTCATATTGCAGGGTAGCACTACTTTACAGCAGTAGTGGGAGCAGCAGGGATGTGGGAGGGTGCAGTGGGGTGCTGGCCTTCCATCTGAGGCATCCATTAGCATGCTTTAATTTTTCAGGTGGTGGTGAGTAGTCAGGTTTGGCCTGATCTTTAATGAAATGGTGTCCAAAATATTTGGAAAACTGAATAAGATTAAAACCTGCTTTAAAGGATACTTTCATTTTTTTTAAAAAAAGAAATCAGGCTTTTTCAACATGAAAAATCCTTTTGGATTACTTTCTATTTTGAAAGTGAAAACAATTACCGACATTGTTATGAGTCACCTTTTAAAATTGACCAATTCTGTGAAAATTTTCTTGAAATATTTTGGTACTTCTGAGCGTATGTGTTTTGCCTGATGCAGAAATGAGCCAAAAAATGTCCCACCATGGGGCTAATCTGTACGCATTTCATAAACAGATCATTCATTTGCTGAAAGTACTGAGAAAACTGAGCAGTCTCCACTAAGACTTAAATGGACATTGCAGAAAAAATAAGGTGTTTCAAGACTGACACTTCTTCCACCAGAACAGCCACCCCAGCCCTCAAGTGTTCAATAGCAGCACCTCACTGCACCATTACAGTTTCAGAAAACAATTGTGCTCATTTCCACACATTGCCTATAGCTTTTTTCTAGCCAGAACATCATTTGTTGCACTCAAGACATGAACATTTTCATTCATTGCTTTATATTTATACCTCATTTAACCCTGTTTTTCCCAGCTGACTCCCATACACAGGTGCTGCAGTAGATGCACTATTAAAAATTCACTGTCAGAGAAGGCTGTCATCAAGTCCAAATTCTTTGTGTCCTCAGAAAGCATCATCCTGCTCCCTGCACTGGGCTCTTACAAGCTTTTATCACTGTTTCAGCACTCCTATATGGTACCTGCACTTACCTCCACCTCCTATATTTCTGATCTGAGCCCAAATTTTTTACTGCAATCAACTAATCTGCCAATCACATTCTAAAGTGCTGAGGATCTTCTAGGTCAAAAAAGGCCTGCATTCTCTCTCATTTAAGTTATCAATATTCTGTTGTTAAGAGTTTTCATTTGGGGGTCTTTTGACCCTCTTTTTGGTTTTATTTATCCTTAGTGCAATTTTTGGTTTCTGGTGAGATTTTAAAGTTTTCTTGGCAGTAATAAATAGAAATTTTTCAGTTACCCGCCCACACTAAAACTCTTGTGACCCAGACACTGATGGATAGATAATGGCTTTTATTTTACATTTCAGTGTTCCATTTATGTAGTGAGGAGAAAAACAATTCTCTGGCTGATGGAGAATAATCTGAAAAGCATATTAAGTGTATATAGCCCTAGGTCTGCTTTCTTGTACACACACTCTGTCCTCCCAGTTTACATGTGGCCTCATTAACAACCTTTACTCAAAATCATACTGTATGATATTTTCTAGAGCTGGATCCTGGCCAGATTCATGCTGAACTCAAAGTGTGTTAAGTCCAGCCCTGTTTTCTTCCTCTTGCCTTGTTCCTCTGCTGCAGGTTTTGCAGATCAGGCTTTTACTCCAGTGTTTCAGTGTGCAGTGCTCATGCCTGGGTCACTAAAGCATCATTAGCACAGATGTTTTGCTGCCTAATGACAGGTCTAATGCTGGAGCACTTGGCATGAGAAGGATTGTCTGGGGAAGGGGACCACACTGGGACTAGGAAAAACTGTATTGAATTCCTTATGGAGCAGTCACAAACTTCCTTCCTTCAGCTAAATCACTTCAACTGGCGTGTGCTTCAGTTCCCCGTCTGCGCAGGGTGGATAATGTTTCCTCCTGCCTCCAAAAACAGAATCATCAAAAGCTTTGCAAAGCTGGGGTGTTTTGATATCACAAGAATGAGGAGAAGAACCAGGGGCCTACAGACCCAGATTGTTTTCAATGAAATGCCCTAGTAACCTGTAAAATACAGAGCTGATAAATACCACAAAAGGAAGAGACAACTGATAACTTGGTGCATATGAGAACTGTGCAAAAGGACAGTATTTATTAAGTGTGAGCAATTATTAAATATTGCAAAGGGAGGAATATTTTCATCAGAAAGCAAGGTCTTTATTGAATTTCATATCTTCACTTTCCTGGGGAGACATTTGGCTTAAACAACTGGGACTGGAGGTTTGTGAAAACAAGAAGAAAAACCCACATAAATTCTTGGAACTTAATTTTCACATTAAATTCTCTCCCTTCTAGAGACACCTAACCCTTCTGGTTTGTATACATCATGAGTACACATCTTGGTGCTGTGACCATTGCTCTGGAGATCCTGTTACAGCACCCGACCACCTCCTGGATGAAAAAACTTTTCCTAATATTTAACATAAACTTCCCCTGATATTGCTTCATGCCATTCTCTCAGGTCCTGTCACTGGTCCCCAGAGAGAAGAGATCAGTGACTGCTCCCTGTGCAGGTCCAGGACTTTGATGATTCCTGTGGGTCGCTTCCATCTCAGGATGTTCTATTCTATAGCAGAATATAATTATAATTCTATGACCATTAATTACCAATCAACATGTTGTAGATTTTCCACTGCTGTGTGGAATAGAGAGTTTTCTAAGAGTGAGACCTGATGCAGATCCCATTGGGATCAGGAGGATTCAGCTGTTACCTTACACTGCAGTGGATAATTTCCTGGGAAGAGATGGTGAGAAGCTCAGTAAATGGAAGATTGGGGCCCTAGGAACCTCTTTCCTAACAAACTTCACATCCCATCACTGATCTCTGAATTACTGTTAGGGCTTGTTTTCTGTAGTTTCTCATCAATGAGCATCTCACAACTTCAGACTCTCCATAAAGTATAGCAAATGTTTCACATCTTCAACCCCTTAGAAATAAAGCATAATCATCTGCAGTGACCTGTGGTTTTCTTCATAGTGAAAATACAAAATTTCTCCCCTTATTGTGCCTGTCATGGCTTTGCCTGAACTGCCTGTCAATTAACGATGGTGCCTACAAAGCAGTTTTATACATGGAGTTAAAGCAGAGCCACCAGGAGTGGGGTGTTGAATCTCTCCTTGGGTTTCTGTACAAGCAACATGAGGTGAAAGTGGAAGGAAGTGATGCTCTCGTGGCAGGGGGGTGGGGTGGGCAGCCAAGAGAAAAGTCTTCATTTAACACCATTTAAATGTAAATTGTAGTGAAACATGTTAGTGACAGAAGGGAGGTTATGACTGATCAGATAGGAGGCTTTGAATCTTTGCCAAACCAAACTTCTAGGTATTTTGCTTCTTTCTTTTTTGCATTCTTCTCGTCTCACCACTTTTGATCAGTGACATATACAGAGATGGTTGCTATCAGGGAGTCAAGTAACGAAACTGTCCAGAGCAGGAGCAGGAATATGGCATTCAAAAGGAAACCTCAGCATATCAAAGATATTCAAGGACAGGGAGAACATCAAGGGTTTCCTTCCAGAGATAATGAGCAGACTAATGCAAAGTGAAACTGAAGATGAGGAAAGAAAGTGAGAAAGAGATCTGAGAATATTTTGGCAGGGGAAGAAAATAGTTTTGTTGAATGAAAAAGGGATCAAATAACAAAACTCTCACAGCAGAAAGACCAAACTCAGGAGATAATGCCATTTTCTTCTATTTAATTCTGATGCAGGCTTGGAGTTTGGATGAGATTTTGAGTTAAATTCTGACAGAAAGATGTCCAGGGGTTTCATTAGTGGAGAAGTTATGTTCTACAAAATAAGCTGATGTGCTGATGACAGCATGGAAAGTAAAATCATTCAGATTTACAGCTAAAAACTCTGAGAAAATGGGGTTACAAACGTCAACTGCTGAAGAAAATATGGATTGTTTTTTCTTTGTTGCACCATCATAAATCCTATTGACTTTAGTAATCCTCTTTGGGAAATCCAGAACCTGCCCTAGTTTAAATTAGAGGGTTTTTCAAAATTAAAATTTAGAAGAGCTCTGCATGTAATGAGTGAGATCACCTTGCTAATTTGCACAAGTCACCCTGTCACCATCCTGGTGCAGAGAACAAGGACTAAGCTATAATCATCTGTAACTAATGTTTTTCATGTCAGAGATATATCTGATGAAAAACATATTAGCTTAGGAGGCACATATAGATAGAAGGCCAAAGGGTAGACTTGGATCTGTACAAATGTAAACATTCTAAAGTTTTTGTTCTTTTATTTACTTGCATCAAAAGATAATAGGCATAATGGAAAACAGAGACCCAGGACTTCCCCATCATCCAGTCTACAAAAGTGAAGTCAAGGAAAACCTACATGGCAACTCTAATTCAGTGTCTTGGTGAATGGTGGGAAGGGTTGTCCAGACCATTTTGTTAGCAGAGAACTGAAATCTCTCTTACAAAACGGTGCACTCCTGTAGACACAACAGATCTGAAAGTGAGGTCTTCCAAGGTCCAGCCATGTGTCTGTCCTGTGAATTATCTGGGGCTCAAGTGGCACCTCAGGGGCTCTCCCTGAATTTTCAAAGCCAAGACATGAATTCAGGCCCCCAGATGACTCCCTGGAGAACCTGGTTGATTTCATTGTTCACAAAAAGGTTCAGGATGCAGAAGTCCTGAATAATAAGCATTCACTTACTGTTTCCTTGGACACAGATTCCTCTGTGGGAGGTATCAGGACACTGATCTCTGAGTGCTGAGGCTCTGCACAGATTGATCTGAAAGTCCTTTGTTTTTGACTCATTCAGTAAATAATAAATTCCAGCAACAAAATCCAAGAGTCATGGGGTGAATGAGGAGTCATTAAAATCCATGGAATTTTTCCATATTTGTGGGCTTCCAGAATATCAGGTCTTAGATCTTGAATACTCTAGGCTAAGAACTTAAAGTTACTGGCACATTTATCTGCCACAATTTCAAATCCAGTTGCCCAGCTGCTGATCCATTGCCAGGTTCCTAAATCTCACAGTCACATTTTTTTTGATGGCTTCAATTTACAAAGCCACTAATATCCTATTACTGGACTGTGCCTTGTGCTCAAATTGTGGCTCTAAATCATTAAAAAATTCTAATCACACATAAGCTTTTGGGACTGTTAAATGGGACTGTCCCTGAAGAGAACTGATTTGCAATTACTGAGAATGTTATTTCTGAGTTGGGAAAATTTTCAAACTTCCATTGATCAGTTGTAATAAAATGCAGTATAAGGTAATGTTCTGCAGTCAAAACATGGAACCTGGCACAGAACAATGTAAACCCTACCTACCCTATGAAATAATGCTAAAAACACCTTATCAAATTTTGACCCAGAAACACACATGTAGCAAGATAACAAATACCTTGTTCTTGGAGGAAGGCCAGTACTGATTTATATCTTGCAACCCAAATAAATATAAAAAGCCTGCCAGAGCTGACCATGTAAATTTTAACCACCTCATATGGTTTCATTCTATGAAGTGAAAAATATGAGGAAGAAGGTGTTTTTGCACTGTGAATGAGCTATTCAGGAAAAGTGTTATTTATTGAACTCTATGGGAGGGAAGTTAATTTCAGAAGTTATAAATGTGATAAATTATAGCCAATATCTTGGAGGAATTAAATGGAAATAAAAGGAAAGAAAGTCCCTATTTTCATTTAAATAACAATTGGGACCGGGTAATGTTAAATATAGGCTTACACTTGCCAGGAGCTGGATGACTAAAAATCTCTGAAACCATCACTGACTAATCAGATACTGTCCCACAAAACAGTGGCACTCGTGTTCGTGTGTTCAGTCTTTATGGGGACCCATGGGGCAGTGCTGGGCAATAATTTCAGCCTGGGATGGTTTGTGACATATTTGCTTTCACTCCTTGCTATTCCTACAGCGTGGATGATTGCCTAAGAAACCTGGCAGAGCCCTTGCTCCCAAAGTGAATACTTTGAAGCTAGAAGCTGGATGGGGGTGGGAGAACAGAACCATGGTTGCTGTCAGACTCAGTGCAGTGCAGTCGGGAGCCCTTAATTTGTGAAAACATGTCCCAAGGCCATCAGTTTGAGTCACCCCATGTCTGAAATTTCCCCTTAGCTCAGAAACCTGGTTTAAGACACTTTGGGGACTGCTTCCAAGGGGACTGAGTACTTGTAAGTCCCCACCCACACCAGTCCCACAGAGAAGAGCAAAAGGATTGAATATCTTGAGTAAGGATTTCATATTAGGAAAAGTGGAAAAGAGACATGGAAAAGCAAAGGAAAAGCACTAGAGAGGAAGGTAGAGCAGTATGGCTGTATGACAGAGTAAGGCAGAGGACATGGAGGATGATGCTGAAGGTAAGTGATGTGTGGGGGTAAAGCACTGTAGCAGAAAGGTAGAGGATAGCTTGGTGTTCAAGAAAGTCAACAAAAACCCATCCACTCACTGATGTTGTGAGCTGCTGGTCTTGCATTCAGGCTATATATAGTGATAGAGTCTCAAATTTACATTCCTTTGTCCTTTTACATCACCTTGTCCATGCCCACCACTGCACGCATGCCCAGGTACCTCCTTATTCAGGCATCCCACATGCACCCTGCACACATTGCCCATGATTCCATCAGCAGGTGTTTGTTGCAACTTCACTGCCTTAAGCATCAGCTTTCTGTGGCTCCTGACACACAAAGACGTCTTAGCCTCGCATAACCTTGATGTTCTGAGCCTCTGCTAATAAATCTGAATAAGTAATAGACAGATACAAATCTGGGTAATAGAGTTAAATATCCCTTCTTAACTCAAACACAAACCAGATGTTTTCCATCTACCAGCAGGCCTCCACAATTATGCACACTGCCCATGCTGTCCCCCCCCCCCCCCCCGGGCTCCCTGCCGGCCCCTTTCTCCTGGGTGAAGAACAAGATGCATCACCATAGCTAACTCAAGGATCAGGTTGCTTTAATTCAACAGTACTTTATCAGGCAGGTTTGTTGTGTGTCTTTATTCAGCTGCTTTAAAGCACCTCCTGTTTTGCTCGGCTATGTTTTATTTTGCTCCCCACAATCACAGCCCCTGCCTGGAGTCAGGGCTTTGCTGGGGCACTCAGCCCAGTCACACGCACGGAGGCTGAAAAAATATTCAGTGTTTTTTTCCCCGTGCAGTAAGTGATCCTTGTGAGTGGTACAGCAGCAGTAATTAATACCTGACATATCCTGTGAGGGAGAGCTGGGCTGGCAGGGATGGAGGCCAGGCGCAGCTGTAGCAGCCTTTCGGGCAGAGGTGGGGTCTGCACCTGTGCTCCCTCTGCAGCCCTTCCTGCCATTCCAGCAGCTCAGAAGAGCTGCCAAGCAGGTGAAAACTGACAGGCAGGGGCTTCCGTGTAGAGCAGGATCAGAGGCCCCCTATTTTTACCATATAACTAGGTTATAATCAGCAATGGGTTCTCAAAATGCTCTTACAAAGACTGTGCCAAACCCCACCCCTGAGCACCAGCAGACAGCTGGTGAGTTTTGGGTGCCCGTGGAACAGCCTCAGAGGCAGGGCTTCTGGGAGTCTGTCAGTCAGCTCATGCCCGAGGGTGATTGTACTTGCTGAAGGGGAGGAAATGTATTGATTTACCTATTCAGGATCACCACGATGGAGATGAGAAGGTAATGCTGAGCTAAGCAATAATCAGGATGATCCTCAAATTAGTCTGACTCTTTTGTTTTTAATTAAAAAAACACTTCTACTGCTTTTTCTCTATATGGAGCAAATTGAGAGCAGTCCAATCTTGTAATTGTATTTCCACCATGGTGTGCCAAGGCAATCAGAGTTGTAAGGACTGAGCTGTCTTCTTTAGGAGTTAAATTTTATTAACAAACTTGATTGCAAGTCAGCTACATGAACTCCAATTTGTCCCTTGGGTCTGCACAGTAGAGCCTTAGCATGAACCTCTTAGTTTTTCTATGTAGAGAACCCTCCCAGCAGGATGATGAGAATAATGTGTGCTAAAACATTACCAAAATTCAATTAAAAACGGCACTTTTGCTGGAAACAGACTAGGGAGAGCA
The DNA here is from genome assembly GCA_018697195.1 of Certhia americana. Classification (NCBI taxonomy): domain Eukaryota; kingdom Metazoa; phylum Chordata; class Aves; order Passeriformes; family Certhiidae; genus Certhia; species Certhia americana. The sequence continues at coordinate 17,212,141 of CM031862.1, forward strand.
GCTCACTTCTCAAAAGCCAGCTTGTATCACTGAGCCAGAAAGCATGGGTTTACAGGAAAGGCCTGTTAAAGGGATTGCATGACTTGGATATTTGACACTGGCAGATATGGGGTCTAAAATCTGGTATACACAGAACATTTGCTACCAAACTAGCTTTTGGCTTTCCAACACTGTCATTGCCTTCTTCCCCACTTCCCCCCCTGAAATTCTTTGGAACTAAAGGAATAATCTGAATTAACCTTTAACCATGAAACTTTGGCTGGCAGTACAGCCAATGCCTTCCCAAGGTCAAAGCTGGTTGGATACAAACCAGATCCTAGAGCTCTGACCTCGTCATACTTAACAATCTCTAAAGAGAGTCCAAGAAAAAGTGAAGAGTGAACATGCTCTTCTCCAAATAGAAATTCCCTCCAGGGTAGGATTTAAGAGAAAATTTTCCATTGCTGCTGCCTGAGTTGGACTTGATCAGGGAATATTTAAGAATTCGGGGAAGCTTTCTCACTTCAGTTTGACTGAAGTTTGATCAGCGTTTCTATCCTGGGAATTTCAGAGATTTCTTTCCTAGCACCAAGTCCAAAGAGATGGATAGCATTCACATTGAAAAAAGAAAAAAAAAAAGTAAAAGAACATGAACATCTGGAAGTCAGCCCTTGAAAATGGCTGTGTGTAATCAGGATTAAGCCATTACATGTCTTACTTCTTAAATGATGGAAAATTGAATTGTTCTGAATTACAGTTCTCTCTGCTAAGAACCTGTTACAGGCAGAAAAGAAAAGCAACCATTACTTAAATAGCAGCAGCAGAATTCCAGCTTTTGAAAAACTCAGGTTTCCCCTTCACAAACCATTCAAACACTGGAATGTAAAGTAGTGATGAAAAATGAAAACCATGTCAGCCCAGAAAGCGATATATTAAAGCAAAGTGTTTGGGAGTCAAAGGCCCTTAAATAAATCTAAAATACATACTTTATTTTAAGCCCTAAATCTGCTGCTGCTAATCCTCATATTTAAAGCCAGAAATCTATTTTCCTGGAAAGCAACTGAAGCAAGATGGAATTTGACATGGCTCTCACCACACTGTTATTGTCATCAATATTTGTTGTGTCCATCATTACCAGCAATATCTTTGTGTTGTATTTCAAATTTGCTCTTAATGTACTCCAATGAGTAGAAAATAGCAAAAAAACCAAAAGCCCAATTCCCTGTTCTCTGCTGCAGTAAATACAGAAGTTGTAGGTGGTATCCTAACCTGCTAAACTGCCCCATTTCCTTCGCTGACAGCAGCCAGCAGTCACACTTTTCCTTTTCATTAAACTTTGCATGTTTAATCCTGAGCCAGTTGTGGGACTGGCAAGAATTTTTGTCACGCTTTTAGAGTGCAAGGAACTGGAAAAGGGAGGTTCAATGAGCTGCTCAGGGGGCCAGAGATTTGTGATGCTATAATAGGAGTTAGAAACCAGAGGTGATGTGGTCCCACAGCTATGGCACATGCTGCTGGGAGCCAGGAAATCTGCATTTGGTGTTCACTGCAGCAGGGAGGTGAACGGGGCCCTCTGTGATCTCTTCTCCCTCTGAACATCAGTTTTCACATTGGCACCTGCTTCTCACAGGAGTCCTTGGACAGAAGGGATCATAGCACAAGGAAACTTTTATCCAAGTGCCTCTGGGTATTTCTGTGGTATGGATGCAGAAGTGAGAAGAGTAGATGCAGTGAGAAGATTTATAAATTATTACTATCATTTAATTAAGTTATAAATATACTATTACTCAAAGATTTATAAATCATCTTCTCTAATGTGTGAGAAGCAAGCAGAGAAAAATGACAAGATGCTGTGAGGTTCTAGTACCTGAATATTGGATTCTTCTCTGCCAATGAATAAGAGCATTAGCCTTGGGAGAGCTGCCCATTACCCTGTGGAGCCCATGGCCAGTGGAGAGCAATGGGAACCCCTCCAGGCCTCAGTGCAAAATAAATACTTGTCTGCCACATGAACCTCTGAATATAGCATCCAGCTTGCTCCCAGCAGAGAGGGAGTTTCTAAACTTCTGCTGGCAGGAGCTTTGTGAGGAAGAAGAGCCCAGCCCTGAAAGCGCCGCAGGCACTCCTCCTGCCAGGGCTAAAGCCTCCAGCTTCAGACCACAGCCTTCAGCCTTGCCAGATCTTTCAACCCGTGTTTCTTCCCCTTTTTTTCAATTAAAAATCCTATTGTTTTAGGTTAAAATCAGAAAACCCCAAGAGGTTCAGTGAGATGGGACTAATTAGGCAGCATGGACATAATGTGGTCTACACAAGCAGCAACTAACTCCTAACATACTGCTAATGAACTGGCCTGACAAATAAATGAAACAGGGCAAAGTTTTCTCCTGCCAAGTAACGCTTTTTTCTGCCAAATATATTTGAAACAAAATAATCCAAGTAATTCTGTTGATTTTTAATCCCAGGTTTTGATTTTCACTTTGTTTTTAAACTTCTCTGATCTTTGTGAGGGGGAGGTGGAGGGACAAAGGCTCATATTTCTATCCATTTTTTCCACAAAGGAAACGGAGAGGAGAGAAATTGGAGAAAAATACTAGTGTTCACTCTCTCTCCGTATCTCAACAGACATTTTATTTCTCCCACTTTCCTGGCTGGGGGCTACAGTAAGAGAAAAAGAGGAGGCAATATATGAAATCAGGAAGGAGTGAAGGTTCTTTCTTTTATTTCTTCTTGTTTGTTTTCCCTCATTTTTTACAAGAAATGAAGAGATTGGATGAAATTATAGTAAAAATTCACAAATTCAGGTACTAAAAAGTTAAATCTAGTCAAAGACTGGTTGAGAAACACTGAATTAAAAAGTTGAATTTTGATTTACTGAAAATTTTTACTGGAATTAAATACTTACAAAAAGTTGCTTCATAATAAAGTTCATGTTACAGCAGCAGGAGAATATAAAGGAGAGGTACAAATAGAGAACAAATAGGGAAACCTAAAATGCAGAAACAAATTATTTCAGGTCATGATTCTGGAATCTGTGATATTTCCCATAATATAGAGGACATGATAGAAATACCAGTCAGTCTTAACCTTTAAGGCACTGAGTTTTCTCAGCACCTTGTCATTTCCACTGAAGTGTAACATCCTCAGTATCTCACAGCATCTGCCCCCCACTCCCATATGTCTGGTGTGAAATTTCCCCAGACTGCCTCCATATGGAACTGCTCTGGTCATGGAAAAGCTGCTCCCTGTCCCCAGCCTTGCTGTGTCACTTGCTGTAATCATGACTTATGGATGAATGTTATCACTGCATGAGAAACTCAGCCATCCCCAGACAAGTAGTGAAAACCACAGTCCTTGGAATAAAACAAACCAACATACAGTTATTGCCACTGTTGCTTTTGCTATAGTCAAGGGAGTCTTCAAAATATGTTTCCAAGTACATTTCCCAACATCTCACCTCCAGAGCTTTGTTTCACAGGTCTCAGCTAGAAATCACAGCCCTCCACCCCAGGATGCTGATGGTCTGTTCTATACTGAGCCTTCATCACTGTGTGACTGAGAGTCTCTGTCACACACAACATGCCAGCAATGCTCTACATAGCCTGAGCTGTCCTTTAATATGACCTTGGTCTGACAAAAATAACTCTTTTGTGTTTGAACCATCCAGCTGACATTCTTCATGCTGGGGCGATAAATATCAGGTCAGGATGGTGGTTTTTTTTGTTTGTTTGTTTTTTTTTTTTTTGTTTTTTGTTTTTTTTTTTTTTTAAACTATAGGGCACTAAATATCTGACAATAACAGAGGGCACTAAAATCTGACAATATCTGATTATTAAAATATGAGCAAAGGGGAAGAAAAGGATGGTTTAGACACTCCTACCAGAAGATAACTTTGTCACTCAGCATCATCCTATTGGAGGCAAGATCTTGAAACTGGGCTGCCTGCTCACTGCAGATGCTGGGAAGCATCTTTTGGTGCTCTCAGGTAGCTTTTGCCTATATTGGGCAAGCTAATTTCCCTAACATTGCATTCTTTCCCCAGAGGTTTTGCCTGCACTGAGCACCTGTCAGTCACTCTTAGGTAAGAGGAGAGGAGCCAGATTTTCTTCACATTTCCTCCCCAGTTTCCCACCATTCTCTCCCTTATGTTGGACCAAGCACAGTGGTTTTCTGTCCACTTTCCAAAGGCATCTTTTACTGGCAGTTTGGACTGAGCTGTTTCTTTTTGGGAGGTCTTCATAATCAAGCACCACTAGAGGACTTGAAACAAACCAGGGAGATTTCATGGTCTCCTTTCCAAGGACTCGTGTGCCAGGAATCAGCTGTGTCTCTGAGGAGCTGTATTCACAGGGAACTGGGGAAGCCAAGCCCAGGGTGGCAGCCTGGAGGCATGGTCTGAGTTTTGTGGACTCTCAGTGGGTATCTGTGCTGCATGGAAAGTGCCACTGAATAAAGGATATGCCTTCCTGTGTGTTGAAACCAGCAGGAGATGCTGTGTGATACACAGACAACTTCTTTATCCCAGGACTGCATGACTTGCAGCCCAAGTCTAAGAGGCACCTCCACAGCACTCCCCATTTCTGCTGATGTGTCACCTTGGATGCTCCCATGGGGGTCAAAGCTCTATAATGAAAACACAGAAACTATGGAAAAAGTAACCTGTGTGCTGAAGAGAAGCACTGCCTCCCTGTAGCTCTCCTGACACTGGTGCCAGCTTCTGTGGAGCAGAAATCTCCCTCTGTTCCCTGCTTATACAGCTGCTGAGCACCTGAGGTGCCAAGGTGATGCAAGGACTAGCAACTAAGGCACACTAATGCACTTTCCCACCTCATTTAGCTTTCATGAAATCCAATTTTCAAAAGATATTGTTATCATCTTCACTTACCTAAGAGGCCATTTCAGAGACCAGCAGGTGTGTGCCAGCCTCCCCCCATCAGGAGCCTCTCAGGAGAGCCTGTATGGCATTGCTGCTCCCACTCAACCTACAGGGGAGAAAAGGGAGAGAGGTGTCCTTAGAATTTTTTAATTTTTTTTAACAGTAGAAACAGTAAAAAATCCCTACTCCTGGTGAAAACAATGGGAGGAAAAAAAATGAATACATATTCCTTCACCCCCTTTCCTACCTCCTTGCATTCCTGGTATGAGCCAGGGGACTGGGAGAACTAGAACTTAACCTAAAGCCCCCCACTTTGCTTCACTGCTGCTTTCTTTTAAATATTTTTGGAGGGTGATGTTGCAGATGGCCTTCTCAAATATGTTTACTGTGTGTAAGAGGGAAAAGTGTGAAAAGCCACTAGACTTGCAGAAGGAAATCAGTAGTCCTGTGGAGGATGGTATACTACAGCTGTAAATATGGCAGCCTTCCAATCAAAAATAGTGATGTGTGACTCAGACACCACCAACCTCAAGAGTTGAGGAGGACTTTCATGAGTTATTGCAGTGCAGCTCCATAAGAAATGCAGTATACTGGCAACAAGCAGGGCCGGCTCACAAACAGCAAGGAGTCAGAGAAGAAATGGTCACATTTATACCAGATGCCAGGCTTCAGGCTGTGCTGTCACTTCCATCTACCCTTGCCCTGTGGCAATGCACCTGCTGATGGGAACACCATGGGTGCTTGGTCTGTGCTCTCACTAAGCAGTGTGGCCACTTCAGCCAGCCCTGCACAGCCCAGAGCATGTGCTGAAGGTGTATAACACCTTGTGTAACACTGCAAAAGTGCTCAGCACTGGCAGAGAGAGGGAACATCATGTCTTTTCCAGCTGCAGCTCTTGCAAATCCGTGGGAAACGTTTCCTCTCAAATATCTCCGTTGGTTTACTATATTCATTCTTGTTGTCTGGCTTGTATTTCTGTGTGCAGATAATTCCAATGAAGTTGCTTAAAGCTATCCTCTATTTTGGTTTCAAGCCACATATTTTCAACCCTATAATATTTGTCATTAATATAAGCATATATTTATATGTGTTAAATGCCAAATTGGCATATGATCTCTTGGCTAAGCCAGGACCTGGAGACTTCTCCACATGGCATCCTTCCAGGCTGCAGGGATTGCTTCCACTTCAAATAACAACTTTTCCTTGAAAGCTTCCGTGGCACCTGTGTTAACAACAGCAAGAGACCCTCAGGACCATGTCAAAGCACACTTGGCAGCTGCATAGCAGGGAGGGAGCACTGACTTTTGTCCCCTTGTCCCTGGAACCTGCCTGTGAAAGCAGAGCTGTGTGCAGCCCATTGGCAAAGCCTTCCCATGTCCCAGGCTCCTTTTCACCACAGCTGAGCTCACGAAGCCCCATCACCTCCCACCTGCAAGGTATTCTCACTTCCAAGCCCAGAGTAGCTCTGCCTGTGCTGGGATGCTGCTTCAGTACTCAAAATAGACTCCTCTCTTCTATCTCTCCCTCTTTGTCCATCCTGCTCTGGTGTCCTCTGTCAAGGTGCCCAAGCACTCTCAAACCAAACAGCTACCCTGAAAAGCTTCCTCTTTGGGGCTGCCTTGGCTGCTGTGGATCCACTTTCTCATTTTGTATTGCTTCTCACACATCATCTCATAGTAGCAGGCTCTCTGAATCCAGCACTCCAGCAGTAAGTGACAAAGAAGTTGATTGCAAACAGATATTTTCGGTATGCGTACATGTGAATGCATACTTATGTTCAAGACTGGAAATCTTAAAATTGTTTTATTTCCTTGTATTTCCCCCTCTCATTTCATGTTCCATTTTTAGCTGTGCTTGCAATTTACTTGGAACCTGCCCTCATAAGTCAGATGGATGAATTATTGCTTTGCTTTCTCTGGGAAAATAATACTATAGAACGGTCACTCCAGCATACACAAGTATTACTGGCAAGGAATATGTAGGTAGTTTAGATTTATATGGCTGTAAGTGAAAGCAGAACTTGGCTCTGTTCTGCCTGACTGTCATGAAAAGAGATAGTCACAATGGGCTTTAGTATGAACTTGGCTCCTAGAAATTACAGCAATAAAAATAGCAATGCCATCATTTGTTAATTCTAATTATTCCAGATCTCAGACATTCAATCCTGTTCTTAAAGGATGTGCTGTACAGGAATGCCTAAAGAGTAAGTAGTAGTTGTTTTACCAGCACAATACAGAAAGCAGAGAGCCCTCCAGGAATTTATACCATGACCATTGGCACATGGTTTGAACACTACAGGTTCTTCTAGATAGAAAAAAAAAAGTTTTTCTTTTCCAACATTCTTTTTTTCCATATTTGCAGACTCTCTGAAGCAAGTTTCTGTTGCTGAGGTGAAGTGTATGCAAATGTAGAGACATTATGGTGGCTGACCCAAGCCTTTGACACCTGCACACAGAAATGCCACCAGCCAGGCTGTGATCCTCATATCTTAGCAAAAGAAGGTCAGTAGACCACAACCAACAGAAATCAGAAGCAAGAAAGCAGTTATAATTTTTTTTTTAAGTCAGCATTTTTCCACAGTGCCTTGGGACTATTTTCACAGCTCTGATGAGTGTTCAAGCTTTATCCATCTCCTGTTCTTATTGTTCTACAGATGGTAATGGTACTCATTTATCTTTTTGTGTCTGTCAATGTCCAAATAACAGCATTTGAGAGCTAAGCAATTCCAAGCAGAAACTGCTGTACATTCTGTGCATTAAAAGCTCAGAAACAGAAAAAAAAGTTTCACTCAAATGTCACATGCAGCTGTTATGTCTTGTTCATTTCTTGAATGGATATGTTTACTTTCAAGTTAATTTAGGGATGATGACAAGTGTCATACTGATAAACCTAAAGCTTTCCACAATTTCCTCATGTCTTCATGGTACTGGAACCTGACCCTCTTCCAGTTAGTCATGAATTTGTGAGGCACATCCATCCCATGTGAGGTATCTTCCTTCACATCCTCTTGCTGCCGAAAGCTGTGCATACAAAGCCAACATGTTAGGGTGGTATTTTTCAGAAGATGTGAAATTTTGCAGTCAATTGTGCCACACAGTTGTCACACTGCATATGCTGTTAGTTCCTTCCTTCCTCACTTGTTAGCTCCCGCACGGCTTCTGAATCCACTGGCCAATTTTGGTCACACTAGATAAAATGGAAGAGATATCAAAGATAAGAAGTTCCTATAAAGCAGGGAAAAACAAGGCTTGGATAGAGGATGGAGACCCCAGTGAGCATTCTGAGTGAGGGAAGGACTGCAAGGTGAGAGAAGTAATTACTTATCCTGTTTGATTGCCAGCTGGCAAGGAACATATCTGAGAGCCAGTCAGTACCGCATGACTCAGAACAAGCAGTGGCACATGCTGCTTTTGGTTTCCCTGGAGTCAGAGGATCACTAGAGAAGAGATGAGAGTCTGTGATGTATTTCAGGTAGTGCAAGGAAAAGTGAGGTCATGGGAAATGTTTGCATTGGTTGTCATTATGCTGATGACATCCAGAAATCCCATAGAAAAACAGTCTGCATCAATTTGCATGATCAGGAAATAGCTTGGTTTAATATTTGCTTGCTCATTGTTCCCTGCAGAAGAGATGGGTTATGCCAAATGCCTGGCACTGGGAGACAGAAAATTCTAAGCTGCAGTATGTCCCCAGAAGCTGGTGGAGAACAGTTTGTCCTCTGTGCCAATGGGTTTCCATCTGCTGTCACAGACCTCAGACTCCCCAGCAGATACAGGCAACTGAAATTAGTTTAGCTCCTAAGACAGAAAACTCACTCAAATTACCTTCTAAGGTGGCAAACCGAGCACATGTCCACAAGCTGTTGCTACAGGAAAAGTTTTGTTAACCTGCAGTCAATGAGTTACTCTAACTTCACTATGATGCTGCAAGACAGAGAGATTACCTAGAATGGAAGTTTAGCAAGAAGAGCACATCTGCAGAAGCATTGATCACAATACCATTGAATCTTCTCTTCTTTTTATGTACAAAATTCTCTATTCCTGGTAAAGACACATTCTTTTCCCATTGTGCTTAGCTTGTTTTTCCTCTTGCATTTCCCCATGCAAAGAATAGCAATTGCAATGAAATGAGGGGAGAGTCAGAAGAGGAGGATGAGGCTGCCAATAGAGAGATATGTACTGTGTCAGTATGTCTTTCATCAAACAAAAAGAAATTTCCCCTAAAGCAATCATGCTGTGCTCAGGAACACATGTTGTCCCATCATGGAGTCCATCTGACTGATCATTGTTTAAAATCAGAGCTCTTTCCTTTCCTGCCCATGTTTCTACATGAAGCAGACACGTTGGTAATGAAGATGACTGCCTGCACGGGCTTTGCACGTGACCCTTTACAAAAGCAATTCTTTCACATTAGTTTTCCATCAAAATCCTCCTGTCCAGCTGATTCCCATGAGGCATCCTTAGGCCTCCCAGCTGGATGGCTAAAGCAATGACCTATTCCCTGACCTTGGCATACATTTTATAACTAAACTTGCAAAAGCAAGCAATTTTTCAGACTGCCAGGCCAGGCAAGAAACCCAGGTTCTAAGAAGCCACACACTATGCACATGCTTTGTTTTACTGAGATCACTGGATTTGACCAGCTGCTGACTCCTGGATTAATGACCAATACCTCCTCCCCTCAGGTGTCCCACTTAGGTTTTCCCTGGAGAAATGGGCCATCCGTCAGACCTGCTGGGATTTGAATTCCAAATTACTTTGGACATTGACCTTTCCAACACTGCATGAATTTTTTTAAACAGTTACTGAAATCTCAATTAATGATTTATTTATTTTATAATTAATCAGCCCAATGGAGGAAAAAGGATAGACTCTGACAGCTCCTTAGTCCCAGAGCTGCTTATCAGCATGTACAGTAAACAGGGAGAAAAATCATAAATATTTCAGTATTCCTTAAGATAAGGGATTTCGAAGTGAAGAATTACTTCCCAATAGCAAACTTCAGGTCATGAAAATGGGTCACAAATTCCTAGAATGTAAAGTCTGTCATGGGTCTTCCCTGGAGCAAAGGATTCTGTCCAGCTCCCACACAGCTCCCTTAGGGCTCCCAGGCAACTCCACATCAGCCTATGAAGTCAGGGCTGCACCTGAAGGTGTCTGCATTATCACCTGTATTCCTGACCTTTAGGAGCAGAGTGGAACCCATTTGGTTTCTCATTTCACAGCATTTAGGAATATAGCCTTTCCCAGCACAACAACTGCTGTTTAGGTCTGTAATGGGTTGCAGGGCAAAACGTAACCAAAACTCTATTCTGTCACCATCTGTTGAAAATGGGGTGGGGAGGGTGGGGTAATTGTCTGTCAGTGGCCAACTGTCAAAAACCTGCTGGGGCAGTTTTCTTATCTCTTCCACAACCCAGCCTCCCTCCAGGGAGAGATCTTCTGCTGATGGGCCATTGAGTCTCACTGATAGAATTCCATCATCCCACCAGGAAATGCTCCAGCCAGGGGGAGGAGCCAAGTATTCCTACCTGGATAAAAATCTGGGAGCTGGAACACCAAGGCAGCCTTTTCCACTGGATTCTCAGAGGTAGACCAGGCCCATCTATCACCACTGGACCTTCAGCAAAAGAACTGCACTCTTTCTACAGGAGCATCACTTCAACAGAGCTACATCTGCTATTAGGACTGCAGCCACCATGGAATGGGACTGCCACCAACACCCTGACCCACAGGGTGTCAGTGGGTTTTATTTGTTTATTTGTTTTTCTCCTTTGTAATACTGCATGTGTTTTGGTTTTATTGTTTATTTTAGTTCCCCTAATAAAGAACTGTTATTCCTATTCCCGTATCTTCGTCTGAGAGCCCCTTAATTTCAAAGTTATAATAACTGGGAGGGAGGGGGTTTAAATTCTCCATTCCAAGGGAGGCTCCTGCCTTCTTAGCAGACACCTGTCGTTCAAACCACAACAGGTCTCCTGCCTGTGTAGAGAGGAGGTGTTTTTGCTTGCTTTGGGGAAAAGGTCTCTTGCAGACTGAAGGAGCCATGCTCCCCACGGTCCGTGCAGCCTCTGACTCTGCCAGGGCTCGCTCCAGCACTGACCACTGCAGTGGGGACTCAGCAAAGCCTGAACCAACCCATGGAACTCAGTCAGCTGGGAGAGAGGAGCCTCCAAGGCACATCCCACCATGGGGCCCTCTGGGCTGGGGTCCTGGAGCTGACAACAGGAGGTGGGTGATAGACTCCTGAGAGAAATTATGTTCCCCCATCTCTGCAGAAAGCTGCTCTGGTTCCTGGCTCTATTTAGCATTCACAGTGATAACTTGGCATGTTCCCTACATAAATCCTGATAAACTCCTAACCTCAAAAACATCCTGTAACTAGGGGTTGCCGTGTCTAGGTGCCATATGGTGTGAAAAAGTGCCTCCCTTTATCACTATTACATTTGCTCCTGCTGCTGAGTTTTACTGAACCTCTTATTTTAAAAACAATATGAATATTAATTCCTCCCTCTCTTATCTATCCCACCCACTCTGCATACATTTCTCATGTCCACTCTTATTAATCTTCTCTTCAGTGTGAATTCTTCTAACTGTTTTCAGTTTCTGCTGAAGTCTGGCTTGTCCACATCAGTAATGGCATCAGTCATTACCTGCCTACCTTGAATATGGACCAAAAGAACAGCAGCCAAAAGATCTAGGCAACTGTAACCCATTATTCAAAAATTAGGTCAAGCACCACTTCTTTTAATATAGCTACAGAAATAAGGTCTTAAAACAACATCTTTTGTCTCTGTTTGAAGCATTATTTTACTATTATTATATTCTGTACAGTAGGGCATATGTTTTCTTAATTTTCAAAAGCATAAACAGCTTTTTAAGTTTCTATTTAAAGAGCTCTTGGCAAACAGTATAAGGGCTAAAAGTACAAAATCATTTTTTACGTGCTTTTAATCCCTTTACTAAACAAATCCTCTGAGCTGAATATTTTACATTTTGAAGGCAATCTTTTTTTTGGCTTTCTGTGTGATGCTCACTGTTAATGGTACACATCATATCTTTGTGGTATCTACATTATCTGTTTTCTATAAGTGTGCCAGCAAAATTCAAAACATCAGCTTTCAAATATATTTGGCATCTGCCCAAGGGAGCTCACATCACTTTTTTTTTTTTTTTTTTTTAAACACTTCTAGTGCAATTGCAATAACCAAAGTCTAGTTTGCATGGTTCTTCCAGTCTTTAATGTTTAATCTAAATGCCCTGGTATTGTTTAGATGTCTATTAATTCTCCTAATATTCAGCCTGACTGTGAAGCAGTCTGTGCATCTGCTTTACAAAAAGCCTGAATTTCAGCCTCTTAATGGGAAAAGATATATGCCTGGACCACAGCTTCAGTTTGCAGAGCCACCTTATCTGTTCCCCTCTAGCCCTTCCCTAAAGCTCCCCCTTTAGAGAGGGAGAGAGGAATCTGAGGAAATTGTTACTGTTCTTCTGCCTTCATTATGAAAACAAGAGCCTCCTTTCCTCCTCCATCCCTTCCAGTCCCTTTCCAGCATAAACATCTCTTCCACTACAGAGAAATGACAGAGGGCAGAAGAGCCTCAGCTTATGTGTGAGCATCAATTGCTATGAGACAGTGTAGTTTAATGATGTAAAGGAAAATTAAATATTTATAGGTTTTTGCATGATGCTCAATGTTAGTTCTGCAGTAAGGGAGAACACTCGAATATCTTAGTTGTCCTCTCAAAAGTAACCTTCTTCCCTCCAAAATAATGGTCCTTGTGAATTCCTGATAAGAGTATTTTCATTCCCAGAAGTCACACCAGGACTACAGCTGTTAATCAAAAAGTTCCTAGGCAAAGCTGTCACCTTGAAATCCATGTTTGTATCAGAGACAGTACTGAAATTAAAAGCAGTCCCTTGACCTGATTGTGTTCATCCACATTCTAAGACCCAGGGGAGTTTATTTTTATTGTTTCTCTAAAATATAAAAAAGCACAATTAAAAATAATTATTTACGAAAACACAAGCAAAGAGGAAATGAATAAGCATTAAGCTCAGAACAATGGGATGGGCCACAAACGACACGCCAGGCCAAATGAGAACTGCAGCCTTGGCTCCAGCCCTTCAAGGGCTTCTGAATGTCTTAACTCTATTTCCCTTGGTCTGGTCCTGCACTGATTATGTCATGAGGGCACCAGGTTCAGTAATAACAAGGACAAGCCCTAAAGAGACCTTCTTGCCCAGGCATGTATGTAACTTGAGGAGAACAGTACCTCTGAAGTCACACTGGTGTGCCGAAGGGGAATTTGTTTTTCTGTGGGCTTAGTGATGTCTTGGGAGAGGACCTTCCAGAAAAGGGCTGGTGGAGGTGAGGTAGTCACTGTTTCTTTCTAAGATCAAAAAGAGTTCATATTCCAGCAGAGCATTAGGACATATCACGATGGGTGTCATATCTTCCAGTATCATGGTGTCTCTGCATGTTTTTGTTTAAGGTGAGACTACCCTGTGCTGCAGTGGGGGCTCTTTGGTTTGTCAGCAGACATGTTATCCCTCTCTAGGAGTCTGTTTGTCTTCTTACATTTTCATAAGGCATTTGTCCAAACTACCATCAACTCATTCAGGCCAAACTTCACATTGAATCAAAATATCCCCACAGAGGTGTGGAGGAATGCCTGTGGCTGGATTATACCAAGCTTGGCTCAAGTTATCCCAAACTATTAAATAATATAGCAGTGGCCTCTTAGGCAGACCCAGAGCAGTGTGGTTGAAGAAGCCTGCAGCTCACTGAGAAATGTGTTGTTCTTAGCTGTGGCCTGAGAATTGGAAACATTAGTTATAAAGTAGACAAAAATGTAAATAGAGGAGCAATGTGTTGACCACTGCAGGCAAACACAAGGAGCCAGGGGAACAGAAAGAACTGTAAGTCTTTGTTCAGATGCTGTGACACGGCTGACCCCAGCGTGGCTCAGGACAGAGATCTGCTACAGGCCATCCAATAACTCATAGGAAGTAGAAGAAACTTTAAAAAGGCATTTGTACAAGATATCCAAACGAGGAGATATGGTGGAAGTAGGAGATTTCAGTTACCCAAAACTGTGTAGAAAAAAACAATAGGGTAACTTATAAACTTTAGTACATAACCAAGGTTTTCAGCAGGAGTTAAAGAGTGAAAAGATCCTGAAAGTTTTCTGTGTCAGAATATTAGAGCAATCTACCTCTATGCAGAAGAACACCAGGCACATGGAGGTACTATTCCAGATGCAGCAACTTTCTGAGGACTTTGAAACGTGTAACACAAACCCTTAGCTAAGGAGAAGTACAAGAGAATAAGACAAACAATCAAGTACAGAAGCAAAGCTGCTACAGCACAGAAGGTATTTCACCTTAGGAAAGACATCAGCGAGAACTGGAAAAGGTTCTATAAATACATTTTAATTAGAGGAAGAAAAAGGAAAGTCTTGATCCACTGCTGAACAGGAAAACAGAGCAAGTAACAAATTTTGCAGAGAAGCTTGGCATATCTCTTTATCCAGCCCTTATTTAAAACAAAAAAAAAGAAACCTGCTGTTTGTGACCAGCTAATTGACCAAATTATTTTTAAAATGAGTAGAACTGCAGGTCAAAACAGGAAAAGCCCAAGTTTAAGAATACTTCAACGAGCTAACTGCACACAAGTCAGCAGGGCCTCATAGACTTCACCTGAACTTATTCAAGAAATAAAATTAAATAATCTGTGAATAGCTAACAATTATTGTAAACCAATTATTGTAAAGGATTCTTATAGAACAGGAGAACGGTGACTACAGTGCTGAACTTAAAAAAAGGAATAATGAGACCCCAGGAAGCTATAAACCACTCATCCTGGTTTCCCAAAGATCTGGAATGAGTTATTAACCCATCAGTTTGTTAGACACCCAGAATAACGGTATGATGACACAAAACAGTTCACTTGAGTTTGTCAAGAACAAATCATGTCAAACCTGTCTATTTCCCCCCTTTCCAACTGAGTATCTGACTCAAAGAAGAGCAAGTGGATGTGATTTTTCTTATCTCCTGATATGGTGGCATTAGGTATGAGCAACAATGCATTCACAATGAGATGGGTGCACAACTGGATGAACTTTACTCCAAAACAACAGTTATCAATTGTTCTATCAAATAGGAAGTTGTTCAAGTGGAATGCCTCTGGGATCTTTTCAAGGCATGTTTCTATTCTTTTCTAATGATGCAGTGGATGAAATCTGTGGTTACCATTAAAATTGAAGAGGTAACAAGAGAATCAAAGTTTGAGTATCAAAGCACAGAAATTATCTGGAAAGGTGGTCCACAATCAACCTGATTAAGTAACCACTAGGATAAAGTGCTACTTTCAGGGAGAAGAAACCAAATTCCCAACTAAAATGTTGGAAGAAATTTGCAAGCCATGGCATGGCAAAAGAAGGTCTGAGAGATGCAACAAATGTCAGGCTGGATTTGAGCTGGCAATGCAATGTCCAGACAAAAAAATATAGATACCTGAGTTGGATATATGAAGCACTATACATCAGACAAAGAAAGCAATTATTCAGCTCAGAATTTTGGCA
This sequence comes from Certhia americana, assembly GCA_018697195.1. Taxonomy (NCBI): domain Eukaryota; kingdom Metazoa; phylum Chordata; class Aves; order Passeriformes; family Certhiidae; genus Certhia; species Certhia americana. The sequence goes on from CM031862.1 coordinate 17,227,578, forward strand.
TGGAGGTTTCAGTTGAAAGATTTTGTCAAGTTTGGGGCATTTTACTTCAATAAAGATATAGATATACTAGCGACAATCCAGAGGAGATAAAGCAGTATGATCAGAGATTTGGAAAATGCAGCCAGTAAGATAGAAAGAATTGCACTTGTTTAGTCTATAGAAGATTGTTTAGTTTAGAGAAGATGAAGGTAAGGCAAGACTAATTCCTAAATGCACAAAAATCTCCAATAAAGATGACAGTAAGCAATTTTTGTTTTTGAAAGTATGGACAAGAAGAGATCACCTAAACACTCAGAAGGCTGCTAGAGCTGCAGCTTGGGCAGAGCTTTCCATCCATAGGTGCAGCAGAGTAGATGATTGTCCAACCTTCTTCACTGGAGAGCCCTGGGTGCAGGTTAGGGAAATACCTTCTAGAAAGGGAGAAAATACACTAATCTGAGCCCCAAGAGATCTCTCTCATTGGAAACCCTTCCATGCCTGAGGTTCTTGCAGCTTTGGGGCTTAGTAGCTGAGGGTGCAGGTGTGTAATTTCTGGTGTTATAATGCAATGACCCTGTTAGTGCTTTAATAGCAATGATTTTATATATAGTAATGATCAGTCTAAACAGCCCTGGTCCCAGCTGCCAAATGTTCTTGCCTATCAAATTCCTTCTGCTGCTGGGGAGGTAAGACAGATACAATGAAATAAGTTAATGTTCGCTGTTTTTTTAGATTAGTACAAGCATGTCTTGGCAGAAATAAAATCAGTGTTGATCTCTGTATAAGCACTAAGTGTGTGTCCATTTTTATGGTCCCAGGCAGCCTGTCAGTGTGCCAAATCTGCATGAGGTCACAGCCCAGGGACACTTCTGCCTCCAGCTTTCCCAAATGCAATAAGATGGATTTGGCTGCATCTCAGCCAGGATTCCCAGGATGTTCAGCCAGGGCACCCATCTGCTCCAGCAGGACCACAGGGGGAAGTGAGGGAAGCACTTGAGTCACTTGTGGGTGCAAGGCCCATGTTGCAGCCTCTCACAATGGCACCACTCTGAACCTCTGAGAGGAGCAGAGACTCCCTGAGATCCCATCCCTCCCAGCAGCTCTGTCACTCAGACCCCACCATTTGGAAAGGGCTCAGAGCTCCCCAGCCACACTCTATGCTCCACAGGATGGCACACTTCCTGCCCACTAATTGCACACAGGAGGGTCTAGAAACAAATGTCAACTTCCAGGCATGACAAAAGGGGAAGGGGAGTGAAGAGAAGCTCCATCAGAATCATCCACCTTCAAGAATCTTTAGTAAATGCACACAGCCTGGCATAATTTGTCTCCATCAGCTGTTATTCCCTATGTCAGAAAAACAGTGTTCACAAAACCTGGGCTAAATTAAATCAATTAGCTGAAACTGTGTTCCACTTTCTTTTTTAATATGCTTTTTTGCATCTCTTCAAAATTTATAACCTAATACAGGTTTTTTGTTCTTTTATTTTTATTTTAAAATTTCAGAGGTGGAATTTTGCAGCTCATTTATTTTAGTGCCACATTTTGTTTTCTTAACTGCTCGGGTCTTGCACATCTGGTGAACAAGCAACATTTTGTGGGGGCCCAGTTATTTCCTGTGAGGCTCTGATGTGTTTTGTACTATCACTGCACCGGTCTGCAAGTGACACTGAGTTAAGGTACTCAGGCTGCTTTCCTGTCTTGAATGCTGTAAATCAGTGCCAAAAAAATAAGGGCGTCAGGAAACTAATGAAGAGGAGAAATGGCAGCAGTCATCAGAACAGATGCCTCCAGGTGATGGCCAAAGATAGTATTAGGGAAATGATGGAAATCGCTGCAAGGAACTCAAATGGGACAGTATCATCAGCAGATAATTGAATTTTATAGTTAAATTAGAGCTGTTCTAACATAGACACAATTTTGGATTTCACAGTTAAAGCGCAGTTCCGTTTTGCAATGAAAACAGGAATTCAGCTTCTTTGTTGTGTTTGAAAAATACAATCTCCTCTTCAAATTGGCAGCACTTATCCCTCTGGGTACAAGATGAGTGGTTGGGTAATTTGTTAGTGTGTGATTTGCAATTAATTAGAAACGTGGTCCTTTAAGAAATCTGTTCAAATTGTTCCTTTGTTTGAAACATCTCAACAATGAAATAATACAGACCATAAAAAAGCTCCATCTAGTCAAAATTCCCTGAAATTACATACAGGCAATAGCTGAACAAATTATTTGCAATTAAAAAAATTTTAAAAACTAATTGCAGACAGAGAATACTGTGACTTCAGTGAAAGCTCATCCAATCATCTGGTTTCCTCCAGAGAGAATCTACACATGCTAATCCCATTGGCTGTAAGGATTTATGTTTATTAGTCCAAATAACTTGGTCGTGGGTAAATGTATCAAGAAGATATTACTTGGACAGTTCTTTTAAATTTTTGCATTGAGAAGGCTCCCCTCAGCACTGCTGATGCAGTGCCTATTTAAAAGGCATTGCTGAATAACCTGAGAAAATAAAACTGGAGAACATTGAAGTAGTGTGACCCTTTGTCCTGTCACTCAAATACCACCCTCAGTTCCATCACTAAACTGCTGGTTTCAACCTGTGGCCTAGAAATCTATAAGATGCTTAAGAAACAAAATTTCAAAGGGGTCCCCAAACAGTAACTAAGAATTAACCTATTGCAGAAGACCCAAATTTTCCACATACAGGAAAATTTCATACAGGAGTACATGTTTCCTTTGGAATTTTTGGTTCCCAAAGTGAAAACCAAAATTAAATAAACCATTAGCACATTTGATTCATGAGTCCTCATTATCTGTTGGGTATAGCTCTGGTAGTCTACATCGACTGTAAAATCCTGGCACAGAGCTAGATAAAGAAAGCAGCTGTAAAAAGCAGGATATATTAAAAAAAATAGAGGTGTTCAGGGGATATCAACAGAAAAAAAAAAAAAAAAAAACAAAAGACAAACCAGCAAGACAAATCATATCATATTATCCCTGGAGAAGAAATTAAATGAGTTCCTTTTATAGCAGCTGTGGCTGAAATATCTTCAGTGAAGGACAGAAGTGTCTTTGGAAGCAGGACCCTTCCAGGCCTGTGCAGCCAGGACTGTCCCTCTGTCACATGCAAAGGAAGAGTTAATTGAACTGATGGCAAGGCTGAGACAGCTGCTGTTGCAAGTGCAGGAACACCACACCACAATTCACAATTCCAAGAACCAAGGACTTGCTTGAGTTCTGGTAAGAAACCTTAACAAAAATTTTAGAAAATCACAAAGATTCTGACCAGACAGAAAAATGGTTCATCTGGGTAGTTTTGTGAAAGCTGTTAGCAATACTTCTACGACTGTTGCCAATTCATAAATGAAAATGTAGTTCAGAAGCAAAAGAATGCTTCTGTTTAGAAGAAGATGAAGCCAAATATTGTTTAACATTTAAACAGACTCATTTTTTCCTTTAAGAAAACAACCCTTTGGTGTTTATCCCAAATCCATAAATATCTCTGATTCTCCCTCATTTGAACAGTAGGATACCATTTGCCAAAAAAACTTATCTTGCTAAATCTTAAAATAACTAACATCCAAAAACATCAAACCAAATGGTCACTCAGACATGAACCGCATCCAAAGATTTAACAAAGAACTAATACGGGAATGACCCAATGCCTGGGAAAGAAAAGCAGTCACTGAACGGGCAGGATCCCTGCCAATCCCAAAGCACAGGCACCCAGCAGTGAGCCTCACCAGGGAGCCAAGCAGCCTGCACAGCCTGGAAACCTCAGCCAGGAGGGGGAATCAGGAAGGAAAGGAGGAGCTGCAAATCTCCCATGACAGAGGGAAGAATCCCAGAGCTGCTGAAGCTGGTGCAGGGGTGTAAACTGGTATCTCTGCATTATCTGTTAGGAAGCACTGCCCAGCAGAAAGTGTGGGAGGGAGCTCTGGAAGCTCTTGCCCCCTGGCAGGAGGGGTGCAGGCACCATGGCATGGGGCTGGCTGCAGGGACCCCATCTTGGCCTCTGGGATGTGGCCCTCTGACACACTAAGGGTTGGCAGAAGGAACAGGGATCAGGAAGTCCCAAGTGGCAGAGAGGTGGCATATGCAGGTGAGCAGTAGTTGGGACGCAAGGGGAAAATCTGCACTGGGAATTGCCACAGTCAAGAGAGCGGTTGAGGGTGCTGCACATGGGTGCAGGGATGCAGGAGTGGGTTGGGAACCTCAGGAGCCCTAATTTTCTTCCGGTTTAATATTGTTCTGGAAATGTTTATCCTGGGGACTAAAACAAAGACGTTTGTTTTTTCTCCATGCTTCTGTTAGGAATTCCTCTGGATTTCCTATCCAAAAATAATAAGAGGTTACAGAGGATAAGACATTTGAATGCTCTTTCTGCTCTGAGAGCTGACAGAGAGCCGGCAGGAGGTGTGAGTCCCCCCAGGGCTCCCTCCCAGCATCTCCTTGCCCGGACTGTCCCAGCTGAACTTCCCATTTTTTGGAGAACAGGGTGGCCAAGGCAGGTGTTCCTCAGGTCGTCCCCATGGGAACACGAAGCTGCATCCAAGAGTTGGAGGGGTGATCTAGGCAGTCACTTCCTGTGTGTACAGTTCTGGCAGCAATTCTGCACAGAATTCAAGGTTACAGTGCTGAGCAAGATTCTATAAAAGCTAGCATCAAGACCACTCAAACCCAGGAGATTATAAAATAATGTAATAATATAAAATAATCTCCTGGAAGCAAACTACAGGTTGATGTGACTCTGTCTTTGGGTCTGGCAGCTGGGCCAGTGTTGAGGAATTGCACAACAAAGTAGGTCACAGGCTTCCAAAAGACCATTTTTTCCTTTAAGCTTATGAGAAAATGATGATTTATGAAAATCAGCTTGAAGCAAGGGAGTCATTCTGATAATAAAACCTCGAAAGAGTATGGAGGGCTCTGTCATTACAGTAATGGGCCCCAGATAAGTGCTTCATCAAGAAGACTATACATCACTACTACTTAAAATGCGCTGAAAAGATGGGGCAGGGGGAGAATGAATGGCATCTGCTACAAAAATAAACTAGACCAGAAATGGTGCTCAGGGTTTTTGTATTTTATATCACAAAATACTCCATTTTGAAATACAGTTAAGCCAAACATGCATTTTTCACCTCCTCTCATCGCCTCACAGTGCAACTAAAATGCAAAGACCTGAGTGCACCCTGCAGATCAAGCCTCCTGCTGGTGAGGTGGCCACCCAACCCCAGGAGTGCCACAGCCATGCCTCAGGAGTGTGCCCAAGGCACCCAGCAACCCCCAGCAGTGCTGGAGGTCTTGCTACTATGAGCTGCAGAGAGAAGCAATTTCCTGCCTTGTTTAAAAGCACTGAGGTGGCCAGTGAGATGCTGAAGAAAAGTAAACACAGCCTTGCCTGGCACAGCACAAAGAGAATCGGGTCCCTTGCCTTGTTTTTTCCCCTCTGCCCATGCTTGCAGCTCAGCTATGCTGCAAAAGAGGTTAGGATGCGACAAACTGCTGCAGAGCTTTGTTTTGCTCAGGTGTTTTGTTAGATTTATGCAAAGAAAAACACTATTTCTTGGATTTTTGCATGGCTGCCTCAGTTGCTGCAAGCCTTCCCCAACAAGTGGAAACTTTTCTCAGCTTAACCGTGGACTGTTGCTCAGTCATGAAAGTGGAGGAGAAGCAGAGCCTGAACAGAGGGAAGGCATGCTGGGGAGTGCAGGCTGCTTGGAAGCTCAGCTGAGAGATAAAGGGAAACAGCCCTCCTGGGACTTCTGACCATCCTGGGAGACAACCAGGACATGGAAGAGCCCTGCCTGAAACCCTGGGCATTGCTTGCTCGTGGGGCAACAGTTTTGTACTCAAATAAGTGGATACAGACAAATGAAGGTCAGGCTCCAGGCCAGACTGTTTCAGTGCTGCTTTCCAGTGCTTGCACTGGCCTGGCAGTGAGGGAAGGGGAAAGCCTGGGGTGACAATTACAGTGGGTGTTCATTCTGTTATCAGGTGCCACACGAACTAAGCACAGGTCCTCTCACTAGGCTGCACACTACTGTACAACTACATCTGGTTTGTGGCTGTCTAAAATGTTTCTTACAAGTGGTGATCTTCACCAACAGCAAATTTTTATTCAGAATTTACGCAGAGCTTTTGCAACTTTCTTCCAAAGTAAAATAAATGTAACAGCTGGTGCGCCTGTAGCTTAAGAGGGCGATAAAAAGAGGAATAGAGTATCTCTGAAATGAAATTTCCTTTGCAGCACATGCACTGGGTCCAACATAAAAAGACACAACAGAAAGTTTAATTTAAAACTAATTTATTGGTGAAATGTTATCAGAAGCCCAACGAAGACAAATAAATCAACATGACACTGGGAAAAAGATCAGCTGGTGAGGATGAAAGCTACCAACATAACAATCCACAGATGGGGGAAGAGCTACACAAACTGGAGTACATCAGCAAAGCCAGAATTAAATGCTCCCTCCTCAACTTTTCAATCCAAAATTAAATCATTTGAGGTTGAAATGCTGATGTGTGCAAATACTTATTCCTTTCATGAGAAGAAAATCCTGAATTTTTGACGATGAAACTCTCCCTTGACCCAGTGCTTCTCTTTCCACTCCCTAAACCTTCTTCCTCCCCTTCTGTCCCCCCTTCCCCTCACTCCCCCTCCCATTCTGCAAAAACACAAAGTTACAAACAAGGAACAGCAAAAAGAGAAGGGACACTTTTGGGGTATGTTGACTGAACTTCACTAATGCCAGGTTTATGTATTTCTTCTTATTACAGCAAGGTGTTGGTTCCTTGACTGCTTCCAATGGTTCCTTGACTTCCCTAAATCAGAAGACTGTGAACATTGTTTTGTTTTTCTGGAAGGAAGGTCCAGATAAATTAGCAGCACAAAAAAGAGGGTGACAAAAAAGTTTTTTCTGGCTCAAAGTTTGTCCATATACTGTCTCAAAAGAAGAGATGGGCTCTTGGCTGAGGACTTTGCCAGAAGTCCAGGGTTTGCACACAGAGACCTTTCCTTCCATGGTCTGATTCCTCCTGTGCTCAAGGCAGCAGGATTTGTGGGCTCCTTTACAAATGTGCCTGAATCCATTGCCAACCTCTGCCTGAAACATTCAGTGAGGTCCTGTATTTTGGGTGGCTGTTTTACATTACAAATTTTTGGTTACTCTTTGTTGATGTTTCATTGGAGAAGAGTCAGAGTGTTTGAGAAAACAATTTTCTCACTATTCTCTTTGGGACCAGAGGCATGAGATGCTGGACCTCCTTGAGGAGCCCCTGCTGTCCCAAAGTCTGCAGCCTACACTTGAGAGAAGGTTTTAATTTTGCATGAGGCACAGTCACTTAGTGAAGCATTGCACAGCCTGCATTTTGAAGAATGTATTTTGTTTTAATGACCACAGAGTTAGAAACAGCAGCTCCAACTCAGCTCATGCACGATCAGACACAATTGTATTTAATCAATGATTTAACTCTGGTCTGAACCAGAGCTCCAATCTGCCCTCATTTTCTTTCCTATACTGTAACAAATTATTCCTATTGACTAAACAGAGTGTGCCAAAACTCCTTATGCCCTGATTTATGCGAAAGGATTAGCACGATATTGTCTGGCTTTGAGGTCACTCAGCTCTTTTTCTTGTACTTCAGCATCTGCATTTATTCCTATTCTGTACCAATTAGCACAAAGGGAAGCAGGATCCAGCCATGAAGGACAGCCCCTCTGCTTCACATCATCCACTTCACCCAGACTCTTCTTGTACAGCTTCCTTTCCAGAAAGGACACTCAACCCCTCCTGAAAATAATCAACTAACAAGCAAAAAGCGACAAAACCTCTCACTTGATGTGTTTGTTTCAGAACAGCAAAAACATGCAACAAAAAGAATTCTGCAGAGCACAAGATTTTCAATTAAAGTAGGACTGGTTTGTTCTAAAACAAACTGACTAACCCTATTGGAAAAAAAAAAAAAAAAAAAAAAAAAGGAGCTAAAGAAAAGACTATCTCTTTCTTGAAAAATGATTTTATCAGTCCTAAGGGGGAGTAACTGTCCAGGACAGCTGTTCAGACAGGGTAGATCAGCAGCTCCCTAATGCTGATTTGTGCCAACTGAACTATTTATGGACCTCACTGGGCTTAGTGGTGAAAGAGGGGAAGTTGCCATTGACAGGAGTGTGAGATGAAAGAGATGCAGATTGATAAGGGGCAGACTCCTTGAGGTATCTTGGGTTTTATTTCTGTTTTTTTGATGAAGCATCTCTTCTCCAGATAGGCCGCATTAATATAGCTCTGTTATAAGAGCTTTCAACAAATACTTCTCTAGGATAAAAAGAGTTAAATGGTGTTCTCTGGAAGAGTTCCTTGTCCCTCTACCCTTTCCTTGGCACCATGCATCCTGTCTGGTATCCCTTTGAATTTCATGGTAAATCTGTTTGTGTAGCTAGATTTACACAGGGGTTGTTTTTTGTGAATGAGGAAAAGCTAAAAAATGCTGTAATTACAGTTCTGTTTTCAGCATGGTGAGGTGTTTCTGGCAGGGGAATGAGCCCTGCCACATAAGGTGAGATGTCTGCAGCAGCTCCTGAGGCTCCATGCCCTGGCACTGCTTCTGCCAGGGAGTTGTGCCCTCTCAGGACACATTGAAAAATCTCAGAGCCAGAGGAGTAAAGACATGTCCAGACCTTGGAGACTGAGTCTGGATCTGTACTAGGGCAGATTTCACTCCAGGAGAGAAATGGCACCCTTTGTAACTGGAATCCACCTCAACAGGAGAAGATGATGTTCAGCATAGCTCATGTACATCCCAAAGAACAAGTGAAAGAGGCTTGTCCTCTAGACCAGGAGGACATTGTTTTTGTTAGAATGCTGTCAGTAGCAAAAATAAGCCTGGGAAAAACTGGTTTTCTTCATAAAACCAATAAATCTTAAAGCTAAGATCTGTAATTTATCTAGATCTGTGATTGTATTTTGGTTTATTTCATTAAGTAAACACCACCAGGCACCTTTCACTATAGTTCTAGCACACCACCCTGCTGGAACACAAAATCTAACCAAAGCAATCTTTTGTCTGCTTCTTTTATAAACATGACTTTGCATCAAAGTGAAAAGAAAAAAAAAAAATGTGTGAGATAAACTAATGCCAGACTATGCTGCAAGTACTGAGCCTGAGCAGTTTCTGGAAGCTCAAGTTCACTGGAGATAACAATATGAAATAATTAATTTCAAGGTACCAGCTTCAAAATCTCTCCCCTCTTATTTGGATCAATATTTTCATCAAACCTTTTCAGTAAAATTACTACTTGATTGTAAAAAAGCTGTGTGCCTACTTCTGGATCTGAGAAATTATATAACCTGAAGAAAGATTCCTTTGGTTTTTCAACTACTTTCTACTAAAGTCATATAAAGGGAGATGCTGAGGTGAGAGGAGCAGGTGTGAATCACAGATACTATGCACACAATGTTATTAGCTGTCCACATCTAGCCTCACCATCCTTGATTAAATTTCATTCTTACTTCTGGAGTAATTTCCAGATTTCACTGACTGCTTTCCAAATTCATTTCTACTGAAGCATCCCAGGATCGTGGACAGGCTTTTCATCTCTTGTGATGGAAAATGTGGTGTAATTTCAAGCAATTAAGGAAAGACATTCCCTAAGTGGGGCTGAGGGGCTTGCATCCTACTTTTAGACATCCATCTCCCAATTTTCACATCTTTTGCAACACCATCACTACAAGGAAGATTGATGTATCACAGACAGCTTTGCTGGCTGCTTCCTCTATATTGGCATTTTCCCAAGGAGGAGCAGGTGGCACTTTTGATGTTACAATAATTCACAGTGAAAAAGAGGAGCCTGCAGATGGACCTGTCGAGGCACTAGTAAATTGCCTGCTAACAGATGCATGTTCTCCAAGCATCGCCTGGACACATGATAAAGAGAAATGTAGGATCAGATTGCAAAGCAACCTCTTATCAGGTGATGTCTCCTACTGATATCACACAAGACCCCAGCTTCTGAGTCTTCAGCTAATTTGTATGGGATGTTTTATATCTGATGAAGTTTAAATGCTGCAGTCCTAGGTGAGCTGTTCTGCACACTTGGCACAAGCTGGACGCACTATGATGGGAGGACAGCTGCCCATTGGGTTTGTTCTTCTAACTTGTAGCATGTTAGAGAACACATACAGGGGCTGTGAGTCTCTTTAATTTCAGATTTTTTCCATTGTACTTTATGAGACAAACATATTTTATTTCAAACAAAAAAGTGAGCCTGAAGGGGATTTCATCTTCAGATGCTGCTGTGGCAAAGATTAAATGCTGATCTAAGTCTGGGCTCTTCAGAGTCCATTAAAAAGTACTCACTCACTGTGAAGCCATGAAGTTCAACCCAGAAATCAGATTTTCTCTCCCAGACAGGATTTCTACGCTGGTGTAATTTCAATTCATTGACCAACTGCAGTTCTACTTGGTGAAATGCAGATTACAAGGTGAACAAGGTCCTGGCACTGAATGCCATGTTTTGAATGGGTTTTAATCTCTAACCTTTTTCTCAGGGCTTTCTTTAAGATCTCTTCAGCCATTCTGCCATCAGTAAAAAATTTATACACATATGCAAGGACAAGGTTTGGTCTTAGTAGTTTTTAAAGACTGGGATAACAATAGAAGTTTATTTTAAATCCTAGACCCAGACTGAGAAAGAGTAGTCTTATCATGCTGCTTATGATAGCAAATCTCCATAGACACAAGGCTTAGACAAGGGACCAAAATTCTACTCTGTTTCTCAGACTCTCCAACAAAAATGAATGGCAGAGAGCCATGCCCAGAGCCTGGCAGCTCTCTACATTCTGTCATCAGAAGTCTCTAGCATAACTCTTTAATGCTCTGCAAAAACCACCATGTAGTGCTCTGGAATGGCTGCTCTAACTTGGAGAATGGGAAGGCAGTAACAGGAACAAATAATGGTTAATGCTACTACTAATGTAGTCAGAGATGCAAGACAATGGAAGCAACCACTTCTCTCTTTCACGACTTGCATCTGCTCATAAAAAGCAAAAAAATGTGTTGTGCTCACAAGGATGGTCATATGATGTGTCACAGCACTCCAATGTACCTGTCATGGGAAAGCAGGGAATACCATCTTTAACAATTGAAGGCCCAGAGGTCTCTTCCTCTGATAGCTTAATGCTTTCCCGTGGCCCAGAGACATCACCCACCCCTGCTCACTGTGAATGAACTTGCTGTAAACAAATCAGTGACTGGCTCCAACAGGCAGTGGGAAATTTCTGTGGTATATAGGTAGGTCCTAACACTGGCAGACAATGTCTACTCAATGCAATCTGCATGAGGTAGCTGTGTCTCATATTCTGTCCAGTACCTGCCCTGGATTCTGTGCCTAGGTTCCTCTGAATAGCCCAGGAGGGCACTCTCTCTCTCCTCAAGGCACAGGATGACCTCACATTCCCTGATTATCATTACCTACATTGCCCAGTTTCTCTGTGTACACTCTGCTTTCACAGCCACTGCAGCAAACTGAGCTTCTCCAGAGCCCAGGTTCCCAAACACGTGATGCCAATTTGTCACTGTTACTGGTACCCCACCACCTAATCCATTCAGGCTTTCTCCATCTGTCCCTGGTGATTTACTGCACCAGAGCATCTCAGGAGGCCCCATGACTCCTTTCCCTGCGATTCTCTTAAGATCATAAAGTCACAACATCCCCCCCAAAAAAGGAGGAGGCTTTTCCCTTTGATGGTGAGGCAGTTCCAGCACTGACCCAGCCCACCTGTATCTCACAGGCATTAGGTGTAGGACTGTCCAGGCCCAGTGATGTGGGGAAAGGTACCAAAGTAACAAAAAGCTCTTCCTCATCTGCAGATGAGCCACTTGCAGAGCTTGGCCATTGTAGGGGTTACGATTGGAAAGGCGACCCCACAGCTATGCGCCATCCAAGTGCAGCACCAGGCTACCAGTTTCTAATTGGTCTCTGCAAAGTGTCCTTGTAACCTTGTTTCTGGCCAGGGCCACTGGGGATCCTGCGCTGGGAGAATTGAGTGGGGCATTTTCCTGCCTGACAATAAAATCTATTCTAATTACAATTCCCTGCACATACACTCTCTGAAGGACGGGAAAAAGCTTCTGCCGCTTGAGGTCAGGACTGAAAAATTATCTGGTGGGCTCTGGGAACACCTGCTGTAGAAGGTTTTCACAAGAGCAGAGGTGGCAGGAAGATTGATGACGACCTTGTAGCACACACCTAAAGAAGGAACCTAAAGAAAAACCTGTGTTCTGGGTTTGGAGCTTGCAGAATGTGCAGCAAGTTCAACACCATGTCTCCAACCAGCCTCGGTGGTGTACAAAGAAGCAACAGTCCCCAGGCTCCATGGGAGGAATCATTCATCAGAGCTCCACAGAGCTCTGCACAGCCAAAACCACTGCAGTGGTAGGTCCCAATCCCCAGTACTGGGGATCCTTCTCCCCCTCACTGCTTCAGGGGGTCCCAAGGGAAAAGAACATTTTTCTAGTCGACACAGTGAAAGACTTTTAAATTAAGAAATTTTCATCTTCCTTTTAAAATTCTAATGGGAAATCCAGAGGTAACATTCATATTATGTTCTAAACCATTACAACCCCCCCTAAATTTTAGGGGAGTTTTAAAAACATTTAACTTTGACAAATTTCTGGTTTGGAAGACATAGAATGGAGAAAAGAGTAGAAATTAAATTAGAGCACCTCAATCTTATCTATTCAATTGCAATTAATGTTAAGGAAATTAAAGAACAGAAAAAAACCCTAAGTTTGAGATATAAAAATATTTTTAATCTTTTTGAAAAGAAATAAAACTAAATCTAGTATGATGTAGATTTACATCAACATCAAGAAATTTTCTCAATGAAAAAGGTTGTAAATTTCCAATTTCTGTTACTGCTCAGATATACATCTGCTTGGCCAGATGAATTACTCTTCAAGTAAGGAAAGGAGGCACACACCATATTAGCAGTTCTCACAGCATCCCCAGAAGTAATTTTCAGCTGAACAAACCTGCAGCTTCTGAAAACATTTTAAGATATTTTTACAGAAAAAGTGTCTAAGCATTTATTATCCTAGACCAAGGTAAATAGAAATTCTATATAAATGATCACTATACAGGGAAAACCCCTGAAACATCTATAGTTTTTCTCCTTATGCCGTGTATCATTCCCAGAGTGGAAGCCAGTTGTGCAGTGGTTTTCTCATGGTGAGAGCAGGATATTGGGTTTCAGGACTCTTGGGTTAAATTATTGAATCTGCCATTGATTTGCAGTTTGACCTTGGGCAAGCAATTTAAAGGGAAATATGTAATTATTACTTTCATTTGGCCAGGCTGACTTACTGTCTATGGCTTTGGAGCAATTGCTACTTTGTATTAGACTGAATGGGAGGGAGGAGGTCTCCTTTTTGCAGATGCTTTTTCCTGTTTCAAAGGGTTTGAGGGATTTAACTTCCCTATTTATGTACGGAATACCCAAACAATCCAACTAAGAAGATGAATAATCTGGATCCTAGAAGTGGTTTTGCATGTACTGCAAGCTGCATTCTTGAGCACTCAATTTAAACAGCATCCCTTTGGTTTGAGCTGTGGTACACAATTGTCTGTGTGCATTGCTGGGACATCAGTGCTCAGAGGAACAGCAAAGGAGGAGCAAACCACACAAACACACAACCGATGAGGAACTTTGCCCTGTGTAATGGTTTAAAGAGATATAGTGCAAAACAACCCTCAGGGATCTGGGGGTGAGAGGAGTTAATTGGGAAAGGATTTGTTTTAACAGTTAACGTCCAAAATGAAGAGGTTAAGCAGAAATCATCCTCAGAATTATTAAAAACATTAATTTTCCAATAGTTTCAAATAAAACTGATTTCTGGATTAAAAGATTTGACCATATGTGGGTTTGAGCATTTTGTTGGTTTATTTAGCCCAGTAGCAGTTTCAAAAATAAGAAAATTACCATGTTTTACACTTTCAAGTGGTTACATTGAGAACAACATAAGAAAGGCTCATATGTTCTGTCCCAGATTTAGACATTTTCAGAATATTTCAAGATGGAAATTTTAATTCTGAAAAATGTTGAGGGGATGAATACTTCATTTTTTAACAACGTGGTTAAAAGAAAGTTCAAAGTTAAGGTAGTCCATAAGTTAGGATTTGTTCTATCTTTTCTGTAGCCTAATGGGACCATGTAAAATACAATATAGTGCTTATATGTCCTGCAGGATTATTTATTTTGAAGCTTAGCTGAGGTTTATAAAGTGCTCAGAGATCCTCTGATGAAAATGCAATAACTATGTCATCATCATCATCATTGTTATTATTACGAATATCATTATTTTTATTCCCCTGGTGAAATAAGAAATCAGTTTGTAAAGATTACAACAGCTGCAGGGAATGTGCCTCAATAACTTCTCTGTGTTTTGTACCACTGCCAAGACAGGTTTATAAAATGCTGCAGGAGTAACCGTGTTCCGAGCTAACAGAAGGAATTTGCTTGGACTGTCAAATGTTTGCCCAATATGACAAATAAAACTAACGAGTACACTGTGCAGCATTTTTCTTTCAAGGGATGCATAAAAGTCTTTATGTAAATGCCCTTTTTAACCTCAGACAAGCATTTATATTTTTTAGAGGCATGCAAGGTGCAGTTATTACAGGTGTGAGATTTTAAGGGTGAGGTCTGGCAAATGCCATAACCAAGAGGTCCCATAATGACAGCAGCAGCTCATGGTTTGTTACTAACCCTAGATATGGGCTGGGGTAGTGACTGAAGCCACAGTTATCACAATAAATCTGGCTCTCCAACAACCTGAGGGGGTGTTTGTCTCACACAAGGGTAGACATGGCTGTCCTTGGCAGGAGAAGAGGTCTTGAGTATTCTTGTAGGAATTAAGAGAGCACATAACTTCCCAGAAAATTTTCCCATAAACTCTTCATGGTTTAAGTGTCACATCCTGAATTTCTCACTTGCAATTAACTGCTACTTGAGTGGACATTTATCTGACAAGTTAATCCATCACTATCACACGGGAGGAGAAGGCAGCAATGACTGAGGATATGAAGCAGAAAAGGTGACCAGAAGTGAGGGCAGTAATCTGAATCTTAAAAGCCAACCTCTGCTCTGACACAGACTCACAATATGACCTTGGTCAAGTTCCTTAATCACTGGGTGCACCAGTTGTCCAACCATAAATTGGAGTGAAAAGTGCTGCCTGGCTTCCCTTCCAAGTGAGGATCAATGCAAGACATTTTGTTAGGAGTTCAAAGAAACTCTTTTACATGGAAAGAGTTTTGCTCGCTGGGTATCTGAATTGGAGGACAGTTCTGAAAAGAGGCCAGTGGGATTCATTCAGGTGAAGGAATGTTTAAGTGTCGGCAGATGGAAAATTCTCCTTCTCTTTCTAAATTAGATGTCACAAACAACGGGAAAATTAAATCCACTTCCCAGGATATGTCCCTGCACAGGAAATTCATTGGAGGGGTGTTTCCCTGATAAGAGCTTTCCCTGGGAAGAAACTGAGTCTGCCTTTTGTAAGTGGCTCTGAAAAATAACTCCCAGAATCCAGATCCTGTCAAAATTATGTGAGAACGTGAGACGTTTTACTATCAAAATATTTTGGCTTCAGAAACAAGCAAATCTTTCTGCCTCGTTATGAAAAGAAGCAGGGAAATGAAGTGGTTTTCCCAGTGCCACGGACTGCTGTGGCAGTGAGCAATCATTTCACTTCCCTCTGTCACTGAGACCTCACAAGCTCCTGGCACCCCACCCTCTCTCCTACCACTGCCTCCTGCCTGCTGCTGGAAGACTCACTGCTCACTGCCCAGCTCACAAATGATTGTTGGAGCCTAAAAGCCTTCACCTTTTATGCCTAAGTTCCTCCTGATAAAATTATGCCTCACTGGCTCTATTAAAAAAAAAAAAAAAAAAAAGGTGTTACTAGGGCTTATGCACTTAAATGTCACCCGCTGGGTACAGTGGCAAGTGATGGGATCTGTGGTGAAGCTGTGGTGGTGTGCTGGCACCTCACCTAAGTAGGCACACAGTTTATCTGATATTTATTCCTGCAGCTCTGTTTTCCATCCAGAGATAGCATTAGCTTGTACCTGGCTGAGCTTACTTGTGATGTGGCCTGCCCTGCATTGCCTCATAAATAATTTACACTTGTCAGATTTTTTTTTTGACCCAGTAATTTGTTGGTTTTAAATGGGTAGTTTCTTAATTTCTTGCTAGCTTTTAAAAGTTTTTCTTCATTAACTGGAAGTTACAGCTATAGTTTCTCCCCAATCCTTCTGTTTGAAATAGCATAGCCAGATGTTTTCTTCTGAAGTTTTGTTTCAAGAAGTTTCAGTGGTCTTTCCATGACAAAATTGTTCCCAGCACCTTGTAACATGTGAGCTCTGTGGAAGAGGGGAGTACAGCATTGTGTTTCTCCTCCCCAGGCCCAGGAAAGTGGATCAGGCATCATCTCTGCAGCTGCACTGGACACCTCCCTGTGCTGTGCCATAGCAGACACAGGCTTGCTCCAGGGGATGGAGGGTGGGAGGGGGGTGAGGCAGTGTTTGTGCAGCCCACAAGAGGATGTACACTCATCCAGGTGGCACCAGGACAGCAGCAAAACCCACAGAGCTAAATCCAGGCTTTTGCAAACCTTTTAAACTTCTGTCCCCTAAGACCTTTGAAGCCCCCAGCTTCAATTCCCCCAGCTGCTAATATAACTGCTGTTTCCCAGAGTCAGCAGGCAGCTGGAGAGGCTTCCTGAGGCTGCTGCCTCTGCATTAGCCCAGAGACCTGAGGGGTCCTGGTGCCCCAAGGAGCTGGGTTGGTGGCCTTGCCCATGCAGCCCCAGGACTGAGACCACCTCTGCCTGCCCAAACATGCTCAGTGCCCTGATTCTTTTGGGGGTGAGCACATGAGGGTCTCCCACTCAGGTCTGCTTCCAATCACCGAGCTGTGCTGAATGAAAGACTGCTCACATCGGAGCCAGAGCGGGTCAGGGGTGGCCAGGGCAGAGTGCATGAGAACTTCCCTCCATCCGGGAAAACACTTTTAATAGAACAAATCTGTCTCCTCACAGCAAGCAGCTAGCCCACAGCAGAGGGGAGGGAGGCAAAAGCAGAGGCTTCTCCAGCAGCTGTCAGCCTGCCTCCACAGCAGCAGCTATTACAGCTGCTTAATAGGAGCCACCCTCCCACGCGACACTCTGAGCTCTCCATCAGGTTGGAGACAAGGCCAGCCAGCCAGGGGCACAGCCCAGCCACTCTGCACACTGGTGTGAATGGGCAAAGAGGTTTGTATCACCAGGGGCCACAGTTTTTTCCTCTGCCAGACAAGGGTAGACCCATACTGGCATCCTCTGTGAAGATATGGCAGGGCTAAGAGCCTAGAGAATTTATGAGATGACAGTTTCCAGGCTCAGATTTGCTCTGATTGGAGTTAAATCCCCAGCCCTATATTAAAAATCATGTGGTCTGCAGAGCAAATCCTGCCTGGCAGGATGTGAGCAAGCTCCAAGCTCCATTTCCCAGGGTAAACTCCATGAAGCCAGCAGTTGTTCTAGCTTTGAGCCCTCTCTGTTACCAGTCTCAGCCAGGCAGAGCCAGGGCAGGTGCCAATGGACCGTCTCCTACACAGGGCGGGAGACTGAGTAGAGGCCACAGATTCTCTGAGATGTGAAAACTAGAAGAAAAATTGTGACCAACTGCAGTGCTGGTACCTAACTTACTGTCTGTGTCACACTTTTTCCTCACTTTTTGGAAGGTCAAGCTTTGTTGGCTCTGGCACTCAGCCCAGAGGTGGACATCTTTGTAATCAAGCGTTCATTCTTAGGCAGTGTTGTTTCTCACACACCAGGCACAAGCTGTCCCCTGAAGCTTAAGGGACAGTTGGATTTTTTTGATCCTTCAGAAGGTAGGGAAGTATCATAGACAAAGGGAGTGTAACAAAACCAGGACATGGATTTTCCATGGCCTAGTCAAGTGGTGCAATTACATTTTCAATTTGTTCTTAATAAAACATTCACCTGGGGTCTCTTGAACCTGAAGTTATGGGTGGTGATTTGTTTGGACCTACCCTGATCAGCTGAGTCACTCCAAGCTACTTACACCCCACCAGTGGGGAAGTCCAGCAGTTGGCCCTGGACATGGGAAATCAAAGGGTAAATGCACTCTATGAGACTTTTCATCTCAGCTCCAGTGGCACATTGGACATGTTGTATCATCTGGCCATTGAGGGCACCAAGGTGTTGAAATAAAGTAAAGAACTAACACTTAGGTGGTGAAATCTGGGTGAGCTCTGTCCATCTCTAAAAACATTGCTACTCCTATTTTAAAAGACTTGTTTTCATCAGCTGAAGTAAAATGATGAAGAACACTCCATCTGAGCCAAATTCCTACTGGCCACCCTGTTTTATCTAGGTTTGGGGAATTTTTCCATTTTAGATAAACAAATATTTTGTGGCTTCTTATTCACAGCAGCTGGACTTTATCAGCAGGTCACCACAGTGAGAAGATAAGGTGTCTCCTTCACTTGGTGCCCTAGTAGGAGTCTCACAATCCCAGGTTAGTTTATATGGCCATTAAAAACCCTCAGAAGTGATTTTGATCTCAGTACCTCTCAAAAAGCTCTATGGCTCAGAGAGCTCCTGCGCTAACAGAGGAAATGGGACTTCTGTGGCTCTGTCATGGATTAAAATTCAGCCATGCAGATACACCCTTAAACTGTTTTTATTGTCCTTCACATAAATTTACAAGGTGGAACCTCATAAATTTGCTGTCACTTACTCCTGTTCCCACCTTTCTTGCACCACCTTGCATCATGCAGTCCATCTCCAGCAAAGGACTTCTTGTTCCAGTCAAAATGGAAACTTAGGTCAGAGAAGCATTTCAAAAACCCTCAGTGATTTAGGCAAATTGTTTCTGTAAAAAGAAAGAAAAAGTAGAAGGAAAAGAAAAAATGTGAAGGGGAACGAGGACAAGGAAAAAAGTAGGAAAAAGGAAAAAGATATCCCTGTCTCCCCTAACTTCAAGACTTGAAATACCTTTGAAATCAAATCATAAGGAAATTTCATCCTCAATTGAAAGCATGGGGGTTTTAGAAATGTACTTATGAGAGATAATATTTCAAGCTAATATACTGACTTTTGAAAACGCAAACAAGATGTTATAAATATACTGCTGGATATTTTTAATGTTGTACAGCTCGGGTTCCTAAAACATTTCAGAAAGGTTCCTGCACAAAACGCTAACTTATCCTTGCGAGCTCTGTGTGTCTGACCGGGGCTGTGAAAAGCCCTGCCTGCTCTCGGTGTGGCCAGGAGGAGCCGTGTGTTCCCCGGGTGCTCACCGTGGCCAGCGCTGGACCAGCGGGACCGGTCCCTGCGCTCGGGGGCAGCTGGAGCGGGGAGCTGCTGATGCTGCGGCCCCGCGCTGCTCTGCACTGCCACCAGAGGGGAATCAGCCCAAGAACAAAACCATGGGCTCACCCCTGGCAATCGAATGCTACGGCTAGCACATCCCTTTTAGCAGGAGACTGCATGAAAGCTTTTCATAAGGTAAGGTAAAATGCGGCTGGGCTGAGGTTTCCTGGTAGTTTCTCTCCTCCCTTCTCTATTTTTTCACAGCACACCTTCCAAAAAGCAATGCTCTGTGCTCGGGAGTAAACTGAGGATATTAGGAAACAAGTTTCTTCTTGCAGAGGAAATACTGATTTTGCAGTAAAAAATTTAAATGTAACTCAAGAGCCTTGTGAAGACTACAGCAAGTTACTGAATCCTCCCTACTCTCTCACACCTCAGTGAAAAGAAAAGGAAAAAAGAAACTCCTATTGTACTGGAGAAACTTTGGACAGACATTTTGAGAGTTTACAGTTTTCTGACCAAAAATAGTACGTCTCGTAAGAAAGCATGTGCTTTCATCAAAATATCAGTGCTAGCAAATGCCAAAACTTTGTTCCTTTTCTCATAAAGCAGTCAGGGGGTGACAACCCAGCATCAGCATCCAGGCAGCAGGCAGGGAGCGGGGCAGAGCAGTAGTCCCAGGGGCAGGAGAGCTGCCATCGGGGCCAGCTGCAGGCTGCCTGGCTGAGCACATCCAAACAGCCTCTTGCCTTGGTGCTCTTCACAGCCTTGAGAACGTGGGCGAGCAAGACTTGGTCTGCTGTGGGCCCACTGGGATCACAGAATTGTGTGGGACAAAGAAAACTGCAGCCTTATTGATACCACTTCTGCTGCCTAAAACACCATCTGCATTCTCTGTACATATGTATAGACAGACACTCTATACTTGTGCTCCTCTGTGGAAAACACTGTTCCTAGGAAAAGTTCATCTTGACTGTTGTCTGTCAAAATACTTCCTTACTCCATTAATTACAACTCTAAGCATGTTTACATAGCAGCTAGCATTTGCGAAATGTTTTACCCATTAATACATACCCTAATTATTCACAGAAAATTATTTCTTTACCCAAAATTAGCCCTTTTTGTTTCCCTGACCTGCTTCCAATCAGATCATGATTACAGCAAACTTAATGAACGCTCTGCACAGGCACACTCCATCCTGTGGCTGGCTGGTAATTGTGTGATTGCTGTGAGTTTCACAGCTTTCCAAAATCAAAGCACTTTTGACAGGACAAATAAATCACCGGTATATCTCTGTTATGTCATGATTTTCTTTTTAAAAAGGGAGATAATTTGGGATTGAAAATTGACTTTCCGTAACTATCATGTAATTTTTAGGTGTTTTTTATTTTTCATCCAGCTTTCCCCACTCTAAAACCTTGGTTTTCCCTCAATTGCCCAATACTGTTTCAACCATGTATACACACACTTTATATATACTTAGAACTATCACAGGATGAATAAAGCAGCACAAAGCTCATCATGGGGTGAAGAACATACTGGCATCTGTTCTCTTGCTAAAGTAAAAGGCAACATGTTTAGTACCAAGCAGCCCTGAAAATACTCCAGTCAAAGGGCAAGAGCATTTGGTGAAGTAGAGCACTGCTGACAGCTTAGGCTGAAATTTGCCTCACATTGTGAATGTTTCAAGCCCAACAGGAGCAGCAGAAAGATGTATGTGCTGCCACTTTACATACAAATCCCCACAGCTGCCAGCTTTCCACCACAGCAGCTCTCAAATTCTGTTGTGCACATGAGGATGCTGCTGACAGTGAAGTGAGGGAGGAGTAAAGACCCATCATTCCTCAAAACCCTGCCATGCCAGAAAAAGGGGCAACAAGTATGTCACGCTGTACCTGGAGGGAATCCAAGCCTGCCACCTCCTAAATGAAGCTGGAGAGGACCAGGCTTGTTCCACTGAGAGCAGCTCTCAAGGGACAGCAGGCACAGGACAAAGCATATTGTTCAGCAGTTTGACTGGCCTTGTACCATCTATTCTTCTGTCCCTGACACACAAAGGCACAGGCGCCCTGTGGAACACAGCCCCACCAGCCTGGTGGGACCTGCACAGGGCGGTGGTGGGAGCAGCCCCTCGGCACATCTCCAGCCATTGGGGCACGAGGGGACGAGGAGCCACGGCGTGTGCACTCTTGTGCCCAGCCCTCCGGAAGAGAAGGAAACCAGTAGAGACAGGCAGCTAAGGGACAGGCAGGAGACAGGAACAAGGTCAGCACAAATGCAGGAACCCCGGTCTGAGCTGCAGACAAAGGTAATTCGACAAGCAGTTCTAAACTCCCGAGTGAGCAAGGGTTTTATTGGGAGAGCTCCCAGCGGGAAGTCAGCAGAGGCTCCAGGTCTGGCACCACTCAGGCCATCAAGGCTGGGTGTTGTCCAGACTTGCAGAGGGAGATCCCAAGCTCAAGCTTCGGGTGGCCAGGTGGAGCCAAGCCTTGGGAAAACGGCGGCACTGTCATCGGGATGCCTGGTGTGTCCAAAAGTGATTTAGATGCTTGTCAGCAGGAAAAAATAGACTTTCCTTGAACTGAACAAACACGCCTTTCATCTGGACACTGGCTGCTAAAAACAGGCAGCTTTTGGAGCAGTAAGGGTTGGATTTACTGTAAAGCTGTCCCCTCCCTGCTCCCCATAAAGGCAAACACCCACAGCTGTATGGGACCAGCATACATGGTGCCAGAGCAGCTGCACAGCTGTGCAGCCCCCAGGCTGCACCAGACAGCACTGGGATTAAACCCCCACTCCCCCTCCTAGGATTAAGCCCACCATTTATCAGTGGTTAATTAACAGATTACTGGGAGACTGAGAGAGTCTTTTTAGATAGATTGCACACTGGCCTGTTTGGCCTACAAACATAAAGCCGTTGGACTCGCTCTGGATCCGGTGCTATTTCACAGGGAGGTGGGAAGTGCACATAATCACCAAAACTTGACAATCGCAGCATTTTTCACAGATTTTTCCCACCAGAAAACATTATATGGGCTTTAAAGGTCTCCTCCTTTGAAAGGCTTAGAGTAGAACAGACACAAAATTGTTGATATGGAGGTTTTACTGGAAACACAGTTTGCAATTAAGTGAAATTTTTCACAAAAACTGTTTACTTTCTTTGGAAAAGTTTGGCTTTCGGTCAAAAGTGAATGGAAAGTTTTCCCTTCTTTCGTTTTTTTTTTTTCTCTCTGAGCAGAAAAGATTATTTGCATGTGTTCTGGTGTTCAGTGCCTCCTGGGAGATGGAATTGAACATTTCTGGTGGAAATGTGGCTGAGGAGAAGCATGGCAGGTATTGGCCTGGTGGGAAGTCACTGAGAAGGTCAACAGAAAGGCTTCTGGAACACCAACATGACTCTGGGTGACATCAAAAAAAAGGAACCAGTTGGATACAGCCTAACATCTTCTTATGGTATTTTAAAATTTTCTCTAGAAAGGGGAGGAAAAATGGCCAAAGTATTTATGAAAAATAATAGTGAGCCTCACCTTCCCCTAATTTTCTTAATGTGGACCAAAAATTTCTGTCACTGGAAAATAATTATAGCAAGTGAGGTGCCTTCTCCTCTCCCTGCTTTGTCGAGTCTGTCCACCTGAGGAGCTGGAGGAGCAGAGCCAAGTAAGCCACAAAGAAAATTGTTGTTCCAACACTTCTGTACCTCCAGACACACCTAACCAGTTTTCAATTTACATCCTGGCATGCTCAAAAAAGAACAAGCCAGCCTGGTAACAGATATGCTCCAAACAGGAGAAAATAGGAAAACAAGATCTGGACCCCATTAAAAGACAAGAGGAGAAGCTGCCCTGATTTCAGCAGCTCCAGAACTCAGCTCAGAATGACCACAGAATTCACTGAAACTACGAAGAGTCACAGGCAAGTTCTACCCCAAACTCTGATCCAGGGATGAGAGCTATCCAGCTTTGTAAAGGATCAATCTCCTTATTACTCTTATGAAGTGACATCTTGCAGGACCCCATGAGGACATGGCTGTAAAATACAAACCATAGCTCCCCCAGGATGGGTCTGCAGCTGGGCCAACCCGTCCCTGCAGCCCACCTTTTCCTTTTCAGGAAAGGCTGCAATGAAGAAGAAGCCCCCTTGAGAAAGGGGGAAACTTCTGCACTTGCCTCCAAGGAAAAAACCTGGCCCAGAACAGGATTATTTCACATTTCAAATCATTTCATTTAAGTGGGAACAAGATCCTCTCTGATTTCCAGCCTGCCCTTATCCCACTCCTTCCCACCTCTTTTTCCTGCTCTTTTTTGATCCCAAATTCCTATTTTCTGAAATTTTGCCCACTGCAAAGCCACACAGCAAACACATGAGCTCAGGTGTTGCTCCTGCAGACTTGGTTTCATGCTCAAGGGTGGTCCTGTGTTCTCTCTGGGCCAGCTGTCATTGCTGCAGGACCGTGCAGGCTGAATTCACCTCCTGGTACCAGCGGGCTTAAAGCATCCTTCACTCCCTGCAGCATCCTCCAGCCAGCCTGGCTGTGCACAGAGACACATCCTTGCAGTTCCAAGGACTTGCTTTACAACCACAGGCCAGGACTGGCCAAGGACATCCTGTTGCTACCAAACCACTAGAACTGAAGAAGTCAGCATTTGGAGATTTACTTACACACCAAGGCAACACGCTCAGCCATGAGGCAGGCAAAGAGCAGGGAATGGCAAGAGAGTCACAGGGAGCCAACAGGATCATTCCACAGACACAGGGAGACCTCTCACTGCTCCCAGGAGACAGCACCAACATTTTGCAGAGCATGGGCAAAGGTTCAGTTAGCAAAGGTGACTTGAAGTAGCTGAGTAAGTCTGGCAGTCTGGCAGCATTTCAGGAGCTGGCTGTACTATAATTTCAGTCATTCCTCATGCAGGCAGAGCTTGTACATAGAATTCCATAAGATAGGTTGAATCCTCTTTTACAGAAAGAAATGTAGATTTGAAGTCCACAAACTCCTTTACAAATTCATATTAATTTTGTTGCAACAGTCATTTAGGGAAGAGTGCTATAAAAGACATAGAGAAAAATAGTAGCACTCTAATTAATTCCTTTCAATAGAAGCCATTTGGACTTCTGGAGAAAAATGGCTTGACATTTTCAAAATTCTATAAGCAATTTTATGCCATTGTATTTTTATAATTTCAAAATTATGAAGCGTTGCACACTGCAGAAATGCTCTATTTCATCCTCCAAAATTCTTACTTCTCTGTTTCATGACTTTAAGAGATTGATCTGCTCTTCTCTGGACACAAATTGTTTGTTTTAGTGAATGAAACTCACTGCATCCTCACTTCTCCTGCACTGGCTTTCCCTCAAGTGATGTTGATAATGCACCCAGAGATTTCCCTGAGAACAAGCTCTCCCTGCATTTAGCACCATTCTAGCTAAACTTGAACAGCATTGGAGTTTGGTGTTAACAGGCTGTTAACCCAGCATGAAACAGGATTGCTGATAAAAAACCCAAACTGTTTATTTTATGCAGTCAAATTTTGGAAATTCTGTCCTGCTTTCCCCTGGCTATTCCTTAAAAAGAACAAAAAGGAGGGTGGAGGTAGAGCCAAGGGGGAAGAATGTATCAGCCATGGAATAAACAGTTTGGAAGCCAAACATAATTGGCTGGTGACTGCATATTGTGATTCACAGAGGGAAGGCTTTTTTTAAACTGCAGGAGCCACAGAGCAAGGACAGCCATGCAGTCATCTTCCTGTGCAAAACAAAAGCCATGGGCCAGCGAGGTGCAGAGCAGCGTGCAGGGACAATGGGGACACAGAGCATTACCTCAGGCCTGCAGGGTGCCTGGTGCTGGTGGTGACTGGCCTGATGTTTCCACAGCTTTTAATACCAGGCTTTGGTGATTCAAGCCCTGTTCCCTCTCAGAGTGCTACAGATCATTCCTATTTGGGGATCATACCTTATCTAAGTCCATTATTGCCTCGGCCTAATATAAACAGTGTCTCACTCCCTACAAGGTCTGTGCATTGAAAGTTTTCTTAAACCAAGGAAACCTGAAATAAATACCTCATTGTCTTGAGGACTTTATCACAGTGGTATGAAAGAAAACCAGTGTGTGACTGTTTTCCAGCACTAAAGTTCTTTTAGTCTCAGGAAGGATAGTTTTGATTTGTAAATTCATTGCTCTCACAGAAAGGACTTCACACTTGACCAGAGTAGCTAATGTACTATGAAGGCTGGTCTGGCATGCAGTCTGCAAACAGTCTGTCTGACATGAAGGGAAGAGAGAGGGCCTTCACCCATGTTTTTTACATTTTTAACTTAAAAAGATCTAAAAGTTTAAAACTTTGTCTTTTAAAAGTGGGGGAAGAAGAAGATAAAACATCATTAATAAGTTTCACAAACTTGTCTCCAAACTTCCATTATGCTGCTGTCAGGGGAAATTAATTCTGTTCTTGAAAAAGTCAAACACCAGGTTTTGAGTGAGAAATTACTCTTATGAAATGCTCTTTCCTTCTTTCTTTTATAAAAAGTCTTTCAAAATTGACTGAATCTGAACAGAATGCTCGATTTCACTCAAAACTTTCATCTTTCTCATCTTACTTTGTGGCTTGCAATTTTGGAAGTGATGACATTCTCAAAGCCGTAGCAGTGGAGAACTGCAAAATTTCCCTTGTCTCTGGCAGCACACATTATTGTGCTAAATCCCAGCTAAGCCCACTGCCTGCTTCTCTGTGCTGCCAAGAGGCAGGATACCGGGCAAGGTGGGTCTCTGGCTTTTATCTCCCACCCACATTCCTCCCCCTCTGCCTTGCTGACAGCTAAGTCCAGATTTTCATCCCTGCTCATGAGTGTGGCAGGTATGGGTTCACTGTCAGCCAGGAACCCCTGAGCTGCTGCACGATGGAGCAAAGTGGGAACATCCAGACCATCCCAGGCTTCACCTCCTTCCAACACTGATAAATTGGTCTCCTGGCCCAAACTCTGCTCAAGGGGAAAGAGCTGACAAGGGCTTTAAGCACTGTTAAACTCTATCATTGCTTAGGAGAGTTTTTGAGCAGCCCTAACCTTGAGTACACAGCAGGGACCGTGCTGGACCATCTCCTGGGCAACAAACCAAGAAACCTCTCCACTCAGTAGTGGAGCAAATGGCAGATCAAGTCTCTAGATGAAAGACTCACAGGTTCTTGCCTGAAAACCACCAAAATGCCCAGGCCAGAAGCTCATCCTGATTCAGACCACAAGTCATTTGCTGGAGATAGAGCCCAAAGGGATTCCCAAGTAGCTTGCCCATCAGCCATGCCAGGATAAATGCCAGGCATAACTAACTTATTGCATACTTCAAATTTTGCCATGGCCAGCAAGAGCAGTGTCTCCAGCTCCACACCCCTGGGGCAAAGTGCAATGAGACAGACATCCTAACTTGTGTCTGAGCTGGGAGCAGTAAAATCCCACCCAAGCAGGATCCATCAGTCAGGTTTCCAGCCCAAACAGGAATTTGGCTTTAGCTGAAAGATGTATCTCGGCAGTGTGGACAAACATGAGCAGTCCCTGGAGCAGGCGGAAGCAGCGGGCGGAAAAGCTCGGGAGCGCTGGTCCTGCTGAGGATGGACTTGTGACACGAAACAACAAACAGGGTGTCTGGTGAGCTTGGCATAACAACCCAGGCACATGTGAAGGAAGAATCACTCTAAACACAAGAATAGGACCAGATGAGTTGATTTCAATGGTTTATTGTAAGAAAGCTCCTTAGATTACGCAGATTAAAATCTTCATGGAAACACTTCTGGAGACTGTGTGCTGCTCACTTCCTGCACAAGCCACTGCTTGGTCATGGAATTGCAAACTTAGGGGGGTTATTAGTTTATTATTATTACAAGAATAAAGAGCTCATGCACCTCTATATTGGTTTCCTTTTACACTGGAGGAAAGTAAATCTCCACTTCAGAGTAACCAACAAGTGAAGGAAAAGACAGAGTAAAGCAAGGAGTAGGCATTGACTGGAGTTTTGCCCTTCAGCCCCTGCAAAACACAGCCCAGGACTATCACACTGGAGAACGGGAACAGCCAGGCTGGAATCTTTCCTAGCTCTGTGGCTCCACAATTAAACTGAAAAACTGGAATTATTCAGCTGTGGGATAAGGGAAGGAGTTAAGACTTCATATGTCAGCCTGGTCCTTAGTACAGTTCCTTCACCCCAGAAGTGCAGAAGCGAGAAGATGAATGACAGGTGCTGAGGTTGCATGTGATGGCAGAAGTTCCCAGTGTGTGCTTGAATCTCTTCTACGATGCCCCTGAGATCCTCCTAGGGAAGAGGAGCTCTGCTGACTGTGGTCTGTTTTGTGAAAAAGCTTTAATTTTTTTGTGGCTACAATGTGCCCAGTGAGTGTAATTATGGTGAATTCCACCCCTGCTTTCACCCGGAGCAAGACTGCAGATTGAGCAATGAACACGAGAAGTGAAAACCCACTGCCTTGTACTTAATGTACTCACTGCACTGAGCTTCCCTCCGTAGGCTACAGGGACACAAGGGCATGTCCTCCCACTGCAGCTGGGACAGGGAAGAGGAATTCTCTGGAGAGGCTTCTCTCTCTTCAGTGGCTATAGAAGTGGCCAAGAGCAACCAATTCACACAAGATGTTTAGATTTTAGAGGGCCAAGGTCAGGCATGGAGCATGATGGGCACACTGGCTTGTGACCACTGCTCCTCCTGGATGGAGTGTCCACAGCTGAACTGTGCTACACTGAGCTGAGAGGCCATGGAGACCTGAGTGAGGGGTCAGCTGCTGTGTAACTGGGAAATCATAGGCAGCAAAAAAAGGCAGGGGGAGTGGCAGACTTGGACCAAAACAAAACAAAAAAAAAATGTGATGAATGGAGGGGGGAAATAATTTTTACTTAATCTTAAATCCAGAGTTTCCTTTTGCTTTTATGTTCTTTAACTCTACAAATATGGCTTTTTATCATACCTCTTTCTAAATGAAAAATCTGCTTTCAAAGTGAAAAGCCAAAAACCTTCAGTTTGCAGCTATCAGGGGGAAAAGGTCTGCTGCATTAAAATCCCACTCTGTTGTTTGTCTTCCAAACTTCTTATCAAACTCTGCATGATTCTAGAAATCATTCCAGCCACTATGAAACTTCCTAATTCATTTATCTTCCCCACCCTACCATGTTCCCCATTTCTCTAATCCTTTTGTCCTGCTTTTCAGAAATGCAGCTCCATGGGACTGTGATTCACACTCCCCAGGTATCCTCCCACAAGTGGGGCTCAGTCTCAACAAAGTTTGTAGGTACTCTCTGGTCCAAATGTTCTCTAATAACACAATTATTTTGCAAAGTGCTGCTGGCAGCAGGAGTTGGCTTCAATTATGTAACTTTTAAAATTAGCAGCCCCACAACCTTGAACCCATAAATGGTTACGAACTCCTTCGTGTCCTTCGGAGGCAGCATTTTTCTCCCACTGAATGGACATGTAAAATTGCTATCTTGGAGTGAAGTGTTCATTTGAGGAAATACAAGGAACATGAATCTAAAGTATCAAAACTGCAAATAAAACACCAAAATCACTTTCTATCAGACAAAATTCATGTTTCAATGTTTTTGCCCCCAGCTCTACCAGGGAGAATGGGGATAAAACTGTCCTTAAAAACAGGAGGTCAGAAAATGACATGTCTATCAAAGCTGTCATTTGAGGTTTGGTGTTCAAGCATTCAAGCTCCTGCATACAATCAGATGGGACATGAAAGGTTTGGAGGGTGTTAGTGACAGCTGTGATGGCACCTGACCCCACCACCCAGCCCCACAGGAGACAGGGCTCCACACACACATGGTGGTGGCCAGCCCTGTCACCTTCATGCCATGATGGCCATTGGCTCTTTCTTGGACAATTTGGACATAGAGGCACAGGGACAGCAGGACATTCAGCCAGGTTCTACAGGAATTACGAGGAGCCCTGAAATGTGAGGGTAATTTTTCTCATCAAGCAGCAATTATGTTTTCTTTCAAGCCCCTTCTCCCAGAAGAACAGCAACAACTAAAAGGACAAAGATTTGTACACGTGAGCTGATACTGCAAACTTCCAACTAAAGCCTTTTCATCACAGCAGATATCATTCCACATGCATCACCTGCCAGAAAACCAAAGCACTGGTGAAATACTACATTTAAAAATACTAATAATTATGTTATACTTTTGCCAGAGAGACAACCACTTTTGAGTGGTTTCCAGGAGCTATGTGGCTTATGGAGTGATTGGAAACTGGCAGAAAATGATAACATAATAATGGCTAATGGTTTAGGTTGGGAAGGGAGGTGAGCAATTAATTTTTATTATGTTTATCAGCATCTTTGGTCACAATGTAATTTGGAACTTTCTTTTGTGACCCAGGAAATTGAAAAGCCATTTGTGGCAGCATGTGTGAGTAACATAAGTGATTATGTATTTATGTAGCTACATTATTATATCTTAGCATGTGACCTATATATTCTTATAATTATCCTATTAGGCCAGTTTGAGTTTCCAATAGCACCTATGCTGCAGTTTTTAAGATGTTTGTTTTGGAAGGAACTATGAGACACAAGAACATATGGACCACTTTATAATATATCGAAAGCTTACAATAAAATTTGGCTTTCATTACTGCATTAGCAGGGATCTAGATATGCTCTCAGTGTTGAGACTTGGTCATTCACATGTTTATGACATTTAGAGCTGCTTTGTGTTAGTGTGGCTATACATTCACTCCCCTGGACATACTACTCAACTCTCCACTGAATATTCCTTCTGGCAAATACTGTGAGACCCAGGATAACTGAAACCAGGGCTTGTTACTGGTGAAATAAATCTGCTTCCAGCAAGATAGTTCCCCACCACCTCTCTGCTTCTCATATCTCCTCCATCCTGTAGTTCTGCACTGTGGTAGTGTTTCGCTGCTTTGATTGGGTGACTGAGATTTCCCTAACACAGAGAGAGAAATCCAGACAGGCAAGGATGGCAAGGACACAAAACCTTTTTTGGAATACTCCTGTTTTCCACTAATGGAAGTGCTCCAGCACTCTTTGTGGAACTTAGTTAGCACTAGCAAGTGTCTTCTCACATGAAAAGAACACATGACACTGTGGGCACACAGTAGGAGTAAATGGAAGCTCTGCATGGATGAGTGCAACTGGTCCAGGTGAGGATTGCTTCTCTCATGGCCAGGGCCCCTTGCTGCAATGGAGAGCTGGTGGAGTCATGCCTGGTACACAAAACAGACAGTCTGACTATAAGCAAAATGTATGAACTTCAATATCATTCCCTCTAGTGGTAAATCCACATAACACTGAAAAAGTTTAAGCAATAACCTTCATCTCTCCTGTCAAACAAGGCAGACTCATACTTTCTGCACTGGGTCCCAATCCCAGTGATAGTTCAAGTCGTGTCATTTACAGGAACACGCTGCCCTTAGGAATCTCTTCAGTACATCTAGGTTCCAAATAATATTCAGGAATTGAATGCCATCATTGCATTATAACACCCAGCCTTTGTGACAGCCTAGAAAGATTCTTCTTGGGATACTTCCAGGGTGACACTGGATTTTGCAGAAAAGGCAAAAAGCTCAGCAAGTGAGTGTTTATTTGGTGTTGAACACACCTCTGTAGCCAGCTGAGAGCAGCAGGATTTCTGGACACCAGCAGCTGAAGGAAAGACTCCTGAGGCAAAGCACTATGCTGGTCATCACCCTTTCTGCTGCAAATACTTTCACCAGCCAAACCCACTGCACCAAAGACCATGTTTGAAGGGTTGCAGTTGCCTCGATTTCCCAGCACATTCACATGATGGTGACAACAGCTTATGGTCACCTCCACTGAGAACACCTCGCACTGGTGACTGCTAGCGGGGAGGCACCACAGGTGGTGGCCTCCATGTCAGCAAAGCAGTCAGGATGGAAAGATGCTGAGCTCTGAATTTGTCCCTGAAGGCACAGTGACAACTTCTGACATTACCTTTCTTTCACTCACAACAAAACTAAACAGCTGCTGTTGGATGTCATTACAATTGGATGTTTCCAAACACAACATGTTGACAAGTTCCCACAAATTTGAAATTTTGAGAGTTGGGCACCTTTGCATTATTAGCAACATCTAAGATAAACAAAATTTGTATGTACTACACACTTAATGGAACCAAATTTAAATTGCTTCCATCTTATAAACTGTTCAACAGATTTACTTGTAAATTCTTGGGAAGAATATGCTTTGCCTGTAGGAATAATGCTGCATTGGCAGAGGATGTGCTATATTTCTCTAGAGGGCTCAGATTATAATTTTAGGTACAAAGTAAAACTCTCTCTTCATGTGTAGCCCCAGCCAAGATCTCTGTGACAACACCTATTACCAAAGGTGGATAATGATGGTAGAATGGTTTTACCCCTACCAACATTGTGGGCCATCACAATGACAGACACCGCAGTAGTGTCCGTAAATCACAGGTATTTATCTTGTGCCCAACAGAACATGTCTAATAAACCCCACAGCTATATCTGCAAATCTAATTAACTCTGTAGACTCCAGTCAAGGTGTGAGGACAGTGTCACACTGAGTGGGTACCCTGCCAACACAAACCAGTGGTCCCTGATGGGATTTGTTCCGTTGGTAAGGCCAAGTTTCATTTCACCCCTTCAGCTGCTGTTTGGCTGATTTGGGGAGAAAGTTTTTATTCCTGACAGAGCCTTTCTGGTGACAGCAAAATCTCCCCAGAGCGCTTCAGTGTGCAGCTCTGCTTCCTCCTTTAATCACAATGTAAATTTCTTTTCGGAGAGCTTTAAAAACAAGATAAAGTGAGCTTACTATCAGACCCTTTGCAACCCTGGGGAATTGCGTGGGACCATTTCTCCTGTGCAATTTCTAGAAACACCAGAGGCTGTGACCTCAGGAGAATTGTCTTCTTTCCTTACTTCGGCTGCCTTTATTGAAACAAAATTAAAAGCTTTAACCCCCTGAGAATCCAGTGATTTCACACGGTTTGGCCCACTCTGATTTATACCTTTGCTAATGCAATAAACATTTTTCCTGCTGTATGACTCTTTTGGCCTGATTTTCATCTCCCACTTAGCTGTCCCAGAGTAACCATCAATGAAAAATGCTTTGAAAATTGGCCCCAAATTCCCCTCTGCCTCTTGCCTCAAGGGCAGATTTGTTCTGTTTGGTAAAAGGGGAAAAACACAGTGTACAATTGGACTTTCTTGTGTCATTTGAACTAATTCTGAGAAGAATTTACACAAAATCAGTAAATAACAGACTTTTAGTTCACTTGTTGTCCTAGTAGATAATTAACTATGTTTTTTTGAACATGATGTGGATCCACCTGATAAAAAATATTTTAATTTAATTTTTTATGAGATGAAAATTAAAAGTAAAGCAAATAGGTTGGAATTGCCCCCAAATCAATTTTGTTTCATTCTTCACAGGCTTTTGTTAAGCATTTTTTTAAAGCAAACTAAATTAAACATTTCCATAGAACACTATGGAAGGAACTAAAATGTCTTTCTCAGAAAATGCCAAAAGGAGGTGTTTTCCATTTTCTATGAAGAGATGGACTTGGGGAAAGGAAGTTTGTAAATGTGATGCCAATTTATATGTTTCAGTCACTCCAAGCCAGTGAAAAAACACAACTGTTTGAAAAGTTGACATAGCTCTATTTACACATCCATTCTGTGACAATTTTACCCCCCATCTTGGGCTTCTGTTATTGAAAAGATCTTAGCCATGACAGAAGAAACAATGACCCTGAAGTTCACCACAAAGACCCACAGTCTTTGCTAGTCTGAAATCTCCCCCCATTCATAATTTATCTTACCCTCAAGTCCACTAATTTGTAAACTGCAAAAACAAAGACGGTGCCCAAGAACTGTGCAAGAGATTCCAGTTCTCCGGCATGCAGGAGTTCACAGAGTCCCCTGAGATAGCCTGTGAACTCAGCAGCACAAGTTTAATGTTGCCCAATAGCTTTTACAACTTACTTTCATGATCTTTTTTCAATGGCAATATAATAAATAATGTCAGTTTGAGATTTTTTCCTTCCCTTATTTTTCTTTTTTTGTTGCAACAGACATAGAGAAAATCCCTGATAAGCATCTGTTGTGGAGAAAAATTAAGAACACTATGTATACACAGAACACATATTAGTTTCCCAAATCATCCTAATGATGGGCTATAAATATGTTTTTGGCCTGCCTGCAGGCATATTACCTTTGGCCGTGATCGTGTCAGCTTCCATTAACAGAGCTGGATCCCTATTTTTAATGGACAAGAAACATAACTGCAGCCACAAAACAAGAGCTCTTGATCCTGTGCACTGATCATAAGCTCCACCATATTTCATAAGGGTGGTGTATTACAGAAGAGTCACCTGTCTGACAGGGGTATAAAGCAGATGTCTTAATTGCTCTGAGGATCTTGTGGCATTATCTTGTGAGTGCTGCAGGAGCAGGACATTCTACCCTAAGTGTAACTCAAGATGTTAAATGTCTGTACTCTGCCTCCTTAAAGTCTCTATTATGGCTTGGTTAGATCCATATCCTGTATTTCCAAAGACTAACTGCCAAATACATTTATCCAGCTGCTATGCTCCTCAGCAGAAGTGGCCACATTGCTGCATAACAGTAAATAACCTGTAACACATCACAAAGTGCTACGATGAAGCTTATGTAGGTAAAAATCTTTGGGGCAATCAGATGAAATTTACAGAGCAGGATTTATCCACAATAGTCAGAGGTAATTATATTATTAAATATTTGGCCACAGCTGGATTAAACAGTTGGACAGACCCTAGATAAAGGGGAACTCCAGAAAAGTACTGTAATTATTTTGTTCCAACAACAGCATTTCTTCAAATTCCCAGCTCCCAAGCAAGCCTAAGCTAACTACACTTAATAGCCCAAAATATAGATGCTGTTAATTCTTGAGCAAAAGATGACCTACAGGGACCAGCACTGGAATTGCAGAGGATTGAAGGTGGAAGAGGAATGAAATGTGGAGGAGAGGGATAAAGTCCATGCAGCAAGGCAGCACTTGAAATGAAAGGAAATGAATGGAGACCCCACAACAGTAAGAGCAAGAGCAAATACAGAAAATGAACCCTTCAAAGAAAACAGGGACAGAAACAAGATAAAAATTAAATATGTTAAATAATTTATTCACTTGAGAAGACTGGGTTTGGATTTCAGTTTGGCAAAAAATGTGCCTGAAGTACAGAGCATACACCTTCAAGTCCTACTAACCTCAGTAGGACTATGCTTAAATTTCAATGTACTACTAAATTATTACTCTGCTGAGACAAAGGTACAGTGCACAGACCTTGTCCATGGCAAACTCTTGCTATCTGTCACAAATTTGGTAAACAAGCCCAGTTAAAGCAAAGATTCAACATTGAACTTTCAGAAAGTTTGGATGATAAGAATCCAGGCTCATAGTTTATTAATAAACTTTGTAACTTTCAAATGATCTTTACCAAGTACTGGTTAATTAAAATTCCTATGATCACAGTAGAGGTAATTATGTGATGGTTTGGGGCAGGAAGAAGAAAGCAAGTTTGGGTTAGCCAATCCCACCTAGTGACCTTAGCTGGAGGCACCTTCCTTGCCTGCAGGGCCTGGATTAGGCTGACTTGAGCAAGAGCCCAAATTCCCTTTTCCCACACTGAAGGGGAATCTGAAATATGTCAACAATATCCGAGAAAAATAAGGGAAGAGACTTGAGAAGAACTGTCAGTCTGGACGGGCTGTCTCCAGGGGTGGGGCAGAAAGCACCAGGGGGTTGTTGCTGATGTGACCAGCCCAGAACTGAGCCTGGGCTGCTCCATCCCTTCTCAGACAATTCTCTCTCCAAAGGACACCCCAGAATAATTCCCACAAAACCCATCCAACTTCAGCTCAGTGTCAATGTGCTGGTATCAACAAGAAAGTACTTTTAAACAGAGCTAAATTATGAAACAGCATCACAGACAAATTTAGCTTTGTTTGTGGCAACTTTTACTAGGGCAGTTATAATTCCAGACAAATTTCTCCTCAGAAGCAGAATGTGGCAATAACAGGCAAGGGTTTTTTCACATGGGCTCATATGCCATATGCAGAGTTCATTGAAAAAGAAGTTCAGAATGGCTGCTGGCAGTCTGTGAAGCAGAAAAAGCCCAGCCCCACTTTGAAATACCAGGCTGAGATGCCAGGGCTGGGGAGAATTTTATCAAACTTCAGAATCTTGTAGTCCCCTTTGGTGGCAGACTCAAATAACAGGCTGTGTCTGTCTTGACTGAGAGACAGAGGTGGAGGAATGCATTTTCCAGTGCATTGGAGAAAAATGGTTTTCATGCCAACATCCAGGTACAAACCCTGGTAATGAGCTTTGAGGGGAATTAAACTGCGAGGAGGGGGAGAAAGGCAGGGAACAAATTGTCTCTGGGTGTTTGAATATAAAGCAGTGCCTTGGGCAGGGCATAAATCATGTCTAGGGAAAGGAGTCACCCTGTTTACTTGCAGTACAGACCATGCCTGCAATGGCCATGAGGGTGTGCAGACCCAGTTCAGAGGTGTGAATGCTGGAGGCAGCTGAGAGCCAACCCTGTCCCCAGGGCTTTGACTGGCATGGGGACAAGCACTTAGAAGAAACCGGCTCCTCACACCCTCAAAACTCTGAATGGGTTGAAAGGCAGCAGGAAATCCTGCCCAATTCCTATGCTGGAAGGCTCTCAGGAAGGGAGAGGTGATGGGGGATGCCATAGCTGCAACAAAAGCAGAGGAGCACCATGGGCAGATACCAAGGACTACCCAGGAAAAAGCTGCCCACATTTGGAAGCCATGCAGATTCCAGAGTGATGGACACCCCAGAAGAGTAAGAGATGTGCTGATGTGCTGTAGTTTTTGAAAGGCGCTAACCCAATTACATAACAGGCAGTGTTTTGATGCATAAAATTTAGCTGGCTGTTATGTTAACAATATCCCTGTGCTTGACAACTGGACATGCTGTTAAGGTGCTCTTGGAACTAATGTTGACAGCCAAGGGTATCAGAAACCCGGCAGGGACATCAGGGACAGTATCTTGATCCTGGTGGAAAATGCTTAGTGCAGCAAAGATTTGTCCCTAGCTGGAACGACCTAAAATAATTCTGGCTCCAAGTCTCTGTCATCTGATAAAGCTGGTTATTGCTACAGACAGTGGATCTGAAGTGATTTCCCAGTGAATTCTTGCCTCCCCACCCAAAAGAATGGGACAGTATCTGTACAAGGCTGAGGCACTGGAGAGGGTTGCCAGCCTCCTAGAAGATCAGAACTTGCCACGTTAAGGAGAACAAACGTATTTTTTATTCTCTTTTTACTTCAGGAGTTTTCCCAGCCATTGCAGGTGTGTACATCATCTATGTCTGGACCCTACTGTAGGAATAGCCCAGAGGACAGGCTCTGGAGGGGAGCCCAGAGAGGCCCTGGAATCACTATCCCTGGAGTTCTTCAGGACTCACCTGCTTTAGCAGTGGGTTGGACTAGATGATCTCCAGAGGTCTTTTATGACTCCAATAATCACCATTCTGACAAATATTAAACGAACCTCCCCACTTAAGCCAAGTCCAAAGACAATGCACAATCTGGAGCACCACCTTGGACACCTGAGTTAAAAAAACCCACTTGAACTCCTGGAAGGGTGGAGGAGCCCAGCTAGAAGCCATGGAATGCTGCTGCTCAGCCTTTCCTCCCTTCCCGAGCAGCTGCTAATGACTCACTCACCTCAGAAATGCTGCCAAGAGCCATAGGAGCCATAGTGACTGGGGGAGAAATCCTTTCTCTTCTGCATCCAACAGTATTTATTGAATAACAATGCTACCAGCTCTGAATCGCCATTCCTGTCAGCAGGCAGGGAGAGGGTGCACAGATGTGCTCCTCCACTGCTTCCAAACCCACCTCCTTGGCACAATGCTGGTACTAAAGGGCTTGAAGATTGAAGCCCTTTAGTCAAAAACCTATCCAGAGATTAAATCTAGAGATGAGTCTTATTTCAGATACTGAGCACATGAGGAACTTGGCAAGGTTGAGGCTTGAACAGAAGCAAAGCTGTCTGAACTGTGAAAAGAGGCCCTTTGTCAGAAGGCATTTTGCTGGGGCTTTGAAGAGCAAAATGTTGTACATGTGATGGCTTTTATGACAGACCCACACTAGCATAGGAAAACAATCATCTGGTTTTTTTAAATGACTCCAAGATAAATCGCAAGTAGTGTACTATTATTGATTTATTTTTATCTCAATGGAATATTTGAGCTATAAATTACAGTTGGATAAACACAAACTGTGCAGAATTTTGCATTGTTTGAACTTGTCAATGGCAGGCCTTTCTCATGTTTTCATTTTAATGTAAATCAAACTGTGAAATGTATGGATGCAATTTATTTCCAGTTATGTTTATTGGACTTGGGAAAGACTTATTAACCAGGGGCTTTACTCAAATTCTCATTTGATTTCCGTGGATTTGACTGCCCAGCCTCTGTGGAGCTTTCATGGCTTGAGCACTGCAGACTCTAAATCTGATGTAAGAGACAACAGTGGTTTTCTCACAGTGCCCTTGTGGATTCCTGGAGTGAGGCTGTAATGGAAAGAATACATCCTGCAGAGCAGAGCGCTCAGAAGAAAGGGCTGGTGTCTGGGTGAAACCCCTACTTGGCTGCCAAGTCTTCCCTTCATTGCAAGAGGGACAGGAGTTCAGTTTCTATGGGTAATTTAACTCTGTGGAGAGACTCATCCTCTATAATATACGTAGATACCTCTGGTTTCAAAGAAAAGACTGCAAGGATTCGAGAGAAGATGGTATTTATGCAATATTGAAATAAGGGAAACAAACCCTAATCATGCTAATCAAAGCCAGATCAGTGAGGACAAAAAAAGGTCAGTTCCTGGCCTGTAAATGCAGTGGAGAGGTTATCAGCCAAGAAAGCCCATGCCTGATACAGACTTCTTCCTAAAGTGGAACAGACAGAGCAGCAGAGGTGGAAAGGCAGAAAGGAGTGAGGTTCTTCAGTCTTCCTTGGAATCCAACCAAAAAATCCTGACCTGACATCTTGACAGTAGCTGTTCTGATGATTCCTCCCCAGCTCAACACTTCCCTGAGACCCTGATGGACCTTTGGGAAATCTTGGCCATGGTGAAGTCAATAGGAGTTTTACCCTCACCCTACAACAGGCTGCCCAGGATGACTCTGAGGAAGTCTCTCATCACCATAGTACCTCAGTTTCTCCAGAGAATATAATGATTTCCTGTTTGACTGAGGTGTCATGAGGACAAACTCCTGCTGCCTGGGGACCACTAGCTGTGATGCTGATAACAAGCACAGGAAAGTCTGCATGGGTCACTGGACACATTCCATTCTTATGACACATGGATCCAAAAGAGCATTTAAATCAAAACATCACTGGTTAAACTCAATCCTTAGCAAATGTCAGCCTGTAAATTTCTTAGTCGAAATTATTAAGAGAACATTGCATACTTTATAACTGCACGTTTGAAAATACTCATGGGGTCAGGCTCTCCTTTTAGCCCCAGCAACATAAAGCTGGAGTCATTGCCTGACTCCAAGGCGGTTACTCCAGATTTATTTCAGGGTAACTCTGAGCAGAATCCCAAGTTTTGTTTATGACTTTTCATTTGTATTTTGTGAAAACTTCATAAAAATCTTTTAAAACTGAAAAACATGGTTCCATAAACCCCACATATGGGATCTTTAAACTCAACCAACTTATGAACTTAACCCTGACTTGTCTTCGTCCTCTTGGCCTTTTCAGCAACCAGCACTCTTAAGTAATGTCTGTACTTACAGAGGTCAGAAAACCCTTAGACAGCTAACTCTTGCCTTTGCCTAAAACAATAACAGGAACACATGACAAAACTGAACCACAATGTCCTGAAATGGGGAAAAAAAAACCTGAAAATGAGGATAGACAGCTGAGAGAATCCAACTTAATGCCTGCAAAGCAGAGCCTTCCCAGACTGGTAGGACATGACTTTAGGTAACACTGTAAATTATCAAGATGTGCTGGTACAACTGGCACCTTTTTGTTAGAGATTCTGTTAACACAGTGGAAAAATTACACATCCTGTCCTGGAGGTCTTTCATTCAAAACTCTGCTTGTGACTTACTCTATCCATGCTGCCAACTGTTATCAAGAGATTTTAAGGTATAGAACTTTATAATAATCTGTTCTCAACTGCTTGAAGGTGGCCATGGGTTTTCCCATGGAGATTTCCACTCTGAACTCACCTACATGTTGCTGATGCAGGGTACATGTAATGCAAGGTACCTTCTTTTAATTCAAACACTTTGAGGGACTGACAGTTCTCGAGTCCCTACATCAACTACAAAACTTCTCCTAATATTTGATAATCCTCCCTGCTGGAAGTCATTGTGTTTCTGAATATCCCAGTGCAATTCCATTGATTTCTGTGAAGTCACTCCTGGGTAAAAGAATCTTTGAAGATTGGGAGGGGACAAAAATTGATTTAGATTCAGCCCTGGGATAAGACCGTCTGGTTTAGACTCAATATATGTGTGACACTTCTTATCTCCTGAGGATCTGCCTCCTAGCTTTGTTTCTGAAAGAAAAAAAAAAAAAAAAAGTCCTTCAGACTGAAATGTCAAAACTGCCTAGGAAAAATTTAATTAGTTGGGAAATGAGCAAGTAGGTCTCTCCAGGGATTTTGAAAATCTTCAGCTGTAAAAGTGTTAAGAATGAAAGGAGTAATTAAGGGCCTGATCTACATCCCTGGAAGCCCAGTTGGAAGCACATCCCAAGGAAATCAACATCAAATTTGGAAATGAAAGAGATAAAAATTATATGCAAAAGGGTAGCTAGAGATACTAGTTAAATACAGAGATGGTGTGCACTGAGTTATTCCTCAGTCAGCATCAAAGGAAAAGCATTGCTCCCACCCACAGGGAAAGCACCCACAGCAGCACTGTAAGCCATGGGGGAGGATCACTCTGCTTACCTTCTGCAGGCTCACCTCAGTGCCCCTGGGCAGGCTCCCAGAGCACCACAATCCCCAGCAGGGCTGGCAGTGCTTCTGGGGCACTTTGGGGATGCTCTGAGTCGTGCAGGCTGCCCAGTGTAACTCTTTGACAGCTGCAGCCAAAGGTCAGACAAATAGAAGGAGTCATCCCCTCAATGTTGCAGATGGCAGTGTCTGCCCAGGAAACCAAGGTCTTGAACTCTCTGGGTAGTGTAGGCAAGTGCTTTCCAAACTCTTGTACATCTTACTGCAAGCTCCTCAGGGACTAGCCTTCTTCTTAAAGGAAGGTCTGGCACAACGGGACCCTCATGTACTTAAGCACCACAAAAACACATTTTAAATGGCTGTAGAAATGGAGAATTTTCTCTCTCAGAAAGTTGTTAATGTCAGGGAAACACCAGCCAGTATGACAGGGGACAGGGGGTAGCTGCCCCACTGATATTGGCCTGGATATTACTAACGTCTTTCCTTAATATAGCACTTTCCTGAAAATAAAGACATGGAAAACTGGATCAATTGTAAAGATGGGATCATTTAAACAAAACAGAAATTAATATAGATAACAAAGATACCTAGAGAAAATGTAATTACTTGAGAACTGTGTGACAGGCATTTCCTGAGACCCTGGAAATCTTGTTCACAGACTTGTTCCACAGATTGGAAGAAGTCAGGCAAGCAGAGCAATAAAA
This sequence comes from Certhia americana, assembly GCA_018697195.1. NCBI lineage: Eukaryota > Metazoa > Chordata > Aves > Passeriformes > Certhiidae > Certhia > Certhia americana. Next base: position 17,268,636 of record CM031862.1, read on the forward strand.
AAATGTGAGAGGAAAGGGAATTTACTGAAGAACTGTACAGTCAGAGCAGACAACAGAGCCTAGATTCCAAGAGTACTCCTCTGGCAAAATAGAACGAATGCCATGGCTCAAAGTGCAATTGGAGGAGATGTGACAAAGGAGAGATTATTTTCCTCATTTCTGCAATAGTTGCATGCTAAAAATTTGGGTACCTTTCAGAAAACATTGATAGATTTAGGAAGGAAACAGAAAGGAACCACAGAAATGGCTTAAGAGCTGGAGAAAACAGGTCTTGAGAGACATCAAGAAGAAGCCCACAGGCTGCAGCCATCAATATGTCATCAGTAAATATTCTCCTGTAGCAAGGCATGTAAAAAAGTCCACATAATCAGCTTTTCAAAAAGAATATTTAGCAGTGATTTTGTTTTGTTGCCTGAATATCCTCAAACAGAGAATATATTAGGATATATGAGTCACTGATAAGTTCTTTTAATCTAGAAAAGATAACTGCAACACGGATCAATAGCTGACAAATCAGACAAAAAAATTTCAGTTAGAAATGCAGCTTTTTTTTTCTTTTTTTTTAAATCCACATCAGTCCTTAGATGTTGAAGAAAATTACCTACAAAATTGGAGGATGTCTCCATGTCTTGGAGTACTCAGATCACTGCTGAAGCCCAGCCTGAAGAAGACACTTTTCACCACCACAACTTACTGAACTCTGCTCAGGAGTAGCTTTGCAAAATAGCGTGACCCTGATGTAAAAGTCAAACTCAATGGCTCCTTTGCAGGTTCAGCAGTGTTTCAGTAATACCAGTGAGCTAAAGACAACTGGTTAAGTCTTTGGCAGGCAATAGCTAGCAGTCAAGCACTCCCATGCTGCATGGTTGGTGGGGTCAAGATTTCCCCAGCGGACAACCTTCCCTACAACTACCCCAATGCTACCATAATGCTCCTCATGGGCCTTCTGGAAAGTCAGTTTCAAGCTACAGTAGACTGATTCTGAGACACAAGTAATTGCTTCTCCAGGCTGTGGTCGGCAGTCTGGTTTTCAATCAATAAGTGCAGCACACAGGTGGGGCAGGGACACGTTCTAGCCCACAGCAGGAGGATTCGGTGAGTGCAGCCAAAACAAGCTTTTATGTCCCAGCTGACATCTGTGGGAATGGGCAGGTCTTTCACTGTGTGGAGCATACACAATTCATACAAAGGGATCCCTAAACACTTTAGTATCGGTTGTTTTTGAAAGAGGCTGGGTTCTGCAAAGGAGAGGGGATGTGTTTTCATACCTTGAGAGCATTACTCCTTTGCATGACACCAATATTTTAATGATTCATTTATTTTCTACCATCTAGTGGAACAGAAAAAAGGAGAGTGAAACATTTATTTGCCAGAAAATTCATACTACTTTTCTAGGAAATCAGAGAAGACTAACATTTCTTACTTTTGTTGATTTTGTAAGATACTCTGTGCATGCCATCTTTTGAGGAAATACATAAAATTTTTTTACAAACAGTGGTTCACGGACACCAGATGCTCAGCAGGATCTGTAAGGGTCTCATAGAACTGCTGGGTGACATGATCCAGACCTTAAACACTCAGACCCATTGCTGATTGAATGTCTCTAGCCGCAATTTATTTTGTACATGCAAATTAAGTATACAAGAAGAACATTTAAAATTATGAGGCTGGAAGACCATTTTTACAGATGGCTATTTCTGCCAGCGGGCAATTTGTTCTCCTCATATAAACATTAGGAAAATTCAAGCATCTGTTCCTAATTAGATCCCTTGCACAAGGTACTGATGTGCATAACTCACACTTCCCCATGCTCATTGCTAAGATCTCAGATGATTAGTTTGTTTGCACACTGCTCCTTGGAATTAGACGAAGATGAAGATCTGGAATCACAGCTGTTCTCTCTGCACCAGAAATCAAACCCAATTTCACTGGAATGATGAAAATTGCCAAGATCAGATGACCCTGGGAAGCAAACACAAGTTAATTGGGCCCCAGTTGACCTTAATGTAACTATGTGAATTTGGGGGGAATCTGGCCAATATTTGATTAATTTGTTTAAAGAACATGTTAAAATGATTTTCCTATAATAAAAAAAAGTAAATTTTCTTACCCAGAAAATTGCATGTTTTTTTACTTCAATCCATTGTGGTCTCTTCACCAGAGCTGGGACAAAGCCCTGGTACATCTTTCAGAGTATATTCAGCCCTAACCCTCCTGTGCCATAAAACATCTGAGCTTTAGTTCCAGAAAAATTAGGTTTGGGTTCTGGCTATGGTATAAAACTCTTCATATTTAAGTGACATGGAGAATCAACAGAGCCAACCAGCAAGTCTTGCTCTGCAGCTGAATAGACCACTGCATGGTTTAAACCTTTCCAGAAACCCTTACTCAAACACAACTTTAATGTTTTTAATGACGTCATCAAAGCTTTATTTGTTCCTTAAAAGCTTCCAGAAATGCTAGCTCTGGAAAAAATTTTCCACAAACTTTTTATTTTAACAAAAGGAATTATTAGACTGATTTGGAGAGACATAAAACATAGAGCCTCAATCCTCCTTATGTTTTAATATCTGACAGAAATATCTCATATGCCTTTTACCAATATGTATCCAGTTAATAGAAGTGTAGCAAAGCTCAAAAATCCTCCTGCTTATAAGACCATACAGCCACATTCATACACTGTACAGGATCATATAGATCATATCCAAACTTCACTTGCTTAACAGCTAGACCAAAATGTTTCCTGTGCCTTATGTGGTATGTATGGTATTTTTTGAGTTTATAGTTCATAAATTAATATGAAGGGGAGCATTACAAGAAGCTCACTCTTTCTGTGAGTACTCAGGTTTTAGCATCAATTAAAGTGACCACTATTGTATATAATAAGAAAATGTTTAACTCAAAGATCTTGTAGTCTAATGCCACAGTAGTAAGAAACTAGAGTTTAAAGTACACTTAATTACACTTACACTTATCTCAGGGATCATTTCTTTGCAGTGGTCAAAACACATTCCAAGCACTTAAATGTCATTAACCCCATTTTTAAAACAGGTAATGGCCCAAGAAATGGAAAACCAGAAGATACTAACCCAGTATCCCCCAACACACCATTATTGGTTCCCAGTTATTCAGAACCTTTCAGTTCTCTGTTAATAGAGAACACTTCTCTTTTTAAAAGGATCAGTGCCCACAAATATGTTTAAGTTGTTTAGTTTTATTCCAGAGAAAGGCGTTTTCTTATTCTTATCCCAATTCTTGAATGCAAAACTAAGTGTGCTGCAGAAACAAAAGCACCAGGATCAATGAAATTAGTTTCCTTTTGATTTGTGTCTCAGGGATGAGTGACTTTGATATCTAAGATTTTTTTGCAACTAAGACATCTGTAAGGGTTTTGCCCCATAGGGATTCTTGCATTTCTAGAAAAGAGAACTCTGGTTCTGCTCTTTTCCCTACTTCCAGCTCCTCCCAACAAAATTTTCTTACACCTAACCATCTGCTTTCAGAGGCTTACTTATCTTAGACATCTATACTCCTCTGACAAATCTGGTGGAAGCCAGCCAATTAATTCAAAATGTGTCAGGGACACACACAGAGTCATACCCACATACAGAAAATCCACTTTCCTGCAAGAAATCAGGGCTCATTTCCCTAGAATCAACTGAAAAAAATTTTTTAAATGACACTTGCCTTCTACAATTATTAAATCACTGTAATAATACAGTATTTCAATTTTAAAGACTCCAACATCTTCTAAGTGTTTATAGCATCTAAACATAAGTCCATTAACACACCAGCTTAATACTGATGTGAATTTCACTGGAATCACAGCAGGCACATATGGTACATGAACACAAAATCAGCCCTGTTTGCTTCAATTAATATAGACAGTAGGACAGTGACTGCCGTGTGTAGAGATCTGCTAAATATTTGGAATAGGAAAGAAAATGTACTATTCTTCCTCTTCAGCAGACCAGGGCAAAGTCCACTGAGTTTGTTTTTCAAGGATCGAAGTAGTCATGTATGCTATTTATTTTCTCAGCAATGAGTTTTATCCTTGTGTGGTCAAGTCTGCCTGGTTATGAAAAAGAGAAAAAAGAGAACTGCTTCTGATAGTAACCTGGTTCTATGGCAGCGCCTAAAATGTTCTTTGATACTGAAATCCAAGACACAACACTGCAAACACCTTCACAGTGTCAGAGTTTTAAAGTTCATATTCAGCTTTGTATTACATGACAAGTGAAGGTGTTGGGATGTGATCTGGACTGTGTCTGCTGGAGGTTACTGGATGTTTCTCTTACAAGAGCTTAATTTTAAAACACCAATTAACTGTGTACTAAGACCTATGTATTACATCCTTCCAGGTTACTTTTGCCCAAACATGTATTCTTGATCCATCTGGGGTCCACAACTGCTCAGTTCCACAACTGCTCAGTGAAATGGATTCTCTTCCCAATTTCACAGCTAGATTGTCAGCAAAAAGAACAGAAGTTGTCGGTTTTGGTGAGCAGATTCTCCAAGTTACTGGATATACTACTGAAATTGGGTTTTATTTTGGTTTAAACTGAAACCAACTTTAAAAAAATAAGCATGTTGCTGAACTGGAGAACAGTGTTCAGCTCTAGTGCCCACTTCTACCATGGTCTAGGCAAGACTTGTAAAAATATCTCATCAAAGATGAGCATCAGTGTACCCATTTACCTCTTTCAGAGAAAATAAAATATTTGCTGCTGCAAGCTATTATTCTGCAGCCAAGAAATGCCCCCCCACCTTCACACTTGGTTTTCACAGAGTGCTTACTCAGTCAAAGGTCCCACTGACTTTCGGTGGGTGACCGATACACAAGTAGGAACTTCAAGATTTGGCCGACATATGTTTTGTAAGTGAATGTTGAGGGAAAAGCAATTTGATCCCATTTCAAAGCCTGGCAGAACACAATATAGCATAATCACTAAAAAATCTAAGACAGAATTTCATCAAGCAAAAACAAACACTGTTCAGAAACTCAGCAGGAGACAGCCAGCCCTGATCCTACAGTAATTGCAACATTGAGAATAGGAGTGAATTCCCTGAAGATGCTCCATACAGTAGCAAACCATCTGTCTAAACACTTGCAGAAAAGGCTCATGTTTGAAAACCCTGGATCTTGCCAAGGTCTTTGCCATTGGCTTGGGAAGTGTAATGACATGGGATACTCACAGATGTTCTTTCTGAATGTCCCCCACTCCCTGTAAGCAGATGGATCTTGGAGACTGCAAAATGTACTACCAGGAAAGACAACAAAACCTTTTTCCACCTCCTGTTGCCCTTCTCTACAGCAGGGACTGAGGCTTCAAAAATCAATTAGCATTTTTCTGTTGATGGGCAACAGTAAGGAAAATGTTTCCTTCTAACACTGAGCATCACTGAAACTGACCGCCGTGTAGAATTTCATCAAGGTGCCCTTACACATGGCCCTGGACCACCAACCCTATCTCAGAACAAACATCTGTGATTCACAGCAACTCCACAGAACATTTCTCAAGTACCTTGGGAAAAAGATGACAGCTGTTGAGACCTAGAAAACACTTGAGTCCTGGAACTGTGCAGAACAAGTACAATTTGTCACTAATATATATGAAAAGTCCTGCCCATGGCAGGGTGAATGACATAAGCTTGTAAAGCAGAAAATAATTCATACACAACATAAAAAAGCAATGACATTTGAAGTTAAGGGTCAGCTGCCAATTCTCTTGTAAGGTCTATTTTTCAGGGCTTTAGAACTTGAATAACTACACACAACATCAAGCTGACAGTCTGAATGATTTTTCAAACAATGGATTAACTTTCTTAAACTGATTTCAATACTTACAGTAATGTTTAATTAAAATTTTAAGAGCTGTGAAAAGAAAGCCCACTGAGAGGCATACAAATTGGAATCTGCTTACCCCTACACTCGGGGCAGTGTTCAGCACAAGATGAGGCTTCCTCTGCTGCTGCACCACTGGGCTTCACCCCAACAAAGAAAAAGCTAAGAGCAGTTTCTTCCCTATGGCATTCTGCAAGTGGCTCTAACAAGCAGATAAATGAAGATTGACACTACGGGAATTTCATGCTGTGGAAAATCTAAACAGAATAATTCACTTGCATTCAGCTTTCTTCTCAGCTTCTGTCAGAACTCCTTGTGTTGGGATTTTAAGCCCCACCTGCACTGGCCTTCCTAAGACACTGCATCATGCTCCATCCCTGTAGTTCAGTAATTTTTAAGATATTTCATTCCATGTTTTGCCCCATCTACAAAACAAAGCTGTTGACAAACACAGAGGCCTTGGCTCAGGAAGAAATTCCAAACATATTTTTGCACTTCATGACAGGCATGTGAGGAAAGGAAGTAGGGGCTACCTCCCATTGTCTTCTGGCTCCTGTCTGGCTAAACGTGCCCTGCAAGACCCACCTCCACCTCTGCTTGCTGCAGTGCAGTTGTTTGGTTCAGGATATATGGCACCTGTGTGTCAGTGACTGGTGGAGACAAATGTTCCAAGCATCAGCATCTGTATTTCATAAAGGAACATGAGGATCTGATAAAGCCAGCCTGCAGGACCTCCCAGAAACCTGACAAGAACCATCTCAGCTCCCCATGGGCCTCTAGGTAATGGCAGCACAGCATTTCCCCCACCATGACAACAGGGAGCTGTCATAGTTGTTTTATGGCCCATAGTACATAAACAACATAGTATCTCACTGCATCCCAGGTTTTACTTACAGTGTCTTCAAAAAAGTGAAATGGATTTTCCTTCTTGAAGCAAGGAAATCTCCTGTCCTTACTCACACACCAGGACAGTGAGGCCCAAGTTTCTCTCCAAGTGAAGGAAAGAAAGCATCAGGACCCCAAGGGGTACATCCACACATCTGTCAGTCAGCTGCCTGAGCCTGCACCAGCTGTGACCTGGAGGGAGCATCGTCCCATCATTGCTGTGTGGTGGCCATAGGAAGGCTGAAATCTGACAAATGGTGGGAACCTTGGCCAAGACACTGTGTCTACTCTAAAGGCTGACCTGAGCTTCTTCCCAGCTTTACTCTCTTAAACCTATTCCCAGACAATTTGGACACATTGCACAAGTCTGGGTTTAAATGCATGTTTAAGTTTGTGTTTAAAATGTAAGCCAGAGAATCATTCAATAATGTTGTCTTGGAAGATGTGTAGCAGAGCACAGATCTGGACCCAGGTTTCTCTCCTGTAACTGGTCTTTCTCCCTTTACATTTCTTTACTCTTAAAGGTCTTTTCCACCACTACTTGAGGTTTTACAGCCATGAGAAAAAAAAAATAGAGCAGAGGAGGATGGAGGAAGAAAACTGGGATAGGAAACAGGAAAAGAAAGCAGAAAAATATTTCAAACTAAACTGCTTCTAGATAAAGTTAACTGGAGAACTTTTTGAAAAAATCAAAAACCATAAAAACATTGAAGAAAATAACACCAATACCCTAATATTTTTGTTATAACTTCTGGGTTAAAAAAACAAGTGGGAAATAGAGCCGTGAAAAGTTCCCACCAAGAACCTCTAAAAACATCTCATGACAAGGATTACACCACATTTATGAGGTGACCATTCCATATGCAATCAAGCCAACTGGCTTTTTGTGTTCCAAATAATGAAAAAGAGGTGCTGTAACATTTGTGTAATATCACTGATGAGAGTGTTGAGATAAGTTTCCTTGCCGACAGGTCCTTCTCAAATAAATTTTATAAGCTATGCTTGCCCCATTTATACCAAACAGCATGATCTGCTTTATGTCTGCAATGGAAAACCTGGTTATAAAAAGTCTTCTTTACTCTTGTTTTTATGTAGCAGAATGTCAAAATCAGTAGCATGGAAATGAAGGATCCAGGTTATGTGCCAGGAGCCTTGGAACATAAAACCTTGCTGTGGGCTGATAATATCTCACTGATTCTTACCAGTCTCCAGGACTCTGTCCACGACCCTTCTGCAAAATAAACTTTATGAAATCAAAACTTGCACCCTCTCAGAAGTCCAGTCCCTTCCTGTGGTGAACACTGCTTTTGTGATAACCAAAGGAATTTTTTATTTAGGGACAGCACTTGTTTTTGACCTTCAGAGAACTGTTACCATTGACACATGCTGAAAAGAAAAGGGATAAAAATTCCCTTTGGGATTTCAGTTCAGATAGTACAGTTCTAATATGAAATTTAAACTGCCCCAAGCTGCTAGTGTTAGAATACCGCCTGCTAAGTATAAAGCAGAAAGGGAAAAGTCCAGAAGACAATACTTCATTACATGGAAATTCCTTGAATCCTAAAGCCATATGGAATATTAAAAGCTTTCCCAAATCCCTCTGGCTAATGAAATTCAATGGTTGTAAAAAAACTGTATTTAGAAGAAGAAGAAAATTCTGATTTTCTGCATCTCTGGGAGCTGGCTGAGACTCATCTGTCTAGAAAAATAGCTTCAGCACAGGTATAAGAGCTAGGAAACAAGATCTCATTTAATCATTTAATTACCAGCTTTCTTGGTGAATTAGGCTGTGTGCCTCCTTCAGTTCAGAGATCAATGCTTTCCAGTCAGTCTGCTTTGTGAGCATCCCTACAACAGCACATTATGGGCAGCCGTGCCCACAGTCTCTTGTGGTTTTTGCCTTCTCAAGAAGAATGGCTCTAACAACCCATCAAAAATGTCACACAACTCACCAGATGTCAGGTGCAAATTCCTTCATGAACATACACAGGAGCTAGTTCATACACAAACGAATTTGCATAAGTTTTTAGTCAACCCCTTATGAGAAATTACCAAATATACAAAGATAATGGCCTTGATCTCGGAAAAGTCATGGTCAGAAAATCCACTGTCTTTGAGAAATACACTGTTGTTTTCCTACCACCATCCTGAGTTCAAAAGCCAGTTCTGCTGAGCTGGGAAAAGGATGTGATCCCAAGTTCCCAGATCAGCACCTCTTCCATAGGACACAACTCAGCTTTAGGGCTCTCTTGAAAAACAAATTTGAAAAAACATAATTTTGTCCCATACCATCCTCAAAAGCTGATGGGCTTTCTTACATTAATTTTTTACAGAATACACAGGTTGTTTTCCACCAAGGCAACAGGAGACAGGAATTGGTGAAATACTATAGCAATATACTAACTTCCGTGGCAAAGTGAGTAAACCCCTCTTCACCATAAAGGATATAAAAATGGCATGACATTTTGATGAAACTCTCAGAGCACCTCTCAAGCAGTTCAGGCAAAAATGTGCTGCAATTTTTGCTTCCATTTAGCTGGAACAGCTCACTCAGAGGAATAACACTGTGCTTGTTGGCCTCCTTCCACTCAAGGTTATGAATCAGAGCTGTGTTAACGAACTCAGAGAAACGTCCTCCATGCTGAGCACAGCAGAAGGCCAACCAGGATTTTATTGTCCTTGCTATTGCCCTCCTTTGCTAGGCTCAAGGCTGAGCCTTCAAGCCCCTGGGGATGTGGCTATTCCCAATGTGCTGGGCACATTCCCTTTTGCACAGAGCCTGTGCACAGCACAAAGGCAGAATGGAGCATGACCAATGAGTGTGAAGCAAGATCCTTGCTTGCCATCACCTTGATTTTGCAATGTACCCCAGAGAGATGTTATTCATCTATCCTGTTGCACCCTGTGGGTTTGCATACACCTACTATCACTGTGCCATCTGGTAATGATTTTCTACAAAGAGCAACATCATATATTCTTGCTGAGAGTTTGTATGAACTACATGGCTCTTGCTGCTCCCCATTCAGGAAATACCTTCTCTTTGGTAAGATCACTGGGCCAAACTTTGATGTCAACATTCAGCCTGTTTTTGTTGTCCAGAACTCTGGCTAACCACGTAAGCATCTGCCTCAGCCAAGAAGAAATAAAATCCATTCACAAGACCCTCTCAAGTTGAACAATAAAGGACTCTTATTTTATGTCAAACTTCTTTCTAGCAGTTTTCCTTAAAAATAAGAGGATGAAATGAAAATAGCTGTATGTGTGAAATGTTCTCTGTGAAAAACTGCAAATTTTAGGAGACGAGGCTGTGTAAGTATGCTCCAGTTTTGTGGTCCTTTCCCAGTGGGGAGTATCAAGCTCAGTTTCCCATCATCTCTGGCTGGACACTGAGTGAGCAGGAAGCACTGTGGCTGTCCAAAGCTTTCATTCTGTTTTGATCACCTCAGATACAAAAGCAGCATTCACTTTGCAATAGCACAGCTGGCGGTACAGCAAGTGAGGCTGAGGAGAGACAGGCACACCAAACCCACTTCATGCCATGGGGGCAGAGGCCAAGCATGAAGAGCAGTGAGCAGAATGATGTATGTTCAGGCAGATAAAGGTAATTAACCCTTGGCTAGTCTAACCCAAGGACTTGTGTGTCTTCTCTATCTTGAAAATTTTGAATCAACGTATGATATCTCTCTTGTAAAAAAAATGAACTTTGACTCTGCCACATCTCAGACCTCATAGATGAATCACAGGTTATGTAAGATGTATGCTATTCAAAGAGCCTATCCAGACAGCCATACAAATCCCTATGGACTTAAATGAAATGAATCAGGTTTAACCAATGCCTCTGTTATCTCTATGGCCAAAGCCAAGCCTCTTGCACAGTCCCAATGCATTTGAGCAGAGTTGTGCCTGCTTTCATCACAGGCCTGCATCTCATGTCCACACAAATATCTGCTGTGTTTTTAACTTCTTCCAAGCTTCTTTAAAACTTACAGGCACCACAAAGCTTTGCTTCTTCCAACTGAATCAGTCACTAATGAATCCTGGCCAGAACCTCTCCATTAAACACCCAGAATTTTTGATGGTGCTGACTTATTTACACCCAAGAGGTTTTTTTAACACATGATTCTTCCCCTCCTTCTCAAATTTCTTTTTTTAACAGAATTTAAGAAAACGTAAGAAAATCTTTGCTGATATTTGGTTACTCACCGCATGCTGAGTTGAGTTTCCTGTTTAAGGGAGAGAGAGGCTCTGTGTGTGTGTGTGTGTGTGTGTGTGTGAGCTTAGAAGCACCAATACCCAGCCATGAGATTTTTCTGAGCTGTCTTGACCCAACTAGCACCAAACACAGCTTGTACGCTGCAAGCAGCACTGGGCAGATGTCCCAACAAATGCAAAACAATATTTTTAATTCATCTGGGGGATTTCCTGAAGAAAACCTTGGCATGGAAAGAGCAAATTGCGTTCAGCAAAAGTGGCAATGTTCTGGAAGGATTTAGCTGGTGATAGATGCCTTTAGTGGAGTACAAGTTCCTCTCAAAGTTTGTCCCTGAAGCAGGGGTGTTTGAGGGGCAGTGAGGGAGTTAGAGAGCATGAGACAGAGGCAATCAATAGCAGATGGGGGAATAAAGAACTGCTTTCAACAGGCCTCCAAAACTGTATGGAAAGAGGTGGGAAAGAAGGGCTACAGAGAAAGCTGTCCTGCTCCTTGTAAGAGCTGCAGAAAAAGCAGCAGGGGAGAGTGGTGTGCCCTGAAAAAATAGATTTCCCAATATCTGATACATAAATACATACATGACCCTGAAAATGAGGGTCACATGTGGAAGGGAAGGAAAATACCCAAACTAAGAGTCAACAGAGACAAGCCTGAAAAAAATACTTTCCTATTCAAATGGTCACAATCCTTCACATTCTGACTGTGGGTATTGTGAAATCTGGTGATTTTTTTAAAGTCCAGCTTGTGAAATCTCAGGATTTACATGTGAACCACATCCAGCATTCTCTCTCCCCTTCACAGGGACTTCTTACCCCTGTGCATAGAAATGTAACTTGAAGTTTTACCTAAAGAATCAGAAATTAGCTGCAAGAAACAAAGAAGTTTCCACTTGTAAAATTTGTTTTAAGCTAAGCTCAATACTTGTCAAGGATCATTTTTTTGGTTCATGGAAAATTGGATGCTGAACTTTGCTCCCTTTTGACAGTTGGGGACTTGCATATCACTTCAGCAAAACAAAACAAGTCTGAAAACAATATGATTAGGCAAAGCCTTTTCTATTAATGTCCTAGCAAGAAATCCTTTACAGCACAAACAATGTACTAATCTCCGATCTGCCTTAAACTCTATAATATCACTCCAGGCACTATATTAAGCCTTATTGTTCCCTTCAGTAAAAGGCAGTTCTGAGGCTGCATTTCTGGGGACAGCTTCACACAATTAGAGTCTGAATAGCTGTAAGCATGACTGCTACAACTGACAGGAATGAGCATTTAATATGGCCCTTCCTAAAAGACAGAAGATATGAGGATAAAGGTCAAGTGCTTTGAACCAAAGGCTGGGAAAGAAAACCAGCTTCTTGCTACTCTAAGCAATGGCGCTGAATGTGTGTTTAATTGATCTGCTGGGCCCTCTTGTAAGTGAATGCACAGTGCTTGTGAGACCTTGCATACCATTTTATTATGAGGTTCCAGCTTGCTTTCTGCTTTAATTAGGATTTCAGCAGTAGTCCAGAGAGTTAGAGAACCACAGACCCTAAAGTGTCCTTTCACAGTTTGAAATGTGCATTTCTTGCAGGAGAAAGAGCATTATGAATACAAAACAAGGTGCTAGCACTCCCAGTTCCAGAGCCTTGCTTTGCCTTTCACAGCTGCCTGCAGTAAGGCATATCACTTCCTCGGTGCCTTGGTTTCCTCGGGAATAATTGTGCTTCAATGGTAGGAACAACATTGAATTTGGCTATAGCTTTCAACTGCCAAGTACATGTGAAGTACTTTTGTAAGTGATATTTACTATTCATTATATCTGAAAATACAAACTAATTTTCAGAAACATACAAAGCTATCATCATTTTATCCAGAAGTCCTCTGAAGTTACCAAAAATATCCCATTATAATGTGAGTATCAGGATTTGATCAAACAGCCTTCCCCACAAGACACCCATCCTTTCCTGCTGCTAACTGCCAGTCTGGTCTTGATTCAGGGCATGTCTAAGCTGCAGACTTCTTTAATCACAGCACTACTGGATTTTGCACATGTATTTTCAAAGAAAAAAAAGGAAAGAATATGTTCTCTCCAAGGTGCATTTGCCTTGGAGGACACACACTAGGAAGAGGCTCACAGGTTTAAGGCTCTCCATTATCATAGAGTTGAAAATGGTTTGGGTGGGAAGGGACCTTTACCCAGTCTATCTGGAGCCTATCCAGTCCAACTGCCTTGCAATGGGCAGGGACATCTTCAGGTAGATCAGGTTGCTGAGAGCCCTGTCCAACCTGACTCTGATTGTTTCCAGCTATGGGGCATTCTCTGAACAATATGTGCCAGTGTTCTAGCAGCCTCACTGCAAAAAGTTCCTCTCTTATATCCAACCTAAAATTTTCCCTTTTTTTAATTTAAAAGCATTACTCATTGTCATATCACAATAGGCTAGAAGTCTGCCCTCATCTTTCCAGTAATGAATTCTAGTTTGGATCCCCTCTGGAGGCATTAGACTCTGGATAAGGAGATTTGGAGGGTAATATGAGATTACAGTTATTTCCCTGGCTGGCAAGAGCTAACTCTTCATTCTGTGGGAATGACCAGAAAGGTGGCAAAGAATCTCAAAACTTGCTAAAATTAACTAGAATCGGGGACCTTTGCAAAATTTCTCAGGTTCTTAATTTTCAATGCAAATTGGTCCAGCATTGCCCCTTCAGCTGAAGGGATTTCCTATTTCTAATCAAATAGAAATATCCTGAAATAAAGCAGAGCAAAAAGCTGCCAATCCACAGCTGCCTTTTTCCTGTAGGTTCATCCAAGTCTCCCATGAAGTAATTGAAATATCATTGTGTAATGAAACTTATAAAATTTTAATAAAGGATTTTTACTTTTTCATGCCTATTACTTCCAAAGCTTGCCTCCATACCCTGTCAATAGGTTTCCTAAGGGTATGGGCAAGGATCTCAGCTGCATCTGGTTTGACTGCATTGTAATGAAAATGGTGAGTTGATCAGTATCGGATATATCAGAACATTCTCCCAAAATTACATCTGACATTTACAAGGAAATAAGACTGTAAATTCAGCCTTAGGATCTAGTAGTTGCTTGTAAAGCAAGAATTGGCACTGGCAGGCTCATGTTGATCTAGAAATTTCAGATTATATAAGAATTCCTTCAGCAGAATAAAACCTGTGCCTGCATTGGCAGCAAATCTTAAGCATCCAGTGTCAATCAGAAATGAAATTCAATACAATTCAATACCCCCCCTTGAGATGTGGCCAAAAAGGAAAACTTTCACAAGCTGAAGAGAAGATAGTAACCCATCCTCCCATATTGCATAATGCAACTCAGCTCACATATGATTTTGCTCAGTGTTTATCAGACAACACAAACACTTCCACAAGTGGGAAACAGAGTCTTAGGGAAAGGCTGGGGCAGTAAAAGGGAGATCTGAAACAAACTTCATTGCCTCAAGATGAACTCTTGGAATTACAGGGCTGAACACCATCTCTTTCCAGTGACAGCTGTTGGGCAGGGAAGATCAGGGTTTTGGGGGGTTTCATAAACGCAATGGCATTCCATTATAACTGTTTTTCTCCCTGGGAAAAAGGTTTCTTTTCATAAAGTTTCCAGTTTTAAGTTTCTTCTTCCTCCAAATTGCTCAAACTTCTACTTTTCAAAGTACCTTTTATTTTTCAAATTTAAGATAATTGTAGTGGCCAGAAACCATTTAGAAATATTCAGAACTAAATCAAAACATTTGAAAATCATCTAAACAAAGTGCTGCACTTGACCCCTAACCTTACTGCTATTTTCCAGATTTTCAGTTCACCAATATGTTTCAGATTTTGACTTTCCAGCCTCTGTCAGAATAAGTGTTTTTCCAGTGCTTTGAAAATCCTCATAAAATAAGAAAATAATTTTCAGCCTAGATCTAGTGTCTGTCCCATGTCCTGCTCCCTGTTTTTCTCCACTGGCAGTGGCAAGATGCTTAAAAAGAAGAGTTTTGGCATGCAAAAGTGTAAAAAGACTGTAGCTGCAGTGAAGATAAAGGAGAAGAAGGGAGATGACACCAGAAAGAGTGCATCTCCTGTGATCTTCAGTCTTACCCATTTCAGTTCCTTCTCCACCCTCAATAAGTTTTTGCTAGAGCCAGTATGAAAAATCTCCCAAGACACTATTGCTCCAGCCCACATGAGGTCCTGGTTGGCAGTTCCCTTTGTTTTTTGCACTTGATCCCATGCATATCAGTCATGAAGTGCAGATCTCATTTAGGGTCAGCCGCACCCACCGACTCATTGCTTGCTCTGGGTCAGACACAGAACTTTAATGCCAGTTCTTACTCAACCAAAACTCCCAGCTGACTCCTAGAAGACTTGACTGCAAAGTATGTCTCTGCCATCACTCATAACTCCTGCAAAACATCCATGAGCTTAGAAAACATACTGTGTGTCCTTTTGGTTTTAGAGAAATCCCTCTTCAGAAGAAAGTTCTCATTCATATCACCCTTGCCTCTCCAGCTGCAGCAGAACACCACAGCCAGACTCTCCAGCTGCCACAGGCCTGAGTGAGAACAGGAGAGGGTCACGCAGCCACAAAAATTTGAAGTACTTCTCAGGCCAGTTGTGTGCTGTCTCTGCTCCCCTCTCACTCTGCTGCACTGCCCAGTATAACAGGACGGAGAAAAATCTTCCAGACGGACACACAAAGCAAGGAAATCATGCAGAGGCTGCTGTTCACGCACACTTCTCTGCTCAGAGGACTACTGCCCCTTGAAATTGGTCATGGACAATGCTGGCAGAGACAAGGATTCAACTGACCTGACTACAGCCATTCAGAATAAAACAAGTAACACAAGCTGAATTTCTTCCCTCAGCAATCAAAAGGGAGGTAACCTCAGGAGAGCAGAGACTTGGTTTCAGAAACACCATCTCCTTGTCCACATCTAGGCATGTCTGGGAGATGAAGGGAGTCAGGGCTCTAGGCAACCCCCTGACACCACAGTCTGGTGGGAACAGAGAAAACACTATAGGTGTCCATGGTGCAGGCTTACTAGGCTCCACTCCTTGCCCCTAGGCATGCCAAGAGACATCAACCCAGCATGGAAAACAAACTTAACTCCAAACCAATGACATGCCTTGGCACAAAAGCAGCCAGACACAGAGAGTGGGCTGCGCTCTGGGAAGGCACACAAGGCACTTGCACACACTAAGAGCTGCACAGCCCAGGGTGGAGCAGGGCCACCATGGCTTGCACTGCTGTCAGCACACCAGAGCTCATCTCTGAGCCATCATGAGAGAGATCTGCCACATCTACCTCCTCACTGAGCATGCCTTCTTCTTACAAGCTCAGCACTGAAAGCCCCACATGCAGTGGGACAGGGTGCAATGCAGCAAGGATGAGCTCTGGAAACGATCTCATGTGAGCAGCTGCTCCAAGGCAGGACACACTAGTTTGGCAGCTAAACATGAGGGGGGACAGCCTGTTTGCTCTGGCATCTCCTGCACTTCATTAAGCCAAAGTAGCAGCAGGCACTGAAAGTGATCTTAGCAGCCCCCTAGTGCCTTCATTTCTTATCCTTCTTACTGCCTCCAGCTCTCACCCTGATCTCTGTAATGACTGGAGCATTGTGCAGGCTGAATCTAAACAGACTGAGTTTCACCCCAGACTACAGCACATTTCAAGGCAGTGAGTGCCTGTGAGTACTATGAAGCACCTGTGTGAGGTTTGGAAGGAAAGAGTTCTATGAGACCTGAACATGCAGAAGTATGTGTTTCCCACAAGTGTGACCAACCATGCCCTCCCCAAACCATACAAGAGATCCCTGAAGAAGGCAACTTAAAAATCACTGGATTTATCAGCATAACAGTAATGTTTCTGGGATTATTTTTTATTTGCCTTCTGGTTTGGGGGCTTTTTAGATCATGTTTATGTGTGGGTTTTTTCTGCAACCATAAAACCTAAAAACTGTGTTGAAATTTTTATTGTTCCCATGAATCCAGGAGCTGGAAGTTCACAGAATGTTCATGGGACTTATGGTAACACTCATGAGCTAAGAACGCATAGATTTGAATGCAAGAGGCTGTTGTGTTGTGCTAAGCATATTTAGTCTGTGTAACAATATGTGAAGGGAATTACATAAGGAGGATGTTGTAAGTTAGTGTGACATGTCTGTTGGGGAGATGATGTGCATATAAGGGATTCTTGCACTTTAGGATCATAAGTACATCTCTGGCAATTGTGTTTTCTGAAATGTGCCTGGTATTTTATTTTTTTCAGAGACCAGAAGTGCATCAACACAGTTTGATAGTTACTTGCTGGCTGCATACAGGAGATTTTAGAAAACACAGAAGCATAGACAGGTATTTCAGGATTACAAGGTCTAGGTTGTGACCAAGAATAGACACAGCTGGATTTGGCTTTTCGGTTAATCCAGACACAGAATTTTCTTCTGTGTGCTCACTGAATCCAAATCACAGAAAGGATTAAATCTAGTTGAATCACAAAGTGCTGGCTGGTGGTAAATTAACTCCAGAGCGAGAAGGTAAAATACCAGAAGAAGCTATTTTTTACTATTCCATAACTTTTTAGTCCTCAATTCTGGCAAACTGATGGCTTCCTCTAGTAGGCCTACCTACTAATAAGCACCCTGTGATGTAAATTCAAGGTACCTAGAGTCTCACAATGTCTGACTTCAAGAGTTGCCTGTGTGCAAATCACCCCTATCCCCAGTGCCCTCCTCATTTCAGGAGCTTGCATGTGCTGTGCCCCACACAGGCACACTCCTCACAACGGCACAACACTTATCTGCAGGGGCAAATCCTGTCCCAGCCCCTCTGAGCTCACAGAGCCACTGATGCCAGAGCCAGCACTGTGCTGCTGGGAGGCAGCTGTGCCAGGCTTCCCTGTGAGCCCAGAGATGTGGTGCTGCTGGGGCAGTGGTGTCAGCTGCTCTGCATCCCTGCATGAGATCTGCAGTGCTGCCACAAATGGAAACACTCAGCAATCACAACATGTTGGAATTCTCTAGAGACCATGCCATCTTTCAAGTGAAACTGTCCAAGTCAGGTATCTGGTTACTCTTATCTCAGGGACGTAACTCCCATGATGTTAGCAACCATTAAATTGTCCAATCATTTTTTAATATGCCTCCTATACAATTGGCCTGGTGACCCATCTGCTGCACCAAATACCACATGCAAAAAGCTCCAGGAAACCTTCAAGAAACCCAGCACTCAGTAAACTGTCCCACTCTGGTTTTCTGGGCTGGCTCTACCATTTAAACCATGCAGCTGTGTCAGGGCTCAGCTCTTTGAAAAACGTGTTCTCAAAAATGCCTGGCTTGTCTTTCTATCAAGATAGAATACTTGGTCATTTATCATTTGTCTTCTCATGGTTTTCTGCCTGAGGCCCAACAGCTCACTTGGAAGTTAAGTCCTAATTTTTTTCCATCTCAGGTTTCTCAACTAGCTATCTTGGGGATTTTCACAAGAGCATATAGAAGTGACCACCAGGAACATAAAACACTGCAGACTTTCCCATTACCCACCCAAGATTTAGTGCTCTTCTAGGCACATAATAAAAAGGACTCTGTTGCTAATTAATCACCTGATTAAGGTTCCGGGTTTGCAGATCTCATTTTTTTCTACTGAGACATGCTTTCTTTCACTGCCTGTCAACATAGCTGTACTTGAAGCCTTGTCTGCATTAGCTCAGTAAGATTCTCTACATGGGCATTGCTCTAGTGATCATCAGTGAAATGGTGGCTTCAGGTCCTGTTGACCTGGAGGACCACATGAGGGATGCTACCCTCCACGTGGTGGACTGATAGGAAGAGCTTGGAAATGCTGTGACAGAGATAGTAAGACAAATATTAGAAAATACTAGACTTTTTCATATGCACAACATTCCCCAAAGCTTCATCAAGAATTTTCATAGAGCATGCAGGGCTGGATGGTGAAAAATAACCCTCTTTTTTTTTTTTTTTTTTTAGGCTAATGTTCACTTCTAATCTTACATCAAGACTGAAGCAGAAATATTAAAAAGAACATGAAATTCTGAAATTCTGCTTCAGAGATGGGCATCTAGATGATGCAGGAAAAGTTGAATTACTAGGGCTCTGCAGAGCTGGGAGAGTTGCTCTGGTCCATTTTAGCTTATTTCATCAGGTTCAGAGCTCTGTTTGCATCTTAATTGCAGGGGTGGCTGTGCCAAAGATGGGGCGGAAGAGCTACATGCAGAAACAATTTTCCAGTGAGTTACTGTTTCAGTGATTCAATCATTTTACTGGTCAGTTTGGAGTGGCTCTCAAATGATCCCCTTAAACTGATGGGCAGCTGTTTTTCAGCATAAAAAAATTACAATTACAGCCAAATTCCAGGCATGACCCTTTCCACATGTATTTTAGCTCCTGTATAAATCCTTTTGGCAGCATTAGACAGGAGGAAAAGACTCTTTGGTCAAAGAGTTTAAAACTTATTGTGTTTTTTTAAGTAAATACTTGATAACATCTATTTAACACAAGCTCTCAGTGAGTACGTGTATAAGGAAAAAAATCTGTGTGTGAGAGATATAAGACTATAACTAAATCTGGTTTGCAAATTTCCGACTAAACAAAGTTTCATCAGTAAACACTGCTTCCTTGAATATTTCCTCTGAAGCATCTCACGTTTGATCAAGTTTCACTGAAATTGAGACAAAACTAAGGTTTAACAGATTGACAATGAAATAGTTCTGCACTGCTAAGCAGGTCAGATGAGTTACATTTCTCAGAGTTGTTTTCAGAATTTCCGTTATACAACAGTAAAGAACAAATTAGAAACTGAAAAATGTTCACCTCAGAAAGCTTTCCCAAAAGCCAGAAATGCTGACTTTCGGTCACTTACTGATCTCGTGTTCAGTTGTGATTTGAGAAGTTCCCTTCCTCGTTCTTAATCCCTTAGAAAGGGGAGATTGGATATTATTAGGCAAAGACCAATTACAGTAATAAAATAATGGTGAATTATGCCAGAAAAAAGAAGTGGAAAGAAGCAACTGGGGGAAGGGCAGGGGCAGGAGGAGAAGAAAAAAAAATTCCACAAGTAGTTTCAATTTTCACCTCTTCAGTATCACTGTGCAGAACCAACACAGACTCTGGTGTATTAAACGGAAATAGCTGCAAGCTCTTTGTTTGTTTGTATTTCTTATTTCTGACCTCTGACAAAGTGGTCACCGATCCCAAGGACGCCAAAGATCCCAAACAAGACACTGTAGCTGCTTTTTTAACAGTGACTGGCAATTTAGAGGGGCATGAAATTTCAGACATATCCAAGGTGCCAACTTTCAGAAAGTGCTGAGAAGCAATGCTGTGGAAATCAGCCTCATTGAAGTTTTCCCGTTCAGAAATTCAAACACCAAGGCATTCAAAATCACCACCACATGGATTATTTGTAATCCTAAAAACTCAATCCCTAATTAGGCTGATGCATAAAAAAGTGGTCATTTTTTGCTATTTTCAGAAACCATTTTCTAAATACTAATTCAATTAATCACCTAACCAGGTAGTGGGAAATCACCTTCCTCTTAGTTAGTCATCTAAAACACTGATAAAAACAACTCTGCAGGAACTTTCGTCAGTCATTCTGGGAACTTTCAACAATATGTCATGGAAATCAGCCCCAATGCTGTCATTGTCACCCTGCTCATACATGCAAGAGTGTGCATGTATTCATGTGCACGCATATATACATACATGGTGCTTGAAAGAGCCAAAATATACCAAAAGGCCATCCTGGCATTACAAAAAGTATCAGAGGTACGTGGAATAACTGCAAAACAGCAGAATTTTTTCTCTCAGCATATCTCAGTACCTATATCTGCACTTAAATGCTAGTTCAAGCACTGACAATGCCTGTTTGCATGTGCATATATTGTGCTTTGTTTTCTTTTCTATCTGGATCATTAACTGAAATAAGTCAGCTCATGTGCAAAACATCTGTTTTTCAGTAAAGTCCTGCTTTTCCTCAGCTTAACAGCTGCATTGATTGAGGTATAAAGCTGTTGCTGAAATGTTCACAAGTGGTGTGACACAGGCAGAACAGCAACCTAGGCTCCTTCCCAAACTTAGTTGCTTTTTTTCTGATGCCAACTCAGAAAAATTAGCATTATGAATGATTGATAGCATGCAATCAACTGCTTCTAGAACTATTACCATCTCTAATTCAGTGAGGGAGGAGGTGACTCAGACTTGTTTATACTTTTGAAATCTGGCTGGAGGGCTTTGGCTACGCTGAGAAGGCTCAGTTCAGTTCAGCTGGGGATTTATGTCAGCATTTCACACGTTCTGTGAAACTTCACTCACCCTGTAGACAGTGCCTCTAGCTCTAGAAGTTAACCTGGGCCATAGAGGATCTATGACAACCATATCATTATCTAAGGTGGTTTCCACCTCCACTCTAGTTTATGTCTAGTATTTATTATTTCTAGGGCCCCATAGCTGTGCACAGCATGTTTTATGCACAACATGGAACCTAGGACCCAACTCCTGCACTCGGGTCCACTGCTAGGAGCTCTAGTGACCACACTTTGGCTGGAAGGGCTCTGCTGGATCATCAGCATGTGGGCCTGTGCATCCAGAGGTAGGATCAGGGAGAGCACCGTGATACACAGAAAAGTGTGGCACATGGTACAGGGAGGCTGAGATGTGAAATCCTGGAGTGCAGAACACTTTGGTTACAGACAGTGTCAGATATTATTCCTCACTTTATTAGGTTTTAGTTGCTCTAGTGCCATTTGGGCCAACTAACATATGGACTCACTTTGTTTATACCTGTCTCCCACCATGAACAGAGATCCTAATTTCAGTGTCTCAGTCAAGTGTCTTTATTTGGGCTGAATGGATGTGGGATATAGTATTGAGGAGCCTGGAGAAAGACTGACTGGTTTCTTTTGAGAAAAATCAGTGCAAGAACAAATGATCCCAGTGTAAATAGAAAGACGGGGTCTGGCACAGACAGGGAACTCCCTGAGTCAGAGAGAGATGTCTCTTGCCAGTATTTATTCTTGCCATCCAGTCAACTCACATCAAAATAATCTGGCACTGCATTCAAGGGAGTCTTGATGCAATGATATTGTTGCAGAGGTTTGTTGCTCAGGTGAACCAGACTAACCAGCAGCTCTGTTTAGGCTGAATTTAAACCACACTGTTCCCCTCAATGCAAGTATGAGCTAGCTGTCCCCTAAGAGCAGAACCTTTAACCTTTCAGGAAGCATGAGGAATCTGCCATCTGGCTGGCCATCTGTCTTTCAAAAGGTGAGGAAGCAGGAAGGCTGAGTGACGTATGACAATGCAGAATTCCCAAAGTAATGGTGACCTCAGTGCTTTACAGCCTGGTTTTGCCCCACATGCATTCTGTCACTCTCCCTTGCTCACGGGGTGAGCAGCCACAAACACAATTACTGCTGGGCAGGGGGTCCTCCCGCTCTTCGTTTGACATTAATGAAATTGCAAGCAGATATGAGTGTACTGGCTGCTCTGCTTTGGCAATGTTTACAAAGCTGTTACCTTGCTGGGCTCCCCATTCAGTGCCAAGTGGAAGAAAAGCCTTTGAGGTTGCACTTACTATTTTACCTCCTTGGATGTTGTTATGTCTTCTGGCTGGGAGCTGGATACCAGTGCAGACAGAACCAATTATCCAAGCCCATCCACATCTGGCACACAAGTATCTGCATGCTGCCGTAGCTAAATGGCATTTGACCTGGGAGCTTGATCTTCCATAGACAGCAACTTTATTAACAACTGTTCAAGGAAATCCCCCATCCCCTCCACCCTAATCTGTGCTGTGCTAAGTTGCCCTCTGCTCATTCACTCCTGAAAAATACTGGATTGCTTATGAGGCCTTGGGGCACACACACAAAACCACTACAGTGGATTTTACTGGCACACCCAACCTTCTCTGCTGTTGCCTATTGCCATCTTCCCTTGCAGTGTCATGGAATGTTTGTGTAGAGGGCTTAAATATTCATTTCTCTGGAGGTTCATTTGCACTTTAATGTCTCAGACTTGGACTCTACCTTTTTTAATGGATTCTGTGGGATTTGTAGTGTATAAACCAACACAAAGTGGTTTATGAGAACTTTCCTCCAGCAGCATGTACAGCCAAAGTTCCTTGGACCATGGGAGTTTGTGCAGAGGCTGTGAGTTTTGCTTCTTGAAGAGTTTTTTGTTGTTCATAGCCTTCTTAGTCCAGGTGTACATGGCATTTTACATCTGAGTGAGATGAGAAGTCCAAGATGAAACAAGACAGTTTTGTGGAGGGAGTTAAAACCCAGCTGTGTAGTTTAGATGTGATTGCTAAGTATGACATTAGCAGAAGTCTCAGGTACTACACATCCAAGTCCCGTTTAAAAAGACCTAAAGATGCATGACTGTGCACACAAGGACTAATTACCATCACCTTCTCACCTAAGACATCTTTCCAGATTACCCAACCATAAATGACACACTGAAAAAATTATCTATTAAGAGATGACCCATTTTAATAGCTTATAAAACACATGGGAATCTATCATGTTATAGTTCTCAGTCTGTTCAGCTCTGATGACAAGTGCAAACTGGGACATATGAAAATAAAAAAATACACAGCCAAAGCCTCACAGGTTGTTCAGGACAGAAAATTGAACTTGGAGGCCTAAAGCACTGTTCTAGCCTCCTTTGCACTGGACTGGATGATGTCTCAAGATGCTTCACCTACAGATAAGAACATGCATTCTCTCTGTGTACAACAGATAAGTTTGCTGTCCCACAATAAAGAACAAGAGAGACAGTGTTAAAAGTCACTTGAGGGTGGATGATAAGGGAATCAAGATCTGGTGCTAAACCTCAACTACAAGGCTTGAAGTAACACACCACCTGTTCTTTAGATGTTTCTTGTTCTACCAGGCTGCTCCAATCCAGTCACCCATTTCCAAGGCCATCTTTGTCTGCAAGCTCATATCATTCTCCTTACAAAAAGTGCATTTGCTTTCTAAGAAGAGAGGAAGAGGTGTAGCACCCTGCAAACAATCCTGTTTCAGTTGTTTCCTGCAGTAGACTAACTTATAAATACAGCAGCAAGAACTATTCATCATGAACAGTCATTGCAGCTGAACTAGAGATTCATGATTTATATGATTTATATTAAGTTCCTCAAAGTTTGTGGGCATTTTCAAGGGACGCCCCCCTCCCCCCAAACCAGAGCTGAGTAAAACTGGATCAATTTATAGCTCCAGGTCAGAATGAGAAGAAATTGTCTCTTTTGACCTCGAAGCAGTTGATTTTGTGTACACGTAATCCTCAGACCATGGATATGCAGATCAAACCTAAAGAAAGCTCTTACAACAGAAACCCTTTCACCATGAATCTGCATAGCTTTCCCTGGGAACTGAAGGAAAGAAAGCTGCTGTTCTTTCAGCTTTGAATTAAGAGCTCAAGTTGGTCGCAATCAACAGTGTTAGAGGAGCAGGGTGATGCAGTGGTTTATTAAACACTCTGAGATCCCAGACATGTGCATCACTTCCCACTTGTAGAACTACATAATGGGATTTTCAAATAGTTCATTAGATAAGAAAGAGATTATAAGTGTGGTGTACTCAGGATACAAAATTTGCCACTGGTGAAGGAATTTTAATATTGCTGAAAATCCGTAAATGCCACAAGAGCAGAAATGGAAACATGCAAAAAGGGACAAGAATACTACATGAAAGTGTCATAACATGTGTCTTCATTCATTCAAATTATTCAATTTAAAATAGGAAGTGAAATGATGATGAAATAATGAAAAAAGAAGGTGCAAGGCTAATAAAAAGACTAAGGACATATATCTGGTGTTCAGAAGAAAGAAAGTCACAACAGACAGGGGTTTTTCCCAAACATTTAGTTGACTTTAATTGTGCTTTGTACTCTGCTGTCTGTTGCTAATTGATTACCATATTTACATCAGCTAGAAATTCAAAATGCAGGTACATTTACTGAGATCACCTTTCAGACAGATATAAAAATAACAAAATTAAACTGGCAGAGAAGCAGCAGCATCCACAGACATCTACCCTGGGGTTACTCTAATCTTACCTGGCATTGTCTACCTGGCTCAGGGCAGAGCAAGGGGATTGAGAGAGGGGCTCAGACATCATTTTGACAGGTACCTTTGGAACTCAAGTCTCACACACGTCCCAGTTTTAATATCACAGAAGGATTTTGAAGTTCTTAGGACATGTAGGATCTAATGTTCAGGAGAAGATGAGCCTAAGTCACAACAGAAAAACATCATTAAGAGGGTTCTGCCTTTAGACCTAAGAACTGTAAGTCCTGGAAATTTTTGTCCCACCAGGTTTTCAGCAGCTCTCAAAAGCCTAGGAACAGAAGATCTCTCTAACCCCCACCCCAGACAGGAAGATTTTCTCCTTTCAAGACAAGAGCTTCCATGTGAGAGAAATAGTTTGAAGTAGGACCCACAACTTGAAGAAACATCAACCTTCAAGACAGCCCTCTTAGGTCAATAGAAACATGGATGCAAGCAGTGGGAACCTGACCCTGTGTCATGGGAGCATCCTGTTATCCCCAGCAACTTTTGCAGAGAAATCAGGCTGCCCTAGGTATCTGGCAGCCCACAAAGAGAGCCCACTTACTTTGTGGGCTGCCTAACGTCCCCTGAAAACCCAGTACCTGTGGTCCTAAGAATCAGCCTTCCATCCAACCTCTGCTGTGTGGGACAGTGGTCACCCCTCGTACCTCTGACAGACTAAGCAAAGGGAGATGGAAGACTCAATAGGTTTGAATATATTTATAATAAAGTTAAAACCAAAAAAAAGCGCATCAAAAACAAAACCAAAAAACAAACAAGCTACAAAATTCAAATGTTGGATTGGAAAAGTAGGTAAACTCTATTTTACCCAATCCGGAACTGTATGAAACCTTTGGCAGCTTCTTTCAAGGGAGAAAGGCTATTCACTGGCATTTCCTGCAATTTCAGCTCCTAGGAAATAGAAAGAACCATTGGGTTTCTATAGCTATCCAGCTCCTTTCATGCTCTAAAAGAACTATACTCTAAGAACTAAACACTTTCTCTTCCTGAAAACCATGTATTTATCTGTGCTTTATAACTGACACTGACTAAATGACTGGGAATGATGAAATCATTGACTGGGTTAAATCAATTTCCCTAGCTTGATTGAAAGGGAATTATTTTAAATGTTAATGACTGCAGGAAAACAACCTGGCTTGATTAGCTGTGATTGGGCAGAGAGGTCACCTGGGTCTTCTTACTGGTGGATGCAAATTCTGCATATCCTGATTATTCATAGAGAGCAATATATTTATTTGCAGGTGGTTTGCACAAACCAATGCCAGTGAAAATTATCCGATTAAAAGCTCCTTGAAAGCTGAAAGCACCCAGCTGCTATCAGATGTCAAACAGCATTTAGTAAAGGCCTGTAAAATGACTGGTACAATCAACATCCCCATCATCAGAATTGCCTAGTAGCATCCAGTTCGGAGAAGATCAACTCATGCCAAGCATGCTGAATACAGTACAAAAAGAAACAGTTCCTGACTCAGAAATATTATCTTTAGTTATGCTTCCAGTCTTCCTCTTGCCCTGCTGTGGCTCTTAAATCTCCTTGGTTGAAAGATCTGATTGAATTCTGTTTCCCAATGAAAAACAACTAGTGTTTGATATTGTTTGAAATTTAATAGACATTGCTCTTTGGGGTTTTTGGGGTTTTTTTTATAATAGGACACCATTCAGAAGCACAGTGTTAATATCTAAAGACTTAAATATTCAAACCCAGTGCGGTTTGTGTGGGAATACCATAACATTTGTACGGTATTTCCCATGAAAGGTTGCTTTAAAGTATGAGATCAAAAAGCCGAGTTAAAAATCAGACAAGCTGTCTGAGAATGACAGCAAAAAAATCCTCCAAACCTCTCCTTTTGGTCACTTCGCCCCAGCGTTGTGTCACCCCCACAGCTCCACACTCCTGTAAAATCCACCATCAGAGACAGAAGCTCAGCTGTCACTGAAGTCAGCAGGGTGTTGTGCAGCCCCTCACAGCCAGGATGTGCCCATCACCCATCCCTCCCAGCCCTCCACTGGTGTACCATGCAGAGCACCCCTTGAAGTGAACAGGAGTTTTGCCAAATTAAGATCTGCAGGTTCAAGCCCTGCATGCTGTAAATAATTAGCCTTAAAAACATCCCCACAAAAAAATTCCCTGCCTGAGGACTTGTAAATGCACACAGTAAAAATAATTCTCTTGCTGTCTGTAAAATGTGTTCCTTATTAGAGAACACTCCTGACCCCAAGAGTGCCCACACTGTATTTCTCCCTCTGCCTACACGCACGCGCACATGTGTGCATGTACTTTGTGCTTTTCTAAAGCTGGCAGCTGTAGCACTAACAGCAGTTGTAGACATTTTGAGTATTTATTCATCCCCCATATGTTAGGAAAGCCTTTGGGGATTTAAAATAAGATCCTTTGCCCTCGTAGAAAGAAGAATAAATATATTTAAAAGAATGTTACAAATTTGGCAAACATCACATCACAACATCAATCCAGACCCTCATCAGAGTGAAGCAAGTAACAATGTGCAGATCTTATTAAAAGTACAAGAATGAAAAAACTGTTTCCCACAACTGAGGAACTTGAAGTTAAAAATAAGCAAGCCTGAACTCTAGCTTTGCCTGCAGTAATGAGCTGTTTCTACCCCAGTGGAGTGCAGATGAGTGTTTGCGTCACCCTGCACTGCACTCTTTTCTCTGAGAGTTGTCAGTTAAAACATAGATTGTGCTGAACAAAAAAGAAAACATTTCTTTCAGTAGCCAAGATCCTGATCCTCCTTCTGCCCTGGCTTTACATGTTCTCTAAAGCAAAACCAACGTTTTTCTGGATGAATGCTTTTCCATGCAAGGTGCCTTCTGTTCAGTCTCCCACCACACAAAGGCTGCTCAGTCTCCACAAAGATGCAACATTGCTTGATTATAATGATTCCTGATCAGAACTAAAGGCAATTATCAGCACAATTGGACACATAACAAACATATGTAAGTGACCGTGTTCTGGGTGCAGTGAGAACCACAGCCATCAGCACCACAGCTCAGAGCATTTTTTGGGGGGAAAGCAAATTGTTTTCAGTGTCATTGACATTGTAATCACTGAGATCAGGCATAAGAGGGAGATGTGGTCACATAACAGAGCAATTCAGAGTTTAGTTCCATTCTTTCTGCTCTTAAATTTCCCCAAATGAAAATATGGAATAACTACTGGTTCCACTGAGGCTGCTCTGATTTACGCCGAAGGAAACAAAACACTGTCTGGCCTTAGGGGTTTTAAATTTTAAAAAGGGCTTATTAGAATTCAGCCACAAGAGATTTAAAAAAAAAAAAAATAGAGTCAAATTCCCTTCTCTTCCACAAACAAGAGGTTCTTCAATTGGTACTGAATGCGCAGCATGAACTTTAGGACTGAAAGAGTCAGAATAGGTGATAACGGTGATTCCTTCTGGTCTTAAAACATCTAACATATATGACAAAAGTAGAGGAGCCAAGGGAAACGTTTGATGAACAATCCTTTGTTTAATTCCTCTGTATTCCTTTCTATTTTCTATTTGTTCACTTCATCACTGCTATACTTTGAATGAAATTAAATGTTCTGCAGCTCATGAAAGAAATATCACTAAACCATGGGTCTTGCTAAAAATTACCAGCAGAACCCCTAGGTGGATAACGCTTATTTATCAAATTTGACATTGATTTGCATTTTCAACACTTGCAGTAATCTGATCTATGCAGAAACTGGCACCTCTACATTGTCTTTGGAGCTGGAGATTGTTTAGAATCATTCTTTAGACCCTATAAACCAAGATCCTTATCCCACAAGAGAATTTCACACAGAACTTTGACTGCACATTTGAATCAGTTATATTAAATCTGAACACTTTTCAAGCAGTCAGACAAGTTTAAATTCCAGTGGAGCCAAAACATTTTCAGCCATATAACAACCAGGTTTTAGTGCTAATAAACGTCCTTTCCTCCTGTCTACAGGATGTCACTATGAAATGAAACTGCTCCTAAAGAATGTTAACAGAGACACACAATACATTTTACCTCCTTGGATTCCTACAGCTGTGCAGCAAGGGTAATTCAGGGCTACAGGGCTGCATTCCAATCCCTTGTGCTTATAAAGTAATTTTCCTTTGTCCTGAAGACCACACTTGTCTCTAATGAGGTCAAAGACATGACTGGGTTGGAGGGACTTATGAGTGCAGATCTCATTTCCATCATAGATGGAACAAGTAATTCTAGGCAGGTTTTGTCTCCTGAATGCTGAAATCAAAGTGAGCCTACAACATCGTAGCAACCATATTCCATTGCTTCTTTCAGCCCCTTCTGTCATTCCAAGCACAGTTCCTCCAACTTTGTTTAAACTTGGGCACATTTCTGCCATGGAAATACAGCTCATCTTTACAGAAAGTTGTTTGCATCCTGCCCCCTACGTCTATGTATGGGCTCCCACAAGCCAACAGTTCACACAACGCACAGGGCAAAAACCAAGATAATGTAGAAAGTTCCAGATTAGGAGGCCTATTCAGATTAATTTGCACTAAAGTAGATTTTCAACTGTATTCGCTGGGGATAAACAGATAAACAAACAGAAAAGTAAACCACGATGTGTCGCTTCCCTACCGAATGTAGCCAAAATTTATTTCCCAGTTTGCTGCCTGTAGCCTGATGCTGTAGGAGAATATTACCTCAGAGTGAATTAATTAGTTTAGCTGAGCTTGGTGAGCTGTCAAGAGTGCTGCCCCGACATCTTACGCTTTGTAACCCTGCATATGGAGAGTAAACAGAGAGTAACTGTACTGTCTCATAGCAAGGCTCTAAATGCAAATGAAAATTCTCCTTGCACCCACCAAAAGCAAGCAAATTCTACTGATAAGACTATATAAGCTTCCAGGTTTTATATATAATACACACACACATTTAAATTCCATTCAAATTCTTAGTAAAATACACCACAGTTTCTGAAACCCTAATTTTAATGATTGAAATCTGTCAGGCTCAGTTATTTTCCCAAAATCATCTGAAAGTTTGACCAAAATGATTAAGCACCTTCTAGAGCACAAGGATAATGAAATCTTTATACAAAGGTATTTTCATTATTAAAACAGGGGAGGAAGAGGAGATTATTTTATTTTTTTTAATTAAATCCAAATGCAGTAAAAGTTTGCATCAAAATAACAAATGGAAATAATTAAAACTCCTCATTGGACATGTGTGTTACAGATCCTACATTTGTTTTACTCTCTTACAGTCAGGCCTTGAGACATATGGGAAAAACAAAGTTAAACCAGTCATATTAATAAAGCCATGAAGCATAATTGTTTATAGGCATGTAGCCAATATCCACCTGCCATAACCTGGAACTGCACTATTCTCCCAGTTAAGAATGTGAACCTTGATCAAGTACAATGAAGGTCACAGGCAGCTTTGGGGGGAAAAGGAAATCCAGCATTTTTCCTCCTGTTTGAATCTTCAAATTCAAATAAATTCAAATTAAATAAAATTTCAAATTAAATAAAACCACTCTAAGCTGGGAAGGTGGCTCTTTTCTCTGGCAATGAGAGGGACGGCTGAGGTCACTGTGGAATTCATGACCATGTGAGGGTAATGGATAGCATGAACAGTTCTGGAACTCTGGCTGGATGCAGATCCCTCAGCAATGATTGTCCACAGAGCCTACAAGCAGCAGCGAAGCAGAGGAAGCAATACAAATAGAATTACTAAACACTCAAACATTCTACACAGTTAGCCAGAGGATGGAAGTTATATTGAACTTGATGCCATGAAGTCCTAAGTAGCCATTTCACATGTCACAGTGAAAACTGTAGATTCAGGCAGACACACATTCTCACCAATATTTAATTACTCATCTTATGATTTTACCCTCAGGGTGAAAAGAATCTGACAGCAACTTCAGGCTCTGAATTTACAGTGCATGCATACATAACAGGAAGCTGCCTTTGTGTCATCTCCTGGTCCTGTTGTATCACCTTGCTACTGATGGGGGAAGCTCCTTTTAGGAACCACAGCTACACTAAGACATGGGAAAGAGTTAAGATGTACATGTGCTGGGAGCAATTGGACAGTGCAGTCAAAAGTGGTTTAAAGGTGGCCCATGGGCCATTTTAGCCCTTAACCAAAAACTTCTAATTATGGAGAAATCTCAGAGCACTTACAAATGAATTTATTGATCAGATTTCTCCAAGTGCTTTAATGGTTTCCTTACTGTTGAGAGTGGAGTAGGCAGAGGCTAAAATTCTAGTCCAGATCTATAACATGTGAAATATGGGGTTTGTGACACTGAGACACAGATCTTCAATTCAAGAGTTCTGTATCCTAGTCCTCTAAACTTGTCTCATTTTCTTTCTGACATTCTCTTAAGGAAGAGAGCTGTAAACAAGCATAGCATGACAGCTGTTACTGTGGGTTATTTGCATCAAAACTTTTTCCTTGAAATTAAACAACATTTTTAGAAAAATGTCTATATTCTATATTTTTTTTAATTCAAGATCTTGTAATTTAACAAACTTAAAGTATTTGCCAAAATGTGTTGTTTGAAAAAGTTGGTAAAAATGGTATGAGGGTTGCACATAAGAATTCATAGTGTCTGGGGGAAGGGAGCTATTTTCCTGCCAAAAACTGTTCAACTTTCAGAAACAAAGGCATTCTGAGTTTTCAGAGTTTGCAACAGATTTCTGAAAGCAAAAATTCCCATGTTGGGAAAGAGACATACTTTTTTTTACTAAATGTATGATTCATCAGTACAGGATTCATCAGTTCAGTTGTGTGTTACATGAACCAGCAGCATGAAGTTCACTGTGCTATTAATTAGCCAGAATAAGGGGGGAAGGGTGACCTAAACAAAACACCAACTTGTATAACAATATACATGTGAAGGCCAAAACACTGTGTATGGACAGGCTGTAATAGCAAAAGGAAAGGTGATTGAGAAGTGATCTTCCATTTGGCAGAATAAGAAGGGATTATCAGACAGGTCTCATGGCAGTGGATTGGGTAGACAGGTAACTCACCAGAAGCTCATGCAGCATCCACACAAGCCAGAAAATCCAGCCAACAGTTTGCAAAACCATCAGCTCAGGGGCAGCCCCTAAAGGCACTTTGCCTGCTTACAGTGTGGAGCTGGACAGACTTCATGAGAGACAGTGTCTCTGAGCCTTCTGAAATCACCCCAGTGTTACCCAAAGTATGCTCCCATTCTTTGGAATTTTCCTCTCTTCCCTTTTAGCCAAAGTGAAGAACCTTTCTTAACAGGTTCTGACCCCTTGAATAAACAAGCAGGGAACACAAGCATGTCTGACTGAAATTCTTGCTGGTCACTTTTGAGTCAATCAAATGAAAGAATTTCAGTGGGAAAAGGTACCTAAGTCAGGTCCTGAATGAGGCATATCCTAAGAGGAGATGGGGTACAGAATCTCAATCTGAATCTCTGAGATCCTACAAATAAAATTGTATTCTCTAGGAAAAAGATAATTTCCAAGAAAACTTCATTCCAGATTTCCCCATCAAGAAATAATGGTTTCCCTGTAGGAAAATTAGAAAAAAAAAATGGGCAGAGGCAGGGGGAAGGGTGAGAAAACAAAGACTCGCTTTGTTCCCCATCCTCTAACTGTCTTTAAACTCTAGTCAGTTGGAAACTAGATAATTTTTTTTATTCTAAATTTTCCAGCTGGAACAAAGCAGTGGAACTATGTGCAAGCGTTACTTTCTGAGCAGAAGTAACACTTCCACATGGAAATGAAATAATTTTTTAAAAAGCTGTTTGAGAGAAACAAAACCTGCAATTACACCGTATTTTGTTATGGTGAAAAAAGTTCATTTTTGAAAGAAAGCTTTCATTTAAAAGGTTTTCTAACCAGATCTGCCTACAGAAGATAATTTAAAGATCTGTTTCACAAATCAGCATGAGTCTTTCTAGGGCTCATCAGTGAGACACACATTATTTTGTCCAAAGCTATTACCCTTGTCCAAAGCGATTACCCTTATCCAGAGCTTTCTGCCTCAGCTCTCAAGCTGATCAGCTTGCAACTGCCTCATTTTATACTTGAATGCCTCATTTACACCAATGAAAACATGTGAGAGCCATTTGTGTTGGCTCACATCATATTCTGCTCAGCACAAAAGGACCAAGGGCAATTTCACTACAGGCACAACAATGGCCACTGTGCCTGTGAGCCCCTGGGCAGCTCCAGCCTGCTTTATTTACAGCCCCACACACACTCCACCACTGCTCCAGCAGGGAAAACCAGCCCTCCCAGTGGGGATTCTTTCGTCTCTCCAGCAGGAGATCAGCAGCAAACCAAACACACAGGATCCTCCTGCTAAAGAGAGAAAGGGCAGGAACCACCACAAAGTCCCTCTTCTGCTATGACCGGGGTGGGAAATAGGCTCTGGGTATTTTCTCTGCAGTTATAAAAGGTCATAAGCACAAAACGTAAGGATATAAATGGAGAAGTTCATGTGACAACAGACAGAGTTTAAGTGACAAATTCCCAGGGCAGCAAAAATACCATTTTTTTACTTCCCTAGCCTAAGACCAGATGCCACCCAAAGAAAGTCATGGCAGCCCTCTAGCAGGGCAAAGCTGGCCATGAAGTGTTAAATGTCTTAACTACCTAGGAGTCAATAGCAGGGCTGGGAGGTCCTGCCTTCCATCCCTGAATTAATCCACTTATACCCACAGGCTATGCAAAAAACTTAGCTTTAAAGATCTCAGTTTCAAGCCATGTTGGAGAATAGCCATGGGCTTGAAGCAGGGGATAGGAAAAATGTGAAAGCAGATGAAGTTCTCCTAAGAATAGCTGCTCTCCATATCTCTGGTTGAATGGATGGATCAATAGCTTTTTTTTCCTACTGAAAAAAAAAAAAAAATCATTCTTCAGCCAAGACAGGGTTTGTAACTTTGCTTAATTTGGCTCCTGCACAAGGTCATGCAACGATTCAATACTTTCCTATTCTCTCTGCTCTGATATTTGCAGGCCCTCAAGTCTTCCTCTGTGGCAGGGCTGGAAAGGAAGACACTACACTGAGCCTGAAACATCTCCACACATCAACCTGAGTCTTTGGTTTGCCCTTTGGCACAAGAAATCATCCTACAAAATGTCTTCCAGTTGCGCAAAATAGGCAGGAAATACTTAAGGAAAATATCTGATTCTTTTCTTTTTTCTTTTTTCTTTTTTCTTTTTTCTTTTTTCTTTTTTCTTTTTTCTTTTTTCTTTTCTTTTCTTTTCTTTTCTTTTTTCTTTTCTTTTTTCTTTTCTTTTCTTTTTTCTTTTTTCTTTTTTCTTTTTTTTTTTTCCTGAGGGGTGCAAAGAGGAGGATTATGATATTGCCCATTTGTAGAGAATATTTTCTGAAATGTCTTATTTATACTCTACCTCCTTTCATAGATGATCTGCCAGGAAACTCCCTCAGGAACACACATTCCTGAACTCAATATCTGCAGTTGATACCTGTGTTGAGACTTATTTTTGGAGGAAACTAAATGGCAGGAACATCCTGAATGGATGCACCAGTGACCTGATTTCATTTCTTCCCTGTGGTGTAAGTCTCATTACTAAACACATCATTACCCTCTGGAACTAATTTCCACAGGAGCCTCAGGAGTGGAAGTCAGGAGCCAACTACACTCACATACAAATGATGGGAACCTCCACAGTCAGACTAGTTGGAAATCACTTCAAAATGCAGAAAGTATATGACTGACACTACTTTGGGGAATTAGTCAAGCACTATGTAATAGAAATTAGGATAATTATGGTAAAAAGGATAATTTTTAAGACAGGAATCCATATGCACAGAGCAATGCCATGAACAGCATATCAGGTGATTCCAGAACTGATGTAGAATAGGATGTCATCTTTTGGGGGGCTGCTGAACGTGAACTAGGGAGGCAAAGACAAGCAAGATCTCTGGTATTTGAAAAGAATCAGGAAAAATTAGAACATCAAAGGATGTCTCCACAGAGGGAAGATAGTGGTGGCATCCAATTCAACTGATCATTCACACTTCATGCCTGAATCGAACCTCCAGATTTAAATATTGCCAAGTTTTGGAGGGTACCTCCCAAAATTTGTGCTTTGCAAACACTCATTCTAAAGATGAACCAAAACTTATATCTGACTTTCCCATGCTATGGGGTGGCCATACAGAAACTCCAGACTCAAATTCTAGGCTTGATCCTCTTTCACAGATTAAATCCTTTCGGGAAAACCAAAGTTTCAGCTTTGTGGCTTATCCAGCATCTGTACTTTGCACAGAGGCCTAGAAATAACAGCAAACTTGGCTCCCCCTTGGCACTGCAAGATTTTTGCTAGAGCTAACACTGGAAAGCACCCAGAAATGGCCACAAACCAAAACCACAAAAGGGCTGCCGCAAGTCTCACAAACCTTGAGTTTGCACCGAGCTAATAGCATCAACATCACTAAAGTTATGCATGATTTGTAGTCTGTAAGTGAGAACAGAAGCTGGCTGTCTTTTCAGAGAAGCTAAATCCCTTTAATTATTAAAACATATCCTACTGCTGCTGAAAATCCCATTGCCGTTGGAAAAAATACACTAGTAATAAATGTATGCTATGCATCAAAGGTCTTTTTGTAAATACAGTATTCAATTTTTTTCTTTTTTCTAAAAAAAATGGCCTAGGGACCAAATTAATGCTTGATATGTTATCTTAGAAACACTTTGGAGTGGCAGATTTATCAGCTGTTTACATTTTTCCTCCTAATACAGGAATGAATAATTCCTGTTGATAACAGGAAATAATTTAATATAAATGGTCGAAGAGTCCTCTTCTGAAACCAGTGGGAAATTTGGCTGGGCAGGAAAGACATCATTGGAGATGGGAGCAGAAAAACTCTGAGAGTCATATCTTCAGTCCAAATGCATTTGAGAGTGTGCCTATGCAAGTTGCCCCATCCTGTCCCTCAGAGGTGAATAAAGCTGCAGTCCCATTTCCAATATGTACAGTCTTTTGCTTGTGAAACGGCAAATGTGCAGTTAGCTGTTACTTACATATGCTAGGAATTCATGGCTTATTTCCAAAGGAGCCAGTGTCCCATACCAGTATAAACACCAGAGCTAAGAATTTGCTCTTACTCTGGTGAAAACGTGCCTTGGCTTAGATCTGCGTAGAGGACTAGGCACAGGCAGCTGGGGTTCCCAATTCCCTCCCAGGCAGTCATGTAGGCAGCATTTCTGGCACACAGATCACAGCCAACTCTCCTGGCCCCAAAGTCAAGCTTGCCCTCCTGGATGGACTCAATTTAGCTGCAGAGGCTGTAGAACTGATGAGTGCTTAGTTTGCAGCAGTAGTGGCCATTCCCTTCCAAACTACACAAATAGTCTTGACTCTGAAGGGGAAACACAATAAGAAAGGTGCCAATTTCCCAAGCTGTGTCTGTCTTACCATGCCCTTGAATCCTCTGCAGGCAGCAGGCAGGCAGATTTTTGTCCCCATATTCCACCATGGGTTTGCACACCTCATGCTATCGCTTCCTCTGCTGAAAGCAGGGTCCATTGCTGCACTGCCCATTCTTTCCAGGGCTGTTGGCACTGCAGGAAGGAGCCACTGGCATGGCCATAGCCCCTGATGCCTCTGTGTGCTGCACCTCCCCACTCCATCCCTGCAGCTCTGGGCACAGAGCCAGGGTCCCATTTTCCCATCTGCAGCACACCATGGAGCCCTGGCTAGTGCTGCATTCATGTAATGCTCCATGAGAAATGCTGTCTAAACAAGCAGCGTGAGCACATCTGCTACCCAGCCCTACCCATTGTTTGCATGGAGGGCTTCAATCATCAGTTCCCTCCACCCAAATTCAAATTAATGCAAGGATGTTGTGTGCGCATTTCTGCTTGGGTTATGTTTTACACTGTAAAGTTGCAGAGCAGAAATTATAGACCAGCAGGACTGTAGAGGAGAAATATGTTCTTGGGCATCCCACAGGCCTTAAGCTCTGCACCTTATTGCTGGCTTTTAGCCCATCCAGCTCCCCTCAGCACAGGGCACTGACCTGGCTTTTTTCCAGGGTGTCTGAAGAGAAATGCCATCTTCATCCATCCTCCCAAACCAGTAAGAAGACTCCAGGGCACCATCCTCTAGCCAGGGACTTCTAGGCTGCTCTGAGTTTTAGTCACATGTACTCTGCTCCCTCTACACTTGCAGGACATGTCCATGATGCAGTTTTTCAGTAAGGTTTGCAAGGAAGGTCTCTAGCTATCATGAAATGCTTGGCTCTGTCCTTGACTGCTCCATCCCTTTGCCATGCTGGACTGGCACTAAGGGCCAGAGAACTCACCCCCTGTTTGAGTACTGCCTGACCCTCATCCCACCTGAGATGGATGAGCTTGAAAAAACTATGAACTATGAACTAACTACATAGGCTATAAAAAGGTATGGGAAAATGTTACATTAATTCTCCAAATGGTAGGTCTCCCATCTAGCTCTATCAGGCTGTGATGTAGCCTTAAAGTAAGGCAGGAATTCTTAAGTAAGCCACTCAAAACCAAAATGTCATACCTGAAACACATACCAAGGGTCTCCAAGAGCCAGAGGAGGGCACAAGCGCTTCCTCTACAGTCTATTTAGATAATTGATAGCTGGGCACTTCTGACAGGATCTTTCTGGAGATGCTGTTTTTTTTCTTGTCTCACAGACTCAGTGAGTACTTCAGATTGGATGCGAGAGCTGAAGTTAGGAAGCAAAAAGAAAAGAAACACATATTGCAGCATGAGTCTTGCTAAGCAAAGCTACCAGTTGCAGACAGGAGAAACCTGGAAAGGAAACCTATATCAGTTTTCAGGCATCATGAGTGTATCCCCCCCAAACCAAGACCAGTTATAAATGTTCCCCACTCAGGCTTTTCCACTTCACACTGCAGTTGTTACTCACAAAAATCTGCTACTCCCTGCCTGATCAGATCTGCAGGTGAGGAAACCCTCCTATGTGTCTTTGCCAAGTGTTTGTACAGTTCCTGTCCCTGAATTTCCAAGTCATTCAGGCAACTCTTAATCTATAATAAGTCCAGTTTTGGTTGGCAGGGCTTTGCAAGTACTCCATGAGCTTTCCTGATACCCAAGGGGCTGAACTGAAAGAAAACCCACAATCTGAGGAGAAGAAAGAAATTCAGAGATTGTTTTTGGGTAGCTGAGAGAGCAGGATCTATTTCGGGAATAACTCAATGAGAAACGCATTTATGAGACTCTGGGGAGGAATAGAAGTTATGTGTTATAAACTAAAATAGGTCCTTTACGCTCTTCCTAAATACAGAGTACTTGAAGACTGCTTTAGGGTGGAAACACATGCAATCTTTGGAGACACACCACAGGAACAAGAGCAAAAAGAAAAACAGTACTCTGCCCACCCACGCACCCACCCACCCCTGTAGCCATATCCCTCTGTGGATACCTGGCACCACAGGGCAATGGTTCAAAAATTGCCCAAGGAGACTTTGGGCAGGGGAAGGACCTTGGCAGTGCAGATATTGCTGTGGGTTGAAATACAGACCTACAGGGTGGAGTTCCAAGCAGAGGTAGTTGGTGCCTTGTGCTCCCAGCTTCCGTGACTCCGGGGGTGGCTGGGGCCAGCTGCCTCCAGTCCTCGACGAGATGCGTGCAGGGACAGCTGCATCTTCAGGCTATGAGCCATTCTGGCAGGCAGACCGTGCCATGATTTATGACACCAAATATTCACCACAGTGAGGTCTTCGTGAGAGAGCCAGTGGCTGAGAGTTTCACTGAGGTTTCCACAATGCCTGGGTCTTTAGCTTCGTTATTGTGTTTGTATCTTCCTGAAGCCTTACAAAGCAACAAACTGGGAATACAATGTATTCTTCTACATGGGGTCTATACACATTTACATATTCTGCTTCATATTATTGAGAGTAAATAGACTTCAATGTTAAACTCTCTAATTCTAGACCAGGCCATATCTTTAAAGGAGCTTTACAGGTTTCGGGAAAAATTAGGTTAAATAGGTTGAACACAGGAAAAGACGACATTTTCTTTAAATATTCTAATGATGATGTTTAAAATTAAATCTCTCATTCTGAAAATGCTGAAACATTTCATGTTGACTGTTTTAATTATATTTAGATCACAGTTTGTTTTCACAATGGAAATTTTTATTTAAAAGAACCTACACTTACAATTAAATAAAAAGGTAAAAATGTTTTCATATGGGCGAATTAAGTCAACATAAATTCTGCTGCAGATAGATCTGAATTTTGATGTAATTAAAATATATCCCTTTTTTTTTTTCCAGTATGTCTGTTTACTACACTCAATAACGGCTTAGGTAAGTAATGGCATCAAAAAAGCCACTCATTGCTCCAGCCCTAGGGGATATTCATCCTCCAGCTATCAGTGAAATTCATTCTCCGAAGAAGTCACAGATGCTTCACAGAGTGAGGTCACAGCAGGCCCTTGTGAAGACCTGAGGATGTCCCAGCTCAGTGTTCTCACAATATACTGTACACAATCTTCTGTCTTTTCCACCCCTGCTTGCCCCAAGAGGAGTACAGCTATGGAAGGGAAATACTGTACATATGAAGAATACTGTGAAATCCCTGGTGGAATACTAGAACGGCCCCCAGTTTAACAAGGTTTCCTTTCCATTGCACTAGTTATACCAATGACTACAGTTCAGGAAGAGCTGGATACCCTCCAAGTTTGTTGAACAGAGCACCAAGATGCTGATTACAATGGAAAGGGCTCATCGTGGCCTCTACTTCAGCAGGACAGAGGCATCTGTGTGAAGGATCACACAGAAGGGTCTTACAGTCCCAGAACTGGAAGAGTTTGCACTCTAAGGTCCCTCTTCAGGCACATCAATTACCCTTCATTAAAGGGGTGATGATCCTCCACAAAATTTGATCTCCCTCTCAGGAAAAGCAGAGCTGCAGCAGTTCTCTCCAGAATGTATTTCCACTCTGCTGTTTCATTTAGTCCCACACAACCAAACATGCAACACTGCTAAGGAGTTAGCTAGCCCAGGAACAGGCAACCTGGGGGCTGTTCCTGCCTAGGCACTGGCATGACATCTGTCTGTTAATATGAAGGCACTCTGTGTGTGCAAGCTGCTAACTTGATTCTCAGGTTCCAGCTTGATTCATAGGGCAGGTGGGCATCTTTCCTGTAAGAGGGATACATGTGAATTTGGCTCTCTATGCAGCAGTAACCAAGGCACAGTTTCACTGACTCACTTTTCAAAGCAGAACCACACTTCACCAGCAGATACTCAAATTTGGGAGCAGGAAACTAACTGAAATCAGCCCTGATATCCTAATTATGGGCTGCTGGTTTTCCCATCTGGAATAGCCACATAAGGCCCTGCAGGAAGACCAGCCACCCCACACACAGGGAGCTTGTCAGTAAGGGCCAGCTGGTCCCAGGGCCTGCCAATCCTGCTGTCATTCCTCGGCTGTATTACAGAAGGCAGTCTCTGTCTGCTCCTCTGTGCGCACTCTGTGCTGGGCTTCTGGCAAGTTACCAGTTGAAGTCATGGTGGGAAAGCCTGAAATTCTTCCTTTCCATCTACATTTCCTTTTCAGTTTCTCATGCTCTCCAGACAGTCACTCCTACAGCTTTCCTTCCCTCTTGCCCCGACCTGCTCAACACCCCGGCGAGGTGGTGACGGCGCTCTGCCAGATATGCTGAACCTGAGAGCGTCCCCATCTTGCCCAGCAATCACCCGGGGAGGGAAGCAGCATTTATCACCACTCCACCGTCTGCTGCCAGACACTCTTGCCATTAAGATGTCAAAACAGGTTTCTCTCTGGAAATGCAACAGCCCTGCAGACTTACCCTTGCCAGCAGCAGCCCCAGTTGGACATCTGTTCCCTTTCAACCTCACACGTGCACTTAAAATGCCGGCACTGTCCACTTCTTTGGGGGATTAGGCTCCGATTAAAGCTGCCTTCCGCATGATTCATTGTTATCTCCTGGTGTTGATCTGATTTATGGATTGGCCTGTGTTAATTAAGGTCATAAAACTGGGAGTGGGAAAAGGCTTCCAGCACCGTGATGCTGTTTAATGCTGGGTCATTTTCCAGTGCCTATGTTATTTTTCAGGAGAAGGGAGAGCATGCATCTGATGTCCTGTGGTCAGAAATGAAATTTTACTGGGATGAGCCCTTGCCCTCTGAGTCTTGGGAGAAGACACAAGTCAGTGGAGAGGTGAAAGCATCTCTGTTCAGCACTGATGCACAGACTCCAATGAACTCATAGTCCAAGCTGTTATTACCCAGATTAGGCTTGTGTATAAAGCTCCTCTGAGACAGAAGCTCCATTCTGCTAGGCACGACATAGCATTTTGTAAAGATGATCCCTGACCCACAAAATCTTACTGAGAATTTTTCCATGGGCACGTTGCTTATCTGTGACTTCAGCAAAACAAAGACAGACCTGAGCCCACCTTGCTCAGCTCAGGAATCACCAGCAACATAACTCTGGCCAAACACTGCTCTCTGCAGGTTGCTGCTCTCTCCCCAGTCACACAGAGCTCTGAGCCACTGTGGCAGGTCTGTGACTCCTTCCTCAGCCACACTGGTTCAAGCTGGCTCAAGCACCTAAGTCAGTGTGTGGATCAGAAGGTTCTCTGCCACCAAAGCAGCACCCTGACATGCAGCAACTGGCCATCATGACCAAGACCACACCATGAGTTCACAGAAAAGACAGAACCCAGGTGGGTACAGCCACCGTGGCCCTCCAGGATTTGGCCACCTCCTTCAGAGTCCATGTGTCAGTCCAGCTACAGGGATGCTGTCCTGTCATTTCAACCTACAAAATCTTTTCACATGCAACCCTGGGGTTTTTGTTTGGGATTAGTTTTTTGGGTTTGGGGAGTTTCGATGACAAAATCTTCAAACTCCAGAGAGTGTTGTCAATATAAAAATTACTGATGAGGTTCACCTCTGACACAGTAGTACAGACCTGACCAATGCACATTTGGCCTCATGTGCTATAAAATAGGTAAATAAACAAACACAAAACCAGTGCTACATTTTTATCTTTACAACTTGTGATTTCTTATTTTCATAACCTTCACTTTTTTTACAACACCCTTGCAGCCATTGGTAGTGGGAGGTTTACCTTTTGCACGTGAACCTGGCTTGTTCAGAAACGGCAATTTCTTTCTCTACTTCACTTTCCTCTTCCATCCAATTGCATTACAAGATTCTCATAAACTGGCCCAGTAATTCAAGTAATTCACTTCTTGCAGACATTTTAGCAAACAGGGACTTTATAAGTGTATGCTTATTTTATTTTATTTTAACATTTATTTTAAAATCAGTGTTGGTCACTCTAAATCTGCTATGGCTCCACCATCAACCACAGCAAAACAGTTTGCTTGACACAGACGTGATGAAATACGTATATTTTAAGTCAAAAATATTTTATGTCCTATAAATAAAAATTAGAGACAGGGCTAAATAATTCTATCTGAAAGTTTAATTTAAATTAAAAAATCAAAAGCAACATAAAAATAAACTCAATTCCTCTGTTAAGAATTTGCAGACTTTACTGTTACCCAAGTAGGTTAAAACTAAACACTGTAAATTCTTCATCACATAAAGTCTTTGCTTAAACACTGCCTATCTTTAATGTCTTTTAAAAAAGGAAAACAAGGTACAATTTATAGCCTGGTTGAAGGAATTTCTGGGCGAGCTTCTGCGACCTTTGTTATGTATGAGGTCAGATAGATTATCATAATGGTCCCTTCTGGCAATGAGCTATGAATCTGTTAATTTTAGCTCAATATCCTCTTTCTCTAGGGGAGTAAGCTATCTGAAATTATATCACATTTTCCACTTAGGACTAAAGACACACACAGTCCCTGCAGTTGAGCTGGCACATACTGCTGTGCCATCACACACTAACTTCTGTGTGTATCTGAACTTTCATTCAGACAGTTGAGAGGTCACATTGTTCTCCTCAGATCATGAATTATTACTGATATCCCCAATGATCAAAATCAGACTGAGATAGCCTTTCTGTTCCACCCTCCAAAAACTGTGATGTTTTAAAACAATTCAAATATTCATCTTCCTTCTGACGCAAATGTTTAAGTTCCTGTTTTGGAGTTCCCCTTGTAATCTATTCCATCTTATTTGTTATCACGGCTCATTTATGTATTTTAAGAGGACCTGAAATTCTCTCAGCCACCCCATTCCCATAGGTGGGGCTTTACACCAGAGTAAACAGATCCTGTGGTACTTCACCGTGATGCAAAGAGCTCTGCAGTTGTAGGTTATCAGAAGACAGACTGAACAATTTCACAGTTAAGCAAGCCAATGTGTTTTACAGCACTGAGGCTTCTTGGTGGCCAAGGAAAAGCCAGGAACTTGGTTTCCAGATCCAGCTGTTCACATGATACAATGTTTAAAAAAGGTTCTTTTTCAGTGCAGATAATCCACCAGCAGTTAACTGAGAACTGACTATTCCACTTTGGGCTGCTTAAATTGAAATGAAAACATTTTGTCCTGGCCAGCTGAGCAGCAGCATTCTGCTCCAGGTCATTTCAGTGCTCCTTTGCCTGTGGCCCTGGTGCCTCCCAGACACTGCAGAAAGTGAGGTGCAGCACACCTAAATGCTTTGCAGACTGCACCCCTCATCTGCTTTGAGGTTTTTCATTCCACGTTTTCCCTAACATTCTATGGGAAACAAACGAGTTATCTGGTCTCTTTCCCCCAACTTGGAACGAAAACTAATAGTGATATATTCAGATTTCCCTTGAGAAAAAACATCCAATTTTTACAGTGTCTATCCAAGATGTTGAACTTGGATAGAGGAAAGTTTTGGTGAAAGCAGACAGGAGGTTTTTAGCCCAGCAAAAATTATTTAATATTTAATCCAGATCAGTTCCCAAATTCACTCCTCAATGGGGATATCCAAAGGACTGTGTGGGTACAAAGGAAAGGCAGAAGGAAGAAATGTTTGGGACAGAAAACAGTGGCATTCAGCCAGGGCAACTTAATCCAGCTCTCAGGAAACTACAGCCTCAGAAAGGAAAGGTCAAAATGGGGTTTACAGCAGAAATGCAGACACAATATGATGATGGGGAGACAATCTGCTCTCCATAATATTCCTTAATATCCTAAGCAAACAGTAGAGGAAAATGAAAAGTACCACGGGGCTGTTCTG
This sequence comes from Certhia americana, assembly GCA_018697195.1. NCBI lineage: Eukaryota > Metazoa > Chordata > Aves > Passeriformes > Certhiidae > Certhia > Certhia americana. The sequence goes on from CM031862.1 coordinate 17,312,786, forward strand.
TTGTGTTTGTGTAAGAATGCCATTTTAATTCATTTTCACCAGTGCCTCTAAGTCAATACTTCTTTAGAGCTACATTCTCATGTGAAATCCATATCCCAACAACTGGAATCAAAATTGCCCCAGGTCAGACACCTGTAAAGCTGAACTGCAACAGGAAAAAATGGCACTTTGTATTAACAGGCAAGACACAATTCAGAGTCATAGTTTTCCTGTTGGACCTTCAGAAGGCAGAAAGACTCATCATGTGATTACAAATGTCCTCATTATTACACAGTTTTTCTGGAAGCTTCCCCCTCCACTTATCTTCATACCCACTTGTAGAGAGGCAACTTGAGAAGCAAGATTCCAGAGAAAATTAGTATACAACAGATCCATGCCAAATCTGTCTGCAAAGAAACACTTTTGTAGATTTAGTTAGTTTCTAAAGACTTAGACCCCAGATTCTTTGCCTCTCCCAGACTTTGGTCTCCCGGATTTGTCTAGTGAGATTCTTGTGACTTAGTCACTGAACTCCACACTCACTCAGGGGTTTGGGAGAAAGAGAAAGCCTGGTCATGGCAGTTTATGCTAATATAGAACCTGTCCTCAACAACAATTAAAAACTTGCTTTTGTCTCCAAAAAATCACAGCTGGTACTCTTTGAAATGCAAATTACACTCTGAGGTACCTCAACCCAGCAACCAACCCTTAGAGGATGCTATTCTATGTACTCACAATCCCTAGATGATTCACCAGCTGAAGTTAAAAATGCAAATAATAACCTTAGTGAGGCGTCTGTACGTCCTCCACCATCCTGATGCCTGTGGTGAGAGCTGGAAGTCTTGGAAGCAGCTGCTCATGGGTTGGGGTGATTGATTTTGTCCTCACCTCTCCCTTTACTGTTCTCTCAAAAGCTGCTGCCACTGCAGCCTGGGTGGTTTAACCACTTGTGAAACTGTGCCTGCCTGGTGTCTCAAAGGCTTCACCAGATGTGCTGGAAACAGTCTCCAAGAGAGGGATGACACAATCAGCTGAGGATAGCAATGTCCATTCCAGCTGCATCCATGGGTGCCTGTGACTCAACACCCTCAAGCTCTTCAGCTTTGCTCAGGGGCCATGGTCTCCCAGCAGAAATTTCACCAGTGTGTCACTTGGAAGAAAATCAAGCACTAGCGGATCAGGCCTTAAGAATGCCTTCAGGAAGGGCAGCCCAGGGAAGTGCCAGAGACACACTCCTTGTCCTGTAGGTTCCAGCAGACAGCTAATGCTGTGCAGGAGGCAGCTGCAGAGAAGGGAGATGATGGTGTTCTGTATGTTTCTGCTGCTGCTGCACCCTTGAGGGTGTCTTCTCCTGCAGTCCACTGCTGAGAATTTTCAAGCACTTCTTCTATGATTTTCAAGAGACCTACTAATTTCCTGGAAATACTAAAGAATTAGAAATCCTGAGGCATAAAATACCTATCAACCTTGTATTATGTATATTACATAAACTGAAGATCTATTCTTTTCCGCATGCTAAATGCCTCTTAATTGAAATCCCTGATTGGTTTTTCCAGGCCCCTCTCCAGCCCACCACCCAAAGATTAGTGATGCATGTAGCAAAGTGTTGTTCACATGCAACGATGTGTGGTAGGGAATGCCCATGATTATTTCACCAATTGCCTCTGTGGTCTGCTCTTTTTATTGAAGCAAAAGGATCTTGCCAGACTTAATTGAAGTTAAATAAGTTGAAATTTTTCCAGAGGCCTCTCTCCACAAATTACAAATCATATATATGACACTCAATTTTGCAGCCTATAATCACATTAGCAATGCCACTGAAGTGAACAGAGCTTCTTGGGTGAGTAAGAGTTACTTGCACAAAAACTTATTTCAGATTTGGTTACAGCCTAAGTTGGATTCAGTCCAAACTGAAAGCTTCATATGCCCTAGTCTTGTTCATGATTCTGGGGCAAAGTTCATCCTTTTAAGAAATGATGCCAACTGCTCATCAGATGAGTGTGGGGTTTTCTACTTGAAGAGTGGAGTGTTTCTAACAATTTAATTTGACTAATGCTTTATGACTATAATCCCAGATACTGTTTTTCCAGCTGGCTGCTTAGAAGTGAAATAAACCCAAAGCACCTCTATAAGAGTAAGCCTTTTAAGCTGCACTGAATAGAAGGAGGGCACCCCTCTGTGAGACACTAGGAGACATATATGCTGAACAGGACAGGACAGAGCCAGTCCAGCACCAAATACTATTTAATGTAGTTCAAATCCATAGAAATTACTATAATGGGATGTTCAAACTGAGCAGAAAGTTGAGCACCTTGTTTCCAACATAACTTTTGTAGAGCAGTGTGATTTATGACCACAGGTGAAAAGCTTCAAGCAAAAGCCGTACCTTCTGTAGGCAGGACAGAGCCTGTGGCGCACTCTGGGCTCACACAGAGAGGCCATTCACACCCCCAGGAGACATGGCACAGCATTTCAGTCACTAATGGATGCAGGCATCCTGGGTCTATGGATCCACTGAGCTCCTCTGGGGCTCTGGCAGGCTGCCCAGCAGCCCCAGCAGCCCTCCCATGCCACACCACTGCAGTCACACAAGCAGGGGGTCCACTGGGAGCCATCATCTAGTTTCCTTGGGGTCCTTTTGTTCCCAGACAATACTGAAATCACTTCAGCCATTGTGACCAGTATCAGTGACTGTACAGCCCTCCAGAAACAAACCCACAAGGCATCAGACTGACTTGAGCCACAGAGCTGGTCTGCACAATGAATGTCTGCACCACACACATCCACAACACCTCAGAACTAAAGGGCTCCTGGACATAGAACTGTCCCCTCCTCACATAAACATTTGACTTTTGATCTTAATTCACATTCTCCTGGGACAGATCTGATTGCTCTCTGAGGGAGAATCCCAGCAGCTCACTCTGAACCAGGCTCCCACAGTGTGGGCTCTCTTTCAGCATGAATTACACATTATGCTACAATTTTGACATTCCCTATCGCTTTGCCATGAAATTTTATCTGAGGTGCCCTGACCTTCAAAAGAAAAGGGCTTTCTCCACCACAGAGGTGTCCAGGATGGCTAGGTGGAGCTTCCAGAAAATGTACTACCAGCAATGTCCTTCCCACACCCCAAATACCCTCCATAATACTGCAGGCAATAAGTAAAAGTTTGCTTCCTATGAAAGATCTTTGAAAGTCCTCTGGGACTACAGTACAGATCAGGACAATATAAGTCTTTGGGATCACAAGGGCAGGAAACAATGAAACAATGTTATATTTTTTATTATTTTTAATAAAATATATTCCATATTGTATTTCAATTCTTCTATGAGACTTCTCTTCAGTCACTCATGGCCCTTAGAACACCCTCTTCACCTTCCCTGGGGGCACCTGACATTTTTAACATCAGCAAATTTGAATGTGATTTATACAGTTTCTTAAATATAGCCCTTACCTAGTTATAAAATGGTGCCCCAATTCTTTAATATACAATAACCATTGTGCTTATGATGACTTAAGCCATGTGTATTATTTTTTAAAAGAATTATATTTACATGGAATGTTTAAGAAAAGAATTTTCCAGATTCCGGAAGTAGAAACTCCTTCAGAACAGGAAGGAAATAATTAATTTTTACCTTAAAACCCAACCAGAGTAATGGTTTGTTACCCAGCGGGAAAAGTGTGAGAGAGTTTCTTTTCAGCTTAATGAGGTGGATGTTTATATTAAGAGATTGTTCTGAAACTCCGGTGCCACCAGCAAGTGAATAACAATACTCCGATCATACTTCAACCTCAAAACATTTTAGAGATGAAGTCATAACATTTTGGGTTGGGAGGGCACATAAGGCACAGCGAAAGACAGGTGACTTGCTAATAGCTACCTCAGAGGTTGGTAGCAAAGCTGAACTCTAAATTTAAACACTGAACTTCAGTCCCTCTCTCCTGCTGGCCTGACCATGACTCCTTCCTTACCCTTAAAGCCTCAGTCACAAAGTCTTTTTCTCTAGTGGTTCGTTCCTCCTCAGCAGGCAGGACCTTAGGGAGGCACTCTGTCATACTGTCAAGTTCTAGAATGCCCTGTCTTGGATTTTGAGCTCAATACAAGGAGATTTGAGAATTGACAGTAACCCAGAACTTTACAGTATTTGGAAAGTTCTATTTAGAAATTAAGAGAAGACAATCAAAAAACCTGCAACCTTGCTGGACCAAGGTTGGTCTGCATAGTCACATCTATTCATGTCTTCCACATTCCCCCCTTGAACATGGATGTGCAAGGAATTGAGGAGATCTGAGCAGCAAGTGTGTTTTCTGTATGTACTTTCTGTATAACTCTTCTTGTAAAGCTAAAGTGCCCCAACTGTATCACAAACCAAGAGGAAAAACCCATTCCTCTTCAAACCTACAGGATCCTGCTTAACATTTGGGGATTTGTACCACCTCAAGCATCTTCTTTTGTACAATAAAACCTTAAGCACTTATTTTGACACGTGTGAATAGCATGACACCAACACTGATATCCTGGCCATGTAATGATTAGGGAAGTGCTGTCTAGTCCATTCCACATTCCTGCTGGTGATTCAGTTCCCTTTGTACCCTGCTTTGCTGCACAACCTTGACAATAAATAGGCTGCCCTGCTGTGTCCCAGTGGTGGGGCTGCCTTTCAACAGTGAAAGTAATGTGAAAGTAATTCCTGAACATAATAGTTTTCTGTTATTTTCAGGCTTCAAAGCACTTTGAGATCCCTCAGAAGCTGGGGAGATATTACTATAGAATATTACTCCTCCTGCAGACATGCATGTACCCCTAGGACCCAAAGGCAAACACGGGGGAACTTAAGTCCTAGAGCTGAACTCCAGCTGCATTCATCACCTCATCTGTTATTTGATGGACTTTTGCCAGTGGGCATTGTCAACAGGAAAAAAAATAGAGGGGAAAAAAGCCTGGACAACTTTCCAGCTAGTATTTTAAGGCTGTGAGTAACACACCATTTCCAAGAAAGGAGAAGGATAGATATTTTGAGCGTGTGTTCTGTCTTTAGTTGTCTATGGGGAAAGTATGCTACTGTATGACTGGTCTTCCAGGATGAGCATTGCATTAATAAGTCAGGAGAGCTGGGAGAGGGGACAGCTGCAGCCCCTTGAGCCACCTCTTCTCCTTTGCAAATCCATCCTGCATGAGAATACAGCAAAAAGATAACTAGTAAGAGAGAAGATTGGATGTTGAGGTCTTCATCACATCCACATGTCAATGACTTCAAAGGATCTCCAGATAACACATCAGTGAAAGCAGGCTCCATGTTGGCAATGACCCAGCCCCATGGGACATTGTGTGTGCCTCCACTAACACCCATTCACCTTGCAGAAATGGTCTGCACAGCCCTGATCCCAAATTTCAACTCTCAGACATCACTTCTAGAGGAATCTCTCCTTGTCTTAAGAGCAAAATTAATGCTAAAACCCAAACACATTTCTGAATGCTTGTAGTCCCTAAAAGAACACCTTCCCAAGCTTTTCAGTCCCTCACTTGCTTTATTTACTCACACTTTGTCCCTTCATGACAGGGAACAGGTTGTGTTGAATCTGGTGGTAGGCAATGTGTGTATGCAGTGAGGTAAAATCAGGCGCCTGTACCATGATCAAGAACTGCAAAACTGTGTGTCCTGGACCTTCTGCACTTCAAAGGATGTATAAGACCTTGGGACTTCTGAAGAAAATATATTTCTTTTTTCTGGTTTATGTAAAATGAGATGTTGATACTGGGTGTGTAGCCAAATCAGGTATTGGAAGCCCATACCCTTATTACAATTCCTCTGTGGGATAAGAGTAGTCAGAATTGGACCCCAGCATGCCACAGGCCAGCAGCTGAGGAGGTTAGCTAACCTGTATCCTGCATACTTCTGACATCTGTCATTCAGTGCCCACAAATTCACCTTCCATAGGAACAGATAGAATTTGCAACTTTACTACTGCTTACTGTTGGGCTTCAAAAGGCAAAGTACTTCCAGCATTTGCTCCTCAAAGGATCAGAGCTGCAGATCCTCTTGCAGTGATTCAGAGCAACTTCAACCATCTCAGCCTGAAGCTCTGAAAAACATTAGCACAAGACATACCACTGTATGACTGGACACTGATTCAGAGTTTTTGTCTGATCTCATTGTCAGTTCTTAGGAAAAAGGAGGGAAGGGGGAAGGGAGAGCTGGATTGAAGTCAAAGTCACGAATATCCTTCTACTAGAAGAATAAGCCCAGGGAGAAGAAGCAAGGTCAAATGTACATTGAAGTAGTGAGATACTATAGCCACCAGGCACAGCTGAAGTCACAAAACAATACCTTTGCCTTCTTTTTCCCCCTCTGAACTCAAAAATTCTTGCCTAAGCAAAATTAAGTCTTGGGGCAGAGACAAATCCATATTTATGATCCTTGATTCTGAGGCAGAGTGAAGCAAACTGCAGGGTGGAGCTCACTGAAAATGAGCTGTTCTGGGCCTTAGAGATGTCACCAAACCTGTGCCAAAGAGTGTGTGCACTCTGAAAGAGCTCCATGAGTGCTGTTGCAAGTGTGGTCACCTCTGGGCAACTTGTGAGTTGCAGAGAATCCTTAAGCAGTAGAAAATGAGATGTTCAGGATCTCTGAACCAAGCTACTGTTCTTGTCCAATACTTGGGAGAGAGGGTTCTTGGTAAACAGGGACAGTTCAAAGTGAGGGATTCTCCTAAAAGTTGCTCCTTGTAACATGATACTAAACCAAGAACCCTTTCCCATACCACTGGGAATCTGGTTTGTTGTGAAACCGTTGGGAAGAATGTCTGCACTTTCACTGGCAATCTGATTGAGAAACCGGTGTGAAATGTATTTTCACGAATACCTGCATTTTTCACAGCTCTGGGAGGGACGTCTCCATCTGGTGGTCAGACCAGGGAAGAGAGGCTTACAGACCACGCTCCAGCTTGTCCAGTTCTGAGCATGCCTGCTCTGCTTCAGGGGCTTTGGCTTCTGCAGCTGCACATTGATATAGCAACATTTCCCAAACTTCCAGGGGGTCCTGTTATGTCAGAGAAAGGCCTGGAGATTCTTGGCTGGACACTCCGCTGTGAGCTACAGCCCAGATTCCACCCCCTCAGCTCAGCCAGAGCATGAGGGGATCAAATTGTCATCTCAACATCTGGTTTGAATCCAGTAAGAGAGATGCTGTGGTGTCACACACATGCACACACACTCAAGGGTTTACAAGTATCAGATTGTGGTGACATCCCAGTGGTTTCAAAAGGTGGAGGTGTAAGTGAGGGGAAAATCTGGCTGTCCATCAACTCCCAACCACTATTTACTTGGCTTTCCTTGATAGTATAGAAAGTAATAGCAAGCAATGCCAGCATTAATGCCTTTATCTCCTCAGCATCCAAGGAGGCAGGGTAGTGTTGTCAGTCTCACTCTACAGCTGGAGAACCAAATGCCAAGAGTAGCCAAAGCAAGTCAACCCAAATCCTGGGCAGGCCAGAGGCAGAGTGAGGTCCTCCACCATTCAGCACAGCCTGCTTGCTGACTCCACACTTATTGATTCTGGAGCCTGGCAGTGTTCAGAGCAAAGCTACAGCCCAGTATAAATACTGCAACACAGCTTAATCCCCCAAGCTCTGTGTAAAGGTGTCTCAGCTGGGGGACACAATCAGATACCTCAACAGGAGAGCTCTGTGTTGTCACCAAGTGCAATGATGAATTACCTGCTAGGAGGCAGATTTCATCCTGCATGGCAGATGGGGAACAAGCCATAAAGATAGATCACAAGAGTATGGAATAGAGTGGGGCTGGGTCCTCCTGCTGAGCAGGCACATTGCATCACCTGCCACAAGGTCCTGGCCCCAAACTGAGCATTTTGAGGGGCAGCCAAAAGAGGAGAGTGGAAATGGATGGGAAGGTACAAAAAATGGCAGGACTTCATGCAATATAAGCAAACACATTTGGAATGGAAAACGCATCTCTAATGAAATGGAACTCTGAATTTCCCGCTAGACACAGAGTATTAAAAATAATCCCAGCTGAATTTTAGCCACCTCTCTCACAGCATCTCCCAGCTGCGTCAAAAATAAACAGCTCTGTCTGGGTAGAACTGCAGCCACGCATGATTTTGGGCTCCTAACCTGAGTGCAGGAATGGTGAATTGAGTTTCCCTGGTCCATCTGTCCAGGAGGGTTTGCCACATACAGTTTGTGACTGCAATGCCAACTGCCATGTGGATATGACACAGTGAGATGAAGCACAAGGAGAAGGGCTCTGATTGCTATTTAAGAAGATTGAGCATAAGTTTCATGCATTCCAGTGACTATGGGATGAAATGAGTCCATTTAACCCTCAGGCTCTCCAAACCTGGGACAAAAGTTTAACAGAAGGGCATGGATTTCTCATGGAGCGAGACAGCACAGGCTGCAGGCTCACTGGAAGACCCAGAACATCTCAGTGATCATATTTAACCACAAACTGTTGTCACAGAATTTGCACCTCTCCTCTGGTGCTGGGCCAGCAGAAAGTCTGGCAGCATGGGAATTGGGGAACACAGAACCAAGGCTTTATGGCTGCCAGGGAATAGGACACAGTTTTGGGTGTGAAACAGTTCCTGACTGGCTCTGGGGTTTTAAGTGATTTATGTTGTAACTTCTACATTTTTAAGTTATCTGAAGTCAGTCAGGCAAAATCTCCTGCATCAGGCTCCACTGATCTTCAGAGACCAGAAAGCTTTTCATGTTTTAACAAATTTTCTCTCAGGGACTACAGGATCTAATAGGTACTTGGCAGATGACAAATGAGCCCATCCCTGACTGGAATGCTGCTCTTTGTCAGTTGTCTTTGTCCCCCTCTCAGTCTAAAGACCAGGATCCCTTCCAAATTTGAACCCTGCCAACTGCTAACACTGTGCAGAAATCCCCAGGGGAGGCGGAAACCACTCTCTCCAGCAGACTCCAAGTCTCTAGCAAGTTCCGAATTTTTGAAGGTGTTAACCTTATTTGAAAGGGGAAGCAAGTAACAGGGCTAGTCCATGGCAAAAATAATCAGGCTGGGTGGGAATTACAGCTCCTTTTGATGGGGCCACACAATCCGCTCAGCAACGAACCCTTTGTTAATCTCCCACCTATTTCCTGCTGCAGAATTAATTGTCGGGCGCTACTTGAGAGAGGCAGCAGTCAGAGGCAGGCTTTCCCTTCCAACCCAAAAAGGGCCACTGCACATCACACCTCTCTGGAAAGCTCCTTTCTGAGGGACTTTGCCAAAGGACAGTTTCCAATTCTGGTTGCTCTATTTCAGGCACAGCACGTACACCCACCCCTGGCTCACTGCCTCATTGCAAGCTTGCCTTTTTACTTTCCTCAGATTCTGTTGAGGCAAGTTCTCATTGACCTCCATCTTCTGGTACGTCATCCTTGGAGAACCATTGATGTGCTCAGCTGTAATGACACAGCCCAGCCTGTGCCCTGCTCAGCCCCTGACAGTGTCCAAGGCAGAGCCAGAGATGCAGCCACATGCCCCACCAACCCCACCTTCCACGGGCTCAGGGGGAGGCTCTCAGCAGAGGAACACCCCAGAAGCAGCTGCAGCCACTGTCCTACCCAAGCTGTCCATGTGCTGGGGGAAAGAGAAGCATGGCTGGGCACCTTCCTGCTCCTGGGAGAGGTTTCCCAGCATGGACATGGTGAGAACTCATCTGGGTAGCTAGACTCACCCAGCTAGGCTCACCCAGCAAGACTCAGACGTGTGCACAGACGTACCCGCCTGGCACAGTTCCTCCTTGGTAATTTTAGAAATGTCTTTCTGGCATGAGTGAGAAATTTTTCATAGAGGACACACAGGGCATGGGAACAAAGAAGACAGGCACAAGAGAGAGCCTTAGGCAGTGCTGGACAAGAGGTTCAGAGAATGTGACAAATTCAAAATCTCATGCTGGAGACCTTGCAAAGCAGCAGAAAACCATCACTAACAATCAGCTCTGTCCAGCCCTAGGTCTCACACATGCCCCTGAGCCTGTCACTCCTGCCAGCTGTATTCTGGTGTGACAAATCAAAATTTTTAGCATACCAGCATGCTTTCCCCACCTTTCCTATACGGATTGCTCATTGTTCTCTCACTCCTCATGGCAGGCAATTTCTTCTTGCAATGTAGATGCTAAAGAGTCACAGGTTTCCTGAAAACTGCAGCACAGGCTGTGAAACTAAACAACGCGTGCTGTACAATAAGTCATAAAGCATGTGTGAAAAATAGTTGACACAGAAGCTGTCATGGAAACCAGTGCTACTAGAGCACACACAGCCACAGAGCTCCCATTAAAGGCTGCAAAGTTGAACACAAATGCTAATCACTAAGGCAAAATATATTAAATTTACCATCATGCCCCATTCAGTCTTTACTGCAAGTCGGCTGAAAACTACAACTATTTCCACTGGCAGTGCTGGATGGTAGATACTAGTAATTAAATTACCAGAAATCTTCTCACAGAGAAATTCTTTTCTCTTGTGTACCCTAGAAACTGTTTTTACTGACTAGGGAATGATTTTCTCCTGGGGAGTAAGTCTATTTAAAATAGACTATACACATTTCTCCAGCTTGGGTTTTATTCTCCTACCAACCCCCCTGAGCAACAATACCCTGCATGCAAGAAAAAGCCCAGGCTGGAAAAAGAAACATGGTGAAACCAGATTAAGCTGTTCAAGCAAGATAAAGAGAGACAGACTGAAAGCTACACAATACCCTGCAAGAATTACAGGCCTATCCCACACCGTGATCAAACCTGTGTTTCTTAGATACCAGCTAGAAGGAAGTTGCTGACCTAAAACTATTCCCATATATAGGTATCTTTTGACTGCTCACAGGTAGAGAAGAGTCTCCACCCTGTTGTGGAGAAAGCTGTACAGCCTTTCCTCACGCCCCAGCCTGGCACACTTCTCAGGTGGCCTCACTGGCAGGACTTCAGACGTGGGGGTTGCATGTTCTGCTGTGATGGGGACACACCAGAATTCATCCCTGGCAGCAGCATTTACAGCCAAGAGCAATGCTGAGCGGTCTGGTGTGGTCCAGATGGAAATGCAGGATTCTATTTTTCCTCTCTACCACTTTGTTAAAAATATTTTGATATATCCAAGGGCCAGAGCTGCACATATCAGTGTATTTTTCGTGCTCTCTCTCAGGGCCTGGTCTTTATCTCAGTGACTTCAGAAAGCTTCACAATTGCACTGGTTCAGGCTATGAGGAAAGCCAGCCTTTTCTGCTGACTCTACAAACATATAACAAGGCTTTTACTGACCTATAAAGGAAGCTTCTAGGCCACAGTTGTCAAAAATAAGGCACCAGCAAACTTATTTCACCTTATTTTTAATCCACTCAAATACCATAGGTTGGAAAGTTCATCTAGTGCTCAAATGTTTATAGGGATCTTATTTTGCTCAAGTGGCTGTAGAAAGAGAGGGTGGAGGAGAAAACAAAATCCTTATGAAGAAAAATTAGGACTGCTTGAAAATTCCTGACAAAGAAAAATTAGGGCTGGTTGAAAAAAATCAGCAGAATTCTTTTTCTGGACAGAAGTCAGGTCCTTGAGTAAGTGAAATTTTTAGAGCATATGAAAAATGTGTACTTTCTGTAGAAAATAGAAAGTTTGTCATAACCTTTTGATTGAAAAGTATGTGATTCTGCCAGATGCTCCTGGTTAACTCTTCTTGGTTTGTGGGTGAAAAGTTGCCTTGTTTCAGAGGGAGATGCAAGAGGAAGAGGTAGGGTCAGGTAGGAAGTGTCCAGTTACAGCTCTACAAAAAGAGATTTTAAAATAAACTAGAGCATGACTACTAAATGAAAAAGAAAAAAGAAACTTGAAAAGTGGATGAGACAAGAAAGGGTAAAATGAAAGTATAGGTTCAGATTTAATAATGTACATAAGAAGGACAAAGTCAGTGCTCTAATGTAGGAGTCAGAATGAGGTCTTTGGCCAAGACTGGGGCTTTTTCACTGCCTCCTTTAATGACAAGGTAACAAACCATTTTTCCTACAGTTCTGTTCACGGCACATACCTTTTTATTGTGCTCCAGCATATCAAACTACAATATGCACGTTTTTTATGACACATAAAAGGTGCAAGCCTAGCTAACACAGATGGCTACATGACAGTCATGATGGGAAAAGGATAATATTTGCCATTAAACAAAGAGCCTTCAGTACATAAATATTGAAGTGTGACACAAGATCAAGCTGCAGCTCATCTGATTGGGTATAGCTTTCTCTCAGACTCACTGAAATCCAAAGTTCTGCTGCTGACCCCATGTCAACCTAGGCTTGTTTCTTCAGATGAAGGATGTCAATGCTCTGGCTCCAAAGAAGGCATTATCTCTTCACTTGCTCCTCCACATGGCGAGATGGGGAGGTGACTGTATTTCTGACATTTCCCATTTAAAGTTAAAATTCTTCTACTGATGCTGCCAGGAGTATCCAGAGGAAATAACATTAGCTCTACTGTGTTAATACAATGGGAAAAATTTACACCAATGGAACTTGTGATCCAAACTGACACACACCTTAGCATTTTCTCCTATGAGATAGATCCCAGAAATGCCAGTTTTATCTCCCAAGCTTGACAAAAGCAGCTTAAAGGCTTTCCCATCACACTCAAAGTGAGAGCTGATAAGGCTGAAAATCCAGAAATTGCTTACTTTACAACTCTGAGTCCCTTTCAAGCTGACCTTCTGCCCTGAAAGCCTAAAACTCCTCACCAACAGCTATATTTAGGCAACTAAAGGGCTGAAACATCTGGGAATAATAACAGCAGTCACACTTGGAAATGCATTTATATACCATTGTCTAGAAAACATCACTACACTGCAAAAGTTTTCTAAAGTCCACTTGGTAGATTTCAGACTGGAAAATTACCTGTTAGACAATCTGTGCATCACTAGAGGTGATGAGTGATAAGCACATGTAGGAACAGCCCAGTTATTAAAAAGAATTCTTAAAACAAAGCTCAGCAGTGTGTCCTGGCAAAATAATAATTAAAAAAAAAAAACATAACAACCCCCCCAAACCTTTAAAGAGTGTCGTAAACTTTTTGCCATCAAAATGTTTTTTGTGACCTCTTAGAGGTATATTTCAACATTTTCCTTCCAGCACTGAAAATGCAAAGCCATCAAGAACTGACCAACTTCTGAGAAAGAGGAAATCAAACTGACGAGTATTTTCACCTCCCAAGCTGAGCAGTATGTGAAAAAACAAACAAGCAGCCTTCAGGATCTCACAGTGATTTCTTTTGATTGCTTCCTTTTAAAGGGGGTTGCAAAGCTAAATGGAGCTCTGGGTCAATATTAGCAGCATTAGTTGTTTGTCCAGCCTGCTCTTCATCACAGCTTGCCTAGGGCCACAGCTTGCCTTATGTTCAACACATAAGTAAGCAAAATAACTAATCTCAGGTAAAAGTTCTTTGCAGATCCAGAATTCTGTTGGTTAACCCTCAGAGTGCTCAAGAATCCCTAAATGCTTTGGTAGTATAGAAAAATAAACTAACAAGCCTACTTCATACAGCCACTAGAACAGGAGTAAATATGGGATCTTGCTCGTCCTGACACAGAACTGTGAGCTGGATGCAGACATTAGCTGTTGTAAAGTTCTCTTTGCTAAACTGTCCAGCACCAGGTGGTAGTTTGGGTGATAGTTTGTTGGAGCCAGTGGCTAAGTTTGCAGTGAAGTGCAAAAATGGCAGGCTACAGTTACTCACAAGGCGGTGAACAGCTGTACCTGGAGACACAGCTAGGACAACCCAGGCAATTTTAGTATGATGGACTGAGCCTAGCAAATATCTTCATGCTGTGGCCAAGAGGTGAGGTACAGACAGGCAAGAATTCATTTGCATCTGGACATATCTATACATCGAGAATTTAAAAGCATTTGATGTGTCACACTAATACATGAAGCAAATTACTGCCTGTGGATCAGATACGCATTCAGATTTACATCTCTGGCTCTGTCTGCTTACAGTCATGGCACTTCCATGTGATAATTAAATGCCTGTCACACTAGTACGAATTCCTGGACTATTAGGAGCATCCTAAATTTGGGAGCACATGTCAACACAGGCAGCAGACTGTAAGACTGTGGGATTTGTTAGCATTTGCAAAAGTCAGCATGCAAGCATGCACCAGCCTCTACCACAGCTGAAAGAAAAGGCTGGGTTCCTAAATCAACAGCATGTCCCCACTGAGTGCTGGTCAGTGACCAATGTCAAGGCCACTGTGAAGCTGTGATCCCTTCCCCTTTGTCACCATCATCCAATGCAGTGTTGGGGAACCCTCACATGTGAAGTCAACACCATCCTGTCTTCATCCTCTCTACTGGGGATTTAGTCAGCAATTGAGGATGTTATCCCAAGAAGATCCCATGCAAATCCCACTCTCCTTGCACCACACTTAGACTTCAACCTCCTCTTGCAAGCCCGCAAGGAAACATAAAATGCTGGTTTAGGTAAGATTGTTTCTCTGAGGGGAACTCTGAAGGGAATCTGAAATATTTTTATCTGCATGGAGCTTAAAAAACTACTAGAAAAGCAGCACCCTCTGGACAGTCTGGGTGTGCACTGGAAGGGGCACAGCCTGCAGGGGAAGGGCTCATCACATATTACTGAGCTGGTAGATCCAGGTCCACCCAGCAACCTTTGGCTACCTGCAATGTCTCACTACCCCTTCAGCTCACCTGGGTGACTGTACAGTGTCTGTGTGCTTGCTCCCTGCTTTGCAAGTGCTGAGGTCAAACTGAATTCCCACTGCCTCTCTGATTTCAGCTCTAGGCTCACTTAAAAACCCAAAGCTGTATCATGTAGCATGCATTCTTTAATTTTAAAATTAACTTCTGAGGGGACAAAAGGTGAAATAAAGTAGGGAAGAAGGAGAGGGAAAGGCAAAGGAAATTGCTCTACAGAAACACATTTTATTAATTTTGGTACTGTCTCCTTTTCAGCTGGCCAAATAATTGTTAAGGCTGTTTCAAGTCCTGCAGAGGAGTTTGTGGAGACTGGGGTGATATGCACTTGTCACGACTCAGTCAGTCAATTTAAGGTTCCCATGCATCAGCCTCTGAGCCAGCAGGACACTTCATGACTCCACTAACAAAACCAATAATTAGAATTACAGAGAGTGACAGCTATGGAAAATAAACAGCAACAAAGATTAAAGACTCCAAAGCTGCCAACCAATGGGAGCTGAAGTTTATATACACAGTTTAAGAAAGACCTTGTAGAGCTCCCCTGTGGTCTTTTGGTAATTTGATTTAATTTAGTCTGTTCCTCCAACAAATAATTTTTAAATTAAAAGAGAGGGAGAAAAAAGAAACCAACCCAAACACTGCAGTGCATTTCTCCAGTGCTCAGACTTAGTTGATTACAGCTCTCTAGCTTCCAGGAAATCTTGGAAAGCTTTAAAAGTTAGATAACTGTTACCGGATCCACAAAATCTTTTTTGCTATGTTTTCTCCCTTTACTTGACCCCAGTAGGGCTCAGCACATCAGACAAAGAGACAGGAGTCCCCTGTCTCTGTAGAAAGTGACCATAACCATACACAGCCAAGGCGCAGTACAGAGGGCTCCATACAGGTAGGGCAGGAGGAGCTATTCGTGGTAGAGCCCCTGCACCACAAAAGAAGCAAGTGAAGGGTTTAAACACACACTTTCAACCCAAACAGTAGAGCCATTATTACCTCTAGCATCTATTAAACACAGTTTAACTAACAGCACTGTTTCCTTCTGGACCTCTTCTTTGGGCACTTGGGCTTTCCTTCCTCTGGTCTACACAGCCTCTGATCAAGCAAGTCATCAGACACTTCCAAGACCATACCTATTTCTTTTCTTGCCTGACTTTCAGAACTGAAACCTTCGCCTCCTCCTCTGCAGAGGTGTGTGTGTGTGTGCCTTTGCCACATCCCCTGACATCTCTCTCTGGTTCTGGCCTTGCCAAGGACAATCTGCAAAGCCAGCCATGCAAACATCAGCTTTCCTCTGCTGACCCGGAGGGTACAGCCCTAACTCACCTTTTTTCAGCCCAAGCCTGCAGCAATTTTAGCAGAGAGATATGCACTGCAATGTTCCAAAAGGGAATGAAGGTCAAAGAGGTAGAAAGAGCCAGAAAAGCAGATCCTATTCTGACACACATACGAATCTCTGTGCCTAAACTGCTCACATTGCAGTGAGAAATTACATGTCTCCAGACACCTTCTCAACCTGGAGGGTTACACTGCCAGAGTGCTGTTTCTCTTCTGAATCAAGGAACATTGTCATAGCTACAAGAGTGCCAAGATCAAGAAGAAAACACATGAGAAAAGTTACCAAAGCTTATTTGGCAAGGATGTGCAAACAAACAATGCTATGCTTTAAAAAAAAGTATTTCCTTTTACCAGAAAAACAAGACTTTGGTGTTTAAACCATCACCGAGCAACTTCAGTAGCACAGTGACTGTAGAACTTTGCTGAGACGTTGATTTAATGAATAAAATATCTCAATACACCAACACCATTTCATGAAACACCTGTTCTTGTCTGCTTCTTATACAAGTTTTGGCAGGATTGACTCTTGCATTGAAATCAGATGAAATCATAGTCCAAGGCATTACATTGAGAATTAAAGGGATGAGTTAGCCAACACCATCAGAAGCCTTAAATTCTCATTCAAGTCAACTCTGGTGGGCTACATACCCTTTGGAAGAAATTACTGTATATCTGTTGCAAAGCACTTAAGAAATCACTTTTTGTCCTTCAATTCATTTTTGTCAGGAAAATAACCAGACAACGAATGAGTTTCAGGTTTCAGTTGTTCCAAGTCGCTTATCTTTTTCCATATTAAAATGGAATAAAAAGAGAAGTAGTCATTTTTGCAGTATTTCCAAGGCTGCTTCATGCAGAAAAACCAATGCCAACATTTTGAGTCAATATTACAACAATCAAGTCCCTCACTATACTAATGATCTGCAAGCAAGTATCACTTTACGTGCTCCTTCATATATTATCTCACTTGCACCTAATCAATCCCATTGTGATCTCAATGTGATTTGTGGACTCCCTTATTATTTGTCGGTGGGAGGGAAGGGCCAGAGTCTTTGGGGAATCCTGCACAAGCCAAAAGAATACGCATCAATTGGTAACATTTAGAGTCTCTTGCAATCATTCTTTACAAATTCCACTCTAATTGCTAGGCTGCCATGGACCACGCTGTGTGCCAGCAGTTCCCAGTAATAGGCTTCTTCACGTGAGGAGTGAAAGAGATCTGGCAGTAAGTGGTAGGTAGTGTCAGTGGCTTTCCTGAGTAATTTCCTGAGTTCCTACAGAAAATGAACCTGTAAGACAGCTGCCTTAGAGTTCAAGAGGCATAATCAGACACAGATGTGAAACAAGGGCAGCTCTTTGAGCTCAGTGAGAGGAATACATAATTTTGAACACACTGCTGCATTGGTGGCTAATTAGTTCAAATAAAATTGGGTGTGTGCTGTTTGTCAGGGCTCTGAAGTCATTAACTCCCAGAACACAGATAACAAAACACTCTGCCTGGCCCACCTGTGCTGTCATCAAGACAAAACTGCTCATGTTGAGATTATTTTTTAAAAGTGTCTTATCAAAACAACTGTTTTATATACTCACTAGAAGTACTTTCCCCACTCTTCCTAACTACTTCCTAACTTCTTCTCTGACCACTGGGTACAGCCCTGTCCTGCTCCTGAGATCTGTCTGGAGGTGCAAAGGCCAGTCAAAGCTGAAATACGCAAGCCTAAGTCAAGGTTTTCTGAAAAGTCACCTCTCACCTCTTCCAGTGATGGAGCACTAGAGAGTCAACTCTAAAAGCCTTGGAAGATGGAGCACCCACTGCTGGGCACAACTGAAGGCCAAGGAGCATTAACTTCTGTGGAAGTTGGACGTTCTCCAGTGAAGCCCACCCTTCAGAGAAGTAGAGGAGAGGCCCAGACAGACAGAACATGCACCATCATACCTGGAATACTGCTGCTTCAGAAAGAACACTGTTTATCACTTTGGATGGAGTCTCTTTGAGACTTTTAAGGTCTGAGATGTGCTACTGTAGTGTTGTAGTTTTCCACCAAGCTGATTGTTTCCAATGAGGTGTTTCTTATCTTGTCCTTTTTACCCTCCACTCTTAATTAAAAGAGCTAAGATATTGTCTAAGCCTTGTTCAGTCAAGAGAGAAAATCCCATTCACCACAAAGAATGGTGCATCAGTCTGTTTACAAGGACACAACACTGCTTTGACTCCAGCTGCATGAACAGATTGAAGTTGCTTATATAATATTTACAGACTGGTCTACTCCTAAGAAAAAGTCCTGAATGAATGCCATAACACTTCCCCATTTTTGTGAATCTTAAAGACAACTTCTTTGACATAATTTAATAAAAATGACTCTTTCTTACGAAAACAACCATATCCTTGAATGAGTACAGTAAATTTCTCTTTGGAGAAGTAACAGATCTTATATGTTTTCCCTTGTTCAGTGAGCACATTTTTCTACAGCATTCCTCCTCCCTCCCTACAAGAGGAATCTTGTAAGTACAAGGTGGGATTTTTTTGCCAGGCTTTTTATTCACCAAGCCAAGACACTGCTCAGTCCCAATATCCTGGGATAAGTCTGATCTTTCCACCACAGGGATAAATAAGAAGAGAACCTGCTGGCTTTCCCTTTAATCAGTACTGCACTTCCCGAGAAGGCCAGAAGGCAGGCAGGATCAGAAGAGAGGAGCTGTGGTCATTGCAGGTCATGGCTGTATTTGCTTTCTGGCTTCCTTCCAAAGCAATACCTCCTCTTGGATCAGAGTTTATTTTGCATTCTGAAAATATTCTCAACAACACCGTTTCCTTTTTCAAGTTATTTTTTGCGCAGCCCTTTGGGAACTCTGCCACATGCTGGCCAGCGTGTGTGCGTGAGCACATGCATGCCTGGCTCTCACACCACCACCCAGGGCAGCTCAGAGCCTTCCCAACAACTTCTGACCTCTGCAACCTCTAGTAAGTCTTGAGTGGTTACTCCGTGCCAGGCAGCTGCAAACACGTGGCAATAGAAACAACTACTGATCTCATAAACCTACATCTAAAGCATGTCTTGCTCTCTCACTCAAAATTATATATTTTTTCTGAAGACCACAAACAGCTCAGCCATGGCAACATCACATTGTGAAGTTAAATCATGCAGGACACCTCTCCAAGTGATAGAAACAGAAGCCACACCACCACCAGCACAGGCAACATTTCAGCCAGGCCTTGCCTGGCCTTTCGGATACTGTTTTGAAATCACAGACACCTCATACGTATCAGCCAGGCTCCTCTCCCAGGGGTCAGACTGTAAATACCACGAAGGTAGTTGCAGAGAAGAGCTACATTCCCATCTGGCATCCTCTGATCTAGGATCTCCAGTTCAACTGTCCTAATTCTGCTCTTGCTAAAGCCAAAGAAGATCCAGCATAGCATCCTTTTCACTTCCAGTTTGGACACCAGACTGAGCAAACAGTCTCAAATGTCCCAGATGACAGTAACATTGGGTCACAGCTGACCACTTCTTCATGTAGGAAATGGAAGATTAAACAGCTCTCTGGTTCCCCCAGCAACAAAAACATGGGACATTTCCTTCTGCCCCATGCTTTAGCTTCTCAGAGGATGTTTACCCACATGCTGCCAGAGCTAATGAGGTACTGCAGGTTTGGAGATTTGTCATGAACCAGCCACAGGATGAATCGAGGAGCAGATTGCAACCGAATGGTGTTCCTGACGGTGAAGAATGGCTCAGTGAGTAGGAGCAAAGGACATTGATTAATCTTACTTAGAAACTACACAGCTTACTTGTCCCCACAGAGTATTTCTGTTGTACCAGAAAAATTTCAGCTTGAAACATATGAGATATCACATTCTGTATTTTAAAAAGCCTCTGTATTTTTTCAGCCACCATGGAGCTAGGTCAGGCAATGCTTTCCATGGATGCTGGACTGAATATAAAAAGACAAGGCTGGTGATTTAGCTGCTGCCTCTTGAACAATGACCTGTTCCCCTTTTAGAAAAGAAAGAGAAAAGCTGAGCTTGAGCCAAAAAATTTCCAGTGATACAGTAAACTCTAGTTCTAGTTTTTGGGTCAAGTTGGAGAGGCAGATGGGCCACTGTGGCACCTATTCAGTATCCTACTGCTGGAAAACGTAGTTTTCTTGAACTTCAGATTTTCTGTTAGGAAATCAATGCCAGTAGAATTGACCCTTGGGAAGAGAAGGGAAGCATGGAGGGAATCAAGAAGAAGAATTACACTTCAAAATATTCTCTGCATCTACTCAGTTCCTCATACTAACCTCCCAGCTGTCTCTTAATTGCCTTGAAATAGAGACACTCTGAGCTGCACCTTCCCTTATCCTTCCTTATCTAAATGCCCTCTCTAAAGCATACCTAGGATATATGACTGACTATTTATATTTCCCTGGTGGTTTCTGTGTCTAGCACTAATCTGAGTCACTGTACTGAAGTAGAGAACAGACTCCTCAACAGCTCAGGACACTTGATAGTCTCTTCTTGTGTCATAGATGTCAATATCAGAGACCTTTCCTTACACACAGCTCTCAGCTGCAGGTCACTCATGTTTTATTTCTGCTCTCAACTCTACCTTAAATCAAACTCTTATGCAAAATGATTTCCAAACTTTGAACTACGACTGCAGCAAAGGCTACCAAGTGAATGTGCTCTGTTGTTTAGATGCTCAGAGTGCCCCAGCTGAGGCAGACTAAAGAGAATAACAATTTCATCAAATGAGCCACAGAATTTCCACACCTCTTCAAATGACGCCATTCTTATCACAACAGGCAAATCCTCCTAACAAATTTAATTTCCTATGTGTGTGGGCAGCTTCTTAACAATATTAGGAATCTTTTGGTTTCTTTCCCAAAGAGTGGATGGACAAAGTAGGGAAAATGTAATTTCAGGAAACAAATCTTCAGGGCCACTGCTCTGAAAACCACTTTCACAGCATGCATCATTCATAGCCATTACACACACTGCAGAAAACATCTCCCCCACCGTGCAGAATGCCCACAGACAAATGCCATGTCTCTTTCACTTCCCACCCTCCCTGTCTTTGCCTCCACACCACAGGGAGCAGCAGAAACAGCCACTATATGAGTGAAAGGATCACACTTCTACTCATGGCCTTATCTGGAGCAGCTGGGACTTCTCAGGATCTAAGGGACAGTGGATTCCTTTTGTTTGATACTTATTTCTTGAGCTACCACTTCAAATGTGGGGTAGAAGGTGGCCTTGCTGTAAAAGCCCTATTCCCACAGCACTCCTAAAGCATTTCCACCTAGATTTATGTTCCTTCTGTTAAATAAATACAATAGTCTGTACTGCTAATGGTGAATAAGTCATGGTTGGTTTGTGTTTCAGTATAAGTTTTATTCTTGACAAATACAGATGGTCAGATTATTATATATATGATGTGGACTGGAGAGTAATGCAATGCTAAATGGTTTGATGAGCTGGAAGAAAGCTGTGCTTAACTATTGTTTCTGCAGGTCTACTAATATGTATAATTCATTCAAATAATTGTCAAATGGAAGATCCATTGCAGCCAAGTAATCCTGGCCATTCCCACCTGTCTAGCAAAAAAAAAAAAAAAAAAAAAAAAAAATTATGATTAAACTAAATGTCTAAATTTGTTGACAGCAATAAAATCTTGTGAGACAGGATCTGAGCTAGCAGAGTCTATGGAGACCAGGAATGCTCTATGCTGGCTAGATCCCACCAGGACAAATTGTGGTTGGGCTGGCAAGACAAGTAGCCGCATTACCCTCGATGGAGATGCAGTGACAGAAAATAAAATTGCTGGATTTAAATTATCTGCTGCTATTGCTCATACACAGCTTTCTGGAAGGCAGAGTTCAGTAGCCTTCTTGGCCTGTCTGTGTCAGCCATCATGTGAATTTCTGTCAAGACTGAGGTTCATGAGAAGATGGATGTGCCCCCATGCCTCCCAAACCATATTCCAGAGAGAGGAGCTTTTAGACTGTTGAATTAGACATGAGAAAGAAGTATGTCAGAAAAACATAAAACCACCTTAATTTCACTGAAGCCTCTTTCTTATGGCTACCACCCACTCAGCTTCACAGAAATAAACATTGCAAAGTGGACACACAGCCTCCAGTACCCAGACACTGATGGGGGTGCTCTGGGATGTATTAAACTTTCTGACACAGAACAGCAGCACCAGTGTTGTAAGGTAACAGCAAATATACACAGAGCTAAGCACTGGTCTCATGTGCTGCTAAGACAACCAGAGCTGGGGTTCCCTTTCTGGCATTGATCCAATACTTTAGAAAAATTCTGCTGTTAGGTGCAACCCCAAGTCAGCTGTCAACACCCTCTGGCTTCTGGACGTACACACTGCTGTTAACATCTGCCTCTGAACAGATGAGCTGAGCCTCCCCAGATTCTCTTGATTCGAGGTAGTGACCAGCCTGGTGCCTCAGACCAATGCACAGCTGCAGTTTACGCAAACTCTAATGTCACCAAGAGCAGGCTTTGCCATTAGCAAGGATCTGTGCTTTAGATTCTTCCAGATGTTACTGATGCTCCCTAACGTGGAAACCGTAACACGAGCAAGACTTGACAGTGTAGAAAGTTTTCCCTCTTCACTTTAATAAACACAGATTCTTGGTCCTTGAATCATCCAAATTATTTTAAGGACACCACCAAGTAATTAGGTGGGTGCAAACATTCTGGCCATGAAAACAAGTAGACAATATCCTGGAGGAAAAAAAAATCAAGAATAACAATTGGACTTCCTTGTGATCTATTACTTTTGCAAACATATGGAAACTAAGGTATAAATCTATAAATCAGCTGGGTTCATAATTTAACACAGGCTACAAGAACCAGAAACAGTCTTGCAAAACCCAAGACTGACTATTCCTTATTGACTGTTTTCTTATTGACTCTTGAGTTAAGGGGGAAGAAAAGCAGCAGTGTGTGTTTATCTGGCTTATAACAGCCACTGAAAAGCCCATTCCAGAAATCTAATGGTGCAATCCAACCATCTCCATGGGTTCCCACACATGCTGTTCAAAGTGAGCTTTTTCCCTGTTCTCAGCAGTGCATAACTGTGCTTTCACAGTGGAAGAAGAAAGCACCATGGATTTGAAGAGTATACATCAATTTTTAAGAAAAATCAGCACAAGAAACCTCAAGCACTCCTTCAATAATTTGCAACTCTGTTCTCTCTGCATCTGGTTTAGTCTTGCTTTCATTCCAACTTATTTCAAGTTAAGCTTCCTGGTTATTAACTGGAACAAATTGCTGTCATGTTCCCTTCAGTTCAGTAATCAGGGGAAGATTTTATATCCATAAAAACGCATTAGATGGTTGTGATAACACTTTTGGGGGAAGGAGAGTTAATACAAAACTCCTGCCAGATTCAACACATTGGATACTTTCTCTTGAGCTAACACAGGAGGATATGCTCCACACCTCCAACAGAGTGAGTCAAGTGAGTGCTGTCCACATAAACCACCAGCAACACATAAAGAAATGTCCTGTCATACTTCCTAGGTTTGCATTAAACAGGTCCTTCTGACATGGAAGAGCAAAGGAAGGAAGTTTCAGCTCACATGCCCTTGATTATAAGTAAATCAAGAGACAGCTGGGAACTTAATCTCAGCTGCAACATTTGCAGAGCATTGTCTTTGAAGCAATGCATCTCTCCCTTGTGATATACTGCCCTCCCATAAGCAGCTGTGAGTCCTTTAAAATATTCCTTTCCTAAGGGTGACACACACAGACAGCAGCTGGCTCTTTGAAGCACATATTGGTATGCTTAACACCAAGGAGGCACAAAACCTACACCTGGGCTGTGTCACACAACCATGTGCAAAACTGGAATCCAGGGACTACTCCCGTGGCGTCCAGGTCAGGTGGAATTTTGCAGTCAACCTCAGTGTGAACATCATTCCTGAAGGTTCTGACAGCAGTTCCCTCAGCAAACTAAACTGATTGCTGGCCTCATTGTTGCTGAGAGTGAAAGGGTCCTGCTGATACTCTCCACTGATAATTTTCACAAACATTAGTGAACTGAATCAGGTCACAGATGGACCCATTGTATCAGTAGAGTTGGCAGAAGTAACAAGATGAGATGACACAACCACGATCAAAATCAAGAGACACAGTTCTCAACAAAAATGTGTTAAACAAAATGCTGTCAAAGAAAACTTAGCAAAATAAGGTAAACTGAGAAGCAGTTGTATAACAACAGCAAATACCCACTAAGCAGCAGAGAGGTACACAACAGCACCCTGTTCACCCATAGCACAGCTTCCAGGCAGCTTAAACCAGCTGTGAAACTCTGTCTCAAATACAAGGGTCCCAAGTGCCAGGAAGGACCTATCCTGCTCTGATCTACCCACCACCTGGTTGTATTCATTTGCCACAATTCAAGGGAGTTCAAAAGCATGCTGTGTTCCTAGTTGATAGCATGTTTATGAACAGGCTCTGTTCCTACTTGGCACTGGGTCATCACTGTATAATTTAGGAGTCATAAGCTGTCAGGCTGCCAGCAGCACACTGTACATGCAGCACGATGCGTTTTGTTGTTTCACCATTGTTTCAGTTTATATAAAATCCTAATTGCAAATGGAAAAAAATCTGCCTAGTCAATCAGGCCTGTTCTAAAGAGTTTCCAAAAGCCTGCTCTCAGTTTCATAATTGGGAAGTTCAGCCCAGTCCAGAAAAGATTTACTGGAGTTCACAATAAGAAAGGACTTGCTTGCAACTGTTGCCAAGCTCCAACTCAAGACAGAAAATCAGCTGGAGAGCACCATCTATTGGCCAGAAGAGTGGCTGGATTGCCAGCTTTTGGCTTTTTGGAATCAAACCGAGGTCAGCCCGCGGCTGTGCACCGCAGGATGTGCCGGGCACACACGGCACTGCAGGGAGAGGGACACTCCAAACACCGCACACCCAGAGACCCGTCCGGGGACAGCTCTTCCACGTGTCCGACAGAAATTCTGCCTGGAACCAATGTGACCCAAGGGCCAACTGCTGAGCAGAGGACAGAACAATAGTCCAGGTTCTTTATTTCAATGCCATTTTCCTCCCCATCAATGACCTCTTGGTCTGGTGATTTCATGGCACCAGTGTTTTCTGATTCCGGCCGTAGACAACCACTGACCTCCCACCCAAAGGTCCATCCCACGAACGAGCAGCGTCCCAAACTGGTGAAACCAGTGTTAAACTGGCACCTGGTGGTTGTTGTGCATGGCACAGAGTAAATTCATCAGCCCTTCAGCCTCTTTTCTCCATGCACACAACAGCATTGTCCTGGGTGTACGGAAGGGACAGGAGAGGGTTAGCTTACATCTGTGCCTTATTTCTGTGACACTGCCAGCAGCCCCATAGGTGACTGGCTTATCCAGGAAGTATTTTTGACTGTGGAATTATGTTTCTGAGGATTTCTACTCCAAGCTGGTCTTATCTTTAGGCTATATCTATTTAGATGCCCAAATTTATATTTCAAGGGCCAGCCTATGAATCCTACTTTTAACTGCAAAAACACATCTCCCTGGGGAATATTTTCATTAGAGTTGGCTAACACTTTTGGCCACAAAAACAGGAAAAGAAATCTTAAGTGCCTTTTCACTGCCTTTTGCCTAATTGCCGGTAGTGTTTATTAGAAACACCATGAATGCATAAAAATTGAATTAATGCTCTCCTTTTGCCCAGGGAAGCTGACCCAGGTCACCACCAAACTCCATGGCACTGGTGCTCTCCTGGAAAAGCTCATTAGAATTCAAATAGGTTGAAAGGTCTTGCTCAATGTCCACCTCCAGCGAAGTCAGAAGGACCTTGCTGTGGCACAAACATGAGAGGCACACAGCTCCACAGCAAAGACACTGCTGCAGGTAACCAAGATCAGTTTCCCAGAGCAAAGACAGTGATTCAAGTCCTGACTGGACACGAGAAAGGCTCTGAACTGTCCGAGCGGTTCCTCCTGTGAGCCACAGGAGGACCACTTCTATCACATGTGGTCTCTGAAGCATTTCTAGCTCCAGTAGATTTACAAAGACTTTTTGCAGAAGCTGTACAAAGTTGGAAAACTAAACTTATTAGCCATAATTGTTAATTAGCTATCTGTGATAGCAAGGAATTAAATAACCAGTACAGACTGTGTTTTGGTTTGAGCTAAAATGGAAGTTTCCGGGGAAATAGAAAAGCTGTTCTGGTCAATCATAAATATTTAGTATAATGTTTTTCTAGAAAAAAAATCTGTTAATAGTTGTGTTTGGACCTTTTTTTCATATGAGAGAGAGGTCCTCTTTTGCCAGGGCTCTTCCCTATGATCCCCATTCAAACTGGCACAGAACACATAAGAGGATGTGGCAGTGCAGGAATGGAAAGGCAAGACATAGTAAATTGCAACAAGTGTTAAAATAAATCATCACAAATAAGGTACACTCTATGGCAACTTTCTGTTATGGGGTAGAGAGGAGACAATTAAATCAAAAACAAAAGTTATGGATGCAAATAACTTGACACAATTAGGAGAAAGATAATTCAGCCTGTAAGTTACTCCAAAAGAGGCAGGCAAGGGAATGTCCAGCAAAAAGCACCCTGTCTGAGCTGCCTAAGTGGAATTCCACTGGGAGAAGGCCAGCAGGTCTGAGGTCTCAGAGCCCAGTGCACAAATTGGAAAATAATGAAGCTAGTCCACTGCAATTGCTACAGAGGTGACAGCGCTGCAAAACAAAGGGATTCTGGAGCTTGAGTTAGGGCAGTGGGAGAGATCAGCTTGCACACACAGCAAGGGGTTGGGTTACATGTAATTGCTCCTGTGAAGAGTGGGTGGTTTGCAAGTGTTATGACAGCTGCAGAGTAGAGGATGTCTCTGCTATGAGACAGCACAAAGCCAGACCAGAACACAGGGAGGCAAAAGTCACGGAACTTTCTAACCTAGGGCAAGTACCCTGTCCCAAGGCACTTGCACTGTGCAGGGACTCAAAGAGCAGGAAAGTTTATCAGCACTCACACTCATCCATCCCTCCAAGGGACACAGAGTGGCTCTACAAAGACTAAGAAATAAACTTCAGGGTATCTAACAGGTCCCTTCATAGCACAAATCCATGTGTTAACCATATGAGCGGGACTTGGCTCTCACAACTTGGCAGGGCAGGGCTGGGCAATGGTGATTTTTCAATCCAGACCCACCATATTTATCATGTTTTCATCCTCATTACTAGAAGGCAAAAAAGCTTTAACTGCATGTTCCTAACACGACAAGTTGTCTTGCCAATATAATATATACTCGGAAGTTCCTGGAACTGCATAGCCAATTACAGCATGATTTTAACCTTTGAATGACTGATACACAACCTCATCTTTAACTCCATCTTTTCATCTTTTATCTAGCAATGCATTTGGCAGCCGGTCCCTCTTGTCTGATTTTCTATTTGAAATACTTAATATGAATGAGTGAGCAGCAGACAGCTAGCACATTCCTTGCACCAACAGCTCCCACATGCACAAGAGCTCACCTTAAAGCTTGCTGCTTTTATAAAGCTCTCTATCTGCATGCCAGTTTGGGTGCAGTGTTCACAAAGCATCCCCTTGTATCCAAATAAACTGTAAATGCACATGAGGGGAGTGAGCCTGGCACTCTGCCACAGCCAAAACATGAGCAGGCCCCCAGGCTCAGTCTGGCCAGCTGGCTGGGGCTGCTCAGCCTGCTGGCACTACCACTGGCTCATCTGCCAGCCCTGCTGCACCTTCCAGCTCTTCCTCACCTTGTAGGACCATGTGGGTGATGGTTTCTTCCTTACTGTCATCAGTATACAAAACCCTTTTGAAATGCTTCACGTGATGAGTTTGTGGTGCAAGCAGGGTATGCTCTCCCCTTCTAATTTTATTCCACTAAATCCTATTTTGCCTGTCATTGATCTCTAAACTGTATTAGGGTACCACTTTGTTTTCCTGTTCTGGGGGAACTGGCAAGTGAAAAATGTATTTGAAAAAAAAAGGGAAAGTGTCCTGAAGTGATAGACCTCCCTCTGCCAGAGAGGAGCAGATCAGCATTATAATCACAGTGATCAAGACAAAACGCCATCTTAAAAGCTTGTTTTTGATCATGTAGCAACAAATGTTCTTCCACAGTGCTTTACATATCATACAAATGAAATGGGGACCCCTATCCACCCACCCTCCTGCCCTGGTGGCCAGCATTCTCAGCACTGAACTCCCATGTGGCCACTTTAACTGCTTGGACAGCCTTTGTTCATCCACATCCTGAACGCTGTGGTCATTTCCCCAAGGATATAAGCCATTACAAACCTTAATTGCAGAGCCCACTTTAGCTCAATCTGGACAGACCCAAGTGTTTTCAGCACAGGAGGTCTCTCGTTTCAGTCCTGGGGGAATCTCCCTAGACAACTGCTGCCACAAAACTAATAGAGCCAGATTGTGCCTTGAAGGCTTGGGCCCATGTGGGACCACCACTGAGCTGCATGATCTGGGTGGAAGCTTGAAATGTGATTCTCCAGGAAGAAGTGCATTCCCTCCATCAACTGACAGTCATCTTTCCTATGCTGAAAGCATTGCCCCCTTTCTCTTTACCAGTGAGAGTGGCCTGTGCCTGACAATTTCTCTAAGCTCTGAAAATAAGACCCAGTAAACTGACGGAGAAGGGACCAGTGGGAAAAAAAGCAGCAAGCAGATAAAGACCTTGTATCTGTCCCATTCAACATAATCTACAAAAAAAAGAAAACTAGACATCACTGTCCCATGTGCTGAAAGAATGCCTTTTGGTTCTGCTGGTGTGCTTTCTTCTGGACCTGGTCAAGAGTTATCCGTGATGCATGGCCAAAACATGTCAAGTCCATCACAAAGTTTGACTGTGCCAGGAAATCTAGGAGTGAAACAGAGAACAATGCTTCAGAAACCCCTTTTCTGTCCTTCACACCTCCCTGTCCTAGCAGAAAGGGCAGACAGCTAGCAGAGTGGTTTGCTGCAAGGGGAGGCAAAGCAGCTCACATTGAGCCCTCACTGCTCAGTGCACACAAAATGAGACACTTCTGCATCAGGTGACTTCTGCACATACTATGGGAAGGGGAGGTGGGCTGGGAACCTGCAGCCTGGGGGCCACAACTGCATACTCAGGCACACTCTGCTTCTTTCTCCCCAGCCCTCCATTATTCAGTGACACTATAGTGGTTCACAAAAGCCTATTTGACCTTCACTGAGGAAAAATACTCTTCCCTCTGATTTAACAGATCTAGCATTTTCAGCAGAGAGAGGCTCTTTGGCCTGTTGTAATTTCTTCTGAGTTCTCTGAGAGTTTACCTAAGAAAAGGCTGAGAAATTCTGCCCTTCCACTGTAAGCCAGTACGTACAAACTATGTGCAGGACCTGACCCTGTTAAAGCCACAGCAGCAATGTCAGTGATTTTACTTGGCCATGATTTCACACTTAGTTTTCTATTGAAAGAGGAAAGAGATGCCCCCAGTCTTTCCCCCATTCCCATTTTCTCTAGTGCTTCCCAGTTATCCAAATCTACAGCACAATTTGCACAAGAGATTCTTTGTTATTTTCCTTTCCTCTAGTAGCACAAATTTAACAAGCAACAACCTTGGCCTTTTTGATGTCAGATATGACTCATGAGATAGATGCTGGCTTTACTGATTAATCTTACTTATGCACATGTCTTATTCCTCCCCTATGACTTGCCAAGAGCATTTATTTCTGCTACACTAGGAACAAAATCTCAGCTATGTCTCTGGAGCATTACATATTGCAGACTCTGTCTCTTTGGCCCCCTGCATTAATTTTCTTCAAATGACACCAAGGGGCCAATATGTTAAGTTTGCACTATTGGTCTGACAAAATTTTGGCTTCTATTTATAGTCATTTGTATAAAAAGCATCAGTTTGGGTTAGCTTAGGCCTGTTGTGGATGGAATCACTCTAGCACAGATCATTCCAAAACTGCTTTCACTTTCTGTACTTGCTGAGGTTTGTGTTTTTGAGGCAGTATAAATTGTATCAGGGATACTGACAACTCTCTGACGAGCAATTGGAGGTGTACACTGGAAGACTCTATTAATCCCAGCTTTGGTCTCCTGCCCTTTTTAAGAGGATTTCTTTATAGAATTAGGTATTGATCCTACTCTAGTTGTTGGAGTTGATTCACAGCTGCATGACTCCATGGCCTGCTGGCATAAACAGTCTGAAATCAGATGAATACTATGAGCAGCAATACACAAGGTACAACAAAGGCAATTCCAATTACATACTAAGGATGGAGATACCTGAACTCCTCTGGACCTCTGCCCCAGTGCTTTACTTTCCTTACTGTTCTTTATCTTTCAGATACAAGAATATAAGATTATTCCTCACATGTTATCCTCTCAGGTTTGGGTATATCATGGTTGTATGTAACCCATGCTACAGGCCTTCTGATGTTTCCTTAGGCTGACGTAACTGTAATAAATTCATCTGTCATTAAGTTATTTGATATTTAATCTAAATTTTGGGGTTTGACATTGCCGTACTACTTCCAGTTATAAATGAATGTTGTTCCCAGCAACTTTACAGACAGAAGGATTGTAAAACAGCACATCTTTATCCAAAACATTCAGAGAATACAAAGGTTTCCCTAACAGTGGTAGGTTGTTCTACTTTGTCTTATTCTTGCAGCAAGATATAGGAATGGGGAAGAAGTGTGCCAAAATCCTGAACAGATTGAGCAAGGACATATATTTTAATGCAGGACTTACTGGCTACAGTTCCTACTGTGTCCTGAAGGAAAGCATAGCTATTACAAAATACGTTTTGTAGAGACCTACACAAAGGTATTGCTGTCCAACCACGTGGCAAAATACAAGTCAGAGCTTCTGCATTCTAAAAGTATACTCTGTATACCCTACACTGCAGCAAGCATTAAACTCAATAAACCTAACTTAAAAACATAGGACTATTCATTGAGGAATCTTGATCTGAAGTTCCACCTTTTGATCAAGTGAAAACTAACTAAGAAAATAAACCAATAAGGTAACTGATTGATCCATATCTGAAAAAAAAAATGTTTGATATATACAGCAAGAGAATATAGCTAATTAGAGCTATCCCTTGCAAAAACAGACAAGCATGGATCGGGTCCCAAACACTTCATGTCTGCCTTTTTCTGGCTACATTCTGATCATATTTGTCAGCCTCTGGAATTTAAGAAATACAAGTTTTTACATGTGTTCTTATAAAAGCCCAACAAACTTTTGCAACCTTAACTTCATAATGTCATAATGAAAAGCATCTTAGCAGAGGCTCTATAGAGCCTGGATCTGCTCTAGTGTAGTCTAGGGAAGGTTGCTTATGCATTTCAACCTTTTAGGCTCAAATCTCAAAAAGTTCATTCACATAGAGCAGCTCAGTGAAGCCAAATAACAAGGCTTAGCCTAGGCTGCCCTGAGATATTTTATTACAGATGAAACCAATTCCCTTTGAAGATAAGGGAATGCTTTAGTCGATGGACTCTATTTTGCTTTTGGCAAGATCTATATAAATCTGGAGTAATGCCATTAACTTCATAAAAACCTCACCCCAGATTTACAGTGATGTCACCAGGAGCAGGATCCAAGCCATGCTTGATTGAAAAAGAGTACCAAACACTGTAATTGAATCTGAATCTTAAAGTAACCAGTGGGAAGAGATTTTCTCAATTGCACTTGTGATTATTGTTAATTTGTATGAGTTATTAATGTAACCATTAAAGTTGAAGAACTCACATAAATCAGTATAATTTATGAGAGGAATTAAGCATACCTAATTAACTCAAATTGTTGGTTATTAATTTGTATTTTTTTAAACCAAATAACCAAGGCTCTTAATGCTACAGTCTGAGCCATAAAATAAAATCTAGTCTGTTTTGACGTTGTACAGATATTTGGGATTTAGAGCATAACTGAAATGCACAGTGAAATGTCCTTCCCACATTTTCTTTAGTATAATTTCCCTCAACTCAAACACATTCAAAGTGATATTCAGGGAGAATTAAGTTCTTTCTTAGTTAGTCTCTCAATGTTCTGCTTCCAAAATATTTGAATTTTGGACCAAAATAGCCCAAAAACATATATGGGAAAAGAAAACTTTAAGTAAAAAGTATTCTTCAAAATCTTTTCTTATGATTTTTGAAACTCCTTTTTCCATATGACTCCTGAAGCCAAAGCATTAAGCCAATCATGAACAGGTTAGTCATGCCATACTTTTGAATTATATTTTATATAACATTAGGAAGTCATTTGAGTTCTTGGCAAAGTCTACTTATTCCTTTATAAATGTTTAAGGATCAGGGGCACCATTGTCATAATTTGATGTGATCTTCTGCTAAACAGGCAGCTAAGCATTGAGAAGGAATATATCATGTATATTGTTAGTAGTGAGGCTTTGTATACCCAGTCCAGACCTAGAAGACTCCATAGTGCCACTTGGAAGCTTGCACTGTTCTTATCATCTTAACCTACCAGGCTTAATTGGTGGAAATTCTCTATATTTATTCAGCCATCAAAAGAAATGTCATGATATAGAGCTAGGATTATACAACAGCATAGACCCCTCACGGATGATTTTCATCTTTTTGCCCCAGTCTAACTTGCATCCAGTACTGCCTAACATTAGATCACAGCCTCTAGAGGCACTTGATGGAGGCATGATACCCTTTAAAACCCCAACACCCACAGTTAAACCCCTCACTGATGCTCACCTTGGGTCATTCTGACACAGAAAGCAGGCTGCAGGGGCATTACTATTTCATCAGCAATGTCAGCAGCCAGAACATTTATCCAGGTCCTATTTCATGTTGCAACAGGCTCCTTGCCTCAGAAGATGTCATAGGGTCAGCAGAATAGATCTGGGGAAAAGTCCAGAGATGTGAAGGAGAACACCAAGCTCAGAATAAGTCACAGAGGGGTGATAAAACACATCGTACCATAGGAAACAGCAAGCCACTGTAAAGCAGAAAGATGAAAGATGTTTTCATATTATTCTGAGAATTTATACTCAGGGTCTAGTATGTAATCCCAAGCTTTACAACAACAGTCTAATCAGCTTCTTCATCTCATCTTTCTAATTCTCACCTCATGCCCCTTGGATCTATTTAAAACAGTCCAGTTAAAATTATTTTCTTGGCCTGGTTTCTGACCACGTCATATAAACCAAATCTGAGCCAGAGGCAAATCCATTTCAGCCTGTGTTCAGGTTTGGGTTGAAATCAAAAGAATGTTTGTGATTTGAGTAGATGCAACATTAACAAGTAACAACAATATAATAGCCTATAATAATAAGTTTATTTTGCAAGAATAGAGTCACAGATGAGTCGAAAGAGGAAACTAATCCCCTGGGTGATATGGTTGTAGGATTAATATGGTATGAACATAGTTAGATCTTCAGAGACGTGCAAACCTGTCCAAAATGCAGTAGGGTTTGTTTGGCACTAAGCTTCCAACTTTGACTCCATTCTAATAAAACTCAGAGTTGTATATATTTTTTTATTTTCCCTTAACTTCTATAACTGTACTTCAACAATTTAAAGAGCAAAACCTTCCCAAACTACCAAAGTCTGGGGGCCTCTATTTTTGCAGCACTAACAATTTCACTAAGACATCTCCTACTCTGTGACATTTTAATTATTCACAGCACCAGTGCACTACAAGTGAAACATGCTGTGTATTCTCCATTCACTCATTCATTAGTTTTAATTAAACCCTCTAATTTTATTTATGCTGTCATGGACTGATTAACAATTTGCAGCACAAACCAGGAAGTTTTAAACAGCACCTTGAGAAATCTTTCTTGCTCTAAACAGGGATCTGCTATAATAACTACAAATCTGCTGGATTATGTTCTGAAAGACAAAAGGAACTACATCAGCAGGTTTCACAATGCAATTTGCTTTTAGCTGTTTAACAAACCATATCTCAAGGCCTTTGGTAAGAAACACAGATGATGAGGCATCCAAGGGATTCAACAGAATGAAACTGCAGACAGACACTGTGAAAGTTCCTTTATTAGAGGCAGTCTAGGGCTGAGATGGGGCAGCATGATGCAATAGGAATAGAGTACCAAGTCCTACTCCAGCAGAGACTCAGGACACTTTAGGTGTTGCTAAAATGACAAGAGGCAATGCCTGGAACTTGTTAAAAGATAAATTCATGGAACAGCTTAAGTAACTCTAAACAGAGTCTTTACTGCTGTAATTTACACATTTTATTATTCTTTTAAATTCCTGTCATCCATTTGAAGTGTCTGTAACTTGCACCTTCTGACAATAGACCTGTCTCTCAAGACCTCCATCTCAGTGATCCTTGAGCACCTGAACTCCTCAGCACGTGTGCTACACCTCAAAATGCAAAGACTTAAGTTCACTCAAAACAGCCATCCATATATCTGTGCAGTATCCTGCTCAGCTATTAATTCCGGTCCCAGATTTCAGAACAGGCCTTCCCTCACTCTTCTCATCTGTTGTTTCCTCTCTGGTCTCTATCTACACATCTCCTTCTTGTATTTGTTTCTGTCCCCACCATCACATCTCAGCTCTGCCTCTCTTGCTCCTTCAGCAGTGTTTCATTCCCTCCTACCTGATTGGAAAAGACTACCTCAAAACACTTTTTCCACCTTTGCCTGTTAGGTATAGTTGTGCTCAACAACTGAGACAAGGCAGATAAAATTCTAGGAGGATAAATAAGCAACTCCACTGAACAGGACTCATTAAAAAATTTGGAGAGGATACCCAGAGCTCCTGGCCCCCTGCTTTTACCCTACTATCCTTCTTGGCTCTCTGCTCAGTACAATATATGCTTTATACAACTCTGAGCTACTGCCAACTGCTGTGGAGCCCACAAATAATTATTCTCATTCTTCTATTGTCTATTTGTGCAACGCAGAAAAATGCAGTTTACGGGCATTGAAATCTACCTTGAATCAGGGATCTGTGTGCTACTTCCCATTTTTATGGCACAGGATTCTTGCTGCAACAGGACAAGCTGATGGAGTAAAGAGGGAAAGGGAAAACCTCTTCAGGGACAGCAACCATTCCTACATAGCCACCACCATTAAGTCAATCCCTATTACTTTGCTTATAGGCTTGAAATTAGGGAGAAATGAATACAGAGTGAAGCACTGACATTTCATCTTCCTGACATCTGCCCTGAGTACAAACCAGACAGCAAAATCGGTTTGAGTGTGTCAGTCTGAACTAAAACAACACAATTCTTTATCCTTTGGCACACCCTTCAAAATCTGGTCACACGACAATTCAGCAATGGACTATTTATAGAAGCTGCACTACCTCCAGGCCTGGAGCAAAGCATTGCCCCAGGAGACCCCAGCTAAGACAAAGCACAGCAGCACAGGCTGAATCTGCCTACCTCATCAGGAGGATTGGATTTCACTCTGGCCAAGAGCGTTCTCAGCAACAAATGAGGCCTCCCATAATGTATTCCAATAACAACAGAGGCTTTAAAAAGAAATCAGTGTTTTGTTCCCTTCCAAGACATATAAATCGTTTTAAATTGTGCTGTTTTGGAAGCATTTGTGATTTCTTTTAGGCGATGCCTCCCTCTAGTGTTAAAGCCGGCAGGTGGCCACCACCGGGTCTCTTGACAGCCCTGTTTTTGAGGAGTTGAAAAGATTTTCAAGTACTCAAATATTTATTATGCTTCTTTTCCTGGCACCATTGACAGTTCAAACACGGCCTGAGCAGGACTCTGCCTGTGAGCTCTAGGGATCATCATAGGTGCTAGTAGTCATTGCAAGGAAACCCACATAAGTTGGCAGAGGTGAAAAGCAGCAGCCTTTGGCTGTCTGGATAAGATGGCAGTAGAAGATCCTGGTTCTGGGATGCAAGAGTCAAAGCCTTGTCCTAAGCTTTTCAGTGAACAGCTACGATGTACGTGAAATGTGAAAGGCTGGTTTGAAGAGACAATAAACACCCAGGTTTGTCTTCCCTCCTTGCCAGCAGAAGATTGATGCCAACAGCCTATTACATGCTTACTCAGTTCTCAAAACTTCTACAACTTTTTCTCCTTTCTATACAAGGTCTTAAAAAAACATTGTGCACACACAGCTATGAAAGATATGTAACAAAGACACACGTGAAGCAATGAGCTGGCTGCAAGCTCAGAAAAAGGCCTCTAACAAGCTGCAGCAGATTCACCTAGAAAGTCACTTTTTAATTCCTTTGGAGAAAAATACAGCCCAAATAACCATAAACACGGAGCTTTCCTAAAAAATTCGAGTTATCAAGAACTTCCTTACATGTGAGCTGTTGTCTAGCAATATTTGTTGGAAATACAAAAGGTGAGCAATCTAACCACAGAAAAGCAGTGGGAGAAACCTTCTCTTCTGGAATTTGTTCCCATTTGCAGTCATTAGTTTTCTAACCTAGTAGTGCATTAGGAGTAGAATTCTGCATTTAATTTCTTAAATGCACCACAGCAGGGAGAGTGAGGGAAGAAAAAAACCCCAATTTTATTTCTCTGCAATATAGAGAGTAACAGTTATTGCTTGCCAAGTACACAATTATTTTCAAAGAGCTTAGCATCTCTCTTAGGTTGATATATTAGCTTTATTACACTGCTATGGCTCTGAGAGATACTTGCCACTCAACTCGTTGGTACAAAGAGATACAGATGCTTTATTACTGTGGATGGAATTCCCATTTCTGCCAATGCTGCTGGCAATTCTGTGCCCTCCTGAGAAGTAATGCAACTCTTAAATCATTTATTATCTATTCTCACCACAACTTCACAGTTTTGGCATTTCGTTTTAAAAGTATCAGTGTGCCTCAGTGTGTAGCATTTTCAGCACCAGCACAGAAATCTCCTAGGGTGTTGGCTCAGACCAACAGTTGATACTTCATTGGGAAAGGATTGAAAAATAGAGAAGCTAAACTGATATGCATTAAAATCTGCTACTGCCATCTGTTTTTTAGCAGAACCGTGCTGCCTGTGGGCACTAGGACATTCCATACCTGACTAACTGACCTCTCCAGAATAATGTTGGGACTTTTGGCTTCTAAGTTGGCCTCAGGCAGGACAAGGGTTTCCAGCTGATCAGCTCAGCCACAAAAGCAGTATTTCTAGGAATAGCTATAGCACAGGGAAGCACATAACTGCTTAGGGAAGTTTTAGGTGAAACCTTGGTTGTCCATCCCATTTCAGAACACTAAGCAATAAGGGAAAGCTTATTCTTCTGAAATCAGCCTCAAGATTTTACAATGTTGTGGCTTATTTTAAAATTCCATTGAAGGCTTCCCTTCCTCTGTGTTTAACAGACCAGCCTCTCTTTTAAGAACATGACATTTTTTTTAAAGCTAGTGTATTTCAGGCTACATGAAAGATAGCGGGAAGGATCCGCCCCTGAAACAATCTGTCAAGTCATGTTGTGGATTTTCTACTGTTCAGTGTATTTAAATCAAAATGTGATATCCTGCCAAGCCACCTGTGTCACCTCATCTCCAAGACTCAGTCAGGCCTGATGTAGAAGTTAATGAGTGAGTATTTTTAGTGTCACACAGGAGGTTAGAAAGAATGATCTAATGGTCCTGTCTGGGCTTAAGCCCTATGAATAAATGAAAATCTTAGGCCTAAGCACTTTGGGACAAAAGAACATCTTTAAATATTTAGCAAAGCACTGCATCCACTGGGACTGTTCCATAAAGAAAAGTGGCAGTCACATGCCTGAGGCTCAGCCATCTCAGGTCACCTTAATGCATGTAAACACTGGTGTGATGAGAGCTCAAAGATGCTCACATGCCAAGGTCCCTTAACTCTGAAAATGTACTGGTTTGGATTAGTTTTCTCTTAGAAAGTCAGTCCAAGCTTATTGGTCTGGTTGCTCCATTGTGAGCAGTCACAGCTCACATACAGCAGCATTTCCCCAGAACAAAATCCATAAACATATTCTGTCACAAAGTCCTTCCTTAGCCTTCAATTTGGCACTGTTCATACCAAAATGTGTGGAGGAAAGGCCTACTTGAAAAGCAAAAATGAAGGTCACACCTTCATCAGCCAGCAGGTCACACCCTTAACAGCACAACCAGGCTCTCAAGCAGAAAGGGCTCGAGAGGATCATCTCCTGCTAAGAACCAGCACTTAGACATGGTAGGTCTGAATTATACTGGTTGTACTGGTGCATACCTGGGATGTGTTTACCATACTTATAGGGACAACTTTAGAGCAGGAAACTGAAAAAATTACGGACTAAAAAGTAAATCACTGTCCCTTTCCCCCTAATCACTGACCATAATTTACAGAACCTAATGTTTCATTACCAAATTCAGAGTCACAGAAACAAATTGCTTCCCTTCCAAGTTATTATTCTGTTTGAGCTTCCTTGGGAGTCTGAGTTTTTTCATATCCCTCCAGATCCACTAGCTGAGCTCTGAACTGCTGCTTCACAAGGCCTGCCAGGATGCTTTCCAAAAACCTCCCAAGGCTGACCATAAGGGAAGACACACAGTTTAATTACCCAATCTTGCTAGTTCAAGTAAAAGAGCATAATATCTGCATATCAAAACCTGCCAGAACCAGCTCCAGCAACACTTTCCATCACTAATACTTGCATACATGCAGGGTGAAGACTGTGGCTATGTTACAACATTAAAGAAAAACTAATCCAAGAAGCAGAACTTGTCCTGCCCATGAAACCACACTGCCAGTGGTTTAGTAGAGTAGCTGCACTGGAGCAAGCAGTTATCTACATGTAGAAAAATAAAAAAAGGAAAACAAAATGAGCATAAATGCAATTAAATAATTTTTTAAAAGTACTTATTAAAAAATAAACTTGCATGCATACATGCTATGTGAAAATATCAGAAGCCATATGTGTATGTAGCCAAAACCAGAACAGAAGTTTTGCTTCATTAAAAGCTAATTTTCTGTGTGAAAATGACTGCACTGAAAATATAACTTCAAAGACATTCTGCCTTATAATACAGATTTTAGATACAGCCTTTGTAATGGATTGTTCCAGGCAATAGGTGAGGCTGAGAACATAGGGAAATGATAGATCTCCATTGCTTGGGTAGAAACATGTACCAAGGTTAAAAAGTTACAGAAAAGCATAGTGTTGCAAATGCACCAAGGATGGACCACTATGGAACAAGCTTTAAAAGCCTATGGGATCCCTCCCTGCTTTGACTTTAATGGAGCTGTATAGATTCTCAACTGATGGAGGATCTGGTTCAGCAGACTTCAATTGAACTGATGCTTTAGGTTTTAACTATTATATTTTTAAGACTCTGCTGTTTCAGTGGGTAGTTTTAGGTTTCATATTCAGTGCTACTAAGCTCTCTTCACAGTGTAGATAGACAATTCCTTCTCTAGTTTGATACCACGGACAATATTCAGGCCCAAGAACAAAAACAACGGTGAAGTGAGAAGAAAAAACAAGGAGAATGGAGCTTCATAACCTGAATCTATGGTTGGACAATTGATTCTAATATGCTAATGGACCAGAACTTATAAAAATATGAGACCTCGTGACCCAGGGATCCATTTTGTGACCACTTTGGTGTGCATCTTGGGTGTGATCCAGCTGGACTCTTGTGTAGCACAAGAGTACCCATTGAGACCTTTTAATAAATCCCTACTTTATTCTTTGCCCTGTCTAGTCTCTGTTCCAGGTCAGCCTCCAGAAGGCATCAGAACAGCCTCCATTCACACGACCTGTGAGCCTGAGCCAGTTTGCCCGGACTATTTGTCTTCCTTTATCAGCAAGCTGTGCCTGGAATCCCCGGAGTCACAGTCAGGATACAGCGTAACTGTTCTGTTTTGCAAGTACCTGCTTTGACGCAGTACTATTTAAAGTTGGATTCCAGCCCTTTTTCCGATCTTAGTAGTGACCATCTCTGACATTAGTGATGTCTTAGCCTATAGAAATCTGCTAACATGTAGGAAAATCTTCAGTTTCTTCCTGTGCCTAGGAAAGCAGCAGCCTGACATTTGAAAACTTATCTCCCGTCTAATAATACAAAGCCTTTATTTTTGTTTCCAGGACAACTTATCTTTTGACCTTCATCAATCAGTTTCTGGAAAACTGAGCCTACACCCCCCATGCCATAGTGGAGTTTTGACAACAGCTTTACATTGCTCTGTCTCTAAAAGTCCCTGGTTGCTGCCTTTCTCTGTCTCCTGAAAGACTTTGCACTTCACACTTTAAATTGTTTCAGCACTTACAGAACATCCTTTCTTCTACTTAGAGCATGGCAGCGAAGACTTTAAAAAGCTTCCTCATTGTAGTCACTAAATACTAAAGGATATTTGCAGTAAGAGTGTATTTCAGAGCAAAGGAAACACACAAGGGTTTATGAACATAGTACGGCTTTATTTGCTTGATGACCTTTCAGGTCCAAATCTTACAGGTATTACAGAACGCATTCCCTGTTCTCCTGAGACTTGTAGACATTACAAGGCAGGAATAAGGTAATGGAAAAGAAGGAACATCTTCAGTCAAGGACCTGGAATTCCAGTTCAGAACAAAGCCAGAAAGAAAAACCAACATGCTTTGGAATTATTCATTATTATCTACGTGTTTCGCTCTATATTTATCCTCTCACAGTTGGACCAAAGCTGCCAGCAAGTAAACTCAGTTCTGCTGCCCGAAAGATTGGGAGCAGGATGCAGGACTTCCACGACGCTGGAATAACGAGACAGAGGATGGGATAAACAGCAGAGCAAGCGATTGCACCGCCGGCACACACTCGTTCCCCGCTGCGTTCATCAGCCCAGCCCCGGCACGGCCCTCACGGCCGCCGTGCCCGCCGCTGCGGAAGTGACGCGCGGCGCCGTGCAGGCGCAGTGCCGGAGCTGTGCCGGTGGGAGCAGTGCGGCCCGGCCCGGCCCGGCGGTGCCGCTCCCGCTCCGGCTGCGGGGCCGCGGCTCGGGCACTGCCCGGCGGGGCCGCTCCGGCTGCGGGGCCGCGGCTCGGGCACAGCCCCTCGCATGCCGGTCC
This sequence comes from Certhia americana, assembly GCA_018697195.1. NCBI lineage: Eukaryota > Metazoa > Chordata > Aves > Passeriformes > Certhiidae > Certhia > Certhia americana. Next base: position 17,353,767 of record CM031862.1, read on the forward strand.
CAGCCGCGGCAGAGCCAGCCTTCTGCCGGCGGCCCCGTCCCAGCGCAGCCCTCGGTCGCACGCAGAGGTGGGTGAAGCGCCGCTTGTGCCCGGGCACCGCTTGGTGCAGGAGGGCCCCGGGGTTACCTGAATGCAGGACTCTGTGCGGGTGTTCCGAGCAGATGGGAGAAAACCGTGAGGTGGGGCTGAGATCCGTGGGCCGCCGTGCTAGGAGGGGCTGCTGAACCTCCGGGCTTGCCTTAGTAAGTCAGTCCGGTATTAGTTTCTTGAGAACTGAGGTGCTTTATGCTCCACTTTAAAGTTGACTTGTCAAACTAGAGCTTATGGCCAGCTACACTCATTGGTGCTTTTAATGGGAAGTCTTGACCTGTTCCCAAAAGTTGTGTTTTTGAGGTTTGGGTTTCTTAAGTTGCGTGTGTTTTTGTTACGTCACACTCTTCTGGAGCATGACCATTTACATACAAGACTGAGTTCACTGTCTGGTAAAGAGAGTGATTTTTACACGTTGTCTCATTTGTCTTCATATCAGCATCTTCCAGCAGAGTTAAACATAGTTGTCTCTAAGAGGTTTTGGCCGCTCTTGACTGTGGAAATTGGTGTGGAGATGCCTCTGCAGGGACGACTGATGGAGAAGTAGACTACCAGGTGTTTTAAAACAAGAATTTATCATAAACATGCCTATTGGTTTGCTTTTGGGGGGCACAGTCTTCATGAGGAGCTTTCTATGTGTGGATGTTCTTATGATAATGTGCTGCTTCTTTGTTGCCTTTGAACAGAGGATGCCAGCACACAAGAGTGCCCTTCCACACAGTATCCAAGAAGAGGAGTCTGCCACTACTTCAAGTAGTGATTGCCTGCAAAATGATGAGGGCTTGGGAACTGAACAGGGAAATGGCATCTGTGACAGTGGTGTGGATAAAAGTATCGGAATTCCCAGCTCTGACTGCCAGGCTTCCACTTCCATGGCTGTTCCTTTGGAGGTGCCCAGAAGAGGACATCCCCTTTTACAGATCGACAGGCAGCAGATTCAGCCTGTCTCATGTAGTGCACATGCTGCTGAGCTCAAAGATTTAGGAGTTGATGTCTATGACCAGGATGTGTTGGAGCAAGGAGTTCTTCAGCAAGTAGATAATGCAATTAACGAAGCGAATAAAGCAGCAAAAATAGCTAATGCATCAAAAGAGTATGAGTCAGTACTGGAGGATTTAAGGTGAATTGTGTTTTTTCTTACTGTTCCTTGCTGCTACTGGCAATCTAATGAGACTTGGTATCTTATGTTTTTAAAATCTTAAAGGGGAAAATGTGTTTTGAAAGTGCTTGATCACATGTACTCTTTGGAGACACTCACCTTTTAAAAATGAAGAAAATATTTTTCACCCCAGACAATGCTTCATTGCTCTTGTTTGACTAATGTAGTCATGCATTAAGGCAGCAGGGTAGAGTGCAACTCCTTTTTCTGCTTTGTCTCCTGTCTCACCAAGATGCATCTGTTGTCTGGGCAGTGGAGAATGGTATTATACTCTGTTATTCAAAGTTGCAATCAGAAAAAGTGTCACTTCCTCAATTCTGTGTGTTCCATGGGGTCATCTGCTTTGAGTGATGTTCCTTCTCTAGCTTGGATAACTCCATCTCCTGAATGGCCAACAACCAAAACAGCTTTATCACAAGTGTTTGTAAGAAGTGCTTAATTAGACATTAAAAGAATCGAATGCTTAAGTAACATTGAGAGTATTGATAGTAGAAGACTTTGAGGAACAGGAGGCTGTAATCTTTTCAAATGTTGATCTCCCTTTCTATTTCTAGTCTCATTGTAGGGTTACTAAGTGAGGTGTTGCAGGTAAATGATTCTACCTGGGTATGTTTCACTGTACTGCATTAACAATGGTTTTTTTTAGTGCTCAGGAGTGCTGTCAGTCTCAATCATGTGCACTTCATTAATTTTCCAGTTTGGGTGTGGAGATCTGAAATTAAATAAGTTTACAACACTAAAACCTAATTTCAGGTGTTGTGGAGAAGAACATAATGAGTAAGATGGTATTGAGACAAAGAATGGAGCAGCATAACCATTACAATTAAAGTATGTGGTAATTGAAAGTGGTGCACAGCACTGTTAATTAGTTTATGTTTTCCAGTTTTTCTTCGAGAAGCATCCTATGATTTTTCTTATCCCTCTATTTTCACCTTTTGCTTCAAGTCATAAAACAGTATTTACATGAAGGAATGCAAATGGTTTATGCAGATTTGCAGAACCTTGTCTGCATAAGATGTAATGTGAGAATCTGAAAGTTGATTTTCAAGAGAATTAACAGGTGTAGCTGACTTTGAGCAGAGGGACTAGCAAAACTTAGACATGAATAAAGGATCATAAAATTGCTTAAAATCCTGTAGCACAGTAAATACATGACTAGAGAAAAAATCAGGCAAGAAGTGTTTTTTGAGTAGTTGGCATAGAGTTCATGTTAGAAGCTGCATGATTCTGTAATATGCACACAAATCAAGTAGAAAAAGGAGAATAAAAGTGGTTTAAGTTAAATCCTGTTTAAATTCCAAAGTCCTGTCAAAGTTCAGTGGAAGAAGAGAGTGTAAAGAGACTCCAGGGCCAAGGAATCAAGAGCCAAAACTGAAACATGTGCAGGAGGATGGTGTACTGCAAAGCAGCACAACTGGAGAGTGAGAAAGAAAGGGGATGTTTCAAAAATGTTAAAAGAGAATGGAGAAGTAAGAATAGCTGGTGGAATATCTCTGCTAGGAAGAATAATAGTGGTAGAATTCAGATTAGAGCTGGAAGTAAATGTGGCCCAAAACTTTCCTCCCTGGCAGCAGAGGAGACTTCCTTAGTGCTTTTCTTTGCAGACACAAGGAATAATGGCTGCTTTGCAGGTCTCATGAGCAGTTGTCTTTGACTTTTTTCATAATGCTTTGAGATTTTAATTTGTGTATCCTTATGAAGTATTCTGATATATGAATTAACAAACCTAGGTTCATTGCTTTTGATGGTGGGGAAGTTCCTTCTTCCTTTCAAATGAATTCAACAGCAGAAACATACTAGGTTGTAGCATGTAGTTCTACTTGAATTTTATATTTTATATGGAAATATGAAAAATGGTAGTGTATAGTAAGAGAAGTTTGATGTTGATATGCTCTTAACTCTTTGAACTAGTCTGTCTCGTGAAATTGTGTTTTTGTCTTGTAGTCTATTTTTTGCATAAAGGGTAGAAAATACAAGTTTCCTTATATAATGGCATCAAACCATTAAAACCATTTTAGAAAATGAAAATATGGCGTTTCCCATTTAGATTTTTGGTTTATGTTTTGTTTACCTTGAATAATGAAGACAAGCGCTCTTGCTTGTCATCATCAGACTTGTAACTTTTGAGTACTAAATATTACAGTGGTTATTCAGTTTGTTCTAGAATTTTGCTATTAGCAAAATCTAGTTTAAAAATATTTTATGATGTACAGCTTTTTAAAGTGTTTGGTATTTCGTGTTGTTTAAATATTTTATGCTTATTCAGAACCTTACCTTTTGAACTTTTTAAATCTTAGTTAAATCTCTTGGAATTTTTAAATTGTCTGAATCAAGAATGTGCTATTTTTCTTCCTAGAATTTAGCAGTTCATTGCAATCTTATTATTTTTTCAGATCATGTACAACGTCTCTGAGACATATAAATAAAATCATTGATGAGCTTTCACCTCAAGCTGCTGACAACAAAAATATTAACAGAAAACTAGATTCTGTAAAACGGCAAAAATATAACAAGGTAATTGGATTACAGTGATTTCCTGTTAACAATACTTAGTTTGTACTTTGTCTTAAGATTTGGCTTTTGTGATATAATTCTTAATTATATAGTTCAGAGTCAGTCCAGAATTTCTGTTCCTTTCCTTTGAACTGGTTTCATACTAATTTAAAGAATTTAAAGTGCTGGGTGTTTTTTTATGCTACGTTTTGGAACAAGATATAAAACTGAAGTTCCAGGACCTGTTCAGAAGATTGACTTGCATTAATTTAATTAAAACCCTCGCAGTAGTATTTGAAGAATTGGCAAAGCCTTGTTAGGACATGATTCAGTAGTTTAACTAAATCTCAAGTTTCTCTCTTATTCCTTCCCTGTGTTCTTTTCCTTAACCCTCTTTTGTTATCTCTATCTTGTCAGTACACATAGTTTCTCTCTGTGAGCCTCTTTAACTCATTGATTTGTCAGAAACTGCTGCAGCTTTTTTCTGCCAGAGCAGTGAGTTAAGGGAGCTGTAGAGCAATCCAGCTGGCATCAGGTTAATGTAGGCAATAGACCTTTGCAGCTGTGAATAGCAGAGATTTGAGAAAAGAGAAACTTCTACTACTCAAGAATGTAGCACCTTGATCAGCTCACTGTCTGCTGGAAATTCACCCTAGTACTTTCTCTAATGATAAACCTGACTTTGAAGCTTATTGTCCTTTGCCCTCAGAAGGGCAGTCTTAGGTCATTTGCCACTGACTCATTCACTTGTAGTTTTTTTAGCCTTGAGAATTTCAGTGAGCAGGATAATACTGTGCTCATAATTTAACCAATTAAGAGAGTGATGGGGACAGTATAGAGCAGTGGTGAAGGACTAGGAAAAAGTAGCTGGAAGTAGTAGGAAGAAATGTGTTAAACCAGACTTACCATTAAAGAATGGTCACTGTTCTACCTGCTTTCATACTGCTTGAAGAGATTTGCACACATGTTAGTTGCAGGGGAAGTTCAGACCTCCTTGCAAGTTTGTTGTTAACCGTCTTTGAAGTGAAAGAAATCTCCTTTTGAAATTCATAAGCCATAAAAGTGGTCCTAGTAACCTGAATTTTGCAATGGATTTGATTTTTACTGAAGTATGTGTCTTTCTAGATAAAGAAATATTTCCAAAGCATAGTTACAAATGTGGGGGTTACATTGCCTGTGTGTTTGTTTTACTGTTTGGAATGTTTCATTACACAAATGAAAGTTAGCAACATCAAGGAATCATACCATCACAACTAGAGATACTGTTGAGGATATTACAATCAGAAAAAATATGTAGAAGAATTATTAGCTAAGAATGATTTTCATAGCAGTAATAAACTGTACTTCTTACATAATCTGTAACATTGATCTTTTGAAGTAATTTCACTTTTTAGTGTTTGCTATTAAATTAGCCGTGACCACTCCTGAACTAACCATGTACAAACACCTATCAGGATGTTGGACTGATTCACAATTCCAGTTCCTTTGTAACAAAACATTCCAAAACTTCTGGGATGATGGTACATCTTACAGCTGTTATTTGTGGCTTGGTGATCATGAACCCACTTTTGAAATCATGAACAAATCTCTTGGTGTTCTCTCAGCATCTCAGCAGTTGCTTTGATGGGCTTCCTTCACTAGAATCAACACATAAAGCCTTAAGAAATGGATATAAAAATGCAGTATGCACATGAATTTTGTGTGTGCAAGTGGCCTGATTTTACTATACACATATGGTGAGATAATCATACACCCAAATTTGTGTGTCTCCTATGGGTTAGAGCCCTACAGGTATCATGGTGACACTTTTTTGGCACTTTTTTTTTTTTTTTCCTCAGATGTGGTACTGTAAGTAGTTGAATATGACATTCTGGTTGAAAATACTGCAAATATATTGATTTAAGTGTTGTTTAAAAGGTTAGCAAATTTATAAAGCAGATTAAAAATAAAATTACTTACACAATTCTTGTTGAAGGAGCAACAGCTGAAGAAGATAAAAGCAAAACAGAAACGTCTTCAAGGAATACTTGGTTTAACAGAGTTTGCTGATGAAGCAAATGAGATTGAATATGAGGAAGATGAAGGTATGTATAGGAAAAGGCTGAAATCTCTGATCTGCTTTGATGTAATGCCTTTTTTGTTTGTTTGTTTGAAGCTCTTTTGTAAGATTTTTGCCAGTAAGGAAATTTCAGTGGCTGGCTTTCAAAAAGAGTTAAGAACACTTATTCTGCACACCTGCAGATTTGCAAATCATGGCATATTCATGTGGGAAGTTTTAAAAAATGGGTTTTAATCTGTGTTTAGCTGTGTAGGGATGGCTGAGGCACATTAGAGTATTGGGCTTAATAAATTGGAAATCCTAACATTTTTTCACAGCTAATTTGATAAAGATGACTAACATCATGATTGAATTACATTTTATATGCTGGATGCTATCAATCAGCGTTAACAAAATTGTTTTTTCTTACTGTTGGGAAGTATCACTAGAAGTGGAAGGGGGAAGTGCTTTTCAGGCTGAAGTGTGACTTTTAAAATTTAAAAAAAAGGTTTCTTCCAGAGCAGAATATATGTTGCCTTAGTGTTTTACTAGCTGTTCTTACTCTCTGCTCTCTGCAAACTAAGCTTGGCCACAGTCAGTAACCTGCAGTATTCTGGAGGGCAGGTTTGGGTCTCACTGAGATCTGCACATCACCTTTGGGTTATATTGTTATATATATTTGTTATATGCTGTTTGACCCTTGCACGTGTGGCTGGAGTAGATTCCCATCTTACAGAGCTCGTGCTTCTCTCCTGATTCAACAGCACATACAGGAGTCAAAGCCTCAGTTAGCATTTCCCAGTAGAAAAGCATCTTTAATCCTTTTTTTTTTGAATGGGTTCATGCAGCAAAACTCAGGCACCCAGTGTGTTGGAATGTAACTAAGAAACGAGTGGAGGCCAACAGGCAAAATGGAGCAGTTCCAGTAGAAGGGGGGGCAGGTGGAGAGGTTTCATGCCTGATACAGCATCGTTACTCATTAAACATGATAGATGCAGTGCTTTTAAATGGGATTTTTAAAGCTGTGCTGGCAATTCTGATAGACTTAATTTGAAATTTTGTGACCTCACAACAGTTATCAGGCTAGAATTCCACTTCAGCTTCCTGAACTCAAGAGTTTTTCTTTTTCTTTGGTTTCAAACACCAGTTACAGTTTGTGTATAGTAATTGTAAGTGTACCTAAAAGTGCTCTTTTATGGCAGAGTGCTGTGCAGCCAATCTGTCTTTAGGTCATCATCTTCATATTAGTATTGTAGGCTAGGAAGACAGATTTTGGGTTTTTTGGTTTGATTTTATTGTTTTTGGGGTTTTTTGTTGGGTTTTCTTGAAGGATATGGTAGGCCAGTCTGTGTTTTGTCAAATTTGTGTCTGTTCTGGTGTGGTGATCAAAATGACAAATTTCAAGCTTAGGAGTAGGCTGAAAAAATGAATAAAGTGAAATGGGGAGTGTTGCTGCCCTGGAACACAGTGGTTTCTTGTTCAGAACATGGTGCCGTGGGTGGAACTAACAACATAGGTGGTACATAAGAGTTCACATATCACTGAGAATTGTAATTTTATGGTAATTCTTGCTGCTGTGTGTTGCTTCAGAAGTATTTGCATTTTGATAGTACGTGTAACACCCTTGTTCCTTGTTTTAGTTACACAGAAGGTGTTAAAGGCTTGCTGTATGTTCTGACTTTTGTTGTAGAACCCGGTCCATCGTCCCTTGGCAGTATGCTTATGCCTGCTCAGGAAACAGAGTGGGCAGAGCTCATTCGAACTGGTCAGATGACTCCATTTGGAACTAAAATACCTCAGAAGCCAGAGAGGAAGGCACGACAGTTACGACTAAATGAAGCATCTGATTTTGAGAAGTACTTAGCAGACCAAGCTAAGCTGTCATTTGAAAGAAAGAAGTTATCCCGTCACAAAGGAGCAAAGAAGAAAGCACAAGCTAAAAATGTTCAATGTGTGGCTCCTGCAGCTGCCACAAAGGAAAAAAGTGGTAAAGCCCTCTCAAAAACAGATAAGCGCTTAAAAAAACACTTGAGAGAGCTTCAGAAGCATGCCCTTCATATTCATTCAAAGGCCAGGATTCCAAAGGAAAAGAAATACCCTGAGCCCAAGAAGTTCAGGCATGAACAAGAGGATGATAGTGGGGAGTCTGAGTATGTACCTGATGAGGAGCTCTTTGATCCAGAAGCAGCAGAAGAGGAAGAAGAACAGGCATTTTCTCTTGCTGAGAATGATTCTGATTATGAACTTAAGAGTTTATCAAGAAAAAGAAAACATTTGGTGAAGAAGGGTTTTAAAGAAGCTGAAAGTGATGCTGACTTTGTTCCAAGCTCTGAGGAAGAAGAGCATACACCAGGGAAGCACAAAGTGAGACGATGGAGAGACGATGGAGATGTGGACTATTATAAACAGAGACTAAGGTTAGTCCTAGACATTTTTATTAGTAGTACTAATAAATTAGTATGCTGAGCATGCAAAGGACAATAGCTATAACAGACTGCTGGGGAATGTGTCGGGAAATGAGGTAGTCAGAAGCATCATAGATAGTCTTCCAGAAGGATTCAGACATGGAGCTTATTTTTCTTGTTGTTACAGGTCCTTACCTGTGCTAATCTGTGGTTTATGAAATTTGTATAACCTATGTTTTGGTCCTCACAGGCCTATTGTGTCTTTTCTAGTATAGGGGTTGAGCTTCATGTAATAAACTTCAGCTTGTTGATGGCATGTGTACTTTTAGTTAGCTTTACTGAATATCCTTCAGGTAGTTTTATAGTCCTCTGGAAAATCATGGAACTTGAAAAAAGCTTCTTTAGAGTAAAAGAAAAAACATGTATTAGGACAGTCAGTGAAGGGTGATTGATGTGATAAAGCCCAGCATAGGAACTTGATTAATGCTTGGGAGACTCAAATTTTACACTTTTATGGAAATATAAAATCTTATGGATTTAAATGGAGCTGTGTCAGAGAAGGAATCAAAAAATAAAGGTATAAACACCAACTATGCTGTGGTGAGAGCCTGGGTTGCTTTGGAGGAAGAGGCATTTTCTGGTAACAGAAGGGCTCTCAGTTGTAGAAAATCTCATGTAGGAAGAGCCCAACTTCATTTTCACATCCCAGGTTATGAAGGCAGATCAGGAACTGATATAAGGCAATAGGATTGCAATCCCAGGATGTTGCTTTTCAAAATTAAAGCATAGTTTATTGCTCTTGAATAGAAATTTCAGCAAGAGGCTAATCTGTACAATGTCCAAAGGGTCAAAAAGAAGTATGTTTCCTATTGGATGCATTAACAAAAACCGGTTTTAATCAGTAAAATATTTACTAGTTTATTGAATAAAACTGTATTCTTCACATTTAAAGTAGACCAATATTAAATCATTTTTAATTCAGTGTTTTCATCAAGAGTAATTTATTTTGATTGAAAGTTTTAATATGACTCACACTTTAAATTCATTCAAAAACGTTTTTTAATAACGTTAAGATTGTGACAATTTATCCTTAGCAAAGTCATATCATAGACTACATTTCTTTTGGTTACTGAAGTTACAATAAAAGCCTAAATGAATTTTAGAAATATCAATAACTGTAATTGCTACCAAAACACTACATCTCTTAAAAATTTCATAGCTACAGTTATTGTGGCTGTTAAGCTGCAGCTGTCCACATTGATGTTTTTATGCTGACACCCCCAGGTAATCTTCATTATGGGAAATGCCATGAGAAAATAAAATGTAGTGAATTAAGAAACATATTAAGAATGCTGTAGAAATGCTGTCATTTGCTTACATTTATATCTTGTTTCATGTCAGTTTTACTTTTGAATGCAAACAAATGGGTGAGATTATGGTATATTTTACCCGGGAGAGAGGCAGAGGAAAGCCCTTCAGGATTACTTTATTCTTCTGAACATCTAGTCTTGAGCTTGGCAATGAATTCAGTCCTACACTCTTAGAGACTGAAAATGAGTTTCCTTAACATTAAAACTTTTCAGAGATGGGACTTCAAGAGATTGGTCTGTGTCAAGAGGAAACTATATTGATGTTGTTAAAGCATGATAATTAGCTAACTGCATGACTGCAGAGCATCTCTAGAACAAGAGACTGTTGTCAGAACAGGAGCTGTTGTCTGTAGGAGTGTCAGGCGGGAGAGCAGCCGACTCTTCCCTGTCTTCTAGACTTCCAGAGATTGGCCTAGTCAATCAAAGCAAGATGTGAGCAGTGGAACACGGAAAAGTAAAATTTAGCTATGCAGAATCAGCTTAGGCTATCAGGAATTTCAGGTTTTTTCCCTTGTGTGGGTCTTGCCTTTCTCTAGTTACTCTTCCTGGAGCCATCTTGCTGTGAAGACACGCAGATGAACAAAATCTATTCTGAAAGGTCAGTGCCTAAGGTGAATTCATAGCTTGCTAGAATAGTGAGCAGTACCAGGGAATATCAGGGTTATGGACAGTAAGGTAAATAGGATACTGTCATGCACCTATAGGTAATTCAGTTATTCACTGAAAATTAGCGTATTGCCATTCCCAGCAATCCAGTATGATATTACCAGAGGCTTAGGTAATCAGTCTCTAGGATGGGAATGTCTCTGAGACTTGATGCCCATCAACATGTATATTATTAGTGTTATACTCAATAGTGACCACCTTCATCTACAAGTGTTCAAAATTGGAGCTGGTGGGATCAAAACCTGTTCTCTCCTGCACGGTGGAATGCTCAGATGTTGTGGTTTAAGCCCAGCCAGCAGCCAGGTCCCACACAGCCACTCACTCACTCCAACACCAGGGGAGAATCAGAAGGGTAAAAGGTGGAAAATTCATGGGCTGAGGCAAAGGCAGTTTAATAGAGAAAGCAAAAGCCACACAAGCAGGCAAAGCAGAACAAGGAATAAATTCACTGCTTCCCATGCAGGTGTTCAACTGTGCCCAGGAGAGCAGGGCCCCATCTCAGATAACTGTGACTTGGGAAGACAACTCCATCACTACAAACATCCCCTGCTTCTTTCCTCCTTCTTCCCCCCACTTTATGTACTGAGCACGATGCCATCTGGTCTGGAATGTCCCTTTGGTCAGTTGGGGTCACCTGTCCTGGCTGTGTCTCCCCCCAGCCTCCCTGCCAGCATGGCAGCACAAAAGGCCTTGGCTCTGTGTGAGCCCTGCTCAGCAATGACAGCAACATCTCTGTATCATCAGCCCTGTGTGCAGCACAAATCCAAAACACAGCCCCAAACCAGCCACTGAAGAAAATTAACTCCATTTAAAACAAACTCATCAGGTCATGGCACAGTCAGTTCATTTGAAGACTAGGGAAAGGCTGAAAATGAACCTGTGTGTCGCACTATGACACGAAATAAACACACGTCTATGACTCTCTTCACAAGGAAAGGAGGAATAGAGGAAGTTTATTGTGTGACCCTTATATATATATATATCATTCCAAAGGTGACCAGGGATTGGAGGGTGAAGTTGCCACCTCTCCAACTACACTGGTCAAACTAGGAGTCCATCAATTCTCACTTCCTCTAGAAAGGAATGTAAAACAGTCATTGTTTACATGAAAGTCCGTGAGAACTCCACCACAAAAATACAAAACGTAAGAAGGATAAGAAAAACTTTCAGAGATCAGAAAAACACCTGATTTTCAACTTCTTTTACCTAGAAGCAGAAAACAATAGTGATCTTGAATGCATGTTAAATGTGTAGGAAATAAAACTTTTTTGGTTTTTTTTCTACAAGAAAACTGCTACATGTTTTCTTGTATTATTTTCAAGCTTTGCAGATATGGAAACCACAAAGTATCAAGATTTTGTTTATATTCTTTAAAGTTTTCCTTTACATCTATTAAAATGCCAAGCATAAGTACAAAAAAAAATACTTTTTTCTACTTATATGTAGTTAATATGTTACATTATTTCCATCAATATGGTGTCAGGATAAGCTTGGAGCCAGAATAAACCTTCACAATTTTAAGTACACTCTTCCCACATCAGTTGTCAGTATGTACCTGCCTGCTGCTTGAGGGAAGGAATTACATGTCATATTGTGGGAGATTATGCTATATCTGTGTTTTCTTGCGTGTTCTGTGTGGTTGGTGGAGTACAGTTTTTTGACTTGTATTGCTGTCAAGTGTACAGAGAGCTGCTTTTCTTCTTGTCTCTCAAGTAATATCCAGGCACTTGAGTAGCAGAAGTTTTGACTGTCAGTATACAAAGCAGTTGATTCATAAAGAAAAAAATTGTGTTAAATTAAATTTGTTTTCATAGGTCAGTTTTCATGTGCTAGTTTTCTTTCATGTATCTGAGTTACTGAGTCCCTCCATGTTTCAAAGTTATAAATTAAAAAAGGATTAAATACTACCTTTCCTGAAAGATACTTTTTCAAAGCGTTCTTACTGCTCTTTAAAGTGACAAAGCCAGGACACAAATGAAGATATATTTTCTCTCACTCACTGAGTACACCTTTTATTCTAAACTCAAGTGTGTAATTGTCTACATCAGTCTTAATTTACTTATGGAGGCTTGTGGTACTAACTGCATGTATTTCATCTGTTAGGACATACCAATTAAATCCACCCATATAGACCATAAAAAGTTAGATCAAAAAAGCAATACTGAATGCGTCAATTTAGCAAATTAGAATAATCTGTAAGGGATTCTTAGCTGTATAAAATATAAAACATACTGTGCTTCACAAATGCAAACTATATTAAATACTCAGCTTGGTTCCTGACTGCATTTAAAAAAAAAAAAAAATTCAAATTGTGCTCATTACTGTTTTGGGTACGGAATTTCTTTCTAGGGTATTGCAATAAGTGGGAAATGGGCTTAGTATCTGAATACATTCTTGTATTAAGAAGAAATTTAATTGTATGATATATGGCTTTCATACTTCACTTTCAGGGACAAAATTGCATTTATGTCAGTGACAATGGACAACATAAGACAGATTTCTCAAAGGTCATGCTTCTGTTTTAAAAAGACTTTGGCTATATAGCAAAACCTGTATTTCCTGATTGTTTAGGCATACTAGTGGTGCTTAACTGATCTGTGTAAGGAATATATTGGCCAAATGGACTGTAAATTACTGTATATTTAAGTCGCAGATGATGACCACTATTTCTCCCTCCAAAGTCTGACTTGCAGGGAAAGGTACAGAACCAGATTAACCAACATGATCTGGTCTCGGAAATAGTGTTTGTCCTCCCATGGCTTCAGCCATTTGGATATTTATGCTTTTCTAAATAAAATGAAGTTTCAGTGTAGAATATCTTAATGGGGTGTGTTACATTAAGTTCACAGCCTTTCAGAAACTGAATAGCTTCTTCAAACTTTGAAAGTCGTTTGTGATAACAAGTTGCTGCTATTTCTTTAGACTGATAATTGGTGGCTAAAACTCTCTAGGCATTTGGAAGAGATGTAGTACTTCAATGAAGTAACAGAGTACATAAAACCAAAACGTTTTTAAGGAAAATTAAGTACAGGACTTTCTAGTTCGAATTTTAAATGTATATATTTTCCATGTATAATTTTAGGAGAAATCCCACTATTGATCACACTTGTTGAAGAAATTGTTGTACTTATATGGAGGTGGAGTGCCTAAATTCCTGGACAGCTTCGAGTTAACTTCGGAGTTTCCTCTTGGTTGTTTCTGGATCACTTTTCCCAATGCACACTAGAGGGCAATCTGCTCCTTCCCAAGGGAGGCAGCCACTCCAGTGCTAGCTGGTGGTGATTTGTGTTGGAGCACAAAATTAATAGTACAAATTATTGCCGTGCTTGGGTTTAGTATGGATTGTTTACCTAGATGTCTCTTTGGAAGCTTTGTAATCTGTAGTTGTTTTGATTTTAGTGTGGTAAGTAGGAGTTTCCTTCCTTGGTCAGATGAAATAATCAAGTTCTAGCATGTCTGAATTCCAGACGATGCAGTCTGAAGCAATGACTATCAGCATTTGTTGATTTGAATTCCTTTTTCTGGAACTGAGAAAAGTAAGGCCCTCTGTGCCTGATAGCATCACATTGTAGTACTGAAGAAACATAAATGCATTCTTGTGCTGTGACTCTAGAATGTATCATTTCTGCCTGCTAGACTCCAGACCATGAGTGTGATTTTTCTAAGTCAAACATTTAGCAGACTGCTAGTCTAAGTGATTTCCATTCCTGTTAGGATAGGTTTATAAGAGAGGAAAACAATAACACTTCGCTTATTTTCAGTAAGTTCTTATTTACTACTTAGCTGGATTCATGATTTCATGTAATGAAATAAGCAGAGCCCTATATAAACATTAGCAATTCATTTTTAAACAGCAAACTGAAGACTATCTTTGTTAATCTAATTTTTTTTATGCTCTTTTTTCTTGCCATCATTATTTTTGCTTCTGAAGACATCTTGACTTAAAAGATCAAAATATGCTTCAGTGAAACTGGCTGTGTAAACCTGACCAGCATTGTGTTGTCTTAGTTTTTCAGTGCTTTCATTCTTGGCAGTGATTGTAACTGTGTATTTGGAGATGGTGGTGTTTATTTTGAGTTAATAGGACAATAAACACCAAGTTTGTGACTAGTTCTGTAAAGACAGACTTGAAATATTTTCTCAAAAGGTACTGCTGAAAAGTCCATCTGGAAACCTTACATAATTCTCTCTCTTTCATGGAAAAGAGTGTATGATTGTGTTGCTTGTATGTGAAGTGTTGAACTTCTTCCTTGCTCTCTTGTTCCTAACACAAGTGTTTTTAAACAAATTTGCCAGATATGCAGAGACCATTAAGTGGAAGCTTGCTTTTGCACTGCATCCAGAACAGTAGCATATGGAAGTTTTGAATCTGCTGTGTACTTTCCAGTTTCTTTAGGGATTTTGTCAGTTCATCCACCACATTCAGTGTGTCTGCAGTAAATGGCACTTTCAGAAGAGAATTCCAGCAAACCCCAAATTGTCAGCAAAGTGCTGTTGGTTGAGTAGTACACAGCCAGCTAGAGTACACTTTACCATTAGAGGCAGATGGGTTTGGGTCACTGAGACAAAAGTTCATAATTTTGTTGGAATGTTGAAGATCCTTTGGTATTTTTCAGCAGTGGGGGAATGATAGGACAGGAAAGTAATTCTCTAAGCTGCCTGGAGTCCAAGTAAGATGAGGCTGCAAACCACAAATCACACTGTAATTTCTAAACCTCATAAAACTCATTCTCTTCATAATGACTGCTTCACAGATTTAAAGCATGTCACCCTGAAGATGGTGATGTTTCCAACTGAGTCTTCTACATAAGATTATACACTGCTTCACATTTCTCTGCAGCAAGGGAGTTAAATTTAAGTGTTTGGGTAAATTAATAAAATAGCTTTGGAATACCTAAACTTTATCAGTATTTTGGCAGGGGGGTAAAGGGTGGGAGATTAAGGATTTTAAAGTTACTAGGTTGTTTGGTGCTGTTAATTGTTGATTCCATTACATTAGTATTTTTGTCTATAGAAAATTGTAACTAGCTATAAAACATGTACCTTTTATAATGTACCTTTATATATCAGCTATTTCAAGCATTTACTTGCATAATTCTCTCCTCCAAAGGATTGCTATTTTAATTCATGACATCAGAGCATGTGTTTTTGTTGGGTTTTTTACCTGATCGAGATTCAGTGTAGTTTTCATATAGAATCTTTTCCATGCTATAATTGAACGTTGACTCCTTGTGCCACTTCTGTCACTCCAGGAAGTGGCAAAAAGAACGTTTGAAGGACAAGGAACATCAAACAGCTGAGGAACTTTCTGAAGAAAGTGACATTGAATTTGAAGAAGGTTTCAAAGTACCAGGATTTCTCTTCAAAAAGCTTTTTAAGTATGTATTGTGTACTTTATTTCAATATTATGCCACTGTATGCTGTTAGTAATATTAGTAGTAATAGTCATGGTGAGTTCCAGACACCTTTTGCTGTAGCTTTTACTTCAGTGAATGATGCCTCAACTTTTGCTTCAATTGTTTCAGTAGAATTCTTTCTTTAAAAAAGATTTCAGGATCAAACTCAAATGAAATTTACTTACTGTAAGCACAAAATGAAATTATATGAAAATATGGGTGTTAACTGACTGATGTAAATATTGTAAAAGTGTATTTAGCTAAATTATTGACAAGGTCTCCTTGTCTATTTTTATAACTGCTTTCTTTTACTGACATTTGCTTGCTCCTAATTCAGGTGTGGAGTGGTAGAATAACTTTGCTTTGAAACATAAGATGTTGGCAAGAAGTGATAAAAGAAAACAAGAAATACGGTGTTTCTCTGATCGAACGGAGTGAAAAAATATGGAGAACTTTAAGTAACTACTGAAAGTTTATTCAAACTAACTACTTGTAATTCATATTATAAAATAATCTTGAGCATTTTGCCAGGTAAAATTTTTAAATCTAGAGAGTGAATTTTTAATTCCTTTGGTAGACAGAAGATACTCTATAACTCATTCTTTAGTTGTTTAATGTTTAATTACAGATTTTGACATAACTGTTTTCTGTCTCAGTTTTTTTAAAACATAGTGCTCAGTGATGCTTTCAAATTCATCTCAAAAAAAACCCAAAAACTTACAAGTTAGCTGCTGACCAGTTAATTTTATCCATAATCTCTCCCTTAAATTTCATGCATAATGGGCTTGAATTCAGTTTTATTGGCAACATTTCACACAGCAGGAAAAACATCTCTCTCCAAAGCAAACTCTCTTGAAATCTCATTGTAGTAGAAAGCCCTGGTTTATAATGGGCGTGTGTGGTATCCCTTCCAAGAGAACCACTTAGGCTTGACCTCAGAGAAATTATTATGGCTGTCCTGTAGTCCTCAGAAGGAAAGCACTAGCTCTGAAATGGGATTGAATTAATGACTTGGTTGCTGGGACCATACAGAGCCAATATGTGGTCTCCAGTTGTTTATGCAAAAGTACTGCCCAAGTATTCATCTTGAGGACGGATGTGTGGTCTGAGCAACCCGAAGGGAAATGAAATAGAGCAGTCACTAAAAATTAATCTTGAAGATGCAAGCCTCACTAATGAAGGGTATCCCTGCAAACATGAGTCAGTTGGCAAAACTTAAGTGGTTAGAAAGATCAATTGAGTTGAATGATTTGTCTGACTTGTAACTTAAATGCTGAAATCTCCAGTGTAGGAAAGCCCATAGTCAATAGGCATTAAACTGCTGAGTTCTGAGCAAGTTTTGTACAAGACATGGAAGTATATTGACACAAGGACATGTATAGCATGTACTTTAAGTGATCTTCCTGCATAGATAAATTCCAAGGAAGTTAGCTCATGTTAGAAGTAGAAGACCCTCAGGTTTGTGCTTTGGTAAGCCTGTTAAAGTGGACAGTCTGTTTCTTCCGTGCACACTTGTCTGCTTTGCTAAACATTGAGCTGGAATAACATGGATGCTGCTGTGGAACAAAACTGAGCAGACCTGCAGACATTGCCTTATTCTATCTGCACTAAGTCTGAGAGAACACTGTCTGAATGAAAAAGAAAACAGCCTTCATCACTATTTGCTTCCAGTGTGTGATTTCCCTGATAAATCTGAAACACAATTTTGTCTCTGCAACAATGCAGCTGAACTCTGGTATCTACTGTGGTGAGTTTTGAAGGATGCATCACAGCATGATTGCTCATGTGAAATACAGTACAATATAACTATCTTGGGAGACCAGTAGCAGTTTCATTTACTTCCAGAATATTTTTGGAATAAAAAAAGAAAAACATCATAAAAATTGGTGCAATAAAAATGTAAGGTTGAAAATAATTATCTTTCCATATAACCACAAAAATGGAGGAGGGTGTGTTCCTTTAACTTCTAAATTGTTAGTTATTGCATGTTTATATGATTATAGCACCTGCATCTTTCATGTTTTTATATAACCATGGAGCAGAATTTTTCACAAGCTTAATTATCTAGGAAACTCTCAGGAGAAGGAAGGAGAGGAAGAAATGTGCTTATAAATTTATCTAAATTTAAAGCTCTGTATATAATCCTAAAAGATAATGCAGATTTATATTAGGAAGTTATTGAGTGGTTGTCTTCTAAAGGGACATGCTGAACATTAGTTTGGGGGATCACCTTCTGACTGGAATTAGGGTTAGCGTCAATTCTTTAATGTTTGACAGAAGATGTTTTGTCTTCATAAAATGTAGCAATGATAGCATCTTAACCCAATTATAGCTAATCCTGCAAGCCATTCCATAGTTGTTTTATAGATTGCTGCATTTTAAGGTGAATTAATTTCTAATAAAAGGGTTTCTTAAGGGCTTCGTGGCGTAATGCTTTTGAGACACCAGCAGATAGTGTGATGTCTGAACCATTAGATGTGTTCTTTGATCATCTTTTTTTAACTACTCAAGCCATTTGTTTGTCTCCATTTAGCATTCTCTAAATCCATACCAAACTCATCACAAATTGATTTTTAACAGTACTTTGTAGACACTAGTGTCGTTAGCTGTCAGTAGTCCTAAATATTATTTGTTCAAGGATGGAAACGGGATTTTGAAATGCATACAAGAAATCACCTGAAATTAACAACGCCTTATTTATAAAAAAGCATTTTTTGCTTTCCTGTGCTCTGCACTGCAGAAATGTGAGCCATCAAGAAAATTATCAGTAGCCTTTTTTTTTCCTGTAAGTTACAATGCATGAGGTGCTGAAACATTTGATTTTTTTTTTTTTTTTAATGTGATTCTAAGATGAGGTTTTTCATTTATTTCCTTTGTTTTCAATTTAACCCCCACACGTGGTATGTTATTCCTACTAGTCTCACTATTCACATTGTTATAAAAAGGTATGTCCAAATTGATTCTCAGCCCAGCACCTTATCTTCACCTTCTTAGCTTGCTGTCATAAATCTTGCTTTCTAAACCACTTCTTTTAAGTGGAATGTATTTTACGTTCTTGCTTGTACAATTTCCAGTGAAGGACTGGGAGTAGAAACTGCCCTGGTGCTTTCAGATAATGCTCCATTGTAACCCATGCACTGCAATAGTTTCTGGTGCTTAGCCTTGTTTTTTTTAATTCATTGAAAGAGACTAAATGTTATTAAATAAATTTATGTAAAAAAACAAACACGGTTTGGCAGATATGATCAGTTTTTGTAGTGGAGTATGAAGTCTGTATACCTTACAAGTCAACCTTTTCCTTCAGTTCAAGGTATATGTTCCAAATAGTATTATTTACTAGACCCTTGCCTGTTGTCTTTTCTGAAAAGATAATGCTTTGTAAGAGTAACTTTCCAAGTTGCTTTTAGCACTTAAAATATATATGAAATAAAATACCCTCTAATTACAATGACTGTCAGTTTAATTAGAAATGTTTTAGTGTTGCATAAAGAACAAAAGTCACATGTAATGTCTGAGTGCATCAAAAATGTATGACCTAGTAAATACAGCACTCATGTAAAACACACATCCAGCATGTTACAGTAACTGGTACGAGAACCTTGCCAAATGATTAATTCATGAGTACTTTCTGTTATGATCTGTATTATCAAACATTTGCCATCTTCTTTTTCCTTGTTTTAGGTACCAGCAGACAGGTGTTAGGTGGCTTTGGGAATTGCACTGCCAGCAGGCAGGAGGAATTCTGGGAGATGAGATGGGATTGGGCAAGACCATTCAGATAATTGCCTTCTTGGCAGGTCTGAGCTACAGCAATATGAGGACTCGTGGTTCAAATTACAGGCAAGTGCTTCTCTGCAGACTGTCAGTCTGTGGAGCTCAATTAATATTTCATCAGATGTATTACTGGTGGAGGAGGGTCCTGTGAATTATTAATGACATTTCAATTACAATATTCCTTTAATTCTTTTAGTGGGGGACATCAAAGGAAAAATTTTACGAGACAATGGAGCTGTAGGGCAGGAAAAATTAAACATGTAACACTTTTAATGAATTCCAGGCATTGATGCTTCATTTTGCAGAAGAGCCACACTAGATATTTTGGGTCAATACAGTGTCTAAGGTTACCTTCCACAAATGGGTTGTTTACAAACTCAATTACATTAATATCAATAGTTTACACAATATGGAATTTTAAATTAGATGTGATACCTTTAGTTCCATTTATTAAATTTTACATTAAAATATTTGTTCTGGCAAGCCACCAGGTAAATGTTTTACAGGAAGTAGCAAGCTGATTTGCAATGAAAGTTAGAGTTTCTGATGGGCAGGGAAATATCCATGCCAAAAACTAGTAGTAAGAGTAAAAGCAGTAACTTATACAAAGGAATTTCCATCTGCTTTTCAAAACATATGCTAGTGTGACTGGCCTTTCTTGTAAAATATTTTATGATTTTTTGTTTTAGCGAACAATGCTTTAAAATTTCTTCTTCATGGGTGGAATTACTGGCAAGATACTTGCTTGTGTCCTCAGATTTGCAAATGCATGCATGACTAGTACTTGATTTTTCTACTTCTCTTGGCCTGTTTACCTGATGTAAATAGCTACATGAAATTTAACAGCTATCATAGTACTGCGCTAAACAAAAATAATTACCTTTATATAGAGGTACGTTTAAATTATGTTCAGCTTGTACATGAATTGTAGAATAATGCTTTAAAGAGAAAATATTCCTGTTTTCTCTCTGGTTGCTTCCTACTATATGCTTAATATAAAGAAAAAACCCATAGGTCCTTCACTCAGGCCAGTTGATTTACTTTAATATGGCTGCCTGGTTAAGGATGCTACTGGACAGATTATTTTATATTCCCTACCCCATTTGGGACACCACTGAGTTGATGGAAGTCTGTCAGGGACATCTCTTGACGCTGTTACATAGTGCAAAACTACAATAAAACTTTGAAAAGGCCAAAATCAATTTGCCCACCTAAGCTGCATTGTTCTCTCTGCATGTCAGATAATGTGTTGAGTGTCATGTTTTGTCTGGTGTGTGTCATTGAGTCCATCAGGATAGTAACTCCATGGGAAAGAAACAAGGTTTAATATATTGGTGAAGCTATAAGGCAGTCTAAACAACTTCATCTTTCATACTCAAGTATTTTCCTCCCCTGGGCTGAGAAGGCAGTAATGCTGGTAACTAGTAGTACTAGTTAACTTGTTTCTACTTGGAAGAGTGTGGCCTGATAGGCAGGAAACTCCCTAGGCAGCATGGCTGCAAAGCCAGCACTAAGAGGGGCCCAAGTTGTTTTGTCAGCACTGTCAGAGTCTTCCAGCCTTGCTTCCTCCTTACCTTGGTGAGTAACGAAACCCTTTCACTGCAGGCTTGGCTTCATTTATTTGAGACATCAGATGAGAAACTGACAGGAAGTTTATACACTGATTATTTACCCATCTGTGCTCTTCAGGATACTGAGACATAAACATAAACAGCTCAATCTCTACTTTGAGTGTCAGAGATTAATTTCCATGGTGCTTAGGTAAATAAAGATCCGTTGCCCCAGAAGAAGTGTGTTGCTCTTGCTCCCCCTTTCTCTTATTTTCACCAGGGTTTAGTTGTTTCAGCTTGAAAACATGATCTGCCAGTCCTTGGCAACATTTGGTTATAATGAAACATGTTTTCCTGTGCTAAATTTTTGAGTGTTTAAAGATTTTATAAATATAGCATGAATACAGTTTCCTTTTTCTTGAGAATAAGTTTCAGGAATAGGAATTTATGTGCAATTCTAATTGTATCCAATTAAATAACAACAAATAAAGGATATTCGTGAAGTTGGTCTTTATAAGCCAGAAGCAACAGAAGAAGAAATTTAGATATATTGACCATATATGATATTGACTATAAGCTACTAGTACAATGAGCTTTGAAAAAGGGACAGAATACAGTATGACAATATATTTGGAGTAGGAACAGGGCAGTGTTATTAACTTGGTACAAGGCACTAGTAAGACTTTGGTTTGGAATGTTTGAAGTGTCACCGTTGTTCAAGGAAAGCAAATATAAATTGGATGGGCAGCAGAGGAAATCGTGCAGTGTTGCAGTGATTAGGAGAATGAAGGATGCCTCCTCTAAGTGTAGCAAGCAAAAGTGTATGATTTGTTTAGTTTTGTGAAACAGCTCAGACTGGAAGAAGCTAGATGACTCTTTTATATAAATAAATAAAATCTCTCAAGAGAATAATAAAATGTTGGCTAGTGGAAAGTGGTTAGTCAGACTAGACACAGAAGAGTTTTCACACAGCCAAGAAGAGGGGGAGTGGAGTTTCTGAAAATTGATCTGAGGAGGTGTGAATGCTTTGTGTAAGCTGAGGGGGGGAAGAAATCTGGATAAACCTTACATGTGAGCTTGTGTGATACAGAACAGGGGAATAAACAGATGTATTTTGTTACTTCCCATGAAGAGTGAGAAACTCGTATGTTCTGGGAAAGCTGGCTTTTTTTTTCTGTACGTATTTTTAAGAGCAGTAGCAGTGATTATTTGGATTCATAGCATAGTTGAAGCTCTTTGTCACAACTCCAAGTTCTTACTTCCCTTTGGATTGCAGGGAGTTTTTTAATTAGACATGTAAGATTGTGTTATAATATTTGTTTATAATAAGTAATGTCCAGGTTGTTGTTCTGCATATGTAGAAGCTTTTAATAAAGAATATTATTTCTTC
Organism: Certhia americana; assembly: GCA_018697195.1. Classification (NCBI taxonomy): domain Eukaryota; kingdom Metazoa; phylum Chordata; class Aves; order Passeriformes; family Certhiidae; genus Certhia; species Certhia americana. The sequence goes on from CM031862.1 coordinate 17,376,098, forward strand.
ATGTCATTGGTTTCTGAGGACATTAAGGGATTTGGGTTTTTTAAAGCAGGTTGTTGCTGGTGTCTGAGAAATCCTTTATTGCTATCTGTGTGATCTTGACTGATACTGTGATCTTTTGAGTCATTTATTTATTATCACTTGGATAGTACATAGGCACAGATCAGTGTATGATAACTGAAGCTATTGCCTTTGTTTGCAAAGTCATTTTGTTCCATTTTTTAAAGAGCAAATATATTTGAAAAATAACTGCTAATAACCACTACTTGATGTATTTCTCACAGGATCATTGGTGTTTATTTGTGGCAGGAGTATTTTTTTATTTGGTTGATGTGCAAGGGATTTTTCCTTTCTTAACCTTAAGAGCAGCTCTGAGCTTCATATACAGAAAGAATTTCAGACCTCTTTAGTAATTCTCAGAAACAGTAGTATAATTATGAATGAGAAACTGAAGAGACAGTTTGAGCCAAGCTCAGATCTGAACTTCCATGGATAATATAGTCTGCCATTTTAAAGTCCTTGTCTTATCAATAAACTATGGTGATGAGAATACATTATATTACCAACATGAAGCAGAACACCTGTGTGTAAGTCCATTTGTGAGACTCTAGCTACACATTTTGTATAATAGAAGTAATAAAATAATTGCTTGTTAATGATTTCTTTTCACTTATAGAAACAGCAGTCACTAGAACCTGATTTGTAATATCACAGGAGGAAGTTCCCTTATGCCTTATTGTTTGGAGCTTTTCTATTCCTGTTTATTTTGACAGATGTATCCATTAACTGTTCAATGAGTAGATTCTTCCAGCAGTACCCTTTTCATCTTCCTTTAAAATACAGACTTCCAGAAAAACAAATTGCCAATTAATTTCCATAGCTCTCATAGTCCACTTAAACTGTAAAGTATGTCATTTTAATATGTGTGTATTTTAATGAGGCACTTAATGCAGATTACTTATTTCACATTAACTGTTTTTTTCTTTGATTACTCTGTTTTAGGTACCAGGGATTGGGTCCAACAGTGATTGTTTGTCCAGCTACTGTGATGCATCAGTGGGTAAAAGAATTCCACACTTGGTGGCCTCCATTTAGAGTTGCTGTGCTCCATGAAACTGGTTCTTATACAAAGAGTAAGGTAATGATTAACATCCATTTTGTAATTCCTGTGACTTTTTTTTTTTTTTGGTATAATTAGCAAAAAAAAAAAATCCCCTTAATGCTTTTGGATAGGAAAGAGCTTGTGCCCATTCTCTGAATGTGTTAAAAGAACAAAGTGTTCATTGTCTTGTGTAGATTTGGTAGCAAAGTGGACTAAAAGGGGGATGACATGGAATACTTGTATATTATGATAAAGACTTGTATTGCCTGAATAAATTAAACATAGTAAGAGGTTTCTTGCTTGAGTTTTCCTTGTGCTGTAGTCCATGCTAGGAGTTCATGACTGGACTGCTTGTACACCAGATAAATGCTAGTAGCACTTGTGAATTTCCTTGTTGCATTTTTTTGCATCACTATGTCATTGATCTGATATTAAATTTTTTGCATGCATTTGCAGTTTCTCTTCGGTTGGTTGCTGTCAGTTGGTATCACTTAGCCTCATTTTCTTTAATGCCAGTTACTTTGTAACTTTGTTTTCATTGTTTCCAGCAATGAAACAATGTCTCGTTTCTTGTTTCTTTATGTCTTTCCATTTTCTTTGTCAGTATCTTCATTTTCATATTCTTAGTCTATTTCTTGAGTTGGAAAGCCTGACTTGTCTGAAGCTTCAAACTTCAGTACCTTGCAGGAACAAAACAAGGAAAAATTAGATTTTTATTTTCCCCTAGCCTTATATTCAGATGTTTAAATGGATTTTCAGGATTCAGCAAAGCATTTTTAAATTTCCCTTTAAATATTTATTGAATTTCTTGTAATAGCATTAAGATTATATGGTGCTTAATTGCACTTGATTAAACGTATTCTGGAGTAATTGATGTAGTTCCAGTACATGGTGAAAGAGGAGTAGCACACTAATGTGCTAATAGCTTCCTGTTGTTCAATTAACTTGGTGTGTTTTCAAGCCCTAAAAGTCTGTTGACCTCAATAACATGGTGGCATGTCTTCCTAAATTAAATCATGTGTGCTTATTTTGGGCTGTTTCTTAATTAATGTACTTGACAGACTAACTCAAATTTTTCCATCTGCAGGAATAGTAAGGTTTCCAAGATTTTACCTTCCCATTCAGGTCCTTCAAATGCATATTCAACAACTTAAAATTCCAAGCAGATTTAGAGAACTGAACCTAATGCTTCATCTTCTAACAGCTGAAACAGTGCTTTAAACAAGTGTCACTGTTGATAAGGTCTTAACCTCATACACATGTTTTTCCCAAATGCCTCTTAATCAGAGAAGAGCAAGTTAAAGTAAGGAAAAAAACCAACTTTCCCATTCTAGTTCCCCTTATGCCTGCGATAAAAGTTTGCTACTAATAATTAGCATAAGTAACACTTGTACACTGAAAATATATCACATAAAATACAGGACAGGTGATTTACTCCTGCCTAGGATTTCTTTTCAATATACATTCTTTCTATGAATACTTTAGTTCTAATCTTAGAACAGTTCTATCTGCTGATAATCTATGGCATTGCAGAATACCACTTTTGAATATTTTAACTTTGTAATACTCATCCAGGGACCCTTCTGCCCTTATGCTCTGGCATAAGGTGGGAAAGAATAAATAAGTTATTGGGGAACTGAAATGTTTTATCACCTTTGCAGTGACAAAGGCCATTTCAGCTGCTGAGGAGGCTACAATTTTCTGAACCAGTGGAGGAACATTATTGTCCTCCAGACTAACTGGACATCAGACAGTGAAGATCTTAATGAATATTGAGGACTACCTTATCCTGTAGTGGTTGGCCAGCAGGTTGTGGTAAAACCCAGTATTGCAGCCTGTTCTCTACAGGTCTGTGAAAGAGGGGCAGGTGATTTCTAAGGAACAAAGATTAATTGTAAAACTATTGAATGAGTATTTTGGAGAAAAGAGAGCAATGACAGATGTCTCATAAGGCAAAACAGAACTTCATAGCAGAAACAGACAACAGCTGAAGTTTCATTTGATAAAATTTAAGTTTTAGATGAGATGGATGTATGCAGTTTTTGCCATAACATTGTCAGGAATTCTTAAATCTTAACAGTCTTAACAAATGCTAAATCTTTCTACATTGGTGAAATCGTATGCTTTTATGAATAGGCATTTTCTGGTGTACCTTCAAAGATACGCAAGCATTGGTGCAAAAGCCTGTCTCCCAGTTCTTCAGAGCTGCCCACAGAAATATTTCACTTGACAGTGAAGAGTAGCGAAGACATCTGTTCTGATTGTTTCATCTTAAATTGATTCTAGGCTATACTTCCCACATCTGTTCAGTTAGTGACACTTCTTTAGTGTTACAAATGGACTTTGAGCAAAATAGTAAGTGAGAGGCTCTCTGATTTTTACCTTTTACCAGTCTGTTTTGGTTTTCTTTGCAAGCAGTTATAAGATTTTTATAATAATAGTAGGAAATAACAGCTGGAATTGTGAGCAGCGGATTGGCTGCAAATCTTGTCAGCCTGTTTCAGCTCAGTCATTGAGACATCTCACTGCTATAACATTTGTGTAGTTTTTTGCATATGCAGAGCTTCAAAAGACAGATTATGTTACTCTTTTTCTAAAATAACAGTGGTAGAAATTTTTAACAGTAAACAGGGAAGTGTAAATTTCCCATTTCACCCCTTGGGACTATGAATAGCCTTCAGCTATCTATAAAAGAAGGCAGATTGGTATTTTAGATGATGAAAGAAAGACACACAGTAGCAAGTTAGAGAGGTTTCCAAGACTTTTGAGCTTGTCTAAGGCATATTTGGATGAAATGTAAAATGTTGCTCTTTTTTTAAATTATTGTTATTATATGTGATTTCAGAAGATTATTTAGCTCTTCTATGATGATAAATGTGCTTAAGTTGGAGCATTAGGTGGAACCAGATTTAAGTGATAGTCTTCCCTTGTGAAGTCAATTTTCAATTTGAACAAGGTACAGAATTTGTGGCTAAATTTCCTGTGGTGCTGTCTTACGCAATTAAGCTCCTACCATGGTTTACATCTAAAACTGATCAGAGACCTTTAAGCGTGAGAGAAAAAAAAAGTAAATTAATATAGTGTATCATAAGTGCTTTTTTTTTTATGGTATAGAACAGAAGGTAAGGAGAGAAAACTTAAATAATGTTGGAAAAAAGCCTTCTCTGCAAAGAGCTTGTCCTTTTGTTTTCAAACTTGAAAGCAACATGACTTGTTGGCAAATGAGCATTTGTAAATCATAGAATGCAAGAGGCAACATAAATTTTGGTTATGTTGTTTAATATATCACATATGGAAGGAGGCTGTATTTTTTAAGTTCAAGGCTGAACTTTTAATTTCTTAATCCTTAGAACAAGTATCACTGAGGTTAACATTTCCTTCTGATGTTAGTCACATACCATTTGTAAATCTGTAACTTTGCATTCCCTTATTCTGGTCAAATGCAGGACACACAATGCAGCCCTAAAAAAATAATTGTCAGTTCACAATGCTTGCAGCTGTGAAACTATCTACTTGAAAATGACTTTACACATGGAAAATTTTAGACCTTCTAGCCTCACAATAGAGTAAATAATCTGCATGTAAAGAAAATAAATTTCAGAGGTTACAGTTAGCATGATTGCATATGGAACCTGTATTTTAGCCAAAGGTTCCATTTCTGAGTTAAGGACCAAACTCAGATAAAATTAGTATCATGCTCCAAGAAGTAGCATTCTTGTTAAATATGTGCTAAGTGCTTTAGCTCCTTTTATTGCAACTTTTACATTATTAAACATTATAATGTGTTCTTTTGAAGCCTCTTCATGGTGCCATTTAGATTTTTTTGTTGGGGCAGGGAAATAATAAAGAGGTTTTATATGTTGAATTTGTGGATCCCCAGGCCTAATGGTTGGTCATGAGATGGTGATAAGCCTGCCGAAGAATTCACTTTTGATTCACAAATGATATATGGTTGGATAAGTGATTAGATACTATCTCTGACTTCACAATTGCCTCAAAGGTATCTGAATGTTTAGTGAATTTTGTAATTATCACTAGTCTATGTCTTTAAGTTCAGTCTTAACATACACATTTAGAAAATTGTCATTTTTAATACGTAAGTGTTCAGATTTCAGGTCCTCTTAAATATTTTTAAAAGACTATAAAAAAAATTTACTTCTGTAAGCATCAGTCAAAAAAATTGTCCTGTTTTTGTACCTTCATAAACAAACTTGTAGGTACATTGTAGTACTAACAGGAAAAAGTATTTGCTTAGAGGTATGTCTTTAGATTAAATCATAAGCCTTTTAGCCTTAAGAAATGGTGCCTGCCAAAATTCATCAGTCTTTGTACATCTCATGTGCTTCAGTGAAGACAAGGCAACACCATCAACTTATCACCCAAGGTTGGGAGAAAATCCTGTCCCTGAATTGTGCAGGCCTGAAGTACTGTGCTGAACAAAAATGCAAGTTAATAATTACTTAACCTACTCACATGTTCGTCTATTCATTAGCATCAGATAAAGGCCAGAGTGCAGAATTTCAAAATTAAGTAACTCCTGTATAATCTGGCATTATTAGGATTTGTCTCTCTCAAGCACACTTTTTTTAATTTAGAGTAACAGTGCATGACCTGAAATATTTCATTGATTTGTATTTCTAGAGAAGAAATAAAATTTAGACCTGCCTTAATGTAATGAAACAAGAACTGTGGAATAAAGACTATGTTGTAAAATTGCTTAAATTATAAAATACCACACCCTCAAGAGTTTATATCCAATATTAGCTCTGTTACCACGTTTTTAAATATTTAGAATTATTCCAAGAACTGCACCTAAACTGAAGGCAATGTTGAAAAAGTACCCAATGCAGTAAAATGAGACTTAGTGTTGTAGTGTGAGTTGATAAAATTGTGTTGTTCTATTTCTTCATTGTCAGCACAAATCCTTGTTTATTAAAAATTTAGCTTGAAGGAAACTTTAATTAATTACAGGTTCAGTAGATCCTGAGTAGGATTCTGCCTTGGTGTGTTTACAATGAATGGCCTTCATGTGCCTGTGTTTCACTTCTGTTCTCTCTGCTACCTGACAGCGTGATTTATGGCTGTTGTTTTCTACGAGTCCACTGTTTGCCCTCTAGGAGGGATTGGTCTCTTGAGCCTCCATAATAACAGCAGCACTTTCACAAAACATCTTTTAATGACAGGAGTGTAGCATTCTGTAAGTCAGGCTAATTGCAGACATACCCTATTAATTGCAAAAATTAGGAGAGGTTACATATTTTACAAGCTTTTAATTTTAAATCACCCGAGATGATTTGTCTTAAGTGTTCGGGTAGAGATGTCTACAATATTCTATGACAGACCATTGCTGAGACTCGAGAAAAGGTGCAGACTATGGATTATGTACCAGGTAGAAATAAACTGTGGATGTCCACACCTGCAGAGAAATCCTTCTCTGTCTGTAATACAAATTATTCTAAAGATTACATATTCTCTCGAGACTCATGATACCAACATTAAATAATGTGTTGTGGTTTTATCAGGAGATGATAATCAGAAAACAGATATTCTTGAACAGTTAAACTCAAAAGAGTTTTTTGAATCTTGGTGTGTGTGAGCAAGTAATTTTACAGTAAAAGGTCATGGATATTGATGCCATCTGGGTTTTTCCCTTTTGTTTGTTTTTTAGTTATTTTCGTGGTTTGTTTTTTTTTTTTTTTTTTAATTAAAGACACTTCTAGTAAAAAGGGGTTTGTCTCTCCCTTAGAAGATTTGGCGGTGGTTGTACTTTGTTTTTGCTTTCTCATCAACTGCTCTTTAAGTCTTCTAGATTCATACATGGAGGATAAATGCAATAAAGATGAGTCCTGAACACTGTCAAAAGTGATATAGACTGTTCCTACCCTACATAACTTGCAGTTGTAAGGGCTAGTAAAAACTTGGGGAAAGGTTAAAAGCTTACAAGAGAAGCACAACACTTAAAGACTGATAGCAACTCTGTTAGTCCTATAATGGGAAAGATTAGACAGAATTTAGGATAAACAAATAGATTGTTGTGGTTGTTTTTCAGTATTTCACTTATTTAATTTTCCACTAACATTCTTGATCTTGCTTGCAGTACACAACGCTGGGTTTGTGAAGTGAATATAGGAGAACTTGAAGAAATCCATCGCCTTAACCAAATCCAATGTTTGTTTTTTCAGACATTGCCCTTAAAAACTTGAAAGTGAAAAACACTGTTTCCTACTGACCAGGATTTTGGTAAATTCGGATTTGTTATAGCACAGTATTAAAGTGCTTCATTCTTTGACAGATGAGCCAGGAATCATATAATCAAAATCTTCCATATACTTATTTTCTTTGCGAAGTAAATCATAGATCTTCTTTTATAATACCTTTTATGTACCTTGGACAGCAAATCTCTGTGTGTGTAGGTCTGAGGATTCTGTCTGACAATGTGCACCTTTTATTTTTAGGTGAAACTAATCAATGAAATTGCCTCATGCCATGGAATTTTAATTACATCTTACTCATACATTCGACTGATGCAGGACGACATCCACACGTATGATTGGCATTATGTCATTCTGGATGAGGGTCACAAAATCCGAAATCCAAATGCTGCAGTCACACTTGCATGCAAGCAGGTACTTTATCAAAAATAAATTTAAGTGCCTTGGAGGGAAGTTCCAATATCAAATAGCCTATCATAAAAATATATGTTTAATCATTAATAAAGTATAAAAGCATAAATCACAATGGTCTGTATTTGACTATTTAACTTACTTAACATTTTTAATGAATTTACATGGGTAAATTTACAAAAGTATGGTAGAGGAAAGAAAATTAGAAATTTAAAGTTGCATGGTGATTTACCAGTAGTGGTAAATGTCAAGTTGCTGGTGAATTTTCTGCTAACAGTTTATGAACAGTGTATTGCTGGCATCTGGTTTTTTCATAAGTGTGAAGCCACATATTTTGACATGAGAATTTATTGAGAGTGAAGTTGAATATCCTCTGAGGCAGGATACACCAAGAACCATGAAAATAACTTTCTTTTGGTTTTGTGTTTTTTATTAATAGTTCCGCACACCCCATCGAATCATCCTGTCTGGCTCCCCTATGCAAAATAACCTAAAGGAGCTCTGGTCCCTCTTTGACTTTATATTCCCAGGAAAATTGGGAACACTACCTGTGTTCATGGAGCAGTTTTCTGTCCCAATAACCATGGGAGGATATTGCAATGCCTCTCCTGTGCAGGTAAATGCATCCAAAATATCATTACGCTTGAAGGAAACTGTTCTGTTACTGTTGTTTCTAGTCTGACATCTGAATGTACTTAATGCTGTGTGTGCTAGACACTAACCAAAAAAAGAGTTGTGTGTGTGTGTTACTGCTGATTGTGTAAAAAACTCATTCAGCTGAGACTGTTTCAATTATACAGGAGTGCAGCTTATATGCAAAGTTTTCCTGTCAAAAGCCCTAAAGTTTAAGTCATTGGAAGTATTCTTTGATAAGAAGATAAACAAAGTGGAGTGGGAGGTGACTGATCCCACATTTTGATGTATTTAAATAGAACTTTCCTGTTTACTATCAAGCTTTGGACAATTGTGCAGTAAGGGGAATCCTTAAATTCAGTCTGAAAACAGTTTTTATTTAAACAGCTTTTTTTTAATTGGGTTTTGGAAGTCTGGAAGTAGATAAACTAATTTTGAAAGGAAAAAAATACTTGAGAAATTATTTTGAATAAATGTCTATTAATCTTTCTAGTTGTGGTTCTTAGTGTTGATGACAGCTTAAATATTTTTCTGGTTTTAACTAGATAGTAAATAAATTGTCTGCATCATAATCTGCAGACTAAGTTTCATATAAATGCTATTAAACTCGTATACTTATAACTAGTTTGTAATGTTTTGCATGCATTGCTGAAGTTTTATATTCAAGTTTAAGTACTTCTCTTGTATAAATATTAGTACTTTACTAAGTTGGCCTTTCAATTGTTTTTATGTATCAATAATATTGTTTGCTTTGCTTTAAGACAAGGTATTTTTAGCCACTATTACAGTTAATACCTATTTCACACATCAATTACCCCTTATAGAACCATATGTTCCATTTATGGCCAGAGTAACCTTTAGTTTCTGTGATTGTGGGGATTTTCTTGTACCAATTTTTTTTTAATTCTCAAGTGAGTACTAATCTTCACTTATTGTCTGGTAACCACCACTGCTGCAGGCTTCTTTTTTGATCTTCAGTACATGTATTAGCACTTTTTCATGAGGATCTTGGTTTTGTATAGATTTATACTCACTTCTTTCTTTGGTTTCTAAATTAAATATCTTACTTTTGCTGTCTTTTAAAGAGAAATCTGTGGAAGCCTTACTTATTCAATTTTATTGTTGCTAACGTGAATTGTATTGCAATTCATGTTGTGTTGAACATGTAACTATAGACCCATGTAAAACAAGCCATCAAATTTTATTAGGATTTTCCTATGGCTGATTATGTAGTTTTGCTAGTTGCCTAAATTAATATCAAGAATCAACATACAACTTGTGCCTGTTCTTCCTTTCTTCAGGTAAAAACTGCATACAAATGTGCCTGTGTGTTAAGGGACACCATAAACCCCTATTTGCTGCGAAGAATGAAAGCTGATGTAAAAATGAGCCTTTCACTTCCAGATAAAAATGAACAGGTTTGCTTATTTCCACTACTAGATCTCAGTCTTCTCCCTCCCCAAAACACAGTCTTCCATGAAAATCTGCAAATAATTTGTGCTAGTAGCAGATAAAATGCTGGTTTAACTAAAGATAAGATGCAGAGCTTTCAAGAGTCATACTGTTTCACCATTGTAGCGAGTATTAAATTACTGCTGTCATGCAGGGTCTCTATGAGTTCACTTACCTAAAATGTAAAGGATAGATGAAGTGTAGTCAGGGCTACTTAATACTGTGCCTTTAGGTCTCAAGTGCATTGAAATGAGTTGTGTGTGTTTCCTTTTGTACAGCAGGAAACAATTCAGCATTGTTTCCTGTCGTAGAAAGATTAATTTGGGCAGCAAACAATAGAGAAATACTTGCTGGCAGTTGTTCATATTGCAAACTAGCTGGCCTGTACATTATAATAAATTTTCAAAATATCAGTCTTGTGGTGTGAAACTTGTTTCCTTTACTGTAAGGTGGTATGTTTCTTTAGGAAATATTTTCAATCAAAGTGGAGGAAGTTGAAAGTATTAGTTAACTGAAATTCCAACAAATACTCACTTGTAGTAGTTCTTAGCTTTTCCAGGTTTCAGTGCTTCAGGCTTTCATATTCTGTCCTGACTCCTTTGCTGTCTTCTCCCTCTAAAAGAGAAGTAGGCATGTTAGTCTTTGTAAGACAGTGCTGAAAGGTACATAATAAAGAAATAGGCCATACTGTGTGTATGCAGTCTAATAATCTTCTTGAACTATTTTTTTATTTTCTATATACTGTTTTAATCGACTTTTTAATGTCTAATATTAAAGTCTGGACTCCTTAATCTAAAGAATTTGATCATAGGCAGTTTAAGCAAATTCGATTTTTGTTCTTGTCAGTCACAGGGCACTACATCAGCTTGATTCTGAGAATGATGTTGGGTGCCTTGCAGGATGCAAGGAGATGATTTTATTCCATTTTAACCCATCAGAACATCTGAGAAATAATTATATTTCATGTTTAAGGCCTAAAGACAGGACAGATCTTATCTGCTAAACTTACAAGAATTTGCAAATTCTAAGGGACATGACAGACACACAATGGGAAGATCTTACTATAAACATAGCTTTGAGAGAATGCTAGTGTTGCACAGTTATCTCATTAAAACTAGAAGATGGCAGCACTTCCGAAACTAAAGCAATTTGAGGGATAAATCTATCCCTCAAACAGGGGGGAAAGAGCACCTAAACTCATCCTAATGATCATGTTCATTCTCTAATTTTTTTTTTATTATTATTTCTAGTGATGTCTATGCAGTATCTTTTAACTTAGTATTTCTGTATGTCAAACATCTGTGAAGTTTCATTGTAGCACATGGTGAAATTCTAAAATTCACACAGGTTGGGCTTGAGTGGTTGGTTTGTTTTGCAGGTTCTCTTTTGCCGTTTGACAGAGGAGCAGCGTCAAATCTATCAAAATTACATCAACTCTAAAGAAGTTTACCAGATTCTCAATGGAGACATGCAGGTGGGCATTAATAAGGATAGTGACAGGTAGAGTTTGATGAATAAAATCAGGGACTGGCCTTTGCATTCGTCTAGCTGGATTCTGAGCAATAAGGGAAGCAAACACACTGATCTCTGCTCAGCTTTTGTAATTGTCTATTTTTTCTTCTCGGGAATGTTAGATGAAATATATTTGAGTTAGTGACCCGTATATAGTGATGTGACCAGATAATAGTCGGAATGGAGTGAGCTTCACGATATGTTAGTGATCTTGGGAACAGATTCTGGCTTTTTGGATGATCTGTTGTAGGTAACTGTATGCATGCTTTTGACTAATTGCCCAAGTGAAGCAAAGGAAAAGCATAGTTAGTCCTGAGAGTACAGTTCACTTGTGATTACTTCATTCTGCAACAGTTGGTGATTTCACAGTATTAACAAAAAGCAGATCAAATAGCAAACATCCTTGTTACTGTCTTGCTAGTCACTTCTCAACATCTCCTGTCTCCATCTTCACAATGTAAATGTTGAAATTGCTGTGGCCAAGTTAAAGGCATAATTGAGGTACAGTTTCAGTTGCTGGCTCTGCTGCCCGTGTAGAATCTGCTGTTCCCTGTGACTCCTACGTTGCACACATCTGGTTTGTTTGACGTTTTTGTGCATGCGATGGATGGGTCTCCCTTTCTAGTCTTTGTTTGTAGGAGGAGAGTTGCCTATAATGTGTAATTCGCATATTTTCTGTCTTGTGAACTGTGAAATCCATTTTCTGTGCATACCCAGAGGCTCCAGTCAGTTGTGTAGTCAGCATGGCCATATACACTGCAGTCCCATACAAAGAATACATTGGCCTTATTACTGGTTTGACTTTTTAATTTTACAGATCTCACAGAAGTGTTGCAGGCAAGTTTTTACAAGTGCATAGCCATTTTAGTTATCCCAGTGAAAATTACTTTAAGGAGCTTGTTCTTTCAGAGATGGCTTGTGCAAGATTATCTGCAGAAGTTTCTCAAAGGTGTTACAGAATGGGGTATCATATTTACTAGGGGTCTGAAAATTTTGAACAGTAAATGTCAATGCTTTTATTAGATACTCTGTGATGACAACAACAAATCCCAACTGAAAAACAACACTGTAAAAACAAACCATAACTTATGGGCAGGCTCATCCAGCTTGTAGTGCTAAAAGATTGAGGGATTCACTGTTGCAAGCTAGTTCATTTTTCAGAATACTCAGAAGTATAAATAACACTTGTAGTATTATTGAATGAATAACTGAATAGAATCCTTCTAACATGGCATCAAAAGTGGTAATTTCAGTTTTGTATGTTTGTATGTTAACTCATATTCTTTGTCATCATTCATTCTGGTGGGTATACTGACTAATCCTCAAGGTCTGTCTTCAGTTACCTGCTAATATAGTAGGAGTTAGAAGAAAAGATATGATAATTTCAAGAAAAAATTGGTGGAATTTTTCCTTTTGAGTGAAAAAAATATGACCTTACAGCTTGGGAGGCACTGGTTTTACTAGTGTGGAAATTGTTGCCGAATTCCCCTATCGTTGTCACCAGAATAGGCTCACAAGTACATGAAATTTCAATCACTTTCTCTTGTACTGATTTTTCCTACAAATTTCTCTTAAACAACTATTAAAAGCATCAAACATTATTAAAAACAAGCATCAAAACATTATTAAAAATAAACATTGATGCTAAATGGATTCATCTTTTGCTGTTTATTTTTCTTGTCCACAACCCATATTTAACAAGTATTTGTCATGAAAATAGAAATATTTTTCTCTTGTATTCTTTAGATTCTCTTAGGACTATCAACTTTGAGAAAGATTTGCAATCACCCTGACTTCGTTGCTGATAGTCCCAGAATTTTGAAGAGTGTGCCAGATGCTGAAGCAGAGGATCCAAATCAGTTTGGATATTGGAAACGTTCTGGAAAAATGATAGTGGTAGAATCCTTGCTAAAAATATGGCACAAGCAAGGTCACAGAGTGCTGTTTTTTACTCAGTCAAGACAGGTAAGATAAGCTAATTGTTTTTAGTTTTAGCTATTACTATTACTTAAAACATGTGTGTGAGTTCAAAAAAAAATAGAATTAGGTTCAATTGTAAGTAGAACCACCTTATTGTCTTTCTCATAAAATCAATAACTTACTGAGAAAGTTACTGAAATGAGTGATGTCTTTGGAATAATCAGAGACCAGTTCCCAAACTCAGTAAGCCTTGCTGGAATGACACAGCATTGTGGCAGTAACCCAGTGGCCCAGTTTCAATATACTGGGTGAAAGCTGTCTCAGCTGTACCCATATGCTGCCAGGCTGTCCCTGCAGTGTAGTTCCAGGATACAGTTGGTCAGTTTGCATGCTCTGTGTAGTGTCTGTGCATGTCTGATGTCAGAATCACTCCCTTCAAGACAGTGGCACAGGCAGTGACCTTTGTTTTACCCATGCACTCACAGTTTTGTCTTCCTTCTGTGGATTTCCTTGAGATGCTGCACCCCAGTCTAATTGTCTTGAAATTATGGCCCTGAGCTTTCTGTTGCATTCAGCTGTGAAATATATTTTTTCCTCTATTTTCATAAGTAGGGTTTCTGTTTTAAGGAAGTGTTTCAAGTTTTTCATTGTCATCATTTTTTGATTGACACTGCAGTTTGTACCAGAAATTCTTATAGGTTCGTCACACAGATGCTCAGTCTTCACATCTGGATTTCATTAAATCTTTTTCATCACCACAGATGATGCAGATACTTGAAGTCTTTGTGAGATACAGAAACTATTCCTACCTCAGGATGGATGGCACCACAGCAGTAGCTTCCAGACAGCCTCTTGTAGCAAAATACAATGAGGTGAGATGTTCCATCCCACACATGAATACATATTAATGAGTATGATTGAGTTCTTCCATTCCTTTTTGTTCTGTTTTTAAATATGCTGCTTCAGATTGAAGACACAGAACTGGGGGGTTCAGTGAAATGAAACCCCTGTCTTTGTGAGAGAGGGGGAAAAAGTAATCTTTTATTTCACACTTAAGTTGGGTTTTCTGCTAAGGAAAGAAACATTTGAGAAGGGGGAAAAACAATTTTATTGGATTACAGTAAAAACAAATATTAGATGAACAAGGAAATGTGTTCCTTCTCTTGGCTTCCTTTGCATCTTTGCTTATAATGCTGATAAAATAATCCAGGAAGTAATGATTTTTTTTAATGTTACATTTTGGTAATTCTTGCTTTAGTAAATTCTTTCTTCTGTCACAGGACAAATCCATATTTCTTTTTCTTCTAACAACTCGTGTTGGTGGCATTGGAGTTAACTTGGTTGGTGCTGACCGGGTTATTATTTATGATCCTGACTGGAATCCCAGTGTAGACACACAGGTGAGTTTGATTTATTACATTCCATTTGCCAGCTAAGTTGAAATAAAACTGAAGACGAAATGACATTTATCTCCTCAAACAGTGTTAAAGCACTATGTTGCTAAGTTGCTGTTCCCAGCAATGGTCACTTAGGGTGCAGCTCCACATTATGATTAGTCTTGTGGCAAAGCCAATTTAAGTGGTTCCCACCACATCCCCTGTATGCTGTTATACCTTACCACTCTTCACTATTGTTGATTCATGTAATCAGTTGCAGTGCAGTCAAACAGTTGAAATGGCCTGTGTTTTTAAAATAAATAAACCAGATGTTTTGAAGGGAAAGTACAGCTGTGCAAGCTCTTGAACAGGCAGCACTTTTGGTGGTGACAATGCAGGGTGAGAAGAGGAGAACAGATGCTGTTCAAATTGGCTCTCTCACTAGATAATGATATGTAGCTGTGACCTTAGAGAGCTGCTCTAAGCTTTTATAAGCTGTTCACTATCTCATGGTGTGATGAGACTGATTTATCAAATCACATAGTAGTTATATTTTGCTTACAAGTTTGAGAGGAGAAAACTTTTTAATAGAAATCCTATGTAGCTTGGAGATCTGCAAGTGTCTGACTTAGAGTGCTCTGTATTAGTGGTTGGTTTGAGATGTTTGTAGGAAAGATTTCAGTTAAGTTAAAGAAGAAAAGTTCAAAGGAAAGGTGTGTATTAAAGCTCTATTGTGAAATTTCCTTCAGGAATAAGTCTCTATAAAGTACATATTCTAGGTAAAAGTTCTGATTTTAATGTAATCTGTGTATTGATAATTTTTGCATAGTTTCTTGGTACAATTGGAGACTTTCTAGATCTTTTTCCACTCCTGCTTAGTTAGTTATCCTATGCTCTAGAAATACCACTTCTTGAAGTATTTGTTAAATGTCCAAACTAAGTTTGAAAGAATGTTATCATTAGTTCTCTGTCAGCATGTTTGAGAGGCTCATGTTTGGTAACCAAACTCTTTGTGTTTCAGGCTCGGGAACGTGCTTGGAGAATAGGCCAAAAGAAAGAGGTGACTGTGTATAGGCTGCTCACTGCAGGTACTATTGAGGAGAAGATCTACCACAGGTCAGTCAGAATGATTTCTTGGATACAGCTGCATGGTCAGGAAAACGTTTGTAGCAAATCCAAGGTGGTGTAACAGTGACATACCTGTTCATGTGCACACATTGTTTGTAATCCCCAACCTTGGTCATGATGGGCACATCATGGAAAACTTTTAGAAGTTTCTTCTGCGAAATGGAGAACCTTTTTCTTGTACTAGACTCCCAGCTGTACTGCTCCATCCCTAGCTGCAAGACCCATGTGCTAAATGTACTTTATTAGTCTGTTCTAGCAGCTGTGACCAGCACATCCAGAATTCTCTGTAAAAACAGAGTATGAGGCATAGACAGAAAACACTGAGCAACTTATTCAGAACATAAGACTCAACAAGTCTGAAATGCAAATTCAAATCATCAAGTTCTTTATATTCTCCTTGGGATGTATCAAGATGTATGTGGCATATATATCTATTTACTACTGTACAAACCCAATTTGATTTTATTCCCAATTCATTCCAAAGTGAAAGAATTAAATCCCAATAACTACCAGTCATATCACGTTATTTATTCCAAAATGTAGCTAAAGCCTTTAAAATGCTTTTATTTCAAAATCGATTAAGTCTTTTTTGTTTGCTTTCCCATTCAGCTTTCTCAGTAGTTAGCTTCACTCACATGAATTCCAGATGAATGTACATGGGAATCCTGTGTCTAGACTTCACTCTTCAGAACTGAAATACCCTTTTGGAAAATTCAGATGAACAAAAAGCTCCAAATAACGAAATGCCCACGCTTACTGAATGCCTTTTTTTAGTCTGTTTTGCCACGTGGACGCAAAGTATCCGCTGATGTTTGTCTTGTATCCCTCTGGCACACTTCTGTTTGAACAACACTGACTGCATCAAGGAATTGGACTGTTAACAGTCAGGAAAGCCATCAGAAATTAATTTCGTTCCAGAACAGTTCTGTGCACCTTGAACTTTAAGAAGTTGTCTTTTCTGTTCTCCTGCGTTCTCATGCCTGCAAATGAAAACTTAGCTTTTGGACCAGTGGATTTACAACACTTTCCCTGCTTAATGTCAGCAGAATGAAAAGTGTGATAAAAACTGTTTGAGAGAACTGATTTCCAGTTTGATTTAGGGATGTATTTTTTGTACAGAATAAAACAGCTTTTGCTCTAGGCACTATGTAGTACAAATGTGGCACAGAAGCAGTTTTACCAATAATAGAAGATTGGAGATGTGCAAGTGTCTTTCTTGCAGCCTTCTTCTCTTACAGATTTTTTAACTTTTGGTCTTCTGCAGGTGGGCTTTTTTCCTCTCAGCCACAGGTCTGATTCCCCTTTTCAGTCATCACCATCAGACTGAGCTCCTCTGCTGCTTTTGATTCCCCCAGTCAATTGAACCCATAAAATGTTGTCATTTTAACAAGCTCTTGTTTTCCTTTCAGGAGCTTTCTGATTGTTTTATTGTTACATATGCAAGCTTTTCAATTTTAACAGACAAAAAAGTTCTAGCTGTGAAGTTATTTATTGCTTAGTTAAGGGATGCCTCATAGGACATCTCAGGATGGTGGTTACCTGTTGTGTTATGGGGTTGTTGCAAAATAATAAATCCCTGTGTTTAACAATTTATTTGGTTGTTTGAAAGTTACTAACTCAAGATGGTCTTTTGGAAACTAACATCATCTTCCCACTGCTTAATTGTTCTGCAGGGTAATGTTTGTGCTTATAGTTTTCTGTTTAAGTACTGTACTCAGTACTTAAACATAGCTAGACATTGTTTCATGCACAAAATACTTTTTTTTTTTTTAGACAAATCTTCAAACAATTTTTAACAAACAGAGTGCTGAAAGACCCTAAACAGAATCGCTTCTTCAAATCCAATGACCTTTATGAACTATTTACTCTGAACAGCCCAGATGTGTCTCAGGGGACAGAAACAAGTGCAATTTTTGCAGGTACATGTTTTTTTTCTATTTGTTTGGAAGAAAAAATGTCTTAATTGTTCGTTAAATGGATACTAATTTTATTCATCCCTCAGGTACTGGTTCAGATGTTCAAGTCCCAAGGCCTCCTGAGAATGGCACTTTTAAACGTGATGTCCATCTTGCAGAAAGCAAGAAGATCAAGTCCTCAAATTCCTATTCCACCACACGCATGAAGGATTCTTCTTCTAAAGCAATAGAGACAAGTGAGGAATCCAAGGGAAATTTTGAGGCTTTTGACCAAAATTGCTATGCAAAAGATAATGCACAAGCTGCTACTGATATAAATTCATTCAATGAAAGCAAGGAGGAGTGCTTGGAAAGTGATGACAAATGCACGTCCCAGTCAACACCGTGCAGTGCAGGGTCTTCAGAGAGTGCCGAATGTCTGACTGCCATGGTGGCTGATGAAGGACATGGAGCAGCTAATGCAGATGCCAGGACAGATCTTAGCCTTACTTGTGATGCAGCTGGCTCTTGGGAAAAGCAGGATGCTAAAACTGAAGATGGGCAATTTGATAATAATCATTATAAGTGTATCTCAAAGAAAAAGCACAGGGTGGATATGCTGTCACATGAGAGCCACTCAGATAAGTCTAAGAAGAAACATCACAAAGATGCCAAATTTGAAGGAAAGCGCATTCCTCATCTTGTGAAACAAAAGCAATACAGAAGGGAGAATAGTGAAGAGCAAGACTCAAAGAAAAATGATGACTATGTCTTGCAGAAACTTTTCAAAAAATCAGGTAACAGTTGTTGTTTGGCTGCTGACTAAACAGAGGTATATAAAACCTATGCAAATGAGGGCAAGAACAGGTCTGTTACTCTGATGGTTAGAGCCATAATGCAAAACATGTTTGTTCTGTTACTTAAGTGAAACTTAAAATGTTCATTGTTTAAATTTAATTTAAATTTCATTCCAATTAGCTTTAATTCCAGTTACAGATCTGCTAATTACCTTGGCACAAACTGTTCAGAAAGATCTGCATTTCTGGATATAGAACTATATGCAATGTTTCTCCTGGATATTTCCAGGATGTAATCAACCTTCATTTACACAAGGGTTTTACTTCTGTCTGTCCTGTCCATAACAATGGAAATGATCAATTTGCCCACATAATTGCCAGGTCTGTTGTGAATAATGGCCTCATCAGCACACCAGAAGTGATTTGCTGTCAGATTGATTACTTAACTGAAAAAGAAGGGGGTTCTCTCATTAGAAATTACTATACTGATGTGCTCAATATAATCACCCTGAAGAAGGAAAAATGCAATTGTGGCATTCACTTATAAAGTGAGTGTTTGATTTTCACATAAATAAAGAGATGTCCTCCTCCACCTTTTGTATTCTCTGGTTTTAGGGGTACACAGTGTTATGAAGCATGATGCCATTATGGATGCTTCCAGTGCAGATCACGTGCTGGAGGAAGCAGAAGCAAGCAGAGTGGCCCAGGACGCCTTGAGAGCCTTACGACTCTCTCGTCAGCAATGTTTAGGAGCTGCTTCTGGTGTGCCAACCTGGACAGGCACGAGCGGGCTTTCAGGTGCACCATCAGGAATAAAGTGAGTTCAGTTCTCACTCTGCTTTCCCAACAACAGAGGAGTTGCGTAGGACGTTAAAGGTTTTACATTTTTAGTCTTGGTATTTGCAATAATACACATCAAAGTCATGTGCATGTTTTATATTAAATACAGACATGAAAGCATATTACAAGCATAAGTAGTCCGTTCTGAAGTACAAAGAAAGCATTATTGTTACACAGTAGAAGAGAGCTTAGCAGTGGGCTCTTGAGAACCCTAAAACACAACCTCAGTCTGTCTTTGAAAATACTATCCTAGTCATTTTGAGAAGGATGTGTCATGGAGCTAATTCTTTCATTGGTTTTTAGGAGTCGGTTTGGTCAAAAAAGAAACTCCATGCTTTCCTCACATTCCATTTGTGCATCACCTGCAAAGAAGCACAAGGTAAGGAATACAAGCAAAATTTCTGTTTTAATAGCTGATATATGTGTTAGGATTTATGCTATACATCTGACTTACACTGTAGATGTCTCATACGCATTTGTTGTGTGATTATGTAGAATTCTAGAATTTTTAGTTACCTTTGAATTTGACTTTTTTTTTTTTTGATGAAGTCTAGTTAGATACAGAAGTGACAAATGCACATGGTTTGCTTCTCTGTCTCAAGACCAGCAATGCTTTTCTTTCGTTTCCTGAGCTCTAAAGTTGAGACCAGAATGCATTACCTCTTTGTATTTCAGATGACCAAGTTCTGAGTGGTAGTGTTTGTTATTTAAGTCTAAACAACAAGGCAGATTTTGTTTAATAGATTCTGTGGGTCTCAAAATGCAACATTCCCCATAGTCTGTACGTTTATTTGCAGGATGGAGATACAATAAAGAAACAGAATATAAAGAAGTGTAGTTCCAGTGAGCACTTCAGTGGAAAATCTGGAGAATCATCATCCAGTGCTCTGGACTCTTCATCTTTATTAGCTCATATGAGGGCAAGAAATCACCTTGTTTTGCCACAACAGGCAAGGAATGAGGGTGATGAGAATTATCAGGCAGCACCCGCCCTAGTCCAGGGCTCGACAGAGTACGATGAGCTGCTTGTGGATCTGCGGAACTTCCTGGCATTCCAGGCCCGTGTGGATGGGGAGGCCAGCACTCAGGAACTGCTTCAGGAATTTGAGTGCAAGCTGCCTGCAGAGCACTCCTGTGTCTTCCGAGAACTGCTGCGCAATATCTGCACCTTCCACCGGGGCCCAAACGGGGAAGGAGTCTGGAGGCTGAAACCAGAATTCCGATGACCCTTGATCAGTGACAGCTCTCTGTGCAGCTGACCACCATTCTCTTCTCCGAGGAGGAGCACTGTGTGACTTGGAAAACTTGGAAGTATTTTGTATTCCTGAATGAATTAATGCCTTGAACAGACAGTGGTGCAGGACTTGTTGCAGGCTTAAAGCTAATTTAATTTCAGATTTACACTATTTATATGAAAGTGCCATCTACCTCATAGATGAAACAATACAAAAAAGCAGCACCTTTTCTTCAAAAGAAATCTTAATATAAATGAGGTGAAGAGCATGTACTGACCTTTTATTATAGTAAGAACCATGGATGTTGCCATGGGTTGTAAGACTTTGATTTCTGTGAAATTCCAGAAAACTATTTCCTTGATTTTCTGTTTATTACTTGAATAGGGCACACAGTGTGCCATCAAAAAAAAAAAAAAAAAAAAAAGAAAAAAGGGGGCTGGGGGGAGATGATAGTATTTAGCGTGAGAGATTCATGTACTGATTATGTAACTTTCATCAGTAGTGAGAATTTTGTTGTAATGATTAACTAACTTGAGAAATAATTGTAATGCCGTGGAGGTTTAATCACAAAAAATGGAAAGTGTGGCAGGATACTGAGTTAACTGACAATTGATAATTATGGAAAACTTACTAAATTCCAGAACATTCATTAACACCATAATCAGCAATCTAGTTACAGTCCCATACACCCCTGGCAAGTGTTTGCTCTGCAGTATTTCTTAAAACTGAGGTGACAATAACTTTTATGTTTGTCACAAGTAGTGGACGTATAATTGAAATCTCATTAAATGTTCATATGTTTCACTGTGATTTATGGCCAGTTACCTCCTAGCACTTAAAATTTTATACCGTGACACAGACTGGGGTGTTAGCTGGTCAGAGGGGGAAGGGTGTCACTGTATTTTACTCACCATAATCCTTTTGGGGCATAGTTGGAGCATATATAGAAGTTGCATGTCATTCATCTTCTATTGGGAAAACTGAAAGTTTCTTGGCAGCTGGATAAGTTCTAATCCCAGTTATTTGTAGCAAATCCAGGTACATCACTGGGTCTGTCTTCAAGGTATTCGTGTGCTACACAAGGAAATTTTAAGGTGGAAAATGTGGACAGATTTTGAGAAGAAAACCACATTGTTGCAGCAACGTTAAATTACTGTATGGCTTAAACTAGGAATAGTTAAATATGCCTAACGTCCTTCCTATCCCTAAGCTACTAAAAGCTGAGCTTCTTTTAGCTTTTTTGGTCACTGTGAAATTATCTTGTTTACTTTAAGTGGAAGTACAAATATTCAAAGATGAAAGGTGAAGCAATACAAACTTCCTTTTTGTAAAAAAAAACTTTTAAGAGACTTCCAATGGCTTTTCCTCTTGTTTTTGCTCAATAATAAAGGATCTGTAGAGATTTGCTAGAAGTGTTGCTTCTTAGCTTTTCAGAGGCTGGAGTTGGACAGGGCAGACAATTCAAGAATGTTTGTTTTCCTAATAGCATTTGAAGATGGGATTTCTCCTAACATCTCTTTCTCTGATCCCATTTATATTCACTTACATTCCCTCTTTTGAAAAAAGGTGAAACAAGGAACTTGGGCTGCAACTGCTGTTGATAAGACTTGAAATGGGTCAGAAAAAGAGTAAAAACAAACCAATTTTTCTGTCTTCTTCAAAGCTAGAGGGAATTTGGATTGGTTTGGGTTTCATGTCCCCATGCATCTCTACATATCCCAGCAACAAACCAGGAAGTCAGCAGTCAGCAAAACTTGTTATCACCTTATCTGTTAGTTTCTGGGTCCGGTTTAATTTATACTCCCAATTTTAAAGACATAGTTCCTGTATACTAAGGAGAGTTTGCAGCTTCTTGATCTGTTAATGTAAATAGATCTGCATGTACTTTTTACAAATTCTTGGCTTTTATGGACTTAATAAAAAAGGAAAACTAAAAGTGTGTTCTAGAAGTTATTTGGCACTGGGAAAAGTGGGAAGGGAGGCATCTTGTCTTTTATGCTGTGCACTGACCAAATGATTCATATTGTCTTTAATTATATTTCCATTATTCGTACAATTTCATATTATGCATTCTAACTAGGTTTTTTTCCAGTACTTGCATTGTTAAAAGTCTTTAAGGACTCAATTAGTACTAATATAGTACTCAAAAAATATTTTTAAGTAGTTAATCTCAAAAGCATATGTGATTAAAGGTTTACAGACTGATTTATAGGTTATTTTTTTCTAGAATGTAATATAGCTACTATACATTATAATGTAGAAGAGTTATTTCAGAATAATTCTACTTACATTCCATAAGGCATTTGATTTTTGTTTGTTTAGCTTTTTCTTTGTAAAGTGAATTTTTTTTGCATCTTCACAAAATATCTGAAGCATTTCCTCACTAACAATGTTGCACAGTCAAACAAATATTGTATTTTGGCTGTCTGTTTCCAAGTACTCAGTGCTGTAGTTGGTAGTTGCTACTTTATTTGTGCATGATTCCAAAAATCACTTATGTGGAATGCTTATGTACAATTTGTTTTCTTGCCTCAGTAAAAAAAGGGGATGAAGAAAAATCAAAATACAGATGTTAATTTAGAAATCAAGCTGGGGAAAAAAAAAAACATTAACTCTTACTATGGAAAGACATGTCAGCATGGTACAGTGACTATAAACTTTAAATTGAAAAAAGCATACCACAGGGAGCTGCTGAAAATTCCTATCCTGTAAAGATGCTAAAAGCTGAGCACCACGCTACTGTGGGATGTGACCTACCATCCACACAGCTGAGCAGACAAATGCATTTGAATAAAAATCTAGAAAGCTAAATAGCAGAAGCTGATTCCTCTGTAAGCAGTTGTGGGAACTATGTACACTGCTTAGGTAAAACATGCAGAATTGATACTGTAACACAGAGCTAAAACATCATAATTGTTCCTTCTGGTTTCAAACCATATTTGTAAAGGGGAGGTAAAAAAACCTCCTTGTTCATGAAGCTGTTTTCCCTTGTCCTCCCATCCCATCTTCGTTTTACATTATTCCAGGTGCTTGCTTTCCTGTGTTCACCCTTTTGTTGAAGATGTATAGCCAACCAACACATCCCTGGTATAGAACTAAATTTTGACACAGAGAAAAAAGACTTAGCTAAAGGTTGTAGGCCTCTGACTTTTCTGGACTATTAATGACCCACCACAAAAGAAATGTAAGATGCTGAATGGATAGACTGATTAGAAATGGTGAATAAAACCAGTATTTTTCATTGCCTGACTTCTGTCTATGGCTTAGCCTCTTCTCAAAAGGCTGCACCATGTGGAGAATTGAGTCTGTTGCAGATAATAAATGTCATCCTCACAAATAAAGCTGTAAAGAAGGGGTTTTACATCTGCATGTTTTGGCTTCAGGTGACTGTCACCTATAGACAGGTGTACTCAAGTCACAAGGTCAATTTTGCTTTTGATTCCAAGACGGCTAAACTTCACCATCTACTAATGCAATTCTCTGCCTTTCAGTAGGCTATAACAGAAGATACAAACTTGATTACTTTCTTTTTCTCCTAAAATAATTTTTTTTTTTAAAATAAGGAACTGGGTAGATGAATAATTAAACTGGTGGGATAATATCTACTTGAATTCTTTTTGCACACTGCTGTGATTCATATGTAAAATCCAGTCATTACAGCTTAAGCAGTTTTCTCTTGAAGGGAGGAGGTGTTAAGGAACAGTGGAACAGCTGTATCTCAGTGATTCAACAAGAAAAAATGATGCAATGTCTCTTGTGCTGCTGGTGGCTGTGCCTTCTCAAAAGACATAAATATGGTGAAAAATTTAAATATGAAGAGACCCTATAGCAACTTTATCCAAATCTGTCTTATTTTCAACGTATGGGCTAAGGAGCAGAGGTGTCTGGAATTTCCTGCTGCAAACCTCAGAGTAACTTTGGATGCAACACTAATTCCTGCATTGGTTTCTTCATCTGCTGGATAGTCTTTGGAGGGAAGCAATAGATCTTTCAGTTCCTTCAAAAATGCTTCAAGAAATGATAGCACAGATCAAAAAAGTCCTGGTTGGAAAAACAGATAATACAGCATTTTATTGTCAAGGTCATTAATTCAGCAACTCTAATTTACCCAAAACTATCATAGAAGATTGCTGAGAGTGCAGTTTTTGAAGGGCTTGCATAGGGCACATGTCTAGGAGTCAGGATGTGCTGGCGAGTCTGCACTTGGGAGTTTATCTCCTCTGGGAGAGGTATTTATATATTAGATACATGGTAAAATCACTCTGCTACTTAGGGCCATTTATAATGTCCATGTTCCAACATTCAAGCTAAATGCTGAATATACTAAATGCTTACTAACTCAGTGGCTCTCTCCATCTACCCAGCCCTCACGGGATTGCTATTCTAGGCTCTGGGGTGATGTCACCACTCCTACTTCACACAGTATTGCTGATGTGGTACAGTCCTGTGCCTCCAGCTGAGGCTTAGTAGATGAAGCTTTCCTTAGTAATTCTTAACTTGTTCTGGTGGCCGTGGTTTTGCTGCCTCTCTTACCACTACCTTACATCTTTCATGCAAGGGCTGTTCCTCTTTTCTTTTTCAAATGGGCTTAAGCTGCTGTGGAACTGAGTGAAACATCTCGTGTTCTTGCTCCCTGCCGGAAAAACCCAGGGAAGACTGCAGAGTATCATTGTTTCATTCACAGAGCAGAAAAGTAATCTTTTCCCCAGAAAGAATGGACCTGTCATGAGTCATTAAATTAGGAACTACAGAACTAGTGCAGAAAACAAGCGTCAGGCAGCTGTGCTAAGGAAGAAGCAGCTTCCAGCCTGCTCTACCCACAGGTTCTTATTGTTCATGCTAATGTGACACAAATGAGAGAAGGGAGGGTGTATTCTGACCTGAGCTCCTCCTTTCTGAACGGCAGGGTTGGACTTTCCCTTCAGTCCAAACTTCATAAAGTTCTGAAATGCACAATGAAGGCTCCCAAGTTTGCTCTGCCCACTAAAGAGATCATGCAATAACCGTGCTTTTTCAATATTGCCATCCTATGTTCACCACAATGGCATCAAAGATGCTGTGGCAGGCCATATAATAAATACCCCCATTCTTATCCATACACTGTACCTGAAAGCCAGATGATTGTGAGCTCTTCAGACCCAACAAGCTGCTTATCCAGTCATTTGAGAGAGAGGGGAGAGCGATGCCAATGCTGAACTCTAGAGAATCCACCTAAAATTTTAAGTTAACTATCTATCATAGTTCCCTACAGATTCACAGCCTTTCCTGGGCTCCCAAAGCCACACTGCTCACAACATGTAAGCTGAGAGAGCCTATTTTTATTGTACAGAACAGGGAGGTTGAAGCCTTGCACTAATTGCAAACCAGGACTTAGAATCATCAGAGGAGCTATGACCAACTCCTGCATAAGGCTTACATAAGTGGTGAGTCATGCAGTCTTACAAAAGAATAGGGAGAGAGGCTTTCATTATGTTGTTTGTCTAATCAGAAATATGAAAATAAAAGAACACAGCACTCAGTGGGTTACGTTTGGCTAACTGTAGGCTGAAATTTCTGCAGTTGCACTACGATGGAGGCATTTCGTTGTTTGTGGTCCCAGCTTATATTAAACAGAGAGGATTTTTTTCATAAATCTTTGCCTCTGGGGCAGAGTTAAGGTTCTTTGGGAACCCTAGCTATGTGTTCCCAGACATTAATGTCTGGAAGCAGCACCATGAGAGTAAAAATGAAGGTATATGCCTAGGGAGGATAAATGAAGAGACCCAAGGGCAGTTTATGAGGATAAGCATGTGAAGAAGCAGTGGAGTAGAAGCAAAGCTTTTTAGGTTGACTGAGAAACAGTCTAGTGATTATTTCTCCTATCTTACTAGTCTATTTCCAAGCTCTCAGGCAGGTAGTTGAATGGGCATTATTTTATCCAGCACTGTTGTTAGGTATGAGCTGAGACACCTGCAGCCCTTACAAGACAACTGGAGAATTTTGAAGATCAAAGCTGGCTGAAGCTTTATGTGCAGCAACAGTGCTCTTTACACTGGTCTGATTAACCCAACACTGCTGCTCGTTTTCCTCCACTAGTCTTGTACTTCATGGGGCAAAATTTGGTGTTTTATGGAGCTGTGGTCTCTGTCCCCACTTTATTCTCCTATAGATCCACCTGGTTGCTCAGTGCAAGTACTCCTGTCTAACTAACATCGTGTGGCTAAGCAGAGGAGCCAGTAGACATTTTTATCTGCCTCATGAAATACATCCCAGTATTTTCCTTCCTGGAAAGAGAACACAGTGCAGTGTGGCACAAACAGAAGGGGCACTGCTGCATGAACCATCAGGAAGGTCCATTTGCTCCTCTCTCTAAGTTGCCAGACTGCCTTGAAAAGGACGACTGTGCAGGATCCTTAGGGCTGGGGTGGGTTCGCTTGGGTTGGTTTTCTATTTCAATATTTCTTTGGGGTGGGAGGTGTGGAATCCCCTTCATCAACCAATGGGTGGGGAAAAAAGGCAAATTATTGAACGCTGCTTGACTCTGGGATATAGTTAAGCCTTAAAATAGCTCTTCAGAATGTGCATTCCTGCCCCTATCCCTGAACACTTCGAAGCTTGGCTGTTCTTGCTGCACTGCACTAGCAGAACCGTGGACTCCGTCCTTAAAGCCTCCTCCCCTGGGCAGATGTAGGGCCGGAGTTTGAGCCTCGGGAATTGCAGCCTCCATCCTGCAGCCCGGCCGAGGCACCGGGGCCGCCCCAGCGGCGACACCGCAGGCTGTGCGACGGGAAGGTACCGGGGAGCCCGGCCATTCCTTATCCTGGGAGACGGGAACGTCCGGGGAGCCCGGCCATTCCTTATCCTGGGAGAAGGGAAGGTCCGGGGAGCCCGGCCATTCCTTATCCTGGGAGATGGGAAGGCACAGGGGAGCCCGGCCATTCCTTATCCTGGGAGACGGGAAGGTACCGGGGAGCCCGGCCATTCCTTATCCTGGGAGACGGGAAGGTACTGGGGAGCCCGGCCATTCCTTATCCTGGGAGATGGGAAGGCACCGGGGAGCCCGGCCATTCGGAGGCAGTGAAGTACAGAAGATCACGCCCAGGTCCCAGTATACATTTTTATTGATGCGCGGCAATGACAGGAACATACCTGGGCTCAGACAGTCTCCAAAGCAAGCCTTTTTCGCGTTAATTAAAAAAAAAAACGCAAAAAACAAAAAAAAAAAAAAAAAAAACCAAAAAACCCAAAAAAACCCAAAAAACC
>CM031862.1:17406277-17422897 GCA_018697195.1 Certhia americana
CTTCGAAGCAGCTGGCACATGTTCTTAGCCCCTGCGACTAGACACTAGCAAGAACGTGACTCCGGCTCCTTAAAGACCTCCTCCCCTGGCCAGATGCTAGGGCCGGAGTGAAGCCTCGAGAATTGCAGCCTCCATCCTGCAGCCCTATGGCCGAGGCACCGGCGGCGCCCCAGCGGACGACTACCGGCCAGCCTGTGCGACGAAGAACGGCTAACGCGGAGCACGCCGCCCATTCCTGATCCTGGGAGACGCGCGATAGGTCCGGGGAGCCCCCATTGGCATTCATTATCCTGAGAGAGAGGCGCATAGCGTCCGGGTGAGCCCGGCCATTCCTTTATCCTGGAAGACGGGAAGGTACCTGGGAGCCGGACCCATTCCTTATTCTGGAGAGGAGGCCACGGGGAGCCCTGACCACAGCATTACCTTATCCTGGGAGTGAGCAAGGCGAAGGTTACCGCTTAACACCTAACCTTTACCCCCTACACTGGGTCGGAAGCCCGGCACCATTCTTATCTGCGCGAGATAGGGAAGGCCTCCGCGGGGAGCCCGGCCATTCCTTATCACTAAGGAAGATGGGAAGAGCACAGGGGACGCCCGGCCATTCCTATCCATGGGCCAGCAAGCGGAAATCGCAGCTAACGGGGCAGCACGCCATTCCTTATCCCTGGAGCGCGCGATAGCGTACACCCAATGGGAGAGCCCGCCATTCCTATCCTGGCATCATGAGATGGAGAAGGCACGGCGAGCCTGCCATGCCTCAGACCTGGCGAGAATGGCGAAGGAGCCCTACCGGCGTGAGCCCTGCGCCATCGTTCTTATCCTGGAGAGACGGTGAAAGTCACCGGGTGCCCGAGCGGACGCCGCGCCATTCCTATACTAGGAGAGATGGCAGAAGGAACAACCCCGTACCGGGAGAAGACCCAGGCCATTCCCTTATACCCTGGGAGATGGAAAAGCCCCCGTACCGCTGGGAGCCCGGCCCATTCCTTATCATGGCGATGATGAGCGAAAGGCTACCGGGCGTCGGAGCACGGCAATTCCTTATCCTGCCGCGCGATCGATAGGGAACGACGCCACCTGGCCGGAGCCGGCATCACGAAGAGGCAGCTGAAGTACAAGAAGCTCACGCCCCATTGCCGTCCCAGATTACTTTTTATTGCATGAACGCAATGACACGCGAAACATCACCTGAGCCCAAGCGCTCAGCAGATCTCCGAAATCATAGCCTTTTGTCGGCTTTAATAAAAAAAAAAACAAAAAAAAAAAAAAATAACCAAACAAAAAACCCCAAAAACCCCACAAACGGTGCGTTTTTAAAGGACAGCCGGGTTCGCAAGGCGAGGTATTCCTCGCGGACACCTGCCCCGCTGGCGCCAGCCCGAACCCCCCGAGCCGAGCCGATCTGATGCTCAGGGAGCGCCCACGGCGATGCCCCAATCGAGTATGATCCATCTTGAGTACCGCAAGCTGAATGGCCCGGAGCCCCCCCCCCCCCCCCCCCCCCGGTGTCACCACCACTGCACGGGGCCGGATACGCTCCCTCATGGCGCTGATGCAACCTGTCCAGGGGACTTCCGCGCCACTAACCGATCACGCGCGCCGGAGCCCGCACGCTGCACCGTCCATAGGCCACCCGACTCCGCCGTGCCCTGTAGGCCTGCTGCTGGACCCGCCAGGCCAATTGCAACATGAGCCTGCCTGCGGCGGCCAACGCGCACACTGCCCCCCGGCCACGACCAGCGGGATCGATGCCCTGGCTGCTGGCGGCGCGCACCTGCCCGCGCCTGCCGGCCCCGGAGGTAACTCGACATCGAGGAGCCAGTGGCTCCGCCGACGTATGGCCCTGCCCAGCGAGGCAAGCCGCCCAAGTCATGGTGGAGCCTCTTCAACATGGTGGACGCACGCAAACGAGCATCACCCGCGCCCGAGGGCCTGCCTGCACACGCGGCGATTTGTGTAGACACAAGCATCGCGCAGCTTCGAGGACAGATGGTGGGACGGAGACAGCCTGGGTTCCGGCCACGTAGCCCCCGCGGTGAATCTCCACCGGTGAATTCCCCTAGCTAAACAAATCCCCCGATGTATAGTCCCGTGTAACCCCCAGGTTGTATCCTCTCCCGTGTGAATCCCCAATAGCCCAAAGCCCCCCGGTGCAATCCTCCCCGGTGTGAATCCTCCCCGGTGAATCCTCCCCGCCGTGAATCCTACCCCGGTGAATCCTCCACCGGTGATATCCTCCCCGGTGAATACTCAACGAGTCGTGAATCCCCTAGCCAAATCCCCCACCCGGTGATACTCCCGGTGTATCCTCCCCGGTGAATCCCCCGGTAATCATCCCCGGTGCTAATCCTCCCCGGTGAATCCCCCCGAAGTGAATCCCCTACCCGAATACCCCCGTCCCCTCCGAGTGAATCCCCCCGTGTATTCCTCCCCGGTGAATACTCCCCCGGGTTGATATACCTCCCACGGTGTGAGTCCCTCCATCGCGTGATCCCCTACCCGAATCCCCCCCGCCAGCTATCCTCACCCGCGGTAAATCCCCCTGGTTAAATCACCACCGGGTGAATCCCCCCGGTAAATCCCCTAGCCGAATCCCCGCGGCAGGCGGGCGCAGGCCCGGCGGGTCCGTCGTTCTTCCTAAAGAAGGGTCTTTTCCAGTTCACACGGACCACCACCACTTCTACTTCGACATCAGCGCGATGGAGAAGGACGAGCAGATGCTGAAAGCCGAGTTCAGGGTCTTCAAGCTTAAGAGGACACATCGGTCCAGAAGGTCCAACGTACAACACTTCTGCAAAGTAAGTGGGGAAATAGTTAAACACTTTATTCTGCTCTCTTCTTTTATTAATACTGAAAATAAGGAGTGCGACTACGTACCACACAAACCTGTTTTATTGTTATTTTTGTTTTGTCATTCTCACTTTTTCTTTGCCTCCAGCATGCAAAGAAGTAATGTGAAGTTTTGACTTTGACTTTACGCTGACCTTTGTGCTATAGCAGTGAGCTTTCCCTAAAGAGATCAATGTCAGACCAATCCCAAATCAACCTGTATTTTTTCTGGGATTTGAGATGTTTCAAAATTCGAGTTGGAATTTATCTGCATGAGCTGCTCCGAAAAATAGTAATTGCAGCCAGGGATTCATGGGAAAACAGGGCAGGTAAGGCAATTGAGTGTAACTATTCCTCTGGCAAAGGGCAGGATTGGGCTTTTTGCATTCTTGAAGACAAATATGTGGAAGAACAGAAGACAGATGGTATCAGGTGTTCAAAACAGGATAGGGATGGTCAGGATATTTTTCTATAGTATCTGTAGTCTGGTATCCTGCCTCTGAACACACGTAGAAATAGATGTACGTAGCAAGAACTGCTTTTCTATTAAACTGTCCAAAATCTACTTTTTACCTCTTTTAGAATGACGGTACAGTTCTACACCTGTGACGTAGCAGAAACCTACTTAATCTTCATCCTCCTAGTTTGCTGTAAGAACAATCAAACTAATTTCTTATTGTTCTTGTGGTATTGCTGTTATTTAGGTGGAAGTGTATGAGCTCTTGGAGAGCGAAAATAAGCCACCGAGAAAACATCTCATTGCATCAAGATTATTGTCCCTCTACGCAGAAGGCTGGGAAGTCTTCAATGTCACACAGACAGTAAGCAGAGAAGTCTGACTTAATTTTATTTCTAAAACTTTTAGGATGACACCTTGTAACTCCAGCATTACCATTAAACTGGGTTTTGAGATCAAACAGAAGGACGGCAGCAGAGGGAGAAGCTTTCTCTCTACCCTTAAAAGTACACCTGGTGCTATCTAAATTAAAGAAGTGTTAATGAGCTGCTAGGAGCACAAGCGTAGTGAGAATTGAGTAACCCAAACCCAGACGATGGAGGGAAGTCAGGCCAAGGATGTCTTTGTGATTAAAACCTTGTGTTACTCCTTAGACTGCCAAAGCAATTGGCATTGGTTGCATACTAAGAGTGAGTTTTCATTTCTCCTTTTTATTCTGGCAACATTTCTGTAGAGCAGTATGCTTCAATGTTATGTTTCTGGAGTTTATCATGGTTGGATTACCTCTGTTATACAACCTCCCCCGTAGACTTCTCTATTTGTGAGCTTCAAGATTTGTTTTGTAGATATCCATGAATTGTAACAGTAGGTGAATGCAAAAGAACCCACACGTGGTTAAAACTGTACTCTGGGACTGTGTTTTTAATCACCTAAGCTTTTTTTTTAACAGCATGCTTGAATGATTGGTTGAGTTCCATCTTAAGTCAGGATATTCCTGCTAGAGAATGACCTGGCCTTATCTCTCAGTGTGCAATTATAACAATAAGATAAGTAAATTTGCTTGATTGCGAATTTCTTCAAATGACATGCGTTTTAGATTTACATGAGTCTTAATGGTATGAAAAGTCTGGAGAGCCCTTATTACTGTGGTGAGATTGCTATGAAAAATAAATTTCTGCTGAAAGTCAGAGAGAGTTTATTTTAATATTAACTTCTACATGCAAGTGTTCACTGGTAAATTCTCTGAAATTAATTATCTTTCTGTAAATGTAGCTTTGGGGAATGCATATGCTATTTTGTATTTTTAAGTGCTGAATTACTGGTTTAAATATTAAACTCAATGGAGTCTCAGCTATGCAGTTATCTCACTTCTGTTTTAATATATGTCCTTATGCTCTCATAGCTTGTTGCCTATTCTCTTTTCCTAATATAAACGTTGCTTAATCATAATGCTGTAATTAGAATATTGAAACAATATTTTTTTATTTTCCCTGTCTTTACCAGGTTTCCAAGTGGGTTGGAAACAGAAGCTCCAACCACGGCTTTTGGATAACTACGACACATGTTTCCAACAACGGAATGGAACACGACGTGGTTACATTTGCCAAGAGCCAGGGCACTTTGCAGGAGAATAGAAATGCTCTCCTTGTCCTCTTCACGGACAGTAACAAACAGAGATCTCACAGCTTCGTACCCTCTGCTACAAGTAAGTGCACTTTTAGAACATGCATTGCCTGTTCATCTCCTGTTACCTCCTGCTACCTTGTGTAGACCTAACCTCAGTTATTTACTTGCAGCATTGAACAGGTTTGAAGTTCAGCTTTGTCAGTGATCGAAATTTGACTTGATTGTCCTCGTTAGTAGGTCACCAGCATCCTAAATTGCTCCTCCCCTCACAAAAATACTCTGTTCACTAGAAATAGTCTTAATTCTAGCGGGAATCCGGTTTATTTCCTTTGTAAAGGAGTGGGATTTCTATTTTTTTAAGTGCTACTTTTATTACTTTTTTTGGTGGAGAAATTTGCATGAAAATTGTATGTTACGTTTAGGCTGAAAAAACATCAGTGACCTGGAATACTTTGTCAAAATTATGGTAAAGTATCTGTAAGTAGAGTCATTAAGTGTGATTTTAAGAGTGAAAGAGGTTGTTAAATAAGCAATTTGAGCTTCTCTGTCCTTGGCTTGGTTTTTAAGCTCCTATTTAACTTCAGTGACTAATTAGCCTTTTTACTTAAAGGTTGTTTGCATCAAAGACAAAATCATGCCTTAAAATACAAAACAGTGTCTTACATCTTCCACTGGCCTTAGTGTAAAATTAGCTAAGGCTGGATTTTAGGGCCTGAAAAATGCAAAGAGCAAAAGTTGGAAAGAGGGGAAAAAATCATGCTGTTCTGGCCTTCCAGGCTTTTCTGGTAAACGGTTGTATTTGCATAACAGAAAGAAGCTAGGTAGGACAATATTAAGAAGTAGGTGGTGAAATCGATTAAAAATAAAATAAACAGACCAGCCTCATTTTTATTTTTTTGTTTTCCAAATAAAAATTAATAGTGAAATCCTAGGTCCAGTTTAATGAGCATCAAACTCTGCATGGGATGCTGTGTCAGGATTGAGAAATTTCTTAATGAAGAAACTCTCTAGACCTGTCCATTCTTAGTGGTCAGTGACCACAGAGATTGTCCTACATACCAGTGAGTTTCAGCTTGTGTTCATGGATCTCCATGGACTTCAGGGCTTCTCAAAAGATACTTTAAGAAAGCATCCTATTGTCAACATGCTTCATTCTTCAGCAGTGTTCTGTAAACCTGGTGGTGGCTTTTTTAGGATCAAAAATTTGAAAAATATGGTTTTCACAATGTTTCTTTACACATTACCAGGTTACTGCACATTCTGCTTTGCAGGTGCATGGGTAGAGTTCCTGAGAAAATACTGGAGAGAAAAAGGCTCTGATCTCCACCCTCTGTCAGCACTGCCCAGAATAATATATGTTGTAGGAGTGGTTATGTGAAGACAGTTAATACCATTCTGACCAGATTCAGCCCTGAGGAGGGACTGTGGAATTCACAGAGTATTTGGTAGATCATTGCATTTTTCTTTTCTATTTCTGCTAAATTGTGGCTTTTCCAGGACACAAAGTGAAACACAAGATTTGACCGATTTGGAAGTATGGCTGAAATGGCAATTGAATACACACCCCTTCTCGTACATTCACAGGTTAAGTGCCACTTTAAAATCTGCTCTGAAGACTTGAATGTAGATTTATTTAATAGACTTTCATGCAGAATACTGTAGTTAGTAAATGAATGTTCTTTGTGAAATATTAACGTACAGCTTCCTTTCAGAATCAGAAACAAACCCTGCCAAATCTGATGCTTCACGTGTTTCTCACGACACTGATGTCATCGAGAGCAGCAGAGCCAGCATGAGCAGGAGACCCCGAGCTGCTGCTGCTGCCAGAAGCCCATTAACAGCATGTCACCAAAGGGAGCTCTATGTAGACTTCCATGCTATTGGCTGGTCTGGATGGATTATTTACCCAAGTGGATACAATGCATTTTATTGCAGAGGATCCTGCATCTTTCCTTTGGGGGAAAGTCTAAATGCAACAAACCATGCTACAGTTCAGTCCATTGTTTATACACTGGAACTGTCTCAAGATGTCAGCATGCCCTGCTGTGTGCCAGATGAACTGAAGTCCCTCAATCTGCTCTACTTCGATGACAAACAGAATGTCATCCTTAAAAATTATAAAGATATGGTGGCAACAAGGTGTGGTTGTCATTAGCAAGACATTTTTCTTCTCTGCATTTGGTGTGCACCTGGATTCAGTTCCTCATTTGCCACTGAGGATACCAAAGGAGATGATTTCAGTTTACAGAGCAGGAGAGACAGAAACTGGTCTGTGCTTCAAATCCTTCTCTCAGCATGGCTGTGTGGAAAGGTGGCTGGCTTGTGAAGATGACACAAGACTTCCGTGAGACTTCCAGACATCCATGGAGAGCTCTTTGGGTGCCTGCACACCAAGGAAACTATTAAAACCATGAACTTGCTATGTGAAGGAGTTGAAACACATTAAATTCACTGTTCAAATTAAAGTCTAGTTCTGTATACCAAGGCTCAGAATTTCCAGAGATTTAACAGGCATGGCATCCTGCCTCAATCCAGGATTGGATGCAGGTGTCATAGTAGCACAACCTTAATCAGTGTTGGCTGCATGATCCAGTGGGGATGTGCAAGCCTACTTTGAGATTTCAGGGTAAGTATTTGCCCAGAGCTAATTTCAGAGGTCTCTACCACTTGCAGATCATGCATGACTAGGAAATGGACTTCTTCCCCTGAGCTTTATGCAGAGACCTCATAATTTCCCATGGAACTTACTAGCCAGTCTGAAGGAGCACATAGGTCAGTATTTCTTTGAGAATCAGTACACTTGGCTACTAACTCAGGGCTGCAACTCTGTATGGTGAGCCAGTGCCTGTCTCTGTGATGGCTGCTAGGGTGTGTGGCACCAGAGGTTGCCTTTATGAATTTGCTGTACTGTGGGATCCTAAGCTTGGGTCAGGATCCTCGTGGTTTGGCAAGAAGAAAGTAAACCATGAAGATTTGGAGGTCCATGAAAATATGCTAGATACTGGCCTGGTCCAGTGTCTGAGGGGAGTTTGGAATGTACTGGCTGATTCCCTTCCCTGCTTGGAAGAATAGGAGGACATAGGCTTGGGTGGGGCCCCTTGAGACCTTTCAGTCTTGCTACAATTTCATGCAGGTAACCAATCCATTGCTGTTCCTCAGTCAATTCGCTGAGTTGTATCTTAAACCTGGTTAGGTTTCTTGGCTCCATTAACCCTTGGAGGAGGCTGACCTCTCACAGCATGTGGCATCTCTCATGGGCAGAATCTTCATGGAGAATTGTTTTACTTCAATGAGACTTAAAAAAAGAAAAATATGTAATGCTTTTCTTTCTGTAAATAATGATGTCTATAATAAATTTATTTTATTAAAAACCTGAACACTTGGGGTATATTAAATTAATCTGTAATATAAAATGCTAATTTTTAAATAAATATAATGTAACATTGGTATGGTTCGTATGTTGTATTTGAACCTCTTTCCTGGAGTCATGAATCGAATAATTTTCCAGAAGAGAGGACATTTCCAACGGCTTCAGTGGGTACTGTATCAAGTCCTTTGTGTCAAGGGGTGTGACAGATAGGGAGAATAGACAATGTTTCCCTGCAGGGAGGATCCAATAGTTATTCCTCAAGTGAAAGTGTTTTGATCTTGGTATATGGTTGTCCTGGTGAAGTGGAATGTAAATCTGGTAGATGGGTGGTTCTAATTGCTGCGACAGCCACACCCAGCCATGAGATTCGGTGCCATTGCCAGGGGGCCCTTGGGAAGCATAGAGGGCCATAAAGGATTTTCTTTTACTGCTTTATTTCCTAGGCTGCTCTTTTCACCTTTCCCTTTTCACTGCAGAAGTACCTGTGGGAGTTTTAACTCTGTAGGAACCACACCTTGGGAATGGCAAGATGCATCTACATCTCATCTGGATGAGGTCGTTTCTGAATGGTGATTTCAGCTGATGTTTTCCATCTGCTGTTTTCTGTAGAGGCTCTAAGAGCTGAAGCCAGAAGTTGTTACTGGCAGCATTTGGAGTGGATTGGCAAAGGCAAGTTCTCTGTCCAACATCACATCTTCTGTCCACGCATGACAAATGCTTCCAGCACCATCACCTTCAGCTTCATCCTCTCTGCTCAACCCAGAGAACTGCCCATTGTTTTTCTAGGATATCTTAAAGTGTTTCTTCTTGTTTCAGATGCCAGGGAAAAAAAAGAAAATTTTCTACTGAAAAGCAAGTATGATTAGTAAATAAATGATGGGCACACTGAATATCAACTATCATAGTGCTGCCCTCCAATAGGTGAAATATGCACAGGCAAGCTAAGAGCACTGGCTAGTTTTGCACACATTAAATTACTTTTTTTTCTGCACCACTCAACTTAGTCTTATTATGCCCCATTAAACCCTGATAATTAAAACAAAATATATTGGAATTGTTTATCCTGGACTTTGTAGGGAAATGAAGTTCATAATAATGCCAAGGGAAAAAATTTACACTACACCACAACTTGTAATTAAAATAACAATTAAGCATAAGTAGGCTCTTTCTTTTTGTTGCTTTTTTGCCTGTTTTACTTTAGAATAAAGGTGAATTTTCTTCTTATTCATTAACTAAAACATGTAAAAATTCCAAAACAAGAAGAAAATCCTTCTCATGGTAAAGCTGAAGGGTTATGCTCAGCCCCATAACACTTGGACAAAGCGTTTGGTCCAAGTTTGGAACTAAAGTGGTTCCGGCATGTGAGGTATGTGGAGTCACACCCCACTCCTTAAGGTGGGGAGAGCACTAAGCCTTATCCTGACAACCGACAGTGGGGTCTGAGTATGTTGTGGGAGAGAGCCAGTGGTAAGGACCACAAATTCACAAGAGTGGTCTCCTGTTTGTAGAAATGTTTGTTTTAAGGTATTTCTGTGGTGCTCCTTTCACAAGGTATGGATGCTGCAAAGGTGCTTCTTGGCACTGAAGCAGGAGAAAGGATATGCTGGGGGTGTTCTGGAACAGGTAAGGCAGGAGACTTGGAGAAATTCATCTGAGGTGATTTCCTTTTTTTTTTTTTTTTTTTTTTCGGTGGGGTGGGCTAGGGAAGAAGAGAAAACTTCTATG
This sequence comes from Certhia americana, assembly GCA_018697195.1. Taxonomy (NCBI): domain Eukaryota; kingdom Metazoa; phylum Chordata; class Aves; order Passeriformes; family Certhiidae; genus Certhia; species Certhia americana. The sequence continues at coordinate 17,416,285 of CM031862.1, forward strand.
TGCCTGCCCTGAGGAAGCTGGAGCACAGCAGTGCTGTAGGCTTTCTATCCACTCTGCAGGCTTAAAAATGCTGTTTGGTATGAGGCAATCTTCTAGGAATGCTCGGTGTTTCTTCCAGACTGCCAAGGGTAATTACTATGGTTCCTGTTCTTCATGTAGGAAATGGGGCAATTATTTGAAAGACACCTGAAGGGCAGTAGTTATTCATAGTCCTGGTGCTTGTCTCCGGGAAAGAGGAGTGGCTGGGCGCTGGTGGTAAGTTCCAGGGCTTTCCCACAAATACCAAACCCTCCAGACTACCACCAGTCCCTTTAGACTGCACAGGCAAATGCGTGTATACGTGTGGGTTCGTCCTTATGTACACCCATGTGCACATGCATTCATGTTCGGAAGCAGCTTCCCTCCTGGTTCACCCCAAAGGATGGTGTAATTTACCCGGAACTGAGATAGAGTGCTCAGGCTAACGTGAGAACATTGCCACATCCAGAGGGTGCATTTCAATGGCTTTATGCAAAGAATGTCACACCTAGGCCACTTCTCTCCTAGCCTGGAGTGCAGCTCACCTCCAAGGAGAGTAGTTAGTAGGTGTTAATTGAGACAGCTGTGCATTAAAGCAGCTAATGAAATGTTTTCTTTCTTCCTATTGGGATTATTGCTAGAAGCCATTCACAGAATAAGGGGGACTGCTAAATTTCTGTTGTCACAGGATGTGTGCAGCTTTAGATTCATGCATGTACTAACTGTCCTTATTCAGAGCTAGATCATGGCCTGCCTTATTATGGAAAACAAGGATTTTCCCTGAGAAAATGACCTGCTACTGAGAACTGAAGCCACGATTTGGTGATGCTGTAAATTCAGGCCTTATGGCATAAACCCCAGTACGCTGGTTCAGATCTGCTCACAGAAACCTTGCTTGGTTAACCATCAGGTTACATGGAAATGTCAGGCAGCACAATACTGGTGTGTGTATTTAAGAACCTGTATAGACTTTCTACTGTGATCCACTTTGTAATCAATTCTTCATCTGCATCAAATTTTCTGCTGAATGTGTTGAGCCAGAGCCAGTGTTTGTGGCCAAGCAACTGTAATCAAAAGCCATGGACTGAAAGACTTTCCTTTGGAAGTCTTTATTCACAACTCTTGGTTAGAAGACTTCTTTTATCCAGGAAGAAGCACCTTTGTATGATATCTTCACTAAAAACCCAGACAATCCCTTTGTAAACCAGTGTTGTTCTGACTCATCCTGGCACCGACCCCGCCTGTGCTATGCATAGGTTTGGTAAAGGCACCGCTCTGCGGCAGATACTGACAGGGCTCCTGGCAGACTAATCTTGTGTGCCACTAGAGGTAGCACAAGGTACCTTCTTGTTTTCCATTGAGAGGGAAGGCAAGAGTGATTTAGGGGCTGTTCATAGGGTGTTCACATGGTCCTGGCTAGCTCTGAAAGGAAACATGCACACTGTGTCTAAGAGAACTATATGGAGGATAGTGGTGAAGGTCTGTGTGTACCTACATGAAGGTTTTTGCAGCCTGGATTGAATGAGTATAACACTTGCAGGGACATAAACAAGACATGAGACCATGGGCTCAGGCCTGGCATACTGAATGATTTTTCAGTGGTACGTAATTTAAGCTGATATCCCTTTCTTCTTTTGCCATGTCATGAAATTTCTAGTTCAATTTGTTCCTTAGCCCTTGCCCAGGCTCTGATTGAGAAACGCCTTCTGGTGTTCCATGTTCCTTTCTCTAAGGGTTATGTAATTTCTGTCAACAACAGCTGTCAAATGAGAATAAAATATGTACCAGTATATACATACCAGTATATGAGGTCTCCATTAAAGGCAGAGGGAAGAGAGAGGAGGAAGGCTTACTTTCATTATAAATGGGATCAGGAACATAAAAGTTCAATTACCAGAATGCATTTGCTTTGTACGTTTTAAACCTGTTGTAGCTACCAGCACATGCAGTTGGATCTAATTGCTGCTTTCTAGCTTGACCTAATTGATGCTCTGATTTGCAGTCACCCTACCTCTATGAGTCCATATTTCATTATATTTTATCCTTGCTTTTGAAATCCTAAAATTCCCGTGGGGAAAAATAGACTACAGCAATACCAACACAGAGCTTTTGTGTATGAACTGACAGTACTTTCTCCCCTGTAAATTTCTTCATCTACCCATGAACAGTGAAAATACAGTAGGTTGATAAAGAGGTTTATTAGTTAGCCCAAAATACTCCTTATTTAGGCAGGAATAACTACTTATAACTCACTGGGAGTTTTACTTAAACTCAGAATGAAAACTGCAGTGATATAAAATCAGCTTAGAGATAATTTCATAACCTAATTGGGGTGTTTATATTACAGGACTGTGCTATTCTCAGTCTCTGCCCATAATTGCAAAGAAAGAGTTTTCTGGTGAAGAATGTCAGTATTTTCCATGGAAAATTATTTCAAGAAAAGCTTTTGAAATATGAAAACCTCATGGTTTTAGCTTTAAATAAGCATTTCAGTCATCATAAAAAAAAACCCAAAACCCCTCTAATGTCTCCTGCAGCTTTGATTTGAAACACGTCACATTCTTCATTAAAGCAATCATTGTTAAAACAGAGGGACATAAAGCAACATAGGATTTATTCCTTCATTAAACTGATGATCCGTATATGAAGCCAATTAACATTATGAGTCTGGTGAACATCAAGTGTAAAGAGGTTACAGAAAATTAAAAGCAGTCACCTTGGTCTTTAGATAAAGAAAGAACACTTTTACATTATAAATTATAAGAGTGTCCAAGCGGGACAAATCGGCAAATTTGGTTAATTGGAAAATACATTTTACTGCACATGAATTAGGGTAAAATAACCTTTTAGCTGCTAGCCTTTTTCTGTGGTCAGGTATTGAGAATCACGGGAAAGGAAGCATTTGGACATGGAGAGGCAAGAGAGCCATTTCATCAAACTGAGCCATTCCTTGAGTTTTACGAATGATCCCCTCAAAGCTCAGTGCTTCCAAGAAAAACATCAATTCAGTGATTTTGCTCAGCAGTTCAGCCCTAGGTTTTGTTTTCATGTGTGAAAGATAAGAAGAGGTGTGTTTGTGTGTGCAGCACAGGAACAGTTCTGCTCTGACAGACACCATCAGCAAAGTGTCTATCCAGAATTCTACTTATTTGGACTTTTTCTTGCAGACCTAGTAATTAATATTGATGTTGCAATAGTCACAGTAATAACAATAGTAATAATAATAGTAGTAAAAATTTAGTTTATGATCAAGACTTTAAGGACTTTACATAAAAAAGTAATTCTTTTCCCCTGAAATACTGTAGCTCTGTATGTTATTTCATTCTTGGTTTTAGTGCTTCCCTTTGGTAGCTGGATCAGAGGAACTACCAGAGAAATACTAGATATGATCCCAAACATCTTGCTGCGTATTTTTCCCACTGTGGTCCCAGGAAAGCGCCTGCAGCAGGGGGACACAGAGGGACGCAGGAGCAGCTCTGCCGGCAGCATTTCCCCGGGGAGGGGAGGGCCGGGCGGAGCGGGGCCGGGGCACGGAGCGGGGCCGGGGCACGGAGCGGGGCCGGGGCACGGAGCGGGGCTGGGGCACGGAGCGGGGCCGGGCACGGAGAGGGGCTGGGGCACGGAGCGGGGCTGGGGCCAGAGCCGGGGCACGGAGCGGGGCTGGGGCCAGAGCCGGGCTGGGCCAGAGCCGGGGCCGGGGCACGGAGCGGGGCTGGGGCACGGAGCGGGGCCGGGGCACGGAGCGGGGCTGGGGCCAGAGCCGGGGCACGGAGCGGGGCTGGGGCCAGAGCCGGGCTGGGCCAGAGCCGGGGCCGGGGCACGGAGCGGGGCTGGGGCACGGAGCGGGGCCGGAGCTGGGACGCGGAGCTGCGGGCGCTCTCCGTGGTGCTGAAGCGCCACCGCCGCGGGGCTCCGTCCACCCGAGAGCAGTACCCAGGACTCCCTAGCGCTAACTTTTAATTATGTCAGCCCCGCGTTTCGAGCATTAAAATTAAACAGACACCGAGCTGGCGAGGCGTGGGGGATTATATATTGCTTAGTTATCTCCTTGTTTTGCAGCTGCTGGTCCTTGGGAGAAAGTTGAGTCTTGACCAGCTCAGGGATCTTCTGCTTCTATTTAAAAAGCAGCGACTTGGAGCACTTCCCTGTGCTTCCATTCCGCTTTCTCCCTCTCCTGTAATACGCTGAACTTGCAGGCTTCAAACTGCTGGGGAAAGTGAGTCTTGGAGCCAAAACAGCAATGCAGCCCCCTGACAAGAGCAAGGACTGAGAGTGCCATAATGAAGTTATTATTATTTTATTAGGGGTTCTTATGATAAAACACTATCTCACTCATCTCGTCCCGACGTCAGAGAAAAAGCAAAAGGCACATCTGTCTCTGTGCAAAGGGATCCTACAGTACTGGCCCTGTGTGGATTTTAAAGCTCAAGAGGGAGAGACTGGAAGGGGAGATCTACGCAGCAGCTCTGGATTGTGGCCTTCTTTTTAAGGTTACTTGACCTAAAGCTTGTGCTGCTATTTCATTGAGTGCAGTCCGATTCAGAGCATCAGTCTTTGATCTTGCATGGTGCTGTAAAAGCCATCTCAATTTGTAGTATACTTTACTGCTCAGAGACTTGCCTGGATGGTGAGCAATTTTCTGTTGTCAAACAAAGATATTCCTAAAAGTCTGTGTGTGTAGACATGTGAACATATATAAAACACATGAAGACAGTCTTCTACATCTGTTACTATTATGCTAAAATTATAAGTGAATGGATAAGATAGGATCAGATCAAATCAATTTGCATCTCAAGTCAAATTAATTTTTGCCTTGCTTTGCTAAAACAATGCTTCACAGGGTGGAAACATAACTTCAACTTGAATATACATTAGGGGAATTTACACATCTATGCCTAATGTAAAAGACAGAGCAGGTGATATTTCTAAGGCTTATTAGTGTTTATTTAATGAGATCATATGTACAAAATCAACTTTCCAAAGACATAATCTCTTCAAAATCACTATTTCTGCACCTGTATTGCCCGTATCCATCTCCTTTGCTCTGGTAGGAATGTGCTGTCTTTAAACTCTCATCAGATCTAAGAGAGCCTGTGTAGATTTGCTCGCCCTTCCTGCACAGAACATTACAATCTTTATAAAATATTAAATTTGTGTAGTCTGCCGGAGAAGCAATTGTTCCAAAATAAAATCAGCAGTCTAGACGAAACATAGACACCAGAACTTATCAACAGTTGTCTGACTTACATCTTCTGATGCATCTTGAGTGGGTCATAATACCAACTTTATTTTCAGTGGTGCATAAATTAATTACACGCATTTAATAACCAAAATATCATTATATTCCCCCTTTAATATCATAAAGGCTTTACGCCAGGGAAGCACTTAATGTGCAGGGGGCCATAACAGGCTATTATCCTTGTGTAATGCTATTACAGAACCAATTATGCGCCATTATACTTGCTTTTTTTGCAGTTTATGTGATTTGATCCAATCCCGCGTCCCTGACTTGAAAATTTCATCTGGGTACTTTAAAGTCTAATTTTCACCCGGGCTGAGGCAGGGGCCATCTCTCTCCGCTGAGCCTATGTCTCGGATGCATTTTAAAAGTAATTGCGAAGGGTCCCGCCGCATATCATTTGCAGACGGGAAGCGAGCATAAATCCAGAGACCCCTCGCTGCGAACAAAATCAAACTTTGCCGTGGTACGATCGCTTGGAAAGGCGAGGCGTGTGCAGAGCCGCCCCCCAAAACCCATCCGGCGGCAATTACCCGGCAGCGCCGGGGTGCGGGCGGCGGGCAGCGCTCGGTGCGGGGGCACCGGCACCCCGGCCCGGGGGGGGGACACGCAGGGGACTGCGAGCCCCGGAGCGCCAGCGCTCCGAAAATAATGGGATTGTAGTGCTGCGTTCACATTCCTGGCGTTTGCTGAGAAATTACGGGTTTTTCTTTTCATCCTCTCCACCCCCCTTCCCCTGCTCTGCACACCACGTGGGCCATTTGTAGGGCCCAATAGACCTATCCAAGTTACTCACTGTAGACAGCGCTGGAAATAATCAGATTAAGGCCAATTATGCGTGAGATTATAAAGGCAAGTGCTGAGAGGCAGAGCATGCTGTAGACAGATATAAAGACATCTGGCCACTTCCAGAACTCCACAGAGCCCTTCTGTCTCTGCAGCCAACAACTCACAGCGCCTTATTCTAAAGCAAAACACCCCCAAATCTTACCGGTGATTTTTACTTCTGTTCGGTTTAGGTATGGATTACTATATTCATGTACCTTCTGGATTTTTTTTTGTTTATTTGTTTGTTTTTAGTATGACTGCATATAAATTTGAATTGTTGTTTGTTCTTTTTTTTTTTTTTCCCCTTGCTGAGGACATTGGCTCCCAGTGTGTTGGATGCTTTAAAAAGAAAGCAGCTTTTGGGCTTTATTGGTGTTTCATTTAGGCAGAATGAATTAGATTTTCTTTTAAGCAGTTCGATTTTACCTGCAAACATTTTTTTTTCCTTTATGTAACTACTTGCTCCATAAAGGAATATTTGAGATAGATAGATAGATAGATAGATAGATAGATAGATAGATAGATAGA
>CM031862.1:17423297-17469134 GCA_018697195.1 Certhia americana
TCTTCCTCTGGGATGGGCTTTAGGGTTATCAATGAGTTTCTTCAGGTGTTTTCTTCCGGCTCTTCACCTGTTCTGTTCTTTCCCTCTGTGTCTTCAGGTCTGCAGGAGGCCCCTCGGCGGTGCGTGGCGGTGCCGGAGCGGGGAGCTGGTGCCGGTCCGTCGGTGCGGGGGTGAGCGGGAGCCCCGGGCCCCGCGGGCTGGCCCCGGCCCCGGCCCCGGCCCCGGCCCCTGCCGGGCTCGCAGCTGCGAGCAGCGGGCGCCCACCCAGCCGCAGGGCCATGTTCTACTTCCACTGCCCCCCGCAGCTAGAGGGTGAGTGTTGTCGCACAGAGGTGTGTAAGTACAAGAGCTGAACTTCGTGGTGTCTGTGGAACGGGGGTGCGCTGGGGCCGGAGGGAGAAACTGACCGCACTTGAGCCACGGCTGCAGCGTGCCGGGATAAGATGCAAATTCACAGGGACAACTAAATAGCATCCTTTTCCTTAAGAAAATACAACCCTATCTCCCTTCCCCGTCCTAGCTTTCCTCTCTTGTCATAGGAAGAAAAGAAGGATTGCATGACTTTTTTTCTTTTTTTTTTTTTTTTTTTTTTTTTTTTTTTTTGATTCCTGCTGGAAAGAGCTCGGTTTTGCACCCCCACCCCCGTCATTTTGCCACCTGCCTCCCCTCTGTGGATAGCGAACCCGCAGTTGAGCCTCAGGCTACGAGAGAGATGCTTTTCTCCCCTCCCAGCACAGATGTTGGTGTCATGGCTGTAATCGGGACACTTTCAGGACGTGGTCACGCCTCCACCCTGCAGCCAAAGGGACCGCATAAATCTTTAATGCTATTTTGCAAACATTCTGTGGAAGGATGGGGAAAAATGAGGCACGACAGAAGGAAAAAAAAAAAAACCAGAAAATAAATATTCGGGAGGTTGTTTTTCCATGTGTTATTGGTCAGAGACTTTAAAATCTGTATTATTACGACTGTTGTTGTCGTCGTTGATTTCCTTTTTCCAAAATTGGCATCCCTTAGGATTTCCCTGGTCATCCCCGCAGATGCTCAGGGCCCTCTGCCCCCCGCTCCCTCCGGCCGCTGCTCGCAGTGCGCGGAGCATCCCGGAGCCCCGGCGGGCTGTCCCGCCGTGCCCGTGGCTGCACGGCGGGGAAAAACCACCCCGGACCCGTCAAATCCCCCGGTGCGGCCACCCCGCTCCTTGCACAGGCATCACCCCCCGGGAAAGGGGCTTTCCCTGCGGCCGCGCTGGCAGGAAGAAGTGGTCCAGCGGTTTCATTCCACTTCGGGGGAGGATCAACCTCTCTTTAAAGACGGCTTCCCAGAGCCAGCGGACCCATGCCGGTCTGTGCATCCCGGCTGGAATATTCGCTCCCCAAATCTTCCTCCCGGCGGGACAGAGTAACCGGACTGGGCAGGAACAGCGTGCGGGTCTCTCCCCCGGTGCCAGCGAGCTCTGAGGCGGCTTTGTTTGCTAGTTTTTGGCAGATAGCTTTGGAAACGTGCTCTTGTTTTTGCTTGTTTGTTTGTTTGTTTGCTGTGTGTTTGTTTCTCCGGTGGCAGCGTGGGGCCGGTGCCCGTGTTTGGCGGCCCGAGTCGGGGATCGGCCCCGCAGCCTCTGCATGGGGAGCAGCGGGGCGGGGAGAAGGAGAGATCTGTCCTGACAGAGGGTGAAAACAGCGTTGGGCATCACAAGGGAAAAAAACAAACCAAACCAAAACACCTCCGTCCAAACACCCCCACCCCCCTATCACCAAACCAAAGAAGCGGAGACAGAAAAGCTGTGTTCGGCCAGCGTTTGGGCAGCCGGAGGGAGCCCGGTGCCGCAGGGAAGAGACCGCGTTTTGCGGGTCATCGGGACAGTATTTCGTTCTCTGATGAGCCTCTCCCAGATCCACATGTTCGAGGAGAGGGCTCGGGGCCGTGTTTGTGTTCCAAATGATGCTGCAAGGTGAGCGGTGATCCCCAGCACACGTACCCCAGAGCACTCCAGTCTGCGAGTGGGGTCACAGGGACACTCAGCAACGCTGCTTTTCTGTTCCGTGAGGGTTTATTTTGGTTTGGTTTGGTTTGTTTAGTTGTGGGTTTTGGTCTCTTTCTGTTGTTTTGTTTTATTATTTCGCTTTGGTTTAAGTTTTGAGTGTGGTTTTTTTTTTTGGTCTGTTTTGTTTGCGGCTTTTTTAACCCGTTTTGTCAGCGAACAGAAAGGGAGTGACACATTTCAACCCGGGCACGCACGGGTGATGTGTGACTGGGGCAGCCACGAAGGGCAGGGTGTGCTCCATGGACCGTGGTTCGCATCCCGGTGCCCATCTGCCCTCTCCCCATCTCCGTCTGGGGACAAACCCCCGGTGCCACAGTCGGGCCCTCGAACGCCGGTCGGGGAAGGGCAGGGCGGCCTCCTCCAGCCCCGCTACCGACTGCCGGCGGTGCTGGGCTGTACCGAGCCCCGTGCCCACGTTTCTCCTCCAGAAGCCAGGGCGAGCAGACGGGCCCTGCTCGGCCTCTCCCGCGGAGAGGAACCTGCCAGCGGCCCCGCTGCCTCCCCGTCCGGGCAGCGGCTCCCTCGGCAGACGGGCAGGGCCTTGGCGAGCTGCCGTCCACACGCCTATGTCAAAGCTTCGTCTCTTCGTCCCTTTAAAGCACAAACGATGCGGAAAACGCTGTTTCCCGGGTGATCCCCCCACGGTGCCGCGGCCCCCGGGCCCGCGGAGAAGGGGCGGCAGTGCCCGCCCGAGCGGCTCCAGGCCCGGCCGGTGCCCGCAGGCACGGCGGGCCCTAACGCGGCTCTCGGCCCGCAGGCGCGGCCCCTTTCGGAGGTCACTCCGCCGGAGACTTCGACGACGGGTTCCTGCGACGGAAGCAGCGCCGCAACCGCACCACCTTCACCTTGCAGCAGGTAGCAGCTAACCCGCTTCTCTCTGCCCCTGGCCTCTGCACCCGCTGCCCCCCGCCTGGCTGCACCATGCTCGCTCCATGCCTCCCCCACACCTGCTCCCTGCCAGCTCCCAGCCTCCTTCCCGCCTGCCACATCCTGCCTCCCCCGCTGCCTGCCCCCTTTTCCTCATCCCTGCCGGGCAGACACCCCCATGGGGCGGCCGGATCCCTCATGGATCCCTCACGGATCTCTGCTCTCCTTTCCTCCGCCAGCTCGAGGCCCTGGAAGCGGTTTTTGCTCAAACACACTACCCCGATGTGTTCACTCGGGAAGAGCTGGCTCTGAAAATCAACCTCACGGAGGCCAGGGTGCAGGTAAACATCCTGGGGAATTACTTAACTCGGGTATTCAAACTGGCAAACTTTTTTTAATTTTTTTTTTTTTTTATTTGACATCATGACTGCAGAGTGCACATTTGGCCAAAGAACGCAAATGAAGACGATCTGTCATTTTCATGATGCACTTTAATAACATCAACATAATGTGGAATATTAGATTAGGTTGATTAATCGGTCATTCATAATTAACTAGTGATAATGTTCTACACTAATTTGTCCGCGTCTCCAAGGTACTAAATTACATCAATGCACATCCATTTCCTTGCTTTTGGAGGGGGGGCGTGGTGCAGAGAAAAGAGCTGAGACGTGATTCTCCAAAGCAACTATGACCACTGTCGAGCAGTGGGGTTGGTCAACTGCAGGGAGCTTAGCTGCCAGGAAGAAACATTCTGCGCCTCTTCAACTTTTCTCCCTTTCACCTTCTTTCTAAACAATTCATTTAGGCAGCTAAAGAGCCTGCAGAGCAATTCCCACACCTTTAATATGATCCGATAAATACCACTGGCCATGATTACTCTTTCCACAGCCACACTTCTTTTTTCCAGCCCTTTCTTTCTTCCTTCTCCTCACCATTTTCCTCGGTATTTTTTTTTCCTTTTTTTTCAATTGTTTTTTTTGTCTATATCCAGTCAATATGTATGTGCACATACTCTGCTAAGAGAGGCAGTTCTGCAGTTGTCAGAGATGGATCCCTGTAACTCTTCAGGCATCCACCACAGAGTTGCAAATCATTTTTTGAACATGGTTATGCCTTCATTTTTATTTATGGGGCTTTTCTGCATGCTGTTCTTCTATTTTTTTTTTTTTTTTTATTTAGGTGCTTGGGGTTAAGACTATGCAAAGATCTAATTGTAGGAAATATAATAGCTTGCCTTTTGTTCCCTAGGGTCATGTTAGTATCTCTTAAAACCCAATGGCTGAAGAGAGATAATGGAATTCACCACAGTAAATTGGGGATTGTAAACAAATTATTTCTCCTATAATCAGATTATATGATCCTGATTATTAAATCTGAACATGAACCATTGGTCATATGCCGGCAAATTAAACTGATTATTATTTGGAAATGAAAATCTCCTTTTACCACTGCATTGTAGGTACTGGCTTAAAAAAATAATAAAAAATGCCATTTTGGCTATTGGTGCCTAAAGACTGAACTGCAAATTGAGATAAATGGGACAATTATTGAGCATTCAGAAGTGGAAGATCATAACTTCTTCCTGAAAGGTGCAAGGGTGAGATAGGGGTGCTGACAATTAGATTGCTGAGGACTGGTGTTTAGCCTTGTTGTTGGCTATTATGCAAACAGACAATAGATGCAAGCATTTGTTTAGCCTGCTTTCATGCAGGGACATGGGGAAACACAGAGGATGGCAGATATGTTTACATTTATACCCCTCGCTCATTCAAATATGATTAATGTGCTATAAAGCAGAGTCTTAATCGAAGATGATGTTGTCAAACAATAACTAAATAGGGAAATAAACGACTTCATCATGCTCTTTCCTCAGAAGCAGGCAAACTGTCAGCGCAAAGTCATTAAAATATGATAATGAAAAATAGCTCAATTAAATATTGTTATAGCTGTGACCTTCATTCAATTAAGACACAAGAAAGTGTCTGCATTTTGCTTTGCATTTAACTGCTCTAAATTTAGAATATAGATAAAATCATTATTCAATGTTTGCTGATACATGCAATTAAAAAGCAGCTAACTAAAATGGAATTGGAGAAGGAGAAGAATAATAATAACAATCTTGCCTATACTTGAATTCATGTATTAAAATGTGGATTTCCTGACCTCAAAAGACGCTTGGCATTTTCCACCTCAAACATAGTGCTTTCAGCATATCAACTCCAAGGTCAATAGAAAAAAAAGTTTTTAGACTAATAGGTGATAAAATTAAGAATATGAATATTTGTTTTGCATATGGGTAAAAAAAATAAGGATAGGAAACTGGTGTTTTATTCTGAGGTCATAGAGGTCTGCCTGAGGTGGGGGCAGTTGCACAAGCACATTATTGAACTGCAGAATGATGTTCCAAAATCTATCAGCTTTTGAGTCCTCTGAAAGCAGACTGGACATGAGAGGAAGAACAGCCAGTATCAGCTCTCTCCAGAAAATGGGCTGGATAAAATGGCCAGATGCACACCTTTTTATTTCTGACCTTTCTGATTCTAGCAGCAGCTGATTTAAAGATTTATATATATATTTCCATTTCAGTGCTTAGATATGTGTTTAACACCATCCCTATAAAAAGGATTTTAGATGTGTTAGAGCGTAGAAATGGGTCAGAATTAAATGTGTCTGTAAAGGTTTGCATGTGATTAAATGTTTTGCTAACTGGCACAGTAATATTAAAACTATTGCTTTTTTTTGATTTTTGTTGTTACATGCCTTTTGAATATCTTTAGACATTTCTGACTTGTTTTCCAGACTCAGATATATTACAGATACAAAAGTAATCCTAAAACTCAACTAGAATAACAATGGGGATACAAAATAAGAGGAAGACTTAGCCAAGCTACTGACAGATTTCACTGGAGTAACAATTTACAATCTCCTTGCTTCACATTCAGCTAAACATGGTTTTCATCTAGGATTGCTCTCCCACTCCAGGTGTGGTTCCAAAATCGAAGAGCTAAATGGAGAAAAACAGAGCGGGGTGCTTCCGACCAAGAGGGCTCTAAGGAAACCATGGCTGAGGTGGCACCTCCTGCAAGGAATTTAAATTCCCCTTCTCCAGCAGATCAAACCAGGAATAAAAAAGAAGGTCTGGAGATCCAGCAGAGGTAAGAGTAATACATCATATCAGGTGCCTGCCTGTCTGTGGGGCAAGAATACCTCCTATGTGTCTATGTCATACAGATTTGCTGCTATGCCTTGACCTACAGGTATCATCTTTAGAAAATGAGGTGTTTCTTGTGCAATCCACTATTTCCTGTGGACATGCTGAGGAGCTGGAGGCGTGGGAGACTGCTGTTGTCCAGCCTGGGTCACATCTAGTTGGATGCTGAGGCACCAACATATTTGTGTGCATGCACAAATGGAATGAGCTGGTTCTGGTTTTGTAAGGAAGTTGTTTTCTTTTCTCCATCAGCCTGAGTCGAGCAGTGGGTCCTACAGGACCTTTCTTCCCTTCCTGCCTGCCGGGGACTCTTCTCAACACAGCCACCTATGCACAAGCTTTATCCCATGTCGCCTCTCTAAAAGGTAAATTACTTTACTTAACTTAGGGCTAAGTTCAAAGAGCATCCCTTTCAGGCCAAGTGGCATAGTCCCACTGCCCTCTGTGAGGAAACCTTTGGGAAATTGCAGATCCCTCTTTCTGTTTAGATTGGCAATATTTGCACTGATTGATGCTGCACATACTGAAGTGAGTCTTCTGTTGTATCTTGTAGCACAATTGGTGGCAAAACTCCTTCATTTTACTCTGACAGCTACTATTTGTGAGGTCAGGGTTTCTCTGAAGCAATAAGGTAGGGTTTGCTCCTTGAGAGTTTTTGTTGTATATGCTTCTTTTTAAGAGTTAAATTTATTCTAATAAATTAGTTATATACATCCTTTTGCATTATGTAGAACCTGGCACCATTACTGATGCCTCATCCGCTCTTTGCATGTGGTTTCCTTTGCAGTGCATCTCTGCACAATCCAGACCTTTTCTCTTCTTGGACAGTAGGTCCCCTTTGAGAACTTGAATAAAGTGTGTTCCTGGGGACAGGGGAGGATACAAAGTAATTCCTCATTACCTGGGACCCGGGCTTCAGGAAGGGTACATCCCGTGTCTATATACTTTCGGTTTCCAAAAAGCAGCAGTATGCATCTTTTAAAAATAAATCACCTACTCATCCATTAGCTGTTCTTAGTCTAACAATTTATAAGACTAAGAGTGTAAGCAGGATAAATTCAATTTATAGATTTATAGGATGCAAAGCCTCATAGCAGTGCCAAGCACAAAGAGGCACATACATTTACTCTGTGTCCCGATGTGCTGCAATAACTTGTGAGGAAAGTTTCTCAGTTAAAGACCCCCCCACTATAAAGAAAAATGTCCTCTAATAAATCTCACTGTATTCCCTGGCATACCTCACGCTCTTTGTATTTCCAATTAAATCAGCACTGCCAAGCTATATTCCTGAAGCAAATGGAACTCCTGAGTTGTGTGTTAAGTCCAGTGTCCCACCCCCTGCACCCCCTTCCTTCCTGTCTTTCAAAAAAAGCTGAAGCCAGACACACCACACAGTTACTGTTCTTTTGGTAGGTGTGGGACCTGGAATTCTGAATTAAGAAAAGACACACAGGTATGACCTGAACCCTAAAACTTATAGGTTTATTGTCACCTGTAAGTGGGCAGCAGCTGTTTGGAGTGCCTGAGTCCTCTTGATCTCTGCCCTGTGAAGTCTTAGGGTTGTGAATTTTAGCTTTTTCCATTGGGCCAGAACAGCCTTTCTGGAGTAGATACAGCTGAAATTTTTCAGGCAAAAATATTGTTCATTGATAAATGTAGTGCCAGACAGGTTGAAAAACATAGAAATAGGGTTGTGTTCAATGAATAATGTAGATGAAAGTAAAGGGTTTTTTTTTCCTTAAAGTTTACGTTCAAACGTTTTCCAAATTAAATGCATCAATAGGTGTTATCACGTGTTTCATGTTTAAATGTAGATAAATTTTAAGACAAAATTACTCAGACAAATAAAGTCAAGCAAAATTAAATAAAAAGGATTTAAAAATTGTTGTGAGGGGTTGGTATTTTTAGCTGGTTGGGGTTTTTTTGTTTGGGGTTGGATTTTTTTGTCGTTGTTTTTGTTTGTTTATTTTTAGTTTTATTTATTTGGAAGACTTCATGTTACTCTTTTCTTTGATTTTACAGCTTAGCCTCTAAATTGAGAGACTAATAATTTGCTCTTTTTTGCTTGATTGAAATTTTACGAGCTAGAGTCAGAAAAGGTTCTATTCCTGAATTTTTTGTAGATGTTAAATAGTCAGTTGCCCAGACTAAGAGACAGTGTCCCTGAAAAACTGGTCTCAAATGTAAACAGAGACTTTTTATTTATACAATTTGTATAGGAACGGTCAGCTATCAGATGCTTTCATATTGTCTTGGTGTATATTGTCAGTTATACATGCAGTTCATTCCTGAAATATCTGTTTAAGATTTCCTGCCTGGCATTAGGAATCTCCAGGTAATGCAAGGGGACTGGGATAAAGTAGTATATTTTGGTTTTATGAAATCCAGTTATGGATTGGCGCGTCTGTGTATCCACCTAGCAGGAGCTGCCCGTGCCTGTCAGTGTACTGTTACCCTTGCAGGGAACTGGTAGTCTGAGCTGCTGCTTTGGGGAGAGCTCTTTTCCTTCTGCTGCCAGCTCTGCTGCTAGGTCTTAGTAACATCAGATTCTGTTTGGGTTAAGGGGAATGAACTTGTTGTAAGAGGGACCAAATCTGATATATACAAGCTGACAATAATTGTAACATCTTTCTTATGGTGTTGATATATGGAGTATTGTGCCCTCCTTCCTTGGCCCATCTCCACAAGTTCTTCTTTCCTTATTTCTCCAAGAGTAGTTCACTTGGGCTGGAGTAGGGCTGTACACAGCAGTCACTGAGCTTTGGTCCTGTTAACTGGTGACCAGGGCAATCTCTAGAGCTTCTGACTGGCCCAAAGGTCTTACAGGCCTAATGCACAGTTTCTTTTTCTTTGGTATGGAAACTCCAGGTGAATGATGGTTCATTTAAACCAGTGTGTTTGAGAGCACAACCAAGCTCCTGTGTCAGTCTGCAGGAAAAGATAATGGTTGTGGGAAGGAAGGAAAGGACAGGGGGAGACACAGCGTTCACAAAGCCTTAGTGTGACTGTCTTTGTCATATGCTCACTTCAGTTTGTTTGACTCTCCTTTTTCACTTCTGTTTGAGACAGGAGCTGTGTGCATGTGGGTAGTAGTGTATGTCCTTATAGGACTTAATTAAGGGACCTAAGATTCTCCCTTGAAAATCTAGTTGCATTTTGCAGCAGAAATTATGCCAGAACCCTGCCACAGTCAGTCTGGAAGCGTAGGACTTTGTGTCACACAGAAAAACCTCAGCACAAGGCATATAGTTATGAGCTGCTTGTTTTTCGGGTTGCTTGGATAAAGGAAAATCCAGCAAGATTTCCAAAATTTTTGCAAGTTTTATTGAAGAGTGAAATGATTGAGAGGTCTTCTCAGTATCTGTCTTGTGCCAGCCATGCTTTGAAACTACCAGGAATTCTTTGTGCCTTTGAAAGCAAAATAGTCGCTTCAGAGTCAAAGCATTATTTCACTATGAAAGGATGCATGACCCTGCTTTCTTCTATGCAAGTGTCAAACGAAATGCAGCCCCCCCTCTATGTGGATCTTGTAAATAGATATGTATTCCACCATTGGGAGAATGATCCTGGCCAGTAAAGGGAATCACATTCTTCAGTACTGCCATAAGAGCTGCAAGAAAATGAGCACTCAGCACACCAGGTTCTACTAGGGAGTGTAGGTTGTTTTCTTATTCTTTTGAGGAGACAAGATGTGCTTTGTTGGACTTGTGAGCCAACACTTTGCTGGTGTCAGTGAATATTTGACTGATGCTTTAGAAGGATACAATTAAAATCAATACAGTGAATAAGAAGTAATGATGATGATGTAAGTAATTAATAATTATTTTATGCTCTCAGGGACCATTTTCATTCTGTCATCTGAGAGTTCTCCATCTTTAGTAAAAAAAACTAATACCTCTCTTTCTCCTTCTCTGACTTTGCTTGGTTCCAGATTCAGGTTTCCAAAGCTGCATAAGACACTTAGGCCACAAGATTCTGGAGTCTTATTGGTAGTATAAAGTATGTAATATAGTATTAGTAGTATAAAGATGTAATAGTTGAGGGTGAAGTTGGTCTACAAGAGACAGGAAGTCTCAGGACAGCCTAGTCTGGAACTAAGCCTGCAACTTTGCTTTTGGAAAGACAGTGAAGTGCTTGTTAGGCTTACCTCATGTGGCTCTGACCTCACATGGGCCACTTCTAGGATTTGGTGATACTATTGGTGCGTGAGACCAGGTCTGCTCTGATGAAGGAGAAGAAAGCTCTTTTCCCTAAGTTCCCCATGAACTCTGCTGTCTCAGAGAATGAGATTTTTTTTTTTCCATCAAAGTGATATTGGCACCACAGGATGTTCTGTTAATAAAATGGGCTGGCTATACTATGCAAAGAAAACTGTTATTCAGAATACAGACTTCCAGAGAAGAGTATATTATCACTAGACAGTTTTTCTCTGTTTCTATGAAATGTTCTCTGTTCAGTAGTACAACAGACCTTTTTGTGTCTCTTGTTTCTCTGAAGTTTAGCACATTGGAGGCTGTACTCAGTAGCAAGCATCTGCTAACTACTGTATCATCTCCCTATGTATACTATTCTGTCAGGAAATAAAATTCCTCATTTGAAAAATTAGCACAAGGTCATAATTTCTGAGGTATACAGTATTTCCTACTTCAGGGGTTTACTTCACCACTGGCCATACTCAGGAAAAAGGTTGACTCACAGAGATGAAATTTCTGATGTTCATTACTCTCTGAAATTGCCCTGTTTTGACAACTATGGTACTTCATTGTGGTGACTTCGACAGTTCCATGATCTTCCAAGACGAACACTTACTGTAAGCCAGGCATCTGCAGTCCATTTAGTAGATTTAATTGCAGACTTCAAAGATGAAGGGAAAATACTTGTTTTATTTATGGGCTGTATAACTATAGAGTCATCTGGAGAAGCTAGTGTTCTGTGCAGAGAGAGACCTCAAAGTACCTTCTTAATGGATGACAGCATGAATGCAATTCATTAATGCAGAAGATGTTATTAATGGGTGTAAACAAGAATCTCCGTTTTCCAGCGGATGTGTTCTACCACTCTGGTGGCTGAGGCCAAGAGTGTGCCTGTTATGTTCTGCTGAAACTTCCCCAGACCCCATGATGAGTGAAGTGTATGAGGAGAGAAATAATTACACTTGCTGGGGAATTAATTTCATAATTCACCCACAGCTCTGCTCTGTGCAAGTTACAGCTCAGTTGGTTTTCACGGCACCTCCACACATAGATAGAGAAGCACGACTGCACTATGCACATCCAAATGGGTATTGCAGGGCACTGTTGATTAGGCTCTTTTATAGCTTGGGGCTACTGTGGTTGCTGTTCATATTAGGGAGGCCTAATTAGGAAAAAAAATTAGACAAAAACCCTAAAACGTTACTAGAACTGCCCGTTCATTACATTTCAATTTCTGTTATGGAAAGATGAAGGGAATTTGCCCAGTTCCATTGGGCAATTCCCGTTGCCAGTACTATGAAAGAAGTGTTCAAGGACCTAACTCAGCCTTGAACCGGTGTTTACTGAATTGAAGCTCCACTGTTTACTGTAAGACTGGGGAATGGGAAGAAAACTCTTGGGGTCCTTTATTTTCAGTGTCATTCTTGATTATGGACTTACTGACTTTTCTCATGTAGCATAGCCAATATACTAAATGGATTTGTTTGGCGTTTTTCCTAGTTCATCTGCCACTCTGACTTCAGAGAATCTAAAACATTTCTTTATGCTGCAGATACACACATCTTGAGAAAATTATTTGGATTCCCATGTCACAGTTCCCCAGCCCTACCTCACAGGTAGAGAATTTTTCACAAATGCTTGGAAATGCACAGGTACTTGGGCCCCTAAGAAGCATGGGTAGGAAATGGGTGCTGTCTTGTTTCTCTGGGACAAAGCTTGATTAAGTTAGTGGACCTCAGCTGGGCAGGAGTTCCTGTTGAGTTTGCTGAGCTGACAGTAATCAAAGGACTGGTTCTGTTCAGCCAGCTTTTTTGTGAGCTTTGCTTCCAGCCTTCCTGCTGGAAAGCAGGCAAGTCCTGGCATTTGATTTTTTTTTTTTTTTTGAGAGTACTATTGATACAAATAAAGGAGGATGAAATCCTCCAGTTCCAGTGTCTAGTTATTTAGACAAAAAGGTTCCTGATGATAGAGCAACTGAACCAGATCATCAGCTCTTTGTTGTTTCCAATGGGTATATAAGGGTCACAGCCAAGGAGATGTGAAATTATAACATTTGGACATTGCTGTCTCTGAAGTGCTCTTCCATCCTCTGGGCAGTACAGGGTACCTTCCACATTTAACCAGTTTCTCAGTAGAAGGAGAAACCCATCTAACATAATTCCAGCAGCTTTGAGGCTACCCAAAATTAAATTTGGACCATCTGATACTTCTCCATTTCAGGCATTGAGTTCATGTCTTTCTTGTTCTGAACTTCCTGATACAGAGCTCAAGAAGATTTGGATAAAACCACTTCTGTGTTTCCTGCTTTTGACTTAGGCTTTAATAGACAGAATGTTGGTGTCATCTGTGAAGTGCGAGAAGGAGCTCCCTTTGAATCAGCTCCCACTGGTAATCAACACTATGAAGTTGAGGTTGTTGTTGACCATCAAATCCTTATGAAAGGAATTACAGATGAAGAAAACCAATAAGACTACTATGAGAAGATAGTAATAATTAAACATAATATTTTCTTGGAAAACTAAACAGCATGCATTGATATACGAGGATTTTAAATGGGATATTTTCTCTCCTTCCCTCCATGTCAGGTTATCATTCAGCTGCCCACATCAAATGCTGATACTCACAAATAATGAAAGAGGAGAAGAATGTGGAGTTTGCCTTTTAGAAAGACTACCTATTAAATTCTTTAAGCCCTTGATTTGAAGCACAAAACACATATTTAAAAATTTATATTGATATTTATGTATCGGCATGTGCTCCACTCCTATCCCTCTCTTCCCACCTGAAACTGAACCATGGAACTGCACAAAAGAGTCCACAACGAAAAATGTGGATCAAATATTGTTACAATATAAATGTGATGTTGGCAGAGACAAGACAAAACTAATTTAATTTTTCCTGTCAGTCTCTGTAGTAGATCAATTAAACTTCCAAGTAGATCAAATATTTCAGACTGTATTTATTACATTAAGTATTTATGTTCAGGCTGGGCATTTAAAGTATGATCTCATATAGGAATAGAAGGAAGTTCAGATCAATCCAGCAGAATTTGCTGCAAGTTAATGGAAATCTAATTGTGTATTTTAATTTTGTGTACAGGAGTCAGTAAGTTCCTGAAAGAAAGCAAAAACTGTACTCTGTTTGTATTGCAGCAACTTGTTAAATCTTCTTAAATCTTGTTAAACTAATCTCAGATGGTCACAGATGTTGGTGGGAACTGGATCAAGGTCTAGGGCTAATGGCAGAACACTCACTCAACTTGATGGGAGCAGGATGCCTGAAGTCCTCTAAAGGTCTGAAATAAGTAGGAACAATTCCTTTCTTTCCCACTGTGGGCACAGGGCTACCGAAATAAGATGTTAAAAAACACTGTTACCTGCTGTATATGGATGGCTCTTTCTTGGTCAGGGTCACTTTTCTGGAGATTGTGGGCTGACTGACAGGCAGGTGGAGACCTGGGTCTCCTGAGTGTCCCATTGTTGGTCTTGACTTTGTGCTGGCAAAGTCCAGTACATTTCACTGGACTTATTATCTGCAGATTCAGATGATTGTAAGGTAGAGTCAACCTTCTTTACAAGACATATTAAAAAAGAACAGGGCTAAATCCTATTCTCCTCTATTCCAGCTGGACCCTGGAGCAAATGATGTTTTTTGCTTTTTTTCATGTGTGAGCTGTTTGTAAGTATTTTAACCTCAGTGGAAATGAAAGGAATGGTTTATGGGTGAATTATTGCTAGAGATAGCTTAGTTTCCACCACAGGTAACAGTACCCTCAGGTTGTAGAGTCACTAGGTAATATCAGGGCTAATTATTAAGCAAAGAGCTTAGGCTGGTACTGAATACTGATAAATATTTTATTCCTCTAACAACAGAATGAAAATTATTCTTAGGGGATGAAGCTGATTCCTGCTTTTTTGAAAAGGGGAAGACTGCTTTCCACTTCTCCCCACCTCCCACTAAGCAATGTCTGTGCCCAGTCCTGCATTAAGCACCGCAGGCCAGCCCTCCCCTCAGCCTGGAAGCTGAACAGCTCTGTTTGAAAGCCTCATTCAGTTTGTGGTAGAAAGCTGCAGTGCAAAGGCAGCTGATGTTCCTGCAGGCCTCCTGGCTCCCCCATCACTGAGCAGCACCTGAAGGCAGTGGGACTTGCTGCAAAAGACCTGCTGCAAACTGCAGGTTTCTGAAGGGCCTCTCCTCCCTCTTGTTAAAACAGTGCCTGTGATTCAACAGGGCAAAAAATTACTTTATGAGCATGGCTGATGGTGGCAAAAACTGTAAGTTGTGTTACTGAGTAGATTTTATTATAAACTCTCCTTCTGACCTGCTCAAAATAGAATTCAAGACTGAGCTTCCTGGATCTAAAAGCAAAAGAAGCAGAGGATTTTAGTCAAGTGCTGAAACTTGCTTGTGCTTAAATGCCTGGACCCATGGAAATGTTGGTCTGCTGATTATAATGCTTTATCAGAGAAATATTGTAAGAGAAAAGGGTTCTTTCCATTTATATTAATAAGCTGTCCTTTGTACATGCTATTTTTTTAAATACAAAGAGTACTTTTTCCTGAATGTTACTGGCAACCACAAATCTCTTACAATTGCTGTAGAGAAGTCTTGCCAACATCTTAAAAACAAACAACTGGCTGCCTTCATTCCTAGCAGATGGGTGCTGACCCGTTGCTACCAAGAACAGAAGTGTAAAACTCTGCAGGTTATTAGTTCCATCACTTAGTCATGAGCCATTTAACTCAAATATTAACTGCAGAAATTAAAGCAAGTCCTTGGCTTGGAAAGATCAGGGGAAGATACTGCATCGTGTCAGGATATGTGTGGCTGGGCTGTATCTTGTTGAAAGGTAGCATATCAGTAAAATACAGGCTTTTTCCAGGAGTTGGTGTGGTCTCTAAGACCTCTGGAAAAATGGTGACTAATAGTGTCTATTTTTTTATCCAGAGAGTAAATTCAAGAAGTAGCTCAGCCACCCCACCCTGCCTCCCCATCCTACTCCTCTGACATTCTCCATCATTCAATAGAAGCCTCTAAGCTGGGTACCAGCAAGGCTTTTTGGATGGACTGTATGTCCTGTCCAGTGATCAACCTACACTTCCAGGTGTGCTTGTTTGGAAAATGGCCCCAGCTCCAGCATTATCAATGAGAAATCAGGGGAAGAGCCTGCAGTGTTCTATCTCAGGAGGGCAGCTGGTGGAGTGAGGACTGCCTCTGTTAGTGAGTTGCAGGGAAGATTTTGGCTTCAAGAGAGAGGAATCACTTCATCTGCTCTCCAGTGTTTTCTTGCCTGCTTGGAACAGCCATGTGTCACAAATGACAGAGATGCTCTGGCTCAACTCTCCTGATGGGACTCTTAAGCTGTCTCACAGCAACAACTTTAGGTAGCCTTGGCTCACTTCTGGATGCCATTCTCTTTGAGGTGTCACCCTTAAGCAGCACAGACATTGAATGGGTAAAGGAAGAACAGACTCTTGCAGGTAGACATGGTGCCAGTAGTTGGCAGGGGCCTGGCCAAGGAAAAGTATTTCATCTTACAGTGAGATAGGAGAAGGTCACCATAACAAGTGGAATATCTTTCTGCTGTAATCTTTCAGGCAAAGATAAGTGACAGAAGCCCTACACTCACTCACCAGATGCTGCTGCCCACATTGATCAAGCTTGGTGTGCAGGTGCGGGGCAGGGGATGTCTCCAGCATGGGGCTTTTAGCAGCCACAGAACAACAGCTTGATATGAGAGGAGGGAATGAGCTGAGCCTTGCTTATGAGAAAATCTCATGTGTGATCTGAACTTCACTGCTCACTTCTGTCTCTACTTCCCTCTTGCACTCTGTTCGTCACACTGGATGACTCACAGTGTAAGATCCTTCTTACAGAAGGATCAGCAGAACAGGAAATGGGTTTTCTAGCTCCAGTGATTCAGAGGACACCTATGTACTCACTAAAGCTCAATGTACCCACTAAAGGTCAACACCATTTCTGTCCTCTTCAGACTGACCGTGGAGGGAACAGACGGTCCCCATGACCTCCCCCAGCAGTGACGGTGCCTTCTCTCCTTCCTCCCCAGGGAGCCCGCTGTGCTCGTGCTGCGTCCCAGACCCCATGGGCCTCTCCTTCCTGCCCACCTACGGCTGCCAGAGCAACCGCACCGCCAGCGTGGCCGCGCTGCGCATGAAGGCGCGCGAGCACTCGGAGGCTGTGCTCCAGTCTGCCAACCTCCTGCCCGCCACCAGCAGCAGCCCCACTCCTCCTGCCAAACCCGGCCCTGAGGGCAGCCAGGACAAGCAGCCCTCTCCAGCCAAGGAGCACATGGAAGGCGAGAAGAGCGTATGAGACCAGAGTGGTGCTGGCCCCTCGGCTCAGGGCAGTGACCCGCCGCCGGTGCTCTGCTAAGGGGAGAACTGCGGGGTGGCTGTGCCCACTGGGACATCAGGGGGCCACCGGGGACCCGGCACAGCTGAGTGGCCTCTTTGGCTGCCTTTCATGCACCCTTGCTTTTCTTGTGTCGCTGTAGGTTCATTTCCCTGATTTATCAGCACTGTGTTTGGAAATGTTCGTGAAACTCTTTTTATTCCCCCCTGCCCCATACGTCCCAGGGACACTGAAAGGCCCAGGATCCTGGCTTGCTCCTGCACATCTCAACTTCCCATCCTGTGTGAAATGGATGGCTGGAAGCAGCATATCACTTCCAGACGTGAGTTCTGGGGCAAGAGATGCACCCAGGCACCAGTTACTCCACCACTCACAAGAGAGGGGAAGGAATATCCAGGTACATGCCAATTTGACCTGCTGTTTTCTGAAGGCATTTGACTTCAACCAAACCTATCCCAGGCAGTCCAGGTGTAAGAGAAGCGGAAAATAGAACAAAATCTTCATAATGTTTTTCTTTCTTTTTTTTTCTTTTCTCTGAAAGTGAAACTTCTCATGGAGTAGATTACTGGGAAATTGCTGAGATCAGTTTACTTGTGACTAAAATCCTCACACTAGCCTCTGTGTGAACTTTAGTGTATTACTCTTGCCGTTCCCTGGGTTAGACATGAAAGACACATGACTTCAGAGTGGCATTCACAGCTTCAAACAGTAATGCTGGTATTTAATGGAGAGTGAATTGTCTCTAGATCTGCACAAAGCTGGGGTTTTTTTGACATCACTGTCTTGGAAAAGAGACCGGAAGACAAAAACAATCCTTCATTGCAAGACTGCAAGTATGTTTTTCCATGTTTTATGTTTAATAAAGAGGAAATAAAGGTTGGAAGGACATTCCTTTATGCCATCCAAATTTAGACTATTCCAATTAATGACAGTTTGTAGTAATGAATCTCGATATGAGAATATATTAATTATAGGTTGGGAACAGTGCAAAGGAGAAAAATTGCTGCCTTAGTAAATTTAGTCTTATCTCTCACCCAAACATCCCCAAAGCAAAGCAGACCTAGATCTGAAGAGCAGTCATTTTAATCTGGGGTGCCTCACATTTTTTCCCATGGGAACTGCACATGTGGATTTAAACTTAGTGACATGGATTTGAATTTTCCAGGTGCCATTTGCAGATTCCTTACGTGTGTCCACAGGTGTCCCTGGAGAACAGGCTGAAACCACTTTTCTGAGATTTTGATCAAGTAACATGGAGGCTTGTGGAAGGATTCCTGTCACCCTCTGATCCTGCACATTGTGCTTCAGACCTCCTGCAGTGTGCTGAGCACTTGCCTTTACACAGGGAGTGTTTGGCTGTTCACAGGATCCAGCTTTAGGGATGTGCTTGGAAAGGCAGCCCTGAGTAAGGCTGGCAGCAAAATTTTGTCTTCTTCATGTGAGTGATTTCAGCCCATGAATTTCCCCCCGGTGCACACCTTCCTTTCCCTGAGGCACGGTTTGACATCAGCACCCACTCAAAGGGTGGGAGCCCAGGTGGGGTCACTTGGCAGCACCAAGCACCATCATTGTGGAGGAGCCAAGGGTACCAGGCACCCCCAGAGTGGAGTTTGTGCCTTCTAGACACAAGCCATCAGAGAGGGCATTGCTGGGTCTGTCCTTTGGTCAGAGAACAAAGAAAAGTCAGACAGGGCCCGCATTCATCAAATGGAGTAATTTTGCTTCACTTCTGCCACACAGTGTGTTTATTTTGGGGATCCTTAGCTATCCTAATACAGGGAAGGGAGCACACAGTAGTCTGTGATCTGCTTTTGTGTGCCAGCCTCAGGAACTGCTCTCGGAGCTGAACTGGGAGTGCAGTTGGCTTCTCTGGCTGCAAGGTGTGGCTTAGTTTAACAACAGCCATAACCCTTTTCTTCCACCAAAACAGAAGAGATCGCCATGTGCTTTGCTGTGTCACTCTTAGTGATATTCCCAATCATGATTTTCTTTCTTCCCCCTAAAAAAAGACTAAAAAAACTATTCCAGTCCAAAGAGGCAGGCCCAACTTTGTTTCAGCATAATTACTTTGCATTCAGTTGAACTTCAGCCCTTCTGTACACTAACTCTTCAATCTAATTGTTTGATTAAACTCGTATTTCCTCCAGAAAGGTACATAAATAAGTGAATTGTTGAGCAAATTAAGAATACTTAACAGCATTGCATCTGAAAAGTAGTTACGCTGATTAAATTTTCTGTCCTTGAGGATTTTCAGGAAATTACTTTTGATCGTCAATAACACAATTAAGTAAACTACACGCACATTAGCATGAATAATTGATAAGAAATTATGTATTACCACGAAGCACTGATTTAATAATTCATGATGCGACACTCTAGTGACTGTGCAAAACTGGATAACATCGACAAGTCTGCCTGATGTTGCTGGAAATGCTGCAAATACAAACAAGTCCACAGTTTTGTTGTACAATAAAGGAAAGTATCTGATGCATGCTGTAGTTTCTGTTTGTTTAATACTTGAATAAATTTAGAAGGAAGACCCTGAAAACTCCTGTACTGTTTTCATTCAGATCAATTTCTCTGTGCAAGCACCTGCTTTCATGTTGGTGACTGCCTAATTCTGCTCAGACCACAGTAATGCTGCAGAGTGAGGGAGGCTCTCCCATGCACAGCTGGAACCTGCTGTGTGTCTCACAACTTGCAAAATTAAGGGGCTCAAAGCTTTACAAAGCCTCCTGATAAGGAGAAAAGCAGCATTAGTCCCCCTTAAGCCTGAGTTCTTCAGTGTCTGATGTGTCTGTGATTATAATTATTCAGTCAGATTTTGTGGGTGATTGCTCTAAGTCAGCCAAAAATGAGGCTGATTTGTGTGTTTTGAGAGTACACAATGCCACGTTAAACCCTAGGCCAATTCTCTTACAATTCTTGCAGTTTGCCGAGGGGAGGCAGATAAGTATTCGTGTTCTTGTCAGCATATTGGAGCAACCAGGGCATGGTGAGGCACTTCTTCCTCTAAGCCTTTGATCTGAGACCTGGCTGCTCAGGGCACTGCATCCCAAGAGAGCTTGCTTGAAGTCACTCAGCAGTAGCACAAGGGCAAAAGCAAAACTCTAGAGAGCAGTGTCTCAGTCGTGCTTGTTTCTAGCCACCAGACCCTGCTCCGTTCCAGATGGACTGCCCACTGCAGATAAACCACCTGCCTACTTTCTGTGCTGTCATATATCAGGGCAATGCCACTTAAACCACTCTAATGGCCATTTCAGTAGCTCTGATTAAATCTGGCATTTAAAAGTTTATAACTCAGCTATAAAACGTCACTCAGGCTGAACCCCTGCTTGAGAACCCAAGCCCAAAGGGATGATTTACATGAGAGCTATTCCAAAATTAGCCTGCATGGTATTTTTTCGGTTATGTGAAGGAAAATTGGAAGTGCAAGGTTTAAGGGATGGATGTAAGACAAATATGTTTTGTTTGACAGCTCACTGCCTTGTCACTGGTTCCTATGCAGTCATGTTCACTGAATTTCTGTACTAGCATGAGCCGTGCGTAGCATGGACAGTCACCATGACAATCTTGCTTGCTTAGGTTTGACAAAGCGTCTCCAGTCCTGGGCTTCTTTCTCAAGAAATCTCAGACACCCACAATGCCCAGGCTCCCCCTCATCCCCCACCTTCCCCACATCCTCATTCATAGCTCTGTGGACAGCCCTGCCTCCAGCCCTGGTGCTGACTCCCTGCTTATGCCATCACCAAGCTGCAGTTCCTGCTGCTCCAGGGCTGAGCCTGGCACTGGGGAGGCTTTGGCAGGGCCAGAGCAGAGCCAAGACAGGAGCAGAGCCAGGACAGGAGCCCGAGCTGAGGATGTGTGGGGTGGCCACAGCATGTTGGGCTGGGTTTTGTTTATGGGAATTGCTGCAAAGTGCCACGCCGTGGGGCTTCTTTATAAGGCTGCCCATCATTCTCACAGCTCTCCATGCTTGTTACCTCTTACACATCCATTTAAGGCTCCTCATGCTTAGGTACATTATAATGGGAAATGTGGAGCTGTGTTTTCACTTTTGCTCAGTTACGCTTTGGGCTCATCCTTCCCTGCATGCTGGATAGTAATGAGATTGCTGGTCTAATTGGCTCTTTATTAGGAGTATTATTTACAACAACGCTGAAGGCCATGTGCATGCAGATCTTGGTTTACCATGAAACCCTTCCCTCTTGCAGTAGGTGCCCTTCCCTCTGTTCCCCAGAGATTTTTGCCCTTGATGAATTTGGGGTGACCTCTCCACTTCCCAGAGAAGTCCCCCATCCCAGGTCATGGCCAGGGATAAAAACCTGCTGGCAGGGCTGTGTCTCTGGAAGTCTGCACTTCTGCTGTGCACTTAAGCTTTCTGCTTCCCCACAGCAGAAAGAAGCCAGCACAGTGTGGGAGGAAGTCATTTGCTGCCGGGTGGACCACAAGGGAACAGGGGATGGAGATGAAATGCTTGTGGTGTGCTGCTGTGGCACATTCTCCCTCTAAAAGAGCTCTGCTCGATAAAGATCCTGTTGTGCTTGGCTGGCGGTGCAGTGGAAGCCGTGTGTGAACTGGGGAAGTGGGATGCCCTGAACTGATACTCGAGCCCTGAGTACATAATTCAGACCTCTCCACTGAAGAGTTTGACACTCCTCTCTGAGATCACAGTGTGGCCCGAGGGCGGGGGGGTTGCATCACCACAATGCCATAAATAAAAGAGTAATAGAGTACAATAAACAATGCTTTATTCTTTCCAGTTAAAAACTTCCTTTGCAATGTAGTAAAATATTGACTTTAGGTGGCCATATTACCACAAAATAAGAACTTTTCCTGATAACTATCAAAGAGCATTTGCACAGACCTGGCTTGTGAAAATGTAAATTTCATTGACTTGTAGCACATCCAGCCTTAGTTGAAAGTGAGGTGTTGACAATATTTTAATAATCCAACCACAGTGTCCTTGTTATCTGCCCTGAGGTGTCTGCCTCAAGAAGGTGCTGGTCTGCTGTTTAAGAAGTCTGAGCATCATATTTTGGAGTTGTGAGATGTTTAGTGTGGTATTACTAGTAGTAATATTTAAATCTCACTGGGATTCAAAATACTGGCTTGCCTAACTTCTAGTGTTCTAGTGTTTAATTTCAATGGCTTCTCCTGCAGTCAGTGTTTTTTTGATATAACATCCCTAATATGAAACAGAGAAGGCAAAAACCACCACCGCTTGTGTCATTTTATCAAGAAGAGTTTTCACATGCAGAGAAACAAAAGGCAGCTTCCAGAATTCTGTTCTGATGGGCCTGGAAGTTACTGAAGCTGCTTCTGGTCTCAGACAGTGCAGCTAAATCTCTCTACAATGTCCTGGAGCATCTGAGGTTGCGACAGCTATTTGTACAGAGGAAATATCCACTCCTCTGTGCTGGTCTAATGGCAGGGTAGCTGTTACTGACCTGCTTTCTATGTCCTAGCACAAGCCAGAGTACTGTGACATTAATGCTGTGTACAGGTGGACACCTGGAATATTGTTACGTCGTCTTTCATGACTTACTTACCCATCTTCTGCCCTAACAATCACTGAACATGCTCTGAGAATTGCCTTCAGCCCAGTCTGGGGGACCTCTGATAGTGTGCTAGGAAAATGCACCCTGAGAGCAGCCATTAGAAGGCAGCCCAGACACAGCCAGCCAGGAACACTGCTCCTTGGGACTGGTCAAGGCCAGGAGAAAACTTTTCATTTTTAATTAAACTGTGTTTGCTTTGTCAGCTGAACTGGTTTACCTTTCAGTTCTTCTATTTCAGAATTCTTTTTTATTAAACTCCAGCATTCAGTATTTGCCCTAGAGACTAACACTTGCTATAGTGGTAAATTTATTAGGGCTCCCCTAGGTACAAATAGGCCAAGTTTTTTATTATGTGCACACAGCTTCTTTACACCCACACTGTACATGAGGCAATGTGTTAACTAAGATCCAAAGCCCATTAAATGAAGAAGCCCATCTCTGCAAAGAAGACTCCCCAGGAACCTAAACTCTGCCTGTTATATCACAGCTGGCTCACCCTCGCTCCATTGTGCTGGCTGAAGCCATCAGGTTTTGGCAGATGCTTGAGAACCAAGATGCTGATGTGATCACCAGCCTTGGCACAGCAAGGGATAGGAGCATCCCTGGGAGTTGTTACTTTTTATTAGAAATATTTCTGTAGCAGTGCACAAGAAATTGGCTGCTGGCAGGAAAGGGAAGATGTACAGGAGAGAAGAGCTGATTCTATTTCTCGTCTGAACCATTACTTTAGAGCTAAACCCAGCTGGGATGGAGCCAGAGGTTCTCTGGGGAGAATTTGACAATCACCATCTGACAAGGGTCAGAACGGAAGTTTCAAAATCACACTCAGAAAGCCAAATACTTGAATACTTCTCCTGTGGGTCTGAACCTGGGAGCAATCCAGATTTATGCTGCTGCTTGTTCAGATAAATAACACAGACAACAAGTAGACAGACATCGTGTGTGTGTGTGTGTGTGTGTGTGTGTGTGTGTGTGTGTGTGTGTGTGTGTGTGTGTGTGTGTTTGTGTGTTTGTGTGTGTGTTTGTGTGTGTTTGTGTGTGTTTGTATGTGTGTGTGTCGGCATGCCCATTTAATCTACAGCTTCCTCTCTCTTTTGGTGGAGTTCCCCTCCTCAGGGCTCAGGAGCAGTGTTTAGATGAGTCAGCTTCATGCACCCCACAGAGCCTTTTGTCTGCCAGTGCAGCCCAGAACTCACTGCACAAGGCTTTATCCCAGCCTGCACTATGAGGCTGTGGGTGGAGCTCACAACCTGGCTCCAAGCTGCAATGAAAGAGAGAGTTTCTTGCCCTGTAGTTTTTCACTAGTGATCCCTTCGGGCTGTGACAAGACAGCCTGAGCCCTATGTTGCTCTGGTTTTTTTTCAGTGCAGACATCCTGAAGGGAGATATTTCTTGCTAAGGGGTTCCCTCTTTTAGTGGACTCCTTAGCAAGATTTTTTTTTTTTCCCCAAAAAATTGTATGAGTCTCCATAGCCTAAGAGGTGACTTGTTCCTTCACTGACAGCTCACAAGACATCAGTGACCCCTCAGTGTCACCCTGCTTCTCAATGCCACACTGGGTTGTCTGCATCACATCATCACGAGTATCAGTACAGCTGAAGATGCAAGTGGTAGTTTGTCCCACAAAAAGGGGTCAGTAGATCTTGGCTGAAATTCTCTTTTGAAGTAGCTGGTTGGTTGGACTCAATTTCTTTTTTATTATATTGTCATAGTGTCGCTGTGCATGGTCACAAGACGACACAGACACCAATTTCAGAAGGCAACGGCAAAAAAGCAAGTTTATTAAAAGTAGCACACACTTGTATAGTGTGCTCTGTGGGTTAAACATGGATTGGTCAACCTGAGAAAACAATAGTCTTATTGGAGAAGAAGGGACCAACACCTCTTGAAAAACAATCCTGCAAAACAGCACTTGTTTGCCTGTGTGGCACTCACCAAACATCAGGTGTTGAACTTTGCTTACATTCTTTCTTCAGCTTTTCCCAGGCTAGTCCTGACAAAAGCTGAGAACTGCTTTTCCCTGTTCACAGCAAGTGTCCACAGTCATAGGTCTGCTGCTCGGTACAAATATCAAGGGTTTACAGAGCTGCTGAGGCTGGGAAACCTCTTGTCTATAGGAAATGCTGAAAATCTCCAATTTCTAGCCAATTCAGAAGAAATCAAACTTTTCAGAAAATAATCTACTGAGTTAAGAGCTATGTTTTTTCACCAGTTCAATGAATCACACACATACTAAAATTTAGTGACACTGGTACTCTTCTGTTCTTCAATATACAGTTTGTCAGACACTGTGAAAGCAGAAAAAGAGGGAATATATGAGAATCTTTGTTATTAATTAGATTTTAGAAGTACATTAATGAGCCAGAAAAGTAGGAGCCAAGGTACTGGTAACACCTTTTTCCTGCTGCCACTGCATGGGAAGGCAATTTAACCTTGATTCCATACTCTGTCTCTGGGACTTACATGTCCCCAACCAAAATAGCTCCTGCTTGTAAAGGTGGATAAATCTGGCCCACAATTTAGCAAGGCTCTTAGCACCTGCCACAAGGGAGAAGCATTGCATTGGCCAGATGCTACTTTTGTAAATGATGATACCTTTTAAACACGTTGTTTTCACTTCATCCTTTCCCCCTGCCCTCCATCAGGGACTCTCTCTTTTCCTGAACTCAGCTCCTCAGATTTCTATCAGCAGGAGGGAACATTTTGGGCTTGCTACAGGCAGATTGGGAAATACTTGTGCTGGCGGAGTTGGCAATAAGCAGCAAGGAGCAAAAAGTCTTCTAAACAGCCCAGCATGTTATGGAGGATGATGTCTGCTGTGTGCTCTGTTAGCTAACAGCATGTACACAGCAATGTGAGCATTAATTTGGGGGAATTAGGAATGAGTGAGGGTTTAGTTTGATTCAGGCTGGATTTAGGATTAGCCATAATAACAAACACACAAATTGGGATAGTGTGGTTTTATCTGTGGCCTCTGAGCATCACAGGCTTCCTCCTGCTCAGCCCAATCGGGCGTATGTGACCATGGCTGACAATGCAGCTCCAGCAAATACCCATAGTACAAATGCAGTCACATGTATAAAATCTTTGTTTTACCCCCAGCTCAGCTTTATTTGCATGATGAAGGGTATTTACCAGCTGAAGCAGCACTTCAAGTGCAATGTGGATGTACCATTGCCCTTATGTTAGTTGCCACTCTCACAGCCGTTGGAATCTTTCCAAGGACCAGGCTGTTGTTTGGGGTTTTCAGATGAGAAGTGTAAAAATTGGTAAGTGTTAACCACGTGTCTGGTGTCCTGCTGAGCCTGATCAGATAACCTCTCAGTACGCCCCAGGGATGCAGATATTGCACACCATTAAACATGTCTCGGATGCCCAGAAGGATATAAATCTACAACCAGGTTCCTCTACCACTGGAAGGCACAGTCAGTCAGCTGCGGGAATAACCCCCCTGCTGCGTTAATAGAGGATTGCCAGCGTGGAGCTGGTCACATGGCAGCTGAATCCAGAGCCACGGACAGTCCAGCACAGAGGGAGCTCCACTGTGGCTCATCGTGACAGCCACTGCTGGGAGCACTTGTCTCTGACTGCATCAGAAACTGCTCCCCTCACATAGCCATTTTGGTGACAGTAGCATCTCTTCTTCATTCCAAAATGGACAAAAACCCCCTAAACCACC
Organism: Certhia americana; assembly: GCA_018697195.1. Classification (NCBI taxonomy): domain Eukaryota; kingdom Metazoa; phylum Chordata; class Aves; order Passeriformes; family Certhiidae; genus Certhia; species Certhia americana. The sequence continues at coordinate 17,449,225 of CM031862.1, forward strand.
ACTACCAACAGCAGAAAAAGCAAACAAATCAACCAAAATGCCCAGACAGTGGGGAAAAAAAAGTTGAAATAATATTCAGCTCAACAAACTAGGAAGAAATAAACAAAAAAAACCATTTTGTGATATTTGAAACCTTTTTCTTTATCTTCAAATTCATAATACATGTTTTTAAATTAATGATTTCTTTTAAAAGTAATTTCAGTCCAAAAGAAAAGGTCCAGGACTGTTTACTTAGATATCCATGTAAGTAAACAAGGATTTCTCAGTAATTTTTGAGTAAATTTCCCATCTGAGAAAACAACAGATGAAAAAAAATTACCGCTTCAAATATGTAGGTTTTTAACCAGCAATTTCAGCATTGTTAAGGCAGCAAAGAAGCTGTTTTATTGGAAAATTCCTGCTAAGGTGCAGTCACGTGACTTGGCTGTGTCAGTAGGATTTGGTCCAGTACTCCAGCTGGTATTTGATCTTGCTTGGTTTATGTTAGGGCTCATCTGGTTGCTAAGGAGAGGAGTTTATGGCAGCAGGATCAGTGTTAGGGCCAGTTCTGCTGTGGGGTTGCACTGTTGGGGCTGATCCCGTTGCCAGGAGAAGTGTTTGTGTCTCTTTTGCTAATGTAGGGGGCTCAGGAAGGGGAATCTCCATCCCCCTTTCCAGTTCCACCTGGCCCTGGAGTCACCAACTGCACCACCTCTGGCAAGAGGGGACAATGTGTCTCTGCCTACAGCAGAGAGATGGAGGTGTGGGGGTATCCCAGGTACAACCCTAGTCCTGGCAGGAATGTGGAAAGAAGCAAACATTTACCTCCCTGGGGTAGAACATGGGAATCCCGGGAGGAAAATGGAGCACCCTTGTGGGAGCTGCAAGTAATAGGACACATGCACAGACAAATGGGAGGTGGAAAGGCACTTGAGGGCACTGTTTAGACCATGTCCAGACACTTCAGAAGAACATGAACCCTTATCTATGAGATTATATAGACATGTCCAGACATACCTAGATACATCTCTACACAGCTATGGGTGTACTATCTACAATAACATTGTCTTAGTATAAAGTGATAGGAAATTCTGTTTTCATTCTTTTTCTAACCTTTCCTTTTGGAAATTTCAAATAGCACAGATGGTTTTGGCAGGGAATAATGCTAGAATATTTTCACCCACATTCCTTGGGAAGGATGTAGTCTCAGGGCACCTGTTCCAGGCAGTCAGTGCTCACCATCAGAAACTGATTCTGCCAGCAGACTTTCAGGAATCTCGGGGCAATCAAAGAGAGTTTCTCTTGAATCAGATCCAGTTCTCATCCCCTGCAGCTTATCAGTGCTAGGAATAGAAAGAAGAATCAGTGTTTATCTCAGAGTCTGTTGTCTCTGCCCTGTTGATGTAAGAATGGTACTGAGGAAGGCCACCTTAGCTCACCTGAAATGCTTCAGGTTAGTGACAACATTGACAATGCTGGCACAGCAGTGCTTCCATTTCTGTGTGCTCTGAATGCTGCCATTCCCTGTGCCAGATTTAAGCAAGCAAAAGGACAGTTGTGATAAGATGAAGTTCTGAATGCCAGTGGGCAGGAGTGTGAGCACACCGGGGAGCTGCATGATAAGGGAGTCCAAGTCAGCATAGGGAAGGGTCAGCCTGTCAGGCAGCTTGCCTTTGACAAGCCCTGGCTTTTCAAAGTGCAGTTCCAGCTTTGAACATTTTTTACTTCTTGCTGGAGTCCCACTTCTTTCTATTGCTAGAAGGATTTCTAAGATTGTCCTTCCTTCTCACAGGGTCTTCCCTCTCTCCTTCTTTCAAAGTATCCCAGGCCTCAATTTATTCAATATGGACTTGGACACAGGAAAGTGCTTATCTTTTACCACTGCAAGCTTCTTCCCCCAAGGCTTGAGTTAAAACTGCTTTAATAAAAACACAGAGCTTTAGTCAATTGGGACACAAATGATTTCTCTTCTGCACTATTGTAATGCTGCTTTCTAAGTATGTTCAATAGCATATTAGAAGCAAGTCTCTAATTGGCCATATAGTACCAAAGATCTGACTATCTAATGTGAGAAATCAACATCATGAAAACTTAGAGAATATCAAAAAGAAGCAAGGGAAGACCACAGGTCATTTTCAGCCATTCCCTATCCATTTAAACCCTGTAATTACAATATTTTTATTTAGTATCACGGGACAGTGTTAAAAGCGAGATCATCATAGGACCAGAATAATCATCCTAAAGACAAAATAAATTAATCATTGACCTCTGTTCTTATAATGAGGATTTAAAAAAAAAAAACAAAAAAACAAACACATTGAAGTTCAATTTACTCAAGTGTTCCATGTTCTTTATCTGCTATAAGGCTCTGAAGTAGAGTTTCTTTAATAAAAATGACTGATGTACACCAGTCGATCCAAATTACACATTTATATGTAATCACTAGAGCCCATGTAACCCATCATGTGCAATATCACCAGCTTCTGATGTTGCTTTTCAGTGAGAGAGGGGATCAAACTTAGAGTTTTTTATTTACTCAGAAATGAAACAGAGTATATCCCCCAACTACAGATATGCAATCCTGTCAATGCATTTCTAGAAAAAAATCATAAGCAGCCAACTATTCTCTTTATGGTCTGTTATATTCATACTACAGTAGGACTTTCACTGTCAGCAAGGACTTCTTGGCTACTCAGGGATCAAAGAAGGGCAAATCTAAATAAAATTGCCAGTCTGGCCAAGGACTGAGCCAAAATCACTCTGAGAAGAGTCTCCATTTTGTTTCATAACACAACATACAGTGAGAGAAAATGAGGAGAAATGTGGAAAAAGACAAATTAGACACCTGGTAACTTCTTGCAGGTGGATGGGACACAGGGAATACAAAAGCCCTGATGTCCTCTGGGTAGTGGCAAGAAGGTGATCAGCTCCCAGTGCTTTTGGACTGTGTGCTGTCACCATATCTCCATGGTCCTCTGGCCAGACAGACCGCTGCCCTTGCATAACAGGAGGGATGGGAATGATTGCAGGAGTTGTGGGCCAAAGGTGTTTCTGCCCAGTCTCCTGCTCCCTCTCTTTAGGAAGGGGAGGAAGTGGGATGAAGCCCTGCACGCAGTCATCTCCTAGGTCTTTTAATTATGTACCACACACACACTCACACTCACACACACACACACACACACACGCGCGCGCGCGCACACACACACTCTTCCTTGTTCTCAAATTTCACTGCCAGCATCACTGGAGATAAAATTACAATGACACATAATTGCAAAGAAAAAGCTGGCTAGAAGTCATTCCCATATTATAAAACAAGTCCCATTTATTTTGTTTATTAATTAATAAATAATTACTTATTTGCAAATACAGTTGCATTGATGGAACGTGCCGATGACATATATCTTCTTGGACAGATGACTTAGGAAGGCACTGAACACCCAAGGAGGAGTTGACAAAAATCCATGCATGTAGGCCTTTTCAATTAAACTAAACTCTATGCAACAAACCCAGCATTTTCCACGAGGAAATTCAAGCCCCTGGGACAGAGCCATGGCTGTGGGATGGCAGTCCAAGTCTGCCATGTGACAGCTGGACTGTTGGCATTGCAGTCACCCCTCAAGGAGAGGTGATGCAGAGGGAGGCAGTTCCGACCCTAGAACCAAAGACTAGCTAAGTCAGGTTTGGCCTCAGTCACACCTGCCAAGGAAGAATCATCACTGTAAAGGAGCCTCAGGGCACCAAGTGCATGTGCACTTTGGCAACATGCACAAAGGCCAGGTGCAGAAGAAGGAAACAGTGAAAACAGTGACCCCTCTTGCCTTCAGCCTGCTGTGCTTCCCTGCATGCCAAGAACCTGCAGTGTTCTTTAGTCCTAACTATAGTCTTCTGGCAAGGCAGAATTTGGCTTAGTTTGCCTCAACACCTCTTAAGCCTACAACTTAATGTCACTGTCAGAAAACAGTGCTTTCCTACAACTGCTTTCATGACTATTGCACGTTTCCCATAGCACCCCTCCCCCAAAGAAAAGGATCAATTTACAACTCTCATTCTGCCTGGTACTGACCTCTTCCAGCCCTGTTTCCCACAGCAGCAATGGAAAACATCCCCCCAACAACCACGGACAGCATAGGGCAAGGAACGAAAAATATTTGTTATTTCAAAAGGCATCATTTGTCTTCCTTTTAACATACACACATTTTGTGTTCACCACCACAGGCATTACTACTTTCTTATACTGATATGAAAATGGCAGTTTTACAGGTATATTATGTATAGATTTAGGGTTATTCACGTGGATGCATGTGTGTGTTTGCACACACACAATCCCACAGCCTAGCAAGACGTTGGCCTGTAGCATGGTCTAGGCCAGAGACAGGTTTGCTGATGGGTTCCTGCTCAAATACCAGGCTGGGACCTGGAGCAATACTTTTCTAATATCATTCATGCCCTGTGGCAAAATACAGAGAGATTTGGATACAAGACAAGAACCACTTTCTTATCTTTTCTCAAAACTCCACAGTTTGTTTAATTTCGCAGAATCAGAGAATCATTAAGATTGGAAAAGACCTCTAAAAACATTGTGAACAACAGTTAACTTAGCACCAAGTGTTCACCACACCTTTCAAACATTTCCAAGGATGGTGATTCCACTACTTCCCTGGGCAGCCTGTTCCAATGACTGAGCACCCTTGCAGTGAATAAATGTCTCCTAATGTCTAATCTAAACCTCCATGGAGCAGCTTCAGGTAATTTCCTCAGGTGCTGCCACTTGTTACCTTGAAAAAGACTCTCACCTTGCTACAACAATCTAGCTGCAAGTTCTCCAGGTCAAAACCCCCTCTAGGAGCTGTTCAGAGACACAGTCCACTGTGAATGTAGCTCCCTGAAGCTAGCAGAAAGGGCTGATGGAAATGAAAAAGTCCTACTTGAAATGTGGTATCCAAGTTAAGAGTGTCTCCTCTTTAGATGCCCATGTTTCAGTTCACCTTGACAGCAGAGGGAAAAAGACACCCTGCTTTCCTCACATGCCTGGAAGCAGTATGATGGAGCACCCCATTCTCCACAGTAAGAATTTTAGGAGACCCTTGACAAAAGGCTGCAGAAGCCTGCATGTCTACAAAACAAATGACAGTTAAAGAAGTAAAAGGGACCTTTTAAAATATATGTATAAATTTTTGTCATCAAATTACCATCCATTTTTTAATCTGTCCACAGATACTTTGTATCCATCTCTTGGAAAGGAAGCTTTTATCCTGTTCTCTGAGAGCCTACTTCTTGACTTGTGGCCGTTAAGGGCATTAAAATTTGTAATATCACACACACACAGACACACATACACACACACGAAAAAAAAAAGAAAAGGCTTGTGCACTCTGATAAGCTTTAAAATTTCATTTCAAGGTCCTGTCTAAATGCACCTTGAAAAACTGTAATGGATCTGCCTATATTTTAACATGTGGATGAGATGCTGCTCTATACTGCATAGACGTTATACTGTATAGAGTGACAGCAATAGAGAAGTACAACATGAATTGCACCATCAGTTTACAAAATATATGTGACTAAAAAAAGATATTCATAGTAAGAGCCACTTCTCTTAATTTAACAACTTGAAAATGAATCCTTGTTCCTAAAACACTCTTGATTTTAAGGGTTTTTTAAAAAAAAGTCTTTCAAAATGAGTCCTTTCTCAGGGGAGACTGCATTTTCTGAGTTCCAAGTCAAAATTTTAATGTTTTCAGAACAGGATCACAGGACAATTCAGGCTGCAAAAGACCTCAGGAGATCTCTGGGTGAACCTCCTGCTCAAGGAGGGTCATCTCTGAGGAGAGCCCAGGTTGTTCAGGGCTTTATTCAGCCAGGTGTTGAAAACTTTCCAGGGTGAAAAACTGAACAATAAATGTTTATTCAAATATGGGCATTTGTGTGAATATGCTTAAAACTCAAGACAAGCTAGTACAAGCTTCTTCATTTCAACCGACACCTCTGCTGCAATCAAACCTACCAAATCACAAAATGTGTGAAATGAACCTTAGAAAATCGCTAAAGGCTAAATCCAAATGCCACTGTAATCAATGAAGTGATGCCCTTAGTGTTGGTCTTAGAGAAATGTTTCAGTAGAGGCACTGATGAAAGGAACTGTCTGGTGAGACGAGGACAAGTTGTGAACACATGGCTCTTGTCAGGGATGGAGGAAGGATGAGAGCTGAATTCAGGTTAAGGAAGGAGAAGAACCACAAAGTGGGTCTGTGTCCCAAGAGAGGCTTCAGTTCTGGAAAATTTACTGAAGAAAAACTCTGTCATAAATATTAACACTGGGAGAATGGAGCAGTGCCTCTGTCCTGTCTCCACGTTTTATTCATTAACAAAAGGCCTGATTCATTGCTTTCTTTTCAGGAAGTCAAGAGCTTCTCCACTGAAAAAAATCCTGAGAAAACTGCCTAAGATGTGAATCTGGCTGAAAGTCACTGGCATAATTCTTCCTTAGAGCTTCTGCAGTTCAGTTGCAACTGGGGAAAAAATTATGAAAATAAGACAGAAAAAACTAAGCCAATACTCCAAATATAGACATTTACCATCAGGCACAATACATTCAATTTTTCCATCTTTTCACCTAGTTTTCCTCATTAACTATGATGATAAAAAAGAGCTTATGCAAGAATGAGTGATATTTTTATACAGCTCTTGCAAAGAAAAGTGACAATTGCAAGAAGCACTTTTCTAGAAATTAATACTTTGGATGTTCTGAATATTTTGTTGTTTGTTTGCTTGTATTAAATCATAGAATTAGCAATATCAAACTTAGGTACATTGTTCAGGTTTTAAAAGTTAGTTCCATGTTTCAGTGGGAGCCTGAAAACAAAACAAGACACATTTCAATTACAATAGCGAAGAACTTCTTGTCCTAACAATTAAATACTGTTGTGGGATTTCATTCAACCTTGCTCCTCACCAAAATATTTCAGGCCAAGTATCAAGATTTTAGTTGCATTATAAACTGAAGTTTTAAGTTGCATTATAAATAAACCCTGACTCTGGGGGAACCTATTTGGATATAATCAAGAAATATAAAAAATTCAGCAGCATGTGAGTGGGCACTGCAAAAGTATATGAGAAGTCTAGAGCAGCTGCAACTGTATTCTAGTTGTTTGAAAGGGGGTTTTTGACATGGCTGTTGTATCATCCATCCAGTATACAATCTCCTTGTCAATGACATGAGGGCAATCAACGTGTGCAAAATATGGATCTTGTATATATGGCATATTTGTAGCCACATATTTTCTACCTGTCAATATAGTTCAAAGGCAGTGAGTGAGGGAAGTTCAGTAGATGCAGCATCAGTTCTAGGTCTCATAGGATGCATAGGATGGTCTCATAGGTTTTATTTTGTGTCATGTATCATGCAACACATCTGGGCAATAGGACACTTGCTTTGGCTATCCCAGCCTTCTTAATGACAAAGCAGCAGCAGCAGCAGCAAGCAGTGGCTTCACATTGTCAAATGTATTTGTCTAGCTGGCATTGCCCCTTCATCTCACTGATAATTTGGTGCTTACTCAATTTCTCTTTTCTTCTGTGTGGTCATTATCTTGCATCTTTCAACATGAACAGCTTTCGTTTCCTTTCCCACCCAAACCACAATGAGATTCAGACAAAGTGTTGTACAAATATCAAACCTGCATGTGCTTTTGTGTGCATGTGTCTGTCCAAACAGTTCTTAAAAAAACTAGCTGGCATATTTTGTTACTTCAGTTTTCAAGATAGATACTCCTTCAGCAGCAAAATCATCTAAACTGGTGAGGGTGACAATGCCAGTATTTTGGGTTGAGCTCACATCCTTTCCTAAGAGAACTTGAGTTTCTCCAGCATCTTGACTGTAGGAGTAGGAGGCTGGTTCTGTGTAGGATTGAGTATCCACAGAGTCAGTGTATCTGTAGTCCTGCTGGCCATCTTCAGGTAATTCAGCTGGTTCTGGTCCAGCTGGCACTGACCAGGCAGGTTCAGAGAGTTGAGAAGGTGATTTCAGCACTGCTACCGATGAGGCTGGTAAAGGCAGCACTCTAGGGTAGGAGGCATAGGGAGAATTCTTAACTTCTGAAGAGGTGGACTGGTGTAAGTTCTGTTCCAAGGAAGGGACTGAGACTTGAACGTATTTGCCAGTTTCTGGGTCATAAAATGTCTTTAAATTAACTTCGGCTGGTAAATCAACCACATAGTATTGACCGGAGTCAGGGTCTTGGAGGAGTTTCCGCTGGGTTGAAGAGGGTGAAGAGCTTGCTGCTGGTGCAAGTCTAGATTTCCCAGTAGTGGTTTCTGTGGGAGTAAAAGTTGAGTGAAGGGGAGGATGAAGAGGAGAATATCCTAAGGATGAAGCAGATACTGTTGCCTCTCCAGAACGAGCAGGCTTTCTCCCTACAGCATCTGTAGGCTCAGTCTGATGGTTTTTCTGCTGCTCTTGCACTTTTTTCCTCTTGTTTGCCAGCTTTTTAGCCCGACGCAGAGCCTTTTCTGTTTTTGGTGGCACAGTGGGTGGCTTGCCTGCTGGTCTTCCACCAAATCCCCGGGGCTCCAGTCTCCCATCTTCCCCTGCAACATCAGAAAGTAGATTCCTCTGTGCTGAATCAATTATGTCTTTTGCAGGCATATAAGCTTGCCTCTCTAGGGCCATGTTCAGCAAGGCAGGATTCGTAACATCCTCTGTCTCTCTAAGGCCAGAAATAGTTGGTTTATCTGACAATGAACTGGCAGCAAGAGAGTGCATCGTGCTTCCTGACCTGGGGCTTGTAACAGCAGAGCATGAAAGATTGTCTAACAAAACTGGTGCACCTTCTGTATGCAGGATGTCCTCTAAAGTGTCATTGGATACAGAAGAACATGTGTGGTCCTCTAATATGGAGCCAGTCACAGGGGAAATTGTGTCCCTAGTGATTATTTTCTTTGCACAAGAGCCCCCTTTGCGGTTAGATAAATGATGATTCTTAAAGTAATTTGTCTTTCTTTCTGCAGGATAGCTGGGGTTGTTTTGTGCTTGGTCATTTTCCAGATGGATAATTGGCTGTGCTAAGCTGTGTCTTGCCTTTGTAGGCTTCTTTTTACTTCTAGAGACACTTTCCTCATTCATTTTTCCAAATTTATTTAACAACACACAAGTCTTTTCATCTTCTTCCGTCAGTTTTCCAAATGAAAAGCTCTCTGTATCTTCCAGAAGACTGGGATCCACTGTTACTGAAGTAGATCCAGGCTCACTGGCTTCTTTTTCTCTGTCAGTTGCTCCATTTCTCACATTCTGCTGCCCTCTGTGTCTTGATGCCCACCAGCCAACCTCCTGGGCATGCAACATGTTTTGGTGGTGCTTGTTGTAAACTGCTGGGGACATAAACTTACGCTCCATTTCCTTATAACTGCTGCTCACTGTATCGTCCAGGGAAAATGACCGGAGTAGGGGCAGCTTGACAGTCCTTATTACCTGAGGTGACCTGAATGTGTTATCTTTAATCATAAACAGACTGGGTTTGGTTGAGCTTGAAGATGATGGTGTTTGTGGTTCCTCAGATCTGGGGATGGACATGTCTCTTATACTGTCGGATGCAGAATTTGTGCTGTTGGCCTCTTCCCTTTTCTCCCTCCCTAGTTTCTCTTTCATCAAGCTCCTCTGTTCATTCCCAGTAACACTTCCCTCCCTCTTCTCTGCTGCACCAGTACCAGGGCTGATACAGGCACAGTATTGCAGTTCATCTTCTCCAATCTCTTTCCCTCTTTCCTTGTGTCTTTTCTTACTTCCAGAACCCATTTCGCCATCAGTCCTCTGGCTTTCTTGGAGGCACGTCTGCTCAATCAGGGGCACTGGCAGAAATGGTTCTTCCTGAAGTGGCTGCTCCACTGTGGAGACGAAGGATTGCTCTGAAGAGCTAGTGCTTCTTTTGCCTCTTGCTTCATGTCCAGCTACCACAATGTTGGTTTGGGTGCCACTGTAAGGCTCATCTTCTTCTGGTGAGAGTTGGTTTAGGAGTGTTTTGAAGGCAAAATTTTCATTCTGAATAGCAGCTTGTCTTTCATGTTCCTCACCCTGCGCACTGTGATTTTGTGTGGAATGCCCAGCTTTTGTATCTACAGTGTCTCTACTGAATGGTCTCTGTGCTGAATATTGCTGATGTTTTCCTAAATCAGGTTCATTTGATTCATGTCTGGATGAGGGGAAATTTTCATTATCCCCTGCGTTTTTAACCACATCTTGATGTTTTGAATTTTTTTGCTGCATACTGTCTCCAGTTTGGTAAAATGGAAGGTCTTCTGTTGCCTGGGGTGAACTCAAAGTCAGGTAGTTACCTGTGAAGTGTCCAGTTAAATCAGTTTTACTGTCCTTTTCATGAACATTGCTAGGCAATACATAAGCTATATCACTCAATTCATCTTTCTCTGTAATATTTTTCTCACTTTTGTCATGCAAAGTTGACAATGAGGCATTCATTTTTGTACTCTCCTGCATATTTTCCTTTGTTTTATTTTTCTCCTCCAAGGCCCTTAACAGGGGAGAAGGGGTATAAATGCTTTTAACACGTTTCCTCACATCCTTTAAGTTAAATAACAGACTTGATGCTGTCAACCTGTAACCATCCCAAGACCTGTAATCATCTAAGGTGCTCTCCTCATGGTCTCTTGAGGCTGTGCTCTCTGTGGGAGGAGGTGTCAGTGGGATCAGCTCACTTTCAACAGTGTCCACCTCCTGTTTTGGTGGAATGACAGGTGTTAGGAGTTTGGTGATGTTGAAAGAGGGACTGCTCGATCCAGGGGAGTTTGCCTGTTTAGCCAGAGGAGTCACATGCAGACCAGGGTCAGCACCAGTCACCTTCTCAGACAATGAGGTCTTGTGGCTGTCTGTGACCGTCTCCTTTGCAGCCTGTCTCTTCCCTGCTGCCCTTTCTGTTGCCCTCTGTCTCCTCCAGGGTGGACAGGTGTTGTCCAGCTGGGGGCTGAGGGGTTCCTCTTCAGTTAAGGTGGCCTGGGGTTTTGGTGGAGGCGGGCTGGGTGTCTCAAACCTGAGTGAGGGTGAAACCACCCTATAGGACACAGACTGGGGTGACACAGAGGCTTGGGACAAGGCAGTGGGGGAAAGTCGAGCTGGCACTGGGGGTGGTGGCACAGGAGGGGCTTCAGGGGTGGGGGGTGTTGAGGGATGGCCGGGCTGGGAGGAGGGTGGGAGAGGAAGTGCCAGTGGGGCAGGGGGTGGCCGAAGGGGACCCTGGTGTACATGGCTCCTAGGGGGAGGTGTGGGAGGGAAATCAACAGGAAATTTGGTTTCTGAAGGGAAGGGACCCTGAGGTACAACTCGGAGACAGAAAGAAGCTTCTTGTAGAGTTGGCTGCATCTGAAAATCTTTCTCCTTAGCAGCAGTGGTCATGACAGGTAACAATTTATGTTCATGTGTGTGGGAACCTTTAACAAATGGTGATTCTTCCAGGTATGCAAGACCTTCTTTTTTCACTTTTATGTCAACAAATTCCTCCTTTTCTGTCATTTTTTTATGATGAACCTTCCATGATTCAAAAGCACTATTCTCACTGTGAAGAAAAATACCTTTTTTTGCTGGCTCGCTAACTTTCAAGTTTCTGTTTTTTAAAGCCTTCTTAGAAGAATGGGAAAAATTTGACTTGGCGACTTTTGACATCTCAATCACCACAGGATAATAGCCATCAGAGTCCCCACAACTCAGGTCTAATTTATTAGGTCTTCTCTGTGTCTCATGTTTGACACTGAGACAGCTACCTTGACTAGCCTCAGAAAATTCAGAAAGTTTCTTTTGGATGCTTGAAATGTCTGTATCATCCCAGGAAGCAATATCATTGCCATGATTTATTTTGTATTCTTGAAAGCTATTCTTAATGGGCTGCTTATTTGCTATCAGAGAACTTCCTGACCCTTGGTCTGCAGTCTTATCAAATGTCTTAATCAATGAGGACACTTTTGAAACATGCTTATTGTTCCTTGGACCAGGGACTGGCAAATTCAATTTCCTTTCCATGGCAAAGGTGTTGTTTTTTGCAATCCTCTTCTCCTCCGAAGCACACTTTGGTATCTGCTGGAATGTGGAAGCCCATATTGTATGTTCATTGTTTTTTGCTGTTAGCTTGTCACAGACATTGCTTTTCTTGACGTCATGGTTTAACGTCCCTGAGTGAATTTTAGCAGACAACTGGAGGGCAAAGTCAGGTGAAATGGAAAGTTCTGGTTCATTGTAAGGGTCTTCGAGCTCTGCTACACACAAACTTTTGAAAGCCCGATCTGTGAGGCTGCTCACCTCTCTGTCTGTGTCATCCAGGAGACTCCCAATACTTGAGGAATCACTATGTCCTTCTGTATGTTTCTTATTTCCCTGCATTGTTCATGAGAGTCATGGGTGAAGTATCCAAAGGATTTGTTTCAGGTGTTGAATGGGCAGGTGACTTTGTGAGGCAGATCCAGCTCTTTGCAATTCACAAGCACAAAGCCATTCTTCCAGATGGTGCTGCTGCACATTGACTCATCTTTCAGAATAGCTGAAGGAAACTTTCTTCTCTGCAAAGCCAAAAATTATAAATTATATTTTTTCTATATTAACAGTATTAGAAAGAGAGCATTTTTCAGACATATCAGTCTCTGACTGATTTTGTGATAATGAACACAATGAACAACATGAAAAATCACTGTTATTGGTCAATTCAAGTAGCTCATGGTAGATAGTTTAATTTTTGGAAAGCACCATTAAAAAAAGTGTTTTCATCTCATAACCTTTAGTTGGGCTCTTAAACAAGGACATAAATAAACAAATTTCAAGTACTTCCCTTTCCATACCTCCAACCATAAACACTCCCAAGTGCTGTGGATCCATTTAAAAAAGAAGGTTAGCCCATTTTTGGCCAGGAAGATTTAGTAACAAAAATTACTTAACAAAAGATGTCACTGAGTACATCATTGCACACTAAGTCCAAAATGAAAGAAAAGTGGATAAAACTTAATTGTTCACAGCTGTCATGATAATTGCCATGAGCACAACACTTGTTTGAGAAAACAGAATGGCACTACAGTTAAAAAGAATTACAGTGCATGTTCCAGACAAATAGTGCTGGGGTACAATTTAGCCACCCATAGCAGGATACAGTTGGGTTGTGTTGGTGTCAGTTGGAGCTGAAGAGGCTGCTAACATCAGCTTAGCCAGCAGAAGGCAGGAGTGCCTCGGGGACTGTAGCAGACCCACTAAAGCAGCACGGGGAACATTTGTTTTCAGTTCCAGAACTGCTGAGAGCTAAAGGTAACCCATTCAACACAATTATAAGATACCACAGACTGATTATGATACACAGTCAGGGCCCACAGTACTGAGGTTCTTGTGTATCTCCTGTCTAAACACAGGATGGGGGAATCTTTTCATTGAACAAGTAAAATCAAAATAGATCCTTTGGCTGTACTTGAAATCTCTACACTAAAACTCTTCACAGTTTCTCTGTAAACTCTTTAGATGATTATTCTCACATTTGAGGACTTGAGCACAGTTTTGACTAAACTGTAGGGAGATTCAGCTTACCAGCATACCCCAGAACTGGCTAAAACTAACAAAAGTCTGGTCTGTATCTCCATTTCCTCCTTACGAATTTGTGATGAGCTGAAACACCACAGTTCACATCTACAGCAACTTCTATACAAGAGGAAGATATCTACAGCTCAAGCTTGGATCCACTTATTCTGCTCATAGAACTGAGCAATGAAATTCAGATCTGGGATCCAAATCCCTGATTCAGGTGTCCAAATCCCTGATTCCACCTTGGTCCAGCTCAGTGAAACTCTTGGAAAGGATCTGTTTTTCTGTCTGATGACCCAGTGCTGGACAAAGTATGAAAAGTAAGAAGACCTGAGCTTAATCAGCTGCATTACTCTGGCTCAGTTGTTTCTCCAAATGAAAACACTCCTCACCTTCCTTTTCTATTTAAAAGAATCTCAGCCAGACTATTTTTAGACTACAAGTATCATAGTGAATTTAGATCCTGTCCTTCCAGCCATGCAATTCCAATGACTTATGCATAACTACAATAGATTTACACCAGAAATAAAATGAGCCTAACAGAGCTTCTCCATCTTACTTTGTACAAAGATTTTTCAAACATTAATTTCACTCCCCTCACAGACATACATCTTTGGGTATAATGCAGCAAGAAAAAAGAGAACACAAATGAAAGGCCATCCTGCTCCTGGTTTTGATTCTTAACTGTTACATAAGTGAGAAATACAAGTACGTACCTGCCTTATAATTTTGCTTCTTGTTTTTAGAACTCACTTTCATTCTTGTATTTGGCTTCTTTTCTGACCATATTTAGTGAGGAGGTAGAAATAGTCCACTGATGTAGATTCGACAAACGTAGTGTCCCAGGATGTTTCTGACCTTCAGCATTTTTTTGATCCTAAGTGAACTCTGAAATTTGAAAACAAAGATATTTATTTGCATGATCTGAGGATTATTTTGTTCATTTGTTCACTCCCATTTTACAACCATTTTAGGACTGATTGACAGGATTTCTTACAAAAAGAGGCAGCTGTCCATCCCAGAGTGACAATAACCAAATACCTGTTGGGTGTGATAGCTTGTGGAGTGCAGGCAGGTTCTTAGCAAACAACTGTCACAATCTCCAGCACACTCTGGTAGCCCCAGCAGGGACTGGCAGCTGAGTGAGCAATGATTTCCTGGCACTCCGCCCTTTGCAAAGGCTGGGTGATGACTCCAGGCTAAAAAGAAGGATTCTTCCTTGCTGTGCTACCCTTTCAGAGGGACTCAGAGGAAAATATGTGCCTCCACTCCACCTGTATATGGCTTTCTACTGTCAACAAATACATCAAATACATCAGTCTGGTGGACTTGGAACTAACACAGCTGAGGTTTGAAGGTCCGTGGATCTCACTGTCCCTGTGGTAAAGGAGATGAAAGGTGGACAGCTGGCATGGTGAGGGGCAGTAAACATGGAAGGAGCTTCATGAACCAGAGGCAGGAGGTGCTAAAGGAAAGCTCAGCCATGGTGGACATGATTTGCTGCCATTCTTCTGGGAAAGAAACCCCCAAGGCTCAGGCCAGTTTGCCGAATCTTTGCAAGAATATATCTATCTTCCACAAGGAGAACTGTCTGGCCTTGAGGTAATGCAGATAGCACAGTCTTCTCTAAGGAAACTTCTGAGTCAGCTCGTAATATTCAAAACCTACTGGCAAAAGTGGCAACAAGGGTTCACCCATTGTGATTGTGTCCTGCACCTTGCTGAGGAATGGCAGTTATCAGTGTGTATAGGGATAAGCCTGTACTAATCACAGCTTTTTTACAAAAAGCATGTGTGGGTAAAAGATGTTTAAGATGTGTGGGTAAAAAAAAAGTAAAACTAAAGAAAAAGCAAGCAAACAACAAACAGTGCTACATCTGGTTGCAGCCAGATGTAAAAGAGTATCCTCACTCCAGAGACGTGCAGTTAGTTCTCTCTTTGCTCAGAGGTTAAATTACAATTTTACTGCTTCTGTGGTACTCTTCACTGTGCAAAGCCACATAGACATGGGAGACGGTGATTAGGTTCTGTCTCACTCATTAATGGGGCTGCTGACTACATTCCAGTAGCACAATGTTTATCACTACTTAGTAGTGGTGGTGGTGGTGCCTGAACTGGGAGGAATCTTGGCTTTCAGATCTCATGGATGAAGATCTGGAGAAATATATTGTCCCTTGTAAACTGAGAACTTTAGCTGAAAAGTGAGTAGAGCAAATATAAACGTGGAGATCATGATGTAATCTCAGCAATTATTTTCCTAGATGGAGTCACAGTTACAAAAACAACTTGGCGCCAGTGATTAAGGAAAGAATAGTGACTGCCACTGTCTCTGAAACCCTTGTGACAATCCTTGTCTTGCCTGGACATAATATGAGTGCTTGTGAAACGTAATGTTTCAAGCTGGAGAAGCTGTATCTGCACCAAGTGTTCAAGGTGCAGACCATTACTGGGACTCAATGCAAACAGCAGCACTGTACTGATGTAGCTATTCCTTGTATAGATAGGATAACAACTTAGGCAAAGAAGCTGTTCCTGACTGGTTTAATAACCTGGTAAAATCCCATTTCTTTACCTTTTTGGACATGGTAGCTAACAAGCAAGGTGCAGTATTTGAGGTTAGGTCAGGATTCAGCTAGTTCAAACGTTTAAGGATGTCTAAATTTAGACTATGTTAAACAAAGAGGAAAGCAATGCTGGGCATCTGAAACCTCTTGGAAATGCTGAGAAATGTGTGAGGTCTTAGTGGAAGGCATCATCTGATACGAGCTGCTGAAAAAGTTTGCATAAACACAGATTTCAAGCAGTTTAATCAGAAACCAACCTCCCCTCTCTTTTAAATAGGAGGCTTTTTTCAGTGTCTCTCTTAAGTGCCTAGCAAGTTGTGATGAGAAGGTTAAATTACAGATACTATTCCTGGCCTGGCACAGACTGAATGTCAGCCTTTTTTTTCACTAGACAGGAGCTGGGTAAACCAGCAAACTTGGCTGGAGTGTATGACATCACTGCTGCTGCAATATATAAAGGGCCAGTTGGTTCCCCCACCCCTTTGGGCCGGTATTTGGCTGAAGGGTTATGCCATGAGACAGCACAGTGGCATTTTGGCAGCACCCTTGGGAGTTGCATAGCAGACTGAAGTCAGCAGCACTGCATTACCCATGACAATGAGAAGGAAAGATTTTTTTTTAATCTTTGTGAGCTGGTTTCTTCATGTAGTGCTCTCTCTGTGGCATCCATCCACGGCTCCAGCCCAAAACTTAGAGCCCTGTGGTGAATTGCTGTTTATTCAGCAGCATGCTCTACTTCCACACATGCTGCTTCTTTAAGTTTCAAGGGGCTCATCATTACAATGAATAGTTAATGCTCCTTACCATGGGAAATAGGAGAATCCCTAATGAATTGATGACTTTTTTTGCAGAGGTTCATATTTGTTCATGGCACACACAGGACTTCATAATCAGATGAGAGCTCTGAATGGAAAAAGGTCTCTTCAGCTTTGTGTCATCAAGCTGAGACAGCGCTCCCAGCTGATGGCAGCTCCTCCCCAGCCAAGTGGGGCCAGCTCAGTGAGGTGCCTTGGATATTTCCAGAAACCCCTGCATGGCAGCAGTGATCAGCACATGAATGACTACGGAGTGTGCTGCTGCTGCTGCTGGTCAATGATCACAGCACTGATGTCTTCATTGAGCATTTAGGAAAACAAACAAAAAGGTGTCAGGGAGTTAACATGTGGACCTCGGGGAGGATCACAACACCTTCAACAAGCAGGAGAGCTCCTCCAAGAGAGGCAGTAGTGCTCAAGCCACAGTTCCCTGAACTGTCAAGAAAGGCAATTTCTAGATTGAGGTGGCCATAAAATTAAATCTATTAGCACAAGCTTGTGTTTCCTTCATCCAACAAGATCACTTTCACCAATTCTTTGTAGTCATAAAGGGAAACCAAAGTGAATTCTCCTGCTTGGGGAAAGGGGAACCACCTTGCTTGAATACAAATACCTGCCACAGCAGGCGGAGGATGGAGAAGTGGATCTCTCCAGCTTAGGGTGAAAATCCCAAACACTGGCAGAAATGACTAGCATAGAACAAGGTGACCTCAGCTATTCCAGCATCACATCTTTGATCATTGCACTGGAAAGCAAGGCAAAGAAACCATGTGTCTGAACCAAACCAGGGAACTGGGTCCATTCCCCTTGAGACTTTGGCCTGGCAATTATGTCTCGAACAGCTTGTTCTGGGCCAGAGAAGGGGAGAGACTGTTCTTGACTTTGGGCCAACTTCTGTTCTCAGTTACACTGGTATAAATCTAGAGTCATTTTACAGACGTCACTAGAATAACTGAGAATTGGTGACTGAATACATCTACTTCTTCAGCCAGCACTGCTGCACTATCCAGAAGCTATATAAGCAACTGTAACCACAGTAAAGTGAAATTCAACATCAGTGAAGAGCCACACCTCACTCCCATGAGGTATTTGCACCAGTGTGCAAAGGAAAGGGGTTGGAGCCAATACCACATTGCTATGCCACCAAATCCTGTCCTCTGCACAATTCTGATTTTCTAACCTGTATTGCTCATCACTGAAAATAGCAGTACATTTGTGATAAAGGAATTTTGCTCTTTTCTGCAATATGCACTAGAATACATAGACCTAAGAGTGGTGGGGTAGGCATGGTACAGTTCCAGACTGTACCAGCAGAGCTGACTGCCAAACCGAATTGCAGTGACAGTGGACATATGGACAGCATCAATTTTTGGAAACATGTTGGTGTATGTGTTAGGGGAGGCTGTTCTCATTTAGATAGCTTTTGAAATTTGACATGGAATAAAGATTCTGAAGAGAATTAAACACCCTTTTTTAAAACACTTTAGATAATTTCACCATTTTTAGTGAAAAAAGGTGGTGAGAATAACATGTATATGTACTATAATAGTTGTAATGGTATGTTATGACTGTCCTTAAATCAAAGAGGGTGTATGCTATTTAACATTAACTGAAACCTTTCATTTTATTTTCTATGTAAAAAAATACTCTGATGGTACTGCAACAGAGAGTGTGATCTTGTTTTGAAATTTCCCTAAGTAAATATTTCAAATTATAAAGCCCATAAATTTCCAATTATCTTTCTAGGAGAAATGTCATTAAAATGAATATGATTGTGATTTTATTTGTTTAATCAAACCTCTTCTTACTTTTTTTCCTGAAAAAAAGAACTGAAGTCTTTTTTCTTCCAGTGAGCTCTACTGAAGCTACTTCATTAGTTCCAATGGGAGCTGGAACCAGGGACTCAGTCAGCTCAAGGAGGGTCAGTGTAGGCTGGTGGAAATATGAACACAAGGAAGAAATGTACCTAGCTAATGACTATGTGTTCTGTACCCTGCTGTGTCCTTTCCTCAAAGGAGGTGAACCTCTTGCAGCCCCAGCTGAAACGCTTACCTTTCCAGTTCAGATACCACAAAGCTTCAAACACTGGAAGATGAAGACCTCACATGAAGAAAAATGGGATGAACAGAGACTGCAAGTGTCTCTACCTTTCCCTTTCTGGTTCAGTGGCAAAGACCCAGCAGTTATTTCCAGCCGGTCTCCGGACTGCCTTTCCCAATGTCCTCCAAATGCCCCATCCTGCCAACAGGCCTGTTAAGTCTGGAAGAAGGAGATGTCTCTCAGAAAGGGTTGTATCTGGACTGAGGCTTTCTTGCAACTCCTGTTCATCCTTTCCATCTCCTGAATCACTGCCTTTGAAGAGCCAGTAGCATGCAGACATGACAAGGGATGTCAAAGGCACAGAGCACATGACTGACACAGGCCAAGGGCAGGTGCAGCACTTGACAAACAGCACGAGTCTATGAGAAACACAAGGCAAAAGGGATGGTACTCCTCCTATGACCTGAAGTCAGCACAGACAAATGACATTTAAGCAACTGAACCCAAACAGTGTGTTTCTTGGCATTAAATGTCTGCCTGGAAAAGGCCACTGTCTGTAACTAGGTCAGTCACTATACACCAAGATATTTATACAGCTCCCCAGCAATATGGTACATGAACACCTCGTGGCTATTTATCTTTGCAAACTCTCCCACTGCAAACAGGATCTGTGGCTCATTTACAGATCAGCAGCTAAGGCCCAGCTTCAACTGGCTGATTTGCCCAAGACCAAAGAGGGCATTTGTGGCATGGCAGGGAACCAAATCTATGTTTTCTGAATTTCACATGAACAACTTAACCTTTCTCAGATAAGGCAAAAATATGCCTTCTCTCTGCTGTTCACAACTCATGGTACTTTAATCTCTGTGAGCTCCTCCCCTCCTCCACTCTGGGATGCCTTGCCGTATCTGGGACGTGCTGAATCATTAGGTAAACTTAAGCCGTACGCACTATCTCTTGT
>CM031862.1:17469152-17724870 GCA_018697195.1 Certhia americana
CCCCCCCCCCCCCCCCCCCCCCCCCCCCCCTTTTCAACTGAGTATGGTGCTGTAGCTTTACATTGTATAGCAAAATTATATTGTATAGCAAAATCAACCAGATTTGGAGGTGACTGACTGCAAAGATCTCTGCTTCATCTCAGGTGCTTGATACCTAAGCTAAGATTGTTAAAATTCAAGCCTTCCTCACTAGCCGATGGTGACAGCTGACATTACAATGGTACAGCACCCTCACTGAGCACTGGAAGGATTTTAGCTGATGCAACAGGTATTTGTCTCCTTCCATTCTGTCTCAAGCAAGACAGATGATGAAAGCTTCTGAGTTTTCACTTCCTGAATGGGAGAAAGAAGATTTTCCCACTGCAGAGGGAAAGCTGTGGAGTATCACAGCATTGCAATGGCTAGAGGTGGGGGATAACAGAAGGGGAAGGGAAATAAAATATATGGTCAAGAAAACAAATATAATGTTTTGGTCGGCTCGTAATCAGGAGCACACCAAACAGTCTCAGTCCCCATCATGGGAAAATTGTAATGAAATCAGCAAGCATATTAGACACAAATGAGAGGCAGGTGTATTCTCCTCTGTGACCTACACAAGGAAATCTGCAGCTAGCAACAAGCCGTGCCTCACTTCTCTTTCTAGGCTGGGGAATCTGAAACCATCCCCCACTTACAGTGCCCTCTGCTCATCAGCCCCAACACACTGATACCATCAGCATTGTCAAGTTTACACTTAAACCATTTAAGCTTCTTGACATAGAGAGTCTGACCCACACCCACCACACAGGATACAGTCACAGGAAATAACAGGCTTGCAGAAAAAAAAGGATTTTTTTTACTGGTAGACTCTTGTGCTCTTTTTCGTTGTAATTTCTGGATATTGTCAAGATTTGGACAAAGACTTTGCTGAATTTTTTTCTATTAAGAAAAGAATCCAAAATGCTTGTACATGCTAGGTTCAAATTGTTCCAACTTCTAAGCAGTTTTCTCACCCACTGAATTTCACAGGATTTAGGCACAGGCAATATACTGAAATACCTGTCTTATGTTACCAAAACCAAAAAGGTGTAAGTGCCAGAGGTGGGGGAAAAGGTGGAGGTTCTGGTTTTCAAAATATTCCGGCTCAGGATGCAGGAACAGAGCTACTTCTTACTTACATCTTGCTGTAGCTTTAAAATGCAGAAGAGCTCTTTCAATTTCAAAAGACCTCAGCTCCTGAGCACACAGTGTGGCAGGGAGGGTAATACTCAATGCATGCCAGAGCACATGACTCAAGCATGTAACCATCCTTTCACATAACAGCTCTCCTCTGATGACAAACTGCTCCTCAACCATTTGTGATTATGACAGAGCCATTCCAGTTGAAGGACAAAAGCTGTGGCTTGCCTCCTGCCTGTTACATGGAGCATGGCCATGGGACAGCTACACACCTACGGGAGGACTCTGAGAGGGCAGGGGAGAGTTCACTCACCCTTGCCTCAGGTATCTCTAGAGGCCATACTACTTCCCTCCTTTTGAGGAGCAAAAGCCAGGAGAAAAATCTCACTCTGAATAAGATGAGAGTTCCTTCCAGCTCCCTCTTTCTGCATTGTGCACAGGAGTTGTTTTGGTATTGCCCTGTGAAATTCAGAGACTGATTAATTGTTATGATTTAATGGTGTGTCCCCAAGCCAGTTCCTCATTGTTTCACAGTTAATGCGCTTGCTACGGTGTTTCTTGTGATTTTTCTGTCAAGGATATATGCAAAAGACAGAAAAGGAAACATCAAGAGTTTTAAGCAGAATCCACACTTATTCCCCAAGAGACAGACTCTGGTGACTCCAGTAGAGTCAGCCCCTCAGCAGCTTCAATGATGCTGTCAGCATAGGGCTTCCCTAGACCCTCTGCAAAAGCCTGCAGACAAACAACAGCATCACTGTCAGCCGAGTCAGCCTAGTACTGTCACCAGCTACTTCTCCTTTCCCTTCCCTTCTCCTCATTTCTCCCACACAATACAGAGATGGCAATTCTAGGTGCTTGTCTGTGGCTTCATTCAATTCACCAGCCTGGTCAAAGACTAGTTTCTCAGTTTTGGATAGACAGACCAAGTCCTAATATCATTACTTCAAAGCAGATCAGTCAAAACAAAGAGACTCAGTGAACAATGTCATGATAAGGAGTGCTGCCCCACTGCCCCAGCACAAACCCTGACCCAGCACAAACCCTGACACAGCTTGCAGGGGTCATGAGTATGACATTGTTTCTGCACCAGCATCCTGGGTAGTCCTGGGCCCTCATCCCAATTTCTGCACAATGAAGCCCTGTGCTTTGAAATATGCAAAGGATAGAGGCAAGGACACATGAAATACATCTCAACAAAACAAAAGGCATCAGAAGAGTGCAAAATTGTACATGGGTCTATAATGAAGAAGAAAGGCAAGCCAAAGTGGCCTTGAGGTATGAAAACTCATGTCTGTTCCAGGTAAAGTAGATAGACAGAGGAACGTCTGAGACTGAGGATCTGCAGTAGCTGCAAAGTGTCAGACTGCTGTTTATTGACTTTGCATGTTAATATGTAGCTAAATGTTAACCACATACATCTCTTTGAGAGACTCTTCCAAAAAATTGCAGGGATTTTCATACCTGTCTTTCACAAGCAGAAAGTACAAATTAGGTGGCCTTCATGTACCTGACTGTCATAGCCTTCTCACAGTCCCCAAAACAGTCTTTGACACAGAGTGTAGGTAACAGGGAAAGCATATTTGAAACTAATGGGATGTGGCTATGTGAGAGGCTGAAAATAAAGATGCATCCCTATTTGACCTTCTTGGCTCATAAAAAGATGGTTCTGACTATTACCAGATGATTTAGATTAATCATTACTAGGTACTGCCTTCTTGTATATCATTATTTGCAAGCACAGGTGATGGATGATAAAGAAACCTAGAACTATAATTAAATATCTGCTTTCTATTCCTGTCCAAAGAGGATCATTTGGCAGGGAAACCCAAGGGAGACCTTACTTCTAGGTAAGGGTTGTCCTCTTACAGCTTCAGTGCTGCCTTAATTTCTCTGAGACTGCTAAAGGACAGGGGTCTTGGTGGCAGTCTCTTCCACCACACACATTCAAAAGCCATAAAAACCTGGCAAGCAGCAAGAGAGTCATAACACACCAAGCTCAACACACACACAAACACACACACATAAACATATATAATATATACATATATAATATATACACATATGTACATATATATACACACACAACACTTCAGATATGTGTAAGTAATCACTGATGCATTCAGAAGCATATGTAGGCTTGATTGAAGTGGAACAACCTTTTCTCAAGGGTAAAGTTCCCCTCTGAGTGAACACATGCAGCTCCCAGTGTGGTCCTTTTCCCACACACCTGTCAGCTGGCTCACAGACAGCTGATCCCAAAATGCAGCACAACCTCAAGCAATGCACAACTACCTCTAAAGCAATGAACTCACCCTCTCAGAGTAGCCAAAGCTCTGTGTGACCTGGCAGCCCAGCTGCAGGCAAGCCTGCAGCTAAAAACTACTTGCAGAATTTGCCTCTGCCAGCAACTTTCCCTGTGTGTAATTCAGCTGGACTAAAGTAAGACTGATACAGATGAGTGGAATTTTCTCCCAACATGGCTCATAGGGTTAGTTGATTTCGGTTCTGGTCCTGGAGGGATTAAGAGTTTTGTCGACTTTTTCCACAGTTCTGGTAATGCAAGTGCAGGTGAGACAAGCATTTCAGAGAAGGAGGTAGGAATAAGAGACTACAGAGCAAAATTTCTGTGTGCCTTTGGATTGCAGTGCAGGGATGCAATTACTCCTGCAAACCTCCACCCAGTTAGGGCCTTCAAATTACAACTGTTCTGGTAACTAAGATGAGAATGCATATATAAATACCTTCCTAGTGACAAATGTGGAAGGATGAAGAAATGTAGCTGGGGCTCCAGCGTACTGGGAATATTTACATCTTAGTGTTTGCCACAGACCTCATCCTTCAAACATTTAACTGAGGACATTTGCTTTTTAAGTGGTCAGTTCCTTGAAGAAGTGAAGGAAGAGAGCCACAGACTTTGATCCTGTCCAGAAAGCTTCTTTGTCTTTCTTATCTCTATCTCTTTTCCTTCTCCCCTGCCTCCCTCCCCGAAATGGCAGAGGACTAAAGATGAACCTTCTATCTGGTACTGTACAAATTTAATGTGAACCAGTCACTCTGGTCTGCTGCTGCAACACTTTTCCCTGTTCAGATTTAATCAGAGTGCCAGTTCACAAGCCATTTAAAAAAGCATAAGCAGTTTGGCTTCTCAAGCTCAATTTTATGCATTTCTGTTATTTTTTTGGTACTGAGTTCTGCAGCTATTATAAAATGCAGTTCCTTGGGATAGCAGCCTAAGAAGTTCTGCAACAACAGGAGTAAGAAAAGCCTATGCCATTTAAGAATTCTTCCAACAATTAAAATTTGATACAAGTCATAGTCACAGTCATTTATAGTGGCCTCTTAGCACTGCATAGGTATTTGAACTATCTTACTTTTTCAGGCTCTGTAGCATGGTAATTACTTTTTATAAAATATTTGAATTACTCTATTCCCATTTGTTCCAAAAAAAGAAACATCCAACAGCCTTCCAAACCCTATACAAATCTCTAAATTTTTGAAGAGTAGCTTATCTGTAGACAGTAATCACCTGGAAAGTAAAACCATTGTATATTTCCTTGAAGTTGTTTACAGCACAATATGCAAGAATTAAATGGAGCTTCAAATCAATTTAGTGCTCTTTTAAAAAGATCATGCCCATTTGCAAAATGATTACATGTCATAAACAGTATTCACTGCAAACAAATCTATGTGTATGTCTCTCCACACACAGACTTTCAGAGACAATCCTGTATTTCTCTGAGGAAAAAAAAAAAAAAGCTGGACAAAATGAAAGGACATTCTACCTCTAATCAGTGAAGAAAAGATTTAAATGCTGTTTGATTTCTCCTGTGTGTTCAATCGCATTACTGATCCTTGACTGCACACATATTCACACACTCAGAAGCCACCATTCTCCACAATTTCCCTGTTTTAAAAACACCCACATGATTCCCCCTTACCTTCTGTGCTCCAGCTTCCTGATAGAGGCAATGCAGGGCTGTGCTTTCTTCCCTTAAGTCAAAGCCCCAGCACATTTTAGAGCAGCCTGCTTACTATTAGCAGTTCCCATTATTTATGTGTGTCAGACTCTTCCTCTGAACATGGTTACATTAATAAAAGCAACGACTGAAAAATAAATAAAACAATAAAAGTGGAGGAGCTAACCCTTGAGCTCTTGCAGACCTGCCCAGCCAGGTGAAGTGAAATGAGCAAGGAATCCGAAGTTAGTAAAATGTATTTAAATAGTTATAAGGCAAGGGGAAACCAAACGGAGATCATGGTGGGGAAGAGGCAAACATACGTATTGGAATAACCACGCGGTGTCGAGTGACAGACAGATGAAACAAACAGTCATCAGCTATTTTTACATTCAGATTGGCCATTGGTAATTCTTCAGAGATAACTAATACAGACAGCAATGCTGTGCCATGGGCTCGCTGCTGCCAGTGATTCAAACCTCAGAGCACTGCAGTTTTGTACCTACAGGTGGGAGGCAAAGTGTTTATTAGGGTCACCACTAAAAATACTGCGTACATTTGCACACGAGTAACACATTGCTGTCCTATGGGGGCTTTTTCATAAATAGCTCATTTCATCATCAAGGCTGGACACATGTAGCCAGTGTTCTTGGAGTTCTTGGAGTAAGGACCTCTTCCACTGTCCTTCCAAAGCAAACAGGATCAGCCATCCTGCTGGAAGGCACTTGCCAGCATTGGGTTTCATTTGGCGCACTGCAATAGGATGTTGGATAATGGGGGAAATATGCCATGAAGTCAACAAGCTACGTTTTTGTACTGTAGATCTGAACAATGGATGGCGCCTTGTGCTGTGCTGAGTGCCCACAGCATCTTACTGGAGTCATGGGACTCTGCTGGGGTTCAGCATCATGTTGGAGTTGAACCACAGCCTACAGCAAAGTGAAGAGCAGGATCTCCTGTGATTACAGCCCAACTCCTGCTTCCATGGCAGAGCAGGACTCCTCATGAGCTCAGTGGTCATTTACATATTAAAAAGAGCTGCTAATTACATTGCTACAGCATGAGCAAGGTGAAACCCATGCAGTATGTGCTGCCTGAGAATCTCCAAGCACCAAAACACTTGCGTTGAACTAAGTGTCCCAGAGATCTGAGAGCAGCCCAAGCTTACCCCTCCTTAGAGGGATAGTGACCTGCCTTCTCCAAAGCAACCTTCAGCTTTGAATTCCCAATCTGATGAAGGTGCATTTTTCACCTTAGATTCCAGCAGGAAGATTTTGCAAAGATGACTCTCCTGAAGTCATGGCCTGGGCTTTTCTCAAGTATTTCTCCTAACTCATCTCAAACTGAATACTGGTCTTGCCAAACATTGGGGCACTTCTAAGTGCTAAATTCTGTCCTGGAACTACAGAGTTCCAACAGCTCTCCATGCTCTGCACCAGTAAGAGCACTTACGCACAAAGGTTTGGTGTATCATGAGTCATGGCACTTGTAGTTTGAGACATAGGAGAGAACTGATGCACACTGAAAAAAATGATCAGGATTATAAGAGACAGTGGAAAAAGTAATTTTCAGGCACCTGCTGCCACTAATGTGGGCAAAACTGTCTGTATGTGTGTCTGTCTCTCCCACAGATTTCTAAAGAGGGGAGAAATGTATTTCTGGAATACTTGTGCTAAAAATAAACCCATCTCTGCTGTCTATGAGGAGAGGCAGGTATAGCCCTGCTTTCTGTAAGCCCTGAACCTTTGAACTGCTGAGAGGCTGAATCACAACTAGAAAGATCCCTATGGAAATGGTAACTGCTAATGCAGGAAGGTTGTCTGATTGCTTGGAAAGTCCAAACCAGGCCTCTCACAGGAAAGCAACGGGTTTTGACACTATTCATCTGGATAAATGTGGTTCACAGACTCCAGCTTTGAAAGGACTCAAATCTTGGGACAGGCATTAAGCTTATTCAAGTACTGTGATAATAAATATTTGCTAATTCAGTGTTCAGATGAGACTCTGGGATCAGATGGCCTGTCATTAAAATAAAATCACTTCTGGGGAAAATTACTGAATAACACACAGGAAACACAACCCAGTGGCACTTAGATGTTGTTATCCAACTCCCAGGAAATTTAAAAAGCAAAAATTCCTGCTGCTTTCTTTCAGTGAGTGTCGAGCAATAACAGATCACACTGAATTTTTTAGACAGCAATTTAAGCTGAAATTTTAAACTGGTATGAAACACAGTATGCAATTTGCACAAATATATCTATAGAAAATGTATGTATGTTTGTATGCATAATCATCTCCATCTTTCACACACACTTGAAACTTTGCATGCTTGGCAATGCTGAGAATTCTGACAAGACAGCCTTATACAAGAGCAGTTGCTTTCAGCTTTTTCTGATTTGTATCCCATCCCAACACTTTCTCCAGGGAAATAAATTGAGTTCTGCCCTACTGACAGAGACAGGGTTTTTTTCCTTTTGTTACCTTAGCTGCAAATTCCAGAGAAGCAGTATGCAGACCCCGAGGGGTCAATGCACCAATCACATGCAAAAAGTCCCTGGTACATGGAAAGCAAAAAGTGGAACTGATTATAAACAGAAATTAAAACATCACCATGGACTAGGAAAACTCAGCCATCAAACTGCTTTGGTTGTAGAAATTAAATGTTTTATAATTCTCAAGGCATTAACAAGCAAGGGTTCTATTTAGGAACCCATGAGAGCAATGGGACTATATTGAGTTTTAAGTTGTTTGCTTACAGCACTTTTTGTCCAGCAGAGCAACACAGGTTCAGTTCTTACCTGGCAGCCAAAGATTAAATGATTTGTTGGCTATTATCACAGTGAGTGGAATAACTTGGTCTCTGGGCCCTGGAAAGGATGTAGGTGAGTGTAGAACATTGGCTGGACAGAGCAGCCTCTGGGTCACATCAGCTGAACAAAAGCAGTGAAGCAGGGAATTGTTGGTACAGGTATCTCTCTCAAAGGGGAACAAGATCAAGGGTGCGTTCTCTGCTCAGCACCTCCTCCTACCAACACAGGCTGTGCTGCACAGTGGTATCAGGGGAAATGACAGGTTTATATTCTTCTCTGTCTGTGTCCAACCCCTTACACATCCTGGTTTGAACCAGATTCTGTGCTGACAAACCCAGCTGAGAAGATGTATGTGAGGACATGAAGGTCCCAGTACCTGCAAACTGTTAGCAGTCCTATGGCCTCTTTCCTTGGGGACATTTTTTCACCTTTCTGGAAGAGCTGCTTATCCACCCTTCATGCAGAATTTGTGCAACAAGACAGATGCAGGACTCACCCACAGCCTCTCTCCAAGCCTACTCCTTAGAGTTCAAACCTTGCCAGAAGATGCAGTTCATTGGCCCCAACTCCAGGGACTCCTAGAATTCTGACAAGAAGAGATTTTTTTTTAAGCCATTATGTTTTTTCCCTATTTGTCCTTATTGAAGCTTTGAATGGAGCCTAGCAAAGCAAAAAGTCTCTGCAAAAGGAAGCTCTGGAAGAAATCTAAGAAGGGTTCAAGAAAAAGAAATATTTCCTTAATTTCATCTTTCATAATATAGTGTTTAATATAATAAAATGTCAAAATTATTTTCATCCTGCCCTCAGAAAGTAGTAAAAGATATTTCCTAATAAAAGTTGTTATGTTTCTTCTCTGAAATCAGATTTCTTATGAAACCAACAAACTTTGCTACATTTTGGCTTTGACTGCATTTATGTTCACTGGCACACACTCGTTCCACCATCTTTTCGTCCATCTATGAATAAGACCTTAAATGCAATTTTAAAAGTATTTCTGATCTCCTGATCTCCTCTCCCTGCTGCTGTGCCATCAATAGCACCCAGACTCAGCTGACTCAGAAAGAACTTGTCTGGATTCCAGCCTGGAGCACTCATCCTGAAACTCTGTGAAGTGCCCGACCATGGCACCAGTCTGGGGCTCAGCATCTCTCTTTTGGCTTTTGGGGACAGAATGTAGACTAGAAAGACTCTAAAAACACAACCTCAGCGACACTTTTGGCAAAGATGTCAGTCACAAACTCATCCTGCATACTTCCCCCAAATCAAACTGGCATTTCAGTCAGGAGAAGTCACATTTTACCAGTAACACAGCCAGCTCACAGTGATCACACCTGAAGAACCCCAGAAAGATGCTTTTGCACAACTGCTTCACTATTAAACACTCTGCCAAGAGTGGAAGACTGATGTGGCAATAACGAAACTAACTACAGTGAATGTTAAACAGAAGAGGGCTAAATAAATCTACAAGTAAAGATTAAACTTTCAAAGCACTCTTCTACCTAAGCCCATTTTTCAAAGAGTTTTCTCTACCTAAAATAGCCAAACAACATGCTAGGTATACCTATCTGCCTTCTGGGCATTGATTTTCCTTGGAAATCTTTCCCTTCTCATCAGGATATGTCAGCAAAAGCTGACAGCACTTCAAAATTTGCAGGAGAAGTTCAGCCTGTGCCAGGATATGCAATAAAGCAGTCTTTCAACTAAAGTTTAAGAAATGAGCACACTTGTGACATACCAGATGGGGGAAAAATACCTGTAAATAGCCTGAGTGATCTAAAATTAGCTCTCATTAAAAACATCATGTAGAAGCCAGCGACATTTTAAGATGCTGGGCCAAATGCATTAGGTAATTTATAAACATAGCTATAATCTATCTAATTTAAGAAAAGGTTGGAAGAATGTGGGGTTACTGGCCTAGTGTAAATATTTCCCATTTACAAATTGCAAAGCAAAAACCGGAGACCACAGGCTAATTAAAATAGCTGGACAAACAATGATGGGAACCATAAGGGGCTATTTTTAGGGGATCGTATGAGAGCTCAGGCAGCTAGAAGTCTAGTCAATCCAGAGGTGTCACATGGCTGCTCTCAGAGTCCTCTGCACTCTCTCACTCCACCACAGACAAGGTGAACCAAACAGTATGATATTTGTTTCAGCCCCGCACACCTCCATCCAGAGTTCATGCAGTATTTTGCATTTTACACAGAATATCGGATGAATTCCTGTGGAAGTTTCCACAGAATCACTGTCCTTAGCCTGTCCCAGGTTCCTTCAGAGCTGAGAGATGGGGTTTGGGCAGTGTGAGCGGGGTTGACTCCCCCCAGGTGCTGGGAAATGACAAGAGGAAGTTGTGGTGTGCTGCACTATGAGAGGAAGTTGTGTTATGCTGCAGTTCAGCTGGTACTACAGAGGTACTGTGGTGCAAATGTGTGTTTATCTCTGGGTGAAGAGAGGTGAAGAGAGAAAAGATAAAACATTAAAACTTGTTATAGTCGAATGAGTTGCCTGAATTACATGGGTTTTTGTTTTCTGGTTTTCTGCGGGCCAGGAAGAAGGAGTGAAGCATAGCAGAAGAAAAATAATTTCATAATAAAATTTTATTTGTCAGAAGTCAATGAAGTATCAAAACATGCCTGCATTATCTCAAAAAGTCAAGAGTCCTGCAAAATGTGTTCAGAAGATATTGGGGTGCAAAATATCTCCCTTCATGGTTTTGTACTGGAGCACCAGTGGACAGTGAAGGGAAGGTCAGCTGGTTTAGGAAAAAGGTTTCAGTCCAGATGTGAATCAGACCAGGAAGGAATTTAAATTTGCACTTCCTCCTTCTCAAACTAACTTTCTTCATAGTTCAGAATCCTTATCAGGAAAGGATCATTGAAAACCACAAAAGTTTTGAAAAATATTTAATTTTTGCATGTCTTGGTGGAAAAACAGGTACCAGGAGTATGCAAGGCGCAGCAAACACACTTGCTCAACCTGTTTTCCATCCACCAGCAGATCAGAGCACACCCCTTAACTGCAAGAAGCAACACAGCTCTTTGCATTTCTCATTCCAGTAATCCAAGTAATTATAATACTGTCTCTCCAAAATTATATGACTTTAAGTTACATTTAAGAAAAGTAAGCAGTCTAAAATCAGCATTCAGTAAACCAGAAAGCACTAGAGAGGGAACAAGAAGTTCATGCTCATCCTGTCAGAAAAAGCCAATGTGTGATTGTTCAAGGTTTTGCTGAATGTCAGGAATGGAAGATTAACAAGCAGTGAGATTATCAGTGTTAGCGGGAGGAATTCACGCAAACACAGCAAGGCCAAGAACAGCTGAAAACCTGGCCTGAAAGATAGCAAATGTGCTTCACTGCAGAACAGTGTTAAATAATGACTGAGAAGAAAGGAGCCAAATGAGGAAGAGAAAAGCCACCACCGCAGAAAAGCGAGGAAATGGAAATGGGGTGTTCAGAGACAGAACTCTGTTGTGCCACTGCGCTGCAGGAACTGGTCCCAGCTCCTCCGTGACACTGCCCAGGACCCTGAACGGTCCATGGCAAAATCTGCCGAGGAAATTGGGCGAACTGGGCATCTAGGGATGGATTTTCATACTTTCCCTGTAGCTGAACCTGGAAAATGGAGTCAGTGATGTACGTGGAGGAGATAGGAAGATGCATCAGAGAACACCCTAAGAATTCCCCCAGGCCTAAAAACTATGTCACAACCCCTTAATGATGATTAATTAGATGAGTCCCAGGTAATCAGAGATTACTCCTAGCAGTAAAGTGATTTCTGGGACTGAAAGTCACTTTATGAAATGTACTAAAGTGGCTGGTATCAATAAACTGACAAATGCAAACAAAATAATTCTTTAATCTCATTCCATTAAGAAAAAGGAATGTGGTTTGAATTATGATCATATAAACCACTGCCTTCAGGCATTTTTGAATGCTTCTAGTCTGCTAAACTCATTAGAAAATTCATGCTGTCAAATATTTGAATAAAAATATAATGGGAATAAAGACATAAATACTGTCTTTTCAAAAAAATCACAACTGGCTTTCCTTCAACTTCACAAAAATGTTTTAGACAAAAAAAAGATAAATATAAAATAATAACGAAATTATTCCTGGTGAAAATTCTAATGTAGCAAACTGGTACATGATTAATTATCTTCCTTCAGAGATTAGGGACTCTTCCCTTAAGGACAAAAATAAACATGTTCACAAAATCAAGGCTTTTAGCTGATCCATAATGACACTCATACAGATATTGTCCTTGATTTCAGGAGTGTTTACACTCAATACAGAGCACAGGCTGAAGCATTTAAGTGCTGCAAGCTCCAAGTGCATTTTCATTTCAATCTTTTAGATAGTGACAGAATGTGCCGTTTCCAAACGGCAGCAATTCCCACATCCAATGTGCATCTGAAATCCATTAAGGAAATCACTGCAACGCAGGCAGGCCTGAACAAAGAGGCAAGGCTTGATGTCTCCACTGGCAACATCTTCAACAGTGCCCAAATCATTTGGGGTCACAAGTTCCTCTGATTTCAATATGCCAGTCCTGTCGAAGAACAGCAGCTCCTCACAGATTTCAAAGAGGTGCACAAAAGCTGGATATTTTGGAAATGGATGTTTACTGCAGGAGCAGCCTGGCATATGCAGCTGAGCCAGCTCTAATCAACAGAAACCATTCCACAGACATGAGTGGAAGCTGGAACAAACTCATTGCTTCAGACAGAGTGTGTGCTGTCCTTGCAGGAGGGATGCAAAAGACTGGTCTTTTTCCAGCTTAGTTGAGCACAACAAGCATGAAACAAATCCATTGAAAAAAACCATCTCTACCTTTTCTAAAAGGCTACAGATTTTTAGGAAAACAATTGAAGAAAAAAAAAAACCCTACTTCCATGCTAGTAATGCAAGATCAGAAAATACAAAGAAAGCGAGGAATGGGTGCTGTGAATCAAAATGCATAAAAATGAAATACTCTTTAAAAAAGAATATTTTTAATATTGTTCAGCATTAGATGCCTGGATAAATGGTTAATTCCAGTGTGCTGATTCACATTTTCCTTCTCACCTTTCACAGCTTTACCATTTATTTGGCATCAACATAAAAAAAATATAGTAATGAAATTTCATAGTTCCTTCAAAAATCATATGAAGGCTCACTGCTCCTACAAAATACTTCCAGTATAATCAAACAGTCCTCCTCTACATGAGTTTGTGAATTCCATGAGATTTTAATAATACTCATCCAGTGTATTAGTGGTTTCCACTGTGGCTGGTACAAGAGAAAGCAAACACCTAGCCTTGCAATTAGAGATGGTCTGTAAATCCAGGCTTATGTGCACATACACGGTCCTGTTGCTTAAGAAAAAAAAATCCCAGCCACTGTCAATTCAAATAAAATCACCCTGCAAAATACATAGAGATTTATATCAAATACTTGCATTGGAATTCTTTTCAGATGTCACCTTTAAACACCTGCAGCATGCTTTGTAGACATGTTGTTAGCTTCAGAACAACTAAACTATATGCTCAAGTTTACACTGGAAACTTATGAAAAAGCCTCATCTTTCTCCTCTTCTGGCATTATGGACTATTCAATAGCTTATTCTAAGTCCTGGATGAAAAAAACTCCAAGGGAGGATTTTTACTAGCACATTCTGCCTTCTGCAAATGACTGTGGTATGATTCTAATACCTTTGTGCTTTTTTCTAACTGCTGATCGTATTTTAAAAGTGCCTATTGCTCTTGAGTCTAGAGCTGCATAAACAACAATAACAATAATAATTAATAACTTTTGCAATTATCTTCTGCCAAAAGAAATCTCAGCTTCAGCTTCAACTGGATACATTCATATGTCTTAAGTTGTTGTCTAGGGTTGCTATGCACTAACTGTGGGTATGTTTCTTCCCAAAGGCGGCTCTTTGGGAAACTTTGGAGCTCTATAAATAGAAGATATTATTATTATTATTGGGAGGGCACAGGAATGCAACAATTCACCCTCAGGGGACAGAAACACTTAAGAACACTTGCACGATAGTTCACAATGTGAGGTAGAGAAAATCTCTAGTGCCAAATATCCCATATGACCAAAAAGGTGGGAGGCAGTGGACAAAATCCATCACACCCATGGCTCATCTTTTACTTAAACTGATCTTGGCTCCTTTCCTCATCCCTGGAGGTTAGCAGACACCTCTGGGATATCTGAAATGTCCTCCTTCCTGTAAGGAAGAATCACAGTCTCAGGACACCTGGCAGACAAGGGAGGAAGCCTTCCTAAGTGGCTTAGCCCAGGCACCAAGTGCTGAGACAGCTGAAGAGAGGTGGCAGGACTTTGGCCCTAGAAAGGGGGACAGAAACCCTGCAATGACTGAGATCCCCTGAGCAAGGAAATACAAATTAAATACACACCAGAGGAGACTTAAAGGGAGTAGGGATAGTGAGAAAATCCTAAAAATTTAAGAAAAGAATAAAGGGAAAACTAGAAACAGCAATACAAGCAAAGTAATGGTTTTTCCTCTAAAATTTGCAGATCTGGTCCTATATCTGTATATTCATTGTGAACTTTTCAGCAGGG
Source organism: Certhia americana (assembly GCA_018697195.1). NCBI lineage: Eukaryota > Metazoa > Chordata > Aves > Passeriformes > Certhiidae > Certhia > Certhia americana. Next base: position 17,483,653 of record CM031862.1, read on the forward strand.
AATATGAGCAGATTAAGATTGCATAGGATCAAATCAAAGGCACCTAAACTAATTAAGTATTCTCCTCCAAGTGACTTCCTTCCAACCTTCCAAAGCAAACCATGCTGAGCTGTCACACTGCTGGAGAAGCCCTGTGCACAGCCCTCTTGTACACACGGTGCTGGGCATGCACCACACCCCAACCCGCCCTAAGCTTTTGCCCTAACACCTGAGTGCCATTCCTGACCTCTGCAATGCATCAGGATTTCAGAGCTGGGCTGGAAAGAGGGAGAGAAACTTCTGGAAAATTTGAGCAGGTTGCATTTCATTCCATTATCAGTCAGGAAACAGCATTTCACCCAGAAAGGAGAACTGGAGGGATACATACCCAGCTGTCTGTCTGCATGGAGAAAACCTGCCCATACCCAGGCCCTCCTTGCCCCACCGTGGGGGACAGAGCCAGGGGTGCTGAGCAGTGCTGGCAGTGACAGCCCGGGGCTGCCACCAAGCCCACCTCCCTGTGCCCCAGGCTGCCAGCACTGTGGGTGCTGCATCATGACCTCACAGCTCTCCCTAACACAATCAGCAGCCTAAAGGGCCTTCTGGGCAGAGCCCCTGCTGCTGACAGCAGTGACAAGCAAATACTGCCCTTGCCTAAAAAGACAGGTGCTCTTTTCCAATCAAATGAGCCTTGAAGTCTGTTTCCTTTCACTGTTTATTTGACTGTCCTGTAGAAAGTGCATGTGCTCAGCTCTCAGTGTGCTGAGCACAAGGATTGGAGGACAGAGGAGAGGGTGGCCATGGCTTGACCCCACTTCAGCAGCTCTCAGCCCTGGAAGTAGTGAAGGGAGTGAGTATAGTTCAACTCTTCTTCACTGACTGAAAAATTCAACTTTACCTCATTCTTCTCCAGAAGACATCCAGCAAAGGGTTAGGCTGATGCAACCTGCCTCTGCCCAGCCCCTGGCAAAGACAACACCAACCAAACACTCTTTTGCTTGCACCAAGAGCCAGGAGCTCAGGTGTCAGGTGAAGGCTCACACAACAGCATTGGAGCTGATGGTCTTTCTGATGGAAGAAAATATCCTGCATTTCTCTACACATCTACTCTCTGGACCTTCTTTAATCTACTCATACTGCTTTGAGGTGACAGCAATCACCACAGACTATTCAGAATGGATTTATGTGGGGACACACCACTATTCTTGGTCCCTTTCCTAGTTCTCTGTGTGCCTTTTTAAGTGCTGAGCATGAAGCAGACATTTTGGAGGCATGAGTGTAACCCACCAGCATGGAGACACACACCCCAGAGCCAACACAGCAGTACTGCTTTTGGGAAAAGCATTTTGGAAAAGCCTGCTCCTTATAGCTCTCTGCCAAGACAGCGTCTCCAGGCTTCCCCAGGAGTGTGTGCTACATCCACAGCAGATCCAAGGTCTCAGTAATTCCTGATGCTGTGTGTAGAATACACCATTCAGCTTAGCTTCTGCTTAACTACTCCCATTCCTCATGCCTGATATTAATCCTAGCAACTACCCCTAACAAAACCCTGGTTTTCCCTTAATTTTTTGCCTGTTATTGCCAGAACCCTACAGAGAGGGAGTCCTTGGACCCATTAATTACACTGTGCATTCAGTGTAAACTGCATCACTGGTGCAGGATGAGCCCTAGAAGTGCCTAAGCACACGCATAGTGGAATGAGTCTGATGAGAAAAGGTTCCAGCAACCCAAGCTGGCACTGGTTAGTCAAGGCTTTATGCTACAATCACTGCAAGGTGCAGTGTCAGCCTTTGATGATGCAGCTCAGAGGTACAAATGAAATTGACGGGGCATTTCTAGGACCACATCTTAGTTCTGGAAGTATTTGTAGAATTGTGAAGGTATGGTTTAGATCGCACTGAACTGAACTCATCCTACCAAATTCCTTTCTCTTGGCTGCTGCTGGGTTTTGGGTTACCTAGCTAAGACTGATGACATACAAGTCATTTAAAGGCTGAGGTGCCTCCTTACCAGGTGGATTTTGCAGTGTGTGCTGTACTGGGAAGTGTGATGCAGAGACCTCAGCCTGGCACCTAGCACCCTCACTGGGCATTAGAAAGTACCCCAAGCACACCAGTGCTTGCAGTGCAGTTCAGGGGGAATTGTGCTGTGTCCCAAGGGTTGCAGCAGCTCAGGTGTGGTGCTCACAGGTGTCTGCACTACAGAGGCACAATACTGACAGCTGGAGTCCCACAGGCTTGATGGACCTAAACCTACATACACATCATGGGAAAACACCTGGGAAAACCTTCTGCTAGTTGTTCTTGCATATCTGTCACGTTGTTAATCATTTTATCCCAAGCATGATCTCTTTGCCTTGAAGACAGAAATGCCTTCCATTGTGGAGTTAATTCACAATCTTAACAACACTAGAAGGCAGGTTTTTGTGGTCAAATATATTGCCACATTAATAACTTCAGAATATTACATGAAGCAGAAAAAGAAGAGTGAATAAATTAACAGAAGAAGCCTGCATGGCTCACTAGAGAATTAAAGCACCATTTTATTACACACACCTCAGAGTTAAAGTTTTAATTTTCTTTTAAAAGATTGCAATATATAATTTTCATCCTCCATATTCAAAAATACTTACAGAGGATGATTTGTTCTTTGTTGTAATCCACAACACAAATAAAGCCATAGTCAAGTGATGCTGACCAAATCCCTGCAATTTTCCAGTGATAACAGAATTGTTTTTGGTTTTTGTATTCATTATTGCCCTAATAAGGAACTTTTCTCCAAGGATCCTGATGTTCTTTAAATACAAATGATTGAGTTTTTCCGAATCCCTTGTGAACTGTTCTGCAGTCTTGTTTTACAAACAGATTAAAAAGAAGGACACTGAGGCAGAGAGGGGTTACTGGCCTTATTTGCACAGGAATTGAGTTTGAAACAGTTCCTAGTTAGTGGTTTGGCTCAGGTCAAAGCTCTAGCTCTAAGTTGGAGGCAGCTCCAGGAATTATTCCCAGTCCCCTGCTTGGGACAAGCCTCCCTGTCCAGATGTATGGCGGCATACATTCATACAGTACAAGCACAGTAAGCACTGCCACTTGTGGGTTTTACTTGCTCTGCTGAGCCGGCACTGAGGAGCTTTTAAAAGTGGAAAGGCATTCAGAGGCATCTTTTTCTTTTACAAGCTGCAGACATTTGCTTCTTAGTGAAGAAGGTCACCAACCAGGCACAGAGATCTCTGTGAATATCACTGCAGCAGTTTCCAAATGGCTCCTCGATGCAGCAGCTCTCCCCACTGCCTTATATTGCAGACCTGCAGAGTTATATTTGGAGACAGATATCGGGATTATGTTCCCAAGATCCTCTGATGGAGTAAGTTCAGAGTGTGTTGTCATGATGGACATGCACACATGTGCCCTAGCAGAGTGGAGGTCAGCCATCATTCATGAATATGTGGAGACCACTTACAGTCCAGTTACAGCATATGCTAGTAACACGTGTTCCCCACACACCCTGTTTTCTCCCCAGTAAGCTGCTATATTTTTAATGTCTCCATTAGCTTTTGGAACAACTGACAGCCTTAAGCTTTTCCCTGCAATGAGCTCCAGTGTGGAAACATCATGCAGCTTTCAATCACAAGCCAAATGGCTAAAAATTTTAAGAGGAGATTCCAATTCCAGAATAGGAAGCCTGCCCAGTCAACCCTACACCTTTAATATAATTATTATTTATTCATGACCAAACACAAATGCACCTGGTTCCTGCAGTAATATTTGTCTTCAGAAATGTCCTTGCTGAAATTGCAGGTGAATGTCTGTGATTCTCTCTTTCAGTGTGCCTGTACCTAAGTTAAGTTTGCTGGCCCTCATGCTTCTATGGGAAGACAAAAGATTCAGCATTTAATGCAGCAACACCAACCCATGCCCAAAACACTTCAATTTTTACATTTGTTTCAGCACAAGAAATGATTCTTTCATCTACAGGGAGAAAAGTGCCATTTAATAAATGGTTTCTACATAAGGCTGTCAGATCTGAGTCCCCCCAAAACCATGAGCTACATTCACAGCTGCTGAAGAAAAGTCTGAAACTGGCTGGTGTTGCAAAGTGCCAAGCAAATAGAAGTACTGTAAAGCATCTGCTCTCCAGAAATCTTGTGTCTTACAGAGATGCTGATGCTGTCACCCCCACCAGCAATGAAAGACGTGCTCGGGTATGAGACAAAATGATGTTTCTCTAAGTGCCACATGACAGTCTGGGAGCAGCAAATTAACCAAGGCTCTTAATTTAAACATCACTGAAAAATATATGTTTTACTATCAAAAGCTGGCTCAGTTTTAGTGGAAATGGCCAGATATGGAGAAGCATGAAGCTGTCCCCTCTCAGGTGGTTCAGTTTTGCAGAGGTACTATGAATAGAAAGAGGTAAAATCACACTTCTGTCACTGAAGGAAGCACACTTTGAATAGCAATTTAATTCAATTTAGAAAACTATTCTCTTATAGCAGATCCACCCCTTGGGATAATCACTTTGATTTTAGCTTTACAGCAGTGTTTTTAGTAAGGGGCTACTGGCTGAAGAAGGAGCTGAGCAGGTCACTGAAGCTGCAATTACACAAACCAGTGAGGGTGTTAGTACCCATCAATTTTCTGGCTTGACCTTAATGTCCCATCTCTCCACTCTGGATCTTGCTGGCCTTTTTGGATGCTCTAGGTGTGACTCTGAAGAAACAGAACAGACTGAAAGTCCTCTGGATAAGAACTTAAACTAAACTTAATCTTTCTGGTGGAACTGAGTTAGGAAGAAACCACACCTAATTATGTTGGCAGACAAGGGAAGACAATAAGCCCCTCGAAACCAAGTAAGGGAGATATCTGTGTGGTAAGCTGTGGTTAGCTGATAGTGATAAGAAATCTTACCAATTTTAATCTTGAATAACAGTTGCACTTAGAGTAAGAAGTGGATTTAAACTGCTCATTCATGCTGTGGTATTGTCAACTGCAACAAAACACTAAAGGCAACTTTGGTGACATGAAACGTCAGGGAAGTTATCTCCCTGTTGCTGTTACGTTTCTTTCTTGATGCTGTCCTTCCCAAGTTGGGCACAGCCCAGCCAGGAGCTGTGCTCCCTATATCCTCAATGATACCACACATCCCTGTGGGTGCAGGTTGTATAACCCTGTCACACTGTCAGGATATAATTCTGATAGTGCTTTCAGTTCGTGGTAAGCTTATCTCCACTTTTTGCAGATGAGCAAGGAGATAGCATCCTTCATTTCCCTGGCTCCTCCTGTACCCCACCTACTCCCACGATTTTGGAAGGGATAACACATCCTCTTGTTTTCTACCGTGTGGGAGCAAACAAGTTACAATCTACAACTTTCCAGCAGGAGCACTTTAGACAAACACCTGTCAGCTGTTGACAATGTGCTTTTGTAGGTTACCATTCACCCTTGCACACTCATTCAACAAATGAATGATAAATATGAAATAAACCAGCACAAGAGCAGTAGTGAAATCAGCTCACTGATATGAATCTTCAAGAATTTGCTGCTGCAGAGAAATATTCTGGCAGAGAAAAAAAAATCCGCACATGAAAGTCTTTTCCCTGTGAGATCACAGAAATTAAGAAAATGGTCCATGAATGCCATCAGTCAGGATACCCACACACTAAAAGTCTCTATTCAGGCAGCTAGGCAGGCAGAAAATGAAATGGTATTTAAACACAGATAATGGAGGTGGAGATTTTTATTTTTACAATACTAGATAGGGGGAGAAACCTTGGGACCACTGAGTGAAGTCCTGAGGCTCAGTACCCAACCTCTCTCCTGGATGATTCTCCCAACACCAGCAGCAGCCAGAGACCTTGATGATGCAGCTGCTTTCCTGCATTTACTGAATTGCTTTAGTTTTCAAGCAAATCTAGAATACCATAAATGCTTGATTTAAGGATAGAGCTGTGAGTTTAGCTGCCATGTGGCTTGATTACATCCTAAAGGAAAGCACTCTGTGAGGACAGCCCTCTTGGAGAAGGGGCAGGTTGGGGTTGTGCAGGAGGAGGAAACCCTGCCTACATCAGGCTCCCAGAGCAGGGGCTCCAGGGCAGGCACCTCCAGCTCTCCACTACATGGGTCATGGTGATGGTGCTCTCTTGAATGTAGACCCTGCAGACAATGACAAAGCAAGCAATCACACAGCATTTCTTTATCTTAATGGTCACATTCCAAAGTCCTATTTTCAAAAACAATGTGAGCACTTATGAGAGTAAGTCCCAATGAAAATTACTTTTTGCAAGTAGTATTAAATCTCTTGTGCACTTTCACAGTTGTATCTTGACCTCTTCTTGTGCAATAGGGCTGGCAAATCCTTTTATCCAGCTGCTGACAGCCTCTCTGCAGATCACAGCTCTTCAGGCTCCTAGAAAACATCCATTTCTAAACAGGACAAAGCCAAAAATGACCACATCTGGTGACAGCAACAGACCAGTTCTGAGGAGAAGTTTAAGCAAGAAATTCTGGAGCTTTCCTGCTGCTAACTTTTCCATTATTTCTATGACTTAGAAAGGAGCAGGTGCTGGCAAGATTCCACGTCAGTCCTTCAAGACAGTCTAGTCTTCTCTAGCATCCTTCAACAGGAAGATACACAGATTATCTACAATCCAATTTATATCAGCCTTCACAAGTTACAGTGAGTCCAGGAGGTGAAACACACCTATGGGTTACAAAAGGATTCTCTCTAAATTTTCACCGTTGGGGATTTCAGAGGGAAATATGAGATGCACCCAGTCCTTTGTGATAGGAGAGGACTTTGAGGTGTGCACTCTTCAGACCTACACTGGGAGGGGCAGGGCATGCCCTTCTCCTGAGGGGAAAATAAAAAGAGAAAGCAGGCATTTTTACTGAAGACTGACAGATTAGACATTTATGCTCTAATACTATGGAGTTTAGGAGAGATTTTACGTATGCTCAAAGGAATCAACAAATCTTTGTAAATGCTGATAGACTGTAAATAAATAACTGAAGTATCACTTCCATCAAACTGTAGGAGAAATCTATCTTTGTATTGTTTGGATAAGGCTCTGTCATTAGTTCAGCCCTGCCACTTTTAGAAATTATTAGAGTTTTATAGCAGGTCTGAAATTCTATGCCAGTGAGACTGTGATTTTAATGGCAGAAATGGGGGAGGGGAAAGGAAGTTGGTGTGATTCCCTTATAGAGTACAATACTAAATAAGAAGATTCCAGCTGTGCAACAGGAAAGTTAAAATGGTTTGTTTGGATCATTAATATTGCAATGAAAACTAATTAAACCTAGAGCTACAAGGAGGAGCTCTTTAGAGATTTGAATAGAGGCAGCATAACACTCAGCAGCCTCCAGTTTTAGCAGTTTCTTTTATCACACCAAGTGGAATAGCAAGATTTCACTGAAGAGACGAGGACAGTCTGAAAAGCCAAGGGGATGTGGACAGCCAGTCCATGGGATGCACCTGTTAAGAGGTACCTGATTGCCTCAAGGCTTCTTTGGAAAATGCTGCATGAGCTTTGTAGCTAAGCAGAACGAGCCAAGCCCTTTTACTGGCTCTCTGCTCAGACTAACATTGCTGCTATGCTATACCTCTGTCCCCTTGTCCGACCTGACATTTGAAACTTCATCTAAAATTTCTTTAGCCTAAGAGCCGTCAAATATGCTTTACAGAATATACCTGCTCTTTTGGCATCAGTCCCTGCATGCCCACCCCCAGGCATGGCACTTCATAGTCTGTAGTTTCAGCATGACCCTCAGTTTTGCATTTCCTTTCTCCTTTAGCATGTCCGACCACTTTTGCTGTAGCTAAAGGTGTCCCTGCCCCAGCTCTGTAGCCATCAGCATCCTCCTACAGCTATTTAAGTCTTCTCACTTCTGATACTGTCATTCCCTCCCTCCCCATGACCTCCCTACAGCCCTACCCCCCTCAAACCCTGCTTACAGCTTCACATAGAAGCCAGGGACTACACTAACCTCTTCCACAGACATTTGTCTCAGAAGTGAATAATGATCACACTGGGCTTTCCTAAGTCTTACATCCTTGCAACTTCTAACTAAATACTGAAGCTCCAACTAAGCTGTTAATTATCCATGGTACGTGCTGATAAGAGTGCTTGTATTTCACTCCAGTAGAGGCTGCCAGGAGGAAGGAATGGCCTCTTAACACTGATCATAAAGGACTTCATGGGGGAAGAGTCCTGAAAGGCAGAAGATACCTTGTAATTTTACTAATGTCTAAATGTTGCTGGATTGGGGTCCTACGGGTGACTTGAGAAATTTACAAATCCTTCAGTCACAGAGAAAACAGAATAAGATACTAAAGTAGGGACACACTAAACTGTACACACATAACTCAGACTAGAATTTTTCCTACATGATTTAGACAACCAAAGGACAAAGGAACATGGTAGGTGAGATACTGGAATTGGTGAGGCACTGGAAGAAGTTGCCCAGAGAAGTTGGGGAAACCCCACCCTGCAAGTGTTCAAGGTCTAGCTGGATGGGGCTCTGAGGAACACGGTCTAGTGAAAGGTACCCCTGCCCATGACAGAGAGGTTGAACTTAGATGATCTCTAATGTTCTTTTCAACCCAAACCATTCTATGATGCAAAAACCATTCTATGACCAAAGGAACCCTTGCCTCCCTTAATCACAGTGTCAAACCATGTGAACATGTGGATCACTGAAAAATCTTTCATTTTCAAATCAGAAATTTCCCACAACTATAGCAGGTTCTGACTCCTGCTGACAGGTTTTTATTAGTTTTGTCCATCTTTGGGCATCAGGGAAATAAACTTTGAACAAAACATCCTGCTGCACCTGCATCCACTGCTAGGCAATAGAACAGCCAAAGAATTGGACTGGAAAAGGCAAAAAGATCCAAAAAGGAGAAAACAGACAATTAATACTGAAGATCCCAAGAGATAAGAATAGATCCAAGCAAGTCAAGAGGAGATTGGTTCCAGCCCAGCCTGCATTTCCAGGCAGGTGCTATTAAGGCATGACTTCCTTAGATAGCCAAGGAGAAGAAAAACAAGGAAAAATGCTGTAAAAGTAAAAATTAATCACTGGACATGAAAAACGTCCAGAGGCATTGGACATGTCTCAACATTGGAAATATCTAGGCGGAAACTAGAGCTGTGAGCTATAGGCAGAAACAGCCCCACAGGCTGCAGGAGTGGCACCTCTGCAAAGACCACTCTCCCTGGCACCCCAGTAGTGGATGGTGGCATTTAAGGATCCTCATCACCAAAAGAGGATGGGTTTGCTTTTCTGCAGCCAAAACGTGGACATGTAGGTGCAATTTCTTCCTCACTCCTCATTCTGCAAACCCTTGCTTAGCTGAACCCACAAAGAGACTTGGTGAACATGGGCCAGGCTCAGGTGCCAACAAGCCCACAGAGAAAATCAGAGCCCAAGAGAGGCAAAAGTGCACTTCAGATTTCCCTTGAACACAGGAGTCCCAACCTAAGATTATATCCATGTACACTGAACAGATCTATACAAACTCTGCAAAATCCACACCAAGATATCAGGAGTAATGTTATGTGTACTGTTTCCACCTTTCTCCTGGGGGAGAAATAAACTTGTCATGATGTCACTTGTGCCTCTTTATAGCCACCCTGAGAACTTACATTCCACTTTCTATTTTACTCTCCCTGATGTTCTCCCTCAACCAAAGCCCTCAACAGCATAGTTTTGGAATGACAAATATCTTCACAGGCTTGAGTGACTGCAGTAACCTCACATTCCCTTTCCTGGTGCAGCTTGCATATCACAAATTCACATAGTTCAAAGTCAGCCCTTGAATATTTCACATGCTGGTTCTGCTGCTTCCCCCTATGGCATCAACACCTTTAAGCAACCCCATGCTGCCCCTGACCTGGTTCATCTGATGTGCTTTAGACTGATAAACAAGGACAGTGACAAAGGGGAAGGAAATTAAGAAACATGTTATGGCCAAGGTCTTGATTTCTATACAGCAGTGAAGCCAAAATTTACATAAGCCATCGTCAGTGACCACCTGACATTTGTTGTCCACCTCACATTTGTTGTCGACCACCTAAAGCTTTTAAGGATATCTTCAAATTAACCTAATTCAGTAAGTGCTCTGTGTGAGGGGAACTGGGGGTGTAGGAATCTGCAAACTCAACAGAGATGGACAGAGGAGGGGAATGGCATCTACCAGAACTTGTGGTGCTGCAAAGATTCAGTGAGAAAGGCAGTCTTGTTTCAGATCCCTCCCATAAGATTAATTTGGGCTGTGATGTAGGCAGACATTAGTACATAGTAAAAGCTGAATGCCTTGGCTGTCACTTGATCAGGCATAGTGATGATTTTACTAGCAAAGTGCCTCTGCACTGAGATGCTGTTTCTGCTAATTGCCTATCATTAACACTACCTCCATAGGAAAGACTTCAGGCCTCATCCATCAGAAAAATAACATAGGTTAGATCCTATAAGATTCCAAGACTCTAACTACCTTAAACCATAATGTATGTACTTCAATTCCTGTTGAAGGAGTTAAAACATGTTTTTACACCCCTATATCTCTTACATAAGGGCTTAAAGAAAGCAGGGAGGTAACATATTTAACTCTCTTACTTCAGCTATCTAAATTTGAATTTTAGTGCCCTTCTTTCTTTTTCCATAAGCATCTTACCAGTCACTTTGGCAGGCACTACCCTGCAGAGATGAGATTTCTGAAAGCCTCTGTCAGAGGCTGAAAGCTTTCAGCTCTCCACAGAACTGTGCACATGAGCAAAAGAACCTTTTCACAGGCAGATAATGTATTTTGGGGGAATCTGCATGGATTCTGCATGCATGCTGAACGGTTGTTTTACTTTAGCCTGGTGTTTATGAAGATGTCTAATGACTTTTAGTGCTTTTTGGTGTCAGATATAAAAGGAGAAAAAAATCAATTCTAATCCCAAAGATGGGAATTAGTTTGTTTATGCCTATTATATTCCATTAAAGATGCAACATTTGCTTTATGTCAACAGAAGTCCCAGCTTCTTGTGTAAGTGCAAATATTAGTTAGCACTGAAATGGGATACAGTTAGGTCTAATCTCATGTCATCACTATTGTTCGTATTAGAAAGAAAGTGGCAATTACTTTGAATAGGAGCTGCATGGCTTGTTCAAGTAATTCTGCTCTGTACATTCAAAATTCTGCTCTGTACATTTTGTGTACATTCAAAATTGGCTTCTGACAATAGGATTTCAAAAGTGAAGTGCAATATGTTTGTACATGCAAGCAATCGTATAAATGAGCTGTGGGAGCCCAGTTGTCCACTTTTCACTAGTCACAGCTGCCCTTGACTAGCAGTGTGACAGCAAAAGCTTGAAACAAACACACACACACACAAAACCACAAGCTGAACATTTCTACCTGAAACTTACCAAGCTTTCCTGTGGAAGTTACATATCTCACATTTCATGTTCCCTCTTTTGATGGCTGAATTAACTAGCAAAAGAAAAAAAAAAAAAAATCCCTGGATGCATCAAATTTTTGCTGTGCCAGTGCAATGGATCATTCTGTTCTACAGTTACAGCACTTCATGAGAATGCAATTCAGCGGGTGACCCAGCCAAGAGGGGATAACAGGGACATGAACTACCTGAATTACCACTCTTATGGAGCACTGAATCTACATTCCCCCAAAGGAACAGCCGGTGTTTTTCAGGAGTTCATTCATTGTAAAGACTCTTAACCTTTCCACATTTACAGCATATTTTCTTGGAAGATTTATTCTGCTGAAAATCCTATTTTACACCTGGAACAGGAGAGACAAAAAAAGTTTCTTCTACTCCGGTACCTATGTTCTTTAGTAAATCATTTGGAGGACAGTCACCATGGTTTAATAAAGTCCAACATGCTTATACAGAATACAGATGGACAGGAGATGCAAGAATATTGGATGGAAATTGGACATACTTTACCCTTTTCCCTTGCTCTGAAATTTCCCAGTCACTGCATTTTGCTCCTCCACTGCACACACCACCTTCAGAGAGTAAGCATCTAGCCATTTTCAGAGGTTGCTTAGGAACTTTCTAAGTTATCATCATGCACGTCAAAGGTATTTTAAGACACAGCTGAGTGTATCAGAATATGCAACAATGACAAAGCCAGGCTGCCTGGCATGTTTTGTTCATGCCGTATGAAAACCTACATAGGAAAAATTCCAGCAGTGTTGTCTCAGTAAAGGAACTTTATCAACAAACACCCCTTCAGTGGCTGAGATAACCAGAGGACCAGACAATATCATCCAGTGAATACTGGAGCCCTTCATTTGGGGTCACCCAGTCCAAAACTCCCTGCTTAGAGAGCCAAATTCTCCCACAGTGGCTTCTTTCATGAGCTTTGTGGAATTGTTTCTTCCTCCTGTAGCCTCCCAGTTCCTCTGGCACTTTTACAAATGCTACAGTGTCTCCACGGTGATTTACAGTGCTTCACAGAATATACAACCTAAGGAAGAATCTCCTTCTCCAGTTGCTCACTCAGATTTCAGCAAAGAGACAAGTAATGTAGAGACTACAGCACTGTCTTTCCTGATGTACACAAAAGACTTGAGTACATGGTCCCAAAGCCTTTTTTTTGCCATCTTGCACCTCTCTGAGTTGGTAACAGTGCCAAGCAATAGTGTCCCTCAAGTAAAATCCAGAAAACACATTCTTAAAATGTACCAGCATCTCTGTAGCACAACACATTCCTTTACACAGAAAAGGAAAGAGAGATGAAGGGGAATAAAAAAGGAGCAAGACTGGAATGCCGAATGGTTTCCCACAGTATTCCTTAATGCCAAGGGAGGAAAGCATTAAATAACTGGTGCAGGCGTGTTTCCCTTTGTTAACACCCCCGACATCTGTGATTCTGCTGCTTGCTGCAATGTGGAATCCCTTCCAGTTGTCCCAGCAGCTCAGAGTCCTGACAGAGGGGGTGATGGAGAAAATAGCAAAGGAAGAGCAGCTGTGAGTTTTCAAGCATAGTTTCCATTTGTTCTGATTGCCCATAGCAAAAGCACCTTGATTTTTTGGCAGTAGCCAGCCTGAACATGTTTTCTTCAAGTTGTTCCATGATGTGACATGACATGTTAATGGAAAGCAGCACATCCACACACACCAGGCTCCCTGAGGTTGTCTAATCACCCTTGGTATCCACCAAGCAAAGTGCACAAAACTTTTCAATCTTTTTTCAAGAATCCTTTTCAACTGGACTCAAGATTTACTTGGCCACACTCTGAAAGCACATATTTGAGCCTGAGGACTGGATTTGTGTAATGATGAGCTCTCAGCAAGAGCTGTTAATGAAACAAAGGAAATGACCCCTTGGATCAGACCAAGGAACTGTTTCACTCCGTGTCTAGCTGACGCGGCCAACACGGAGGATGCTGGAATCCTGTCACCAGGGTGTGGACATGAGTCAGCCAGCAATGTTTGCATGGATCAGTGTGTAACAGAATATTCTGCTCACCTGGGGTGTTTCTTTTCGATTTTTCCCTTTGGGACCGACATGCATCCCATTGCATTGGACTTACTCATTTCTTTTCAAATAGGTTGGCTTGCCATTATTGAGAGAGCTTTTTTACATTTGTCTGTCTGATTTGTCCTGCTGAAATTCTTCATTTCACAACATTTATTTTCATTTTCTAAGAGAATCTCCTTTTTGAGCCCACAACTCTCTTGGCACTCCATGCTATTAGAAGATGGTGCCCTAGTCTTTGCTTCATGTTGTTCAGTGCCATGTGAGTCCATTGTTTGCCCACAGAATCAATTCCACAGACAATCAAAGTTGGCCAGGACAGATTTCTTTTGAACCTCAGATGGAATAGAAGGAACAACATTTTAGTGTGTCTCTAATTACAGCCACCATGACAGTTCATATGTGTAGCAATAAAAATAACCATAAACCTACCTAATCATTAAAGTAAAGCAAACAACTCCTCTCTGTATCATCATACACAGGTACTGGAGTTGCTAATAAACCAGGAAGAGCACTGCGGCACTGGAGTAGCATCTTTCCTATCTCCACAGTTTCTTAAACAACTTTAGAGGCATATTTTTATTAAGTATATGAAAGGCAGATGATCTTAAACCTCAAAAAGAGTCTGTATAATAATTGTGTGCTCTTCTAATGCTCTCCAAAGACCTATTCAGAGTCCATTCTGAAAGACAATAATATATCAAGAACTTCTGCAAACTTCCTCCTAATGAACACATGCCAATTTGAGACCAAGAATTCTGGCCTCGGAGGACAAAATAACCACTGCACTTAGTCTCTGGGTGTTTTGCTACTTTATTTCAGAGTGATTCAAAATCTAATTAAATTTCTAAACTCTAATGAAATTACAGAAGAAAAATCATTTAGGATTATATTATATACAATTACTCACAGCTGAAAATTACAGTTAGCCTCTTTCACCAAGATAGGGTCTCCTGAGAAATCCTTGTTATTCATATAACGTATAAATCTGACATTACTCCCACTATTTACAGTTCAAAGGTAAAAGCAGAATTAATTAAACATATATATCCTGCCCAGTGGCTGGATGGTGAGAAAGAGAGGGAAGGCTGATAATGATGATGGTGCTTGAAACCACATTTCCCAGTTTGGTGAAGAATCAGAATAAACCTATCACAAAGCAGGATTATATTAAGTCTGTCTTATTCTGGTCAGTGCTTTTCCTCACTGGAGGTATGCTGTGAACAAGAACAGTGAAGCTTATGCAGTCGGCTATGTGCAGTCACCTAGCCAAGCTCTTTGAAGCATTCGTGGAAAATTAGCAATGGAATAAAGGAAATAGCTTCTGAGATTTCACACAAATACTCAGATGTTTAGTTCCTTCTCTGAAACACTGAAACTGCTTGAGACTACTGATTTGGGTCAGCAGAAGCAACAAAAACCAACCAAAGCACAATAAAACAAAACCATAACAAAATAAAAAAACCCCAACCACCAAACACCAAAACAAAACAAGAGAGCTGACATTCCTGCTATTACTTCTGAAAGAGGTTTCCAGGAACCTTGAAGCATGGGATCATTTGAAGATGAAACATGAGGCACAAAAACACTGGAGGTTTCTTACAAGGATCCTGATCTTTCCCATCCTGGTGGTGCAGAGATTTTTGTTTGCTTGGCTTGGTGTTTCCAACTCTGATCCCATAGAGAACCAGGAGCAGAGAAAGAGAAAAAATGAACTACATACACATGCACACAGGTGTGTGTACACCAACATTATAGGTCAAAGCAGGAACAAATACTTTCTGTGACATCTGCCACACTCAGCCAGTTGTACCTGAACCTGTACCTGTACCTTCACACAGCAAAATAGGCCTGGAACATCAAGATATTTTTCTTAGGTAGAAGTTACTGTCTGGGAACTGGCTTGCAATGGTTTAGCAGCCATAGTGAGCTGCTTCTCTATTCCTGAAAAAGTTGATTATGAAAGGGAAACATTCAAATAATGCTCTGCTGAAAACATTATGATAGCATTCAAGTTGAGTGCATAAAAAAGCTAGCAATACTGAAAGAGAATTTCTTAGAAAGTTCTTCTTCTAAGACAGAAAATCCACTTTCTTATCCATGGATTTAGAAGATTTCAGCAGAAACAAAATTGCTGTGGTAGGGCATCTTTGATATGTAAAAACAACTGTTAGTGTTTAAAGGTCCCTTAGAGAGTAAAACAGCTGAACCAAGCTGTGACTGTTGGCTGTCCACTTTCTCCACAAAACATTTTCAAGTTTGTTTATGTATTGAAATTAAACCCAAAAAAGGGAACTTCTGTTTGCAAATGTAACTACACAGGATGTGGCTGAAGTTTCTCAATAATCATGTGACTTACCTCAGCTTTTCTTTTCAGACACTGAAGAAGGGCAAAACTCATGAAAACTTGGGTGAAACCACTCTGTTGTCACAACTTCATAATGACCTTACTAACAAGCTGGATATCAGCCCCAAGAACATTTCTTCTCTTATGTAAGTGATCTAACTTATTTGTTTTCCATTCTTTTTGGGAGCTTTTATTCCTAAACTTGGCGGGCTTATTTATTCCCCAGCTTAATTGTATATATCTTGTGTAAAACTTCGTTTCTTGGGGAAAAAAAATATTTGTTGAGCCAGAGGGGACAACTGAGTCCTTTTTTGCTGAGTTTTCTAGCTCACATTTCCTATTCTGGGCGCAAAGGGCAAAAAAGCAAAAGTAGCTGTGTGCAATGCAGAAGGTGCAGTGAAGTTCAATGCTTGCAGCTTTGCAGATGAGATGTGCAGCTGCTGAGCACCTTGTTTAGCACTTTGCTTCCTTCTCCCTGTACAGGAAACAGTACTTCAGTAGAGTTTGAGGGAAAACTGACCTGCGTGCATGCTGACTGCAAGCTGCTTTTGGATTCTGCGACTTTCCCCTACTGGTCTTTGACGGTCCTGACTCACGCTGCTTCTAATCCTGCCTGCTGGCCCAAAGCAGGGCTTTCTCACGACCTGTTCCTTACTTCATTCTTACTCATCTCCACTTGGTGCAGGGAAGAAGCGGGGCTTATGGCTAGGAAGCCTCAGCAGGGGTCATATGAACACTGGGGCTGTGTCGTCTAACGGGGAGGGGGGAGCTGGCAGCAGTTTCATGGGCTATTGCCGTCCCCAGGCTTTTGGAAAGGGGGCAGGCACCACCCTCTGGTGGCAAAAGCCTCAGCTTTTACCTAATGCACTGTTCCCATACTACCCTGCTTCATGCAGACATCCACAGAAAAATTCCCATCTACACTTGGGGAATCCCACAGGGACAGTTTTCATCACCTGAGACATGCTGACCAGTTATTCCAGCTTGCATCCACTGGATATCTGCTCCTGCCTCACCTTCTGCAAAGCTGCCCACAGATCTGCAGCAGTGCTCTGCCCTGCACCTGGGGTTCCCAGATATTTGCTTCCTTTCCATTTGCTGCCTCAAGTAGAAATGGCACTGAGCTCCTGGCTGCTGCAATGTCCCAGGACCAGCCATTATCTGCTGCAATGAGGAGAAATATGAATTTTTTGGGGAAGGGAAAAAAGTCACATGAAAGCAGGAGGTAACAAGCAAAGGGACTAAGGTAGGTGCTGTGTGCTTAGGAAGACGAGACACACATTGCTGTTTATCACTGCAGGTTATGGCTGGGAATATTTTACAATACCGGTGGGGAAATTGAGCTCTTCCTGCTCCCTGATTTTATGCCCAAATTGCATTCTGCACCACTGTCGTGGCTAAACCATTTTCCTGGCTGAGCTGACCTCTGGGCAAGGCCTGAGCAGAGCTGTGTCGCAGAGAGCACAGGCACAACAGTGACACACAAGCCGCTCTCTGCTTGGCTCGGCTCTGTGCGCAGCAGGTCTGGGGAGCGCTAAGCCTGCCCAGAGTTCCACCGAGATCACAGACTAGAGGGTGGGATCACCGAGATCCCAGCCCAGTGCGTTTATCCGCGGTTCCATGCCTGCTCAGCAGCTGTACCTCGCAGTGTGTACCCACCGAGGGAGGCGGAGGGCTGCTCTCGGCAGTGCGAGCCCGGCTCCGGCACGGCTCAGCCAGCGCGGCTGCCCGCGGGCTCCCACAGCGGATCCTCCGCTCCTCCGGACCCACCTGTAAGGCTGGGCCCATCGGCCCGCAGTTTGATGGGCTGGCTCTGCCAGCAGCACACTCACCGAGATGTTCCCGGCGGCTGGAGCCACAGCCCGGTACCTCAGCAGGCTCCGGGCGCTGCCAGAGCCCGGGCGCACATCCATCCCCAGCGCTGTGCCCGGGCCAGGCACACGGCAGAGGGCAAAGAGCACCCTCCCTTGTTCGAGGAGCTTGGAAAAGTGATCCGCAGCTCCCTCCAGCGTGGGTATCAAATTCATCTGCTGGGTAGGCTCTCCCACACAGAAGCAAATACTCTGCAAGTCCAGAGGGTTTATTCAAGATGTGAGTGTTAGTGTAAACTCTCTACAGAGAGTGCCAGAATTCCAGCACTGTGGAGTTTAAGGCATCATTTCTACCCCCCCACCCCAAATGGGAGGGTTTTGTACATCCCCAAAAGATCTAAACTGCAGATAAGATCAAACATAAAAACGTGTATTTGAATTAGTTAATCCGTCTATTTCCACCTAAGAAAAAAACTGAAACAAACCAAATCCACCGGTCTTCAAAAGCAAATGGCATTTAAGCAGCATCCAGTAAATGATATTAACCTTAATTAAAAGCATATTGAAAGTATGAATTGAAAATATTCTCTTTAGTCTTGTGGGTTTTCAGGAATTTCCCTCCCTTTTTAAAAAGAAACTAATAATTTAATTTCAATATATTAAACTGACCTACATAAAATATTCCATGTAAAATATTATTTCTGCCATAAAACACGTAATCTGTCACAGGTTTAATTCCATTAGAAAGCATACATTAAGGTCTATGTATTATGATCATTAGGATAATAAAAGTAATACAATATTACTTTTATTATGCTTGAATTTAAAACATTCTTCATAGGAGCACAAAGAATAATTAAGGGGATGGAAGAGAGGTGTTTTTGTAAAATTTATAATGAAATAGAATCACAGGCAAGAGCAAAGAGGCTGGTTTCTAATATGGAAAAACAGAAACCATGCTTTTTATGTGCACTGTGCAGCCTTAGAGCTTTTTGTTCTCTTTAAATTTCCTTATCTTTATAACTTTGATTTTTGTCATTTGGTACAGCCAGTATAAGCACATATTCTCTACCCCTTACAACTCCTCTTCTGAGGGTCGTGGGGGTTTTGGAGAGAAAACATTTCTGCTCATACAAAGTAAGTTTCCAGACATTTTCATTATGAAGAAAAGTTAAGCAAAAAAAAAAAAGGACTTTCAGCTCTGAATTATAGTTCCCAAAATATATTTGCTTTTAAACTCAAGATTTTTTAAGTTCTTCTCCAGATTTTTGAAGCTTGGTTTGTAATTTATTAAAATTTGGAAATAAAAATGTGATGAAGACTAGGAAATAAAAACAAATCTGATGTATATATCACCCAATATATCAGATTTTTTTGATGTCACCCTGGAAGCCCCAGGGCCCACACTCAGCTCAAGAGTTTTATCAGTCTGAAAAGCAGACATAGATTATTTCTGTAAATATACCAAAATACTTTGTTTCAGAATGTAAGGACTATGCTTCAAGTTTAAAAGCAGTGATGTTTCTAGCATTCATTTCACTGGACAACAAATGAAAGCACAGAGACCCCAAAACCTCAGGAAAATAAAATTATTTCTCCACAAAAAGGGGAGGAGAGGAACTTACAGTGTTGGACACCTTAGCAGTAGGAAAACTGAGTGCATTTGAGACATGGAAATTCTACTTGGGTTTCAGCCAGACGATGCTCCCTCTCAATTCCCTGCTATGGTGGGGAATGGCAATGGAAAGGTGATGCTGTGTTCAAAGCAGCTGTGTTCCCACCAGGTGCCACAGGTAATGTCACCCTGGCCAAAGAGCAGCGACTTTGTGTTCTGCCTGAAGCATGTGAAGGAGACAGGAGTTTAGCAGCACACAGGTTTAGAATGCAGGAGTCATATCTGCCTTTAAAGCCTTCTCATGGTCCAGCACCTCATGCAGCTACACATCAGTTACATCATTTGGAGTTTCTTGAAAAAGCTTTGGTGGAAATATCCTTGCACTGAAGAAACATTCAAGTGTACATTTTTAACAATTTCCTATAACAACCAAGCAACATTCAAACTAAACACGACCTCTCTGTTTTCTCATTTAAAAAAACCCCCGTTGATTCTGTTTTCTTCCAAAAGTATGTGGGAAGGAATTGTTTTCTTCAAAGCCACTTCATTCTGAGGGCCTGCACACTCTGAGCATCAGGCACCATGGCTCAGTGGCTTTGTGGAGAAGGGAAGAGGTGTCCTTTTCATGAACAGGGAACTTGGTGTAGAATTCTCTGGAAAGGTTTGCTTCAACCCCACAAAATTTGCTTGCAAGAGAAAAAGGCTCTTCTCTGTCAGCAATAAACCATATTCTGAAGACTGGAAGTACAGTCAGAATTGGGATTCATGTTTTCTTGAAAAGGGTGTGGGGCTATGCCATATCCTCACTTACTAGTGTGTTTTATTAGCTTTAGTGCATCTGTAATCTTATCCTTGATTTACAGCAGATTCTCTTGTATAGAGTTCTCTGGCTTGCAGTGACAAAACCATGGAATAGAGAAAGTGCTAAGACAACATAAAATTTTGGAATTGTATTTTCTCTTCGGGTCAAAAACTGGCACAGTGTGGCCACATTTCTAGGATGCCCTCATTAACTTGACTGATAACATTTCACTACTTCAGGAAGCCTTGGATTATATTTTAAGATTTATTAGAATCAACTATCCCCTTGGAAAAAGTCTGAAGTAGCATTCTGCTCAATGTCCTAACAGATTAAAATATTTCCATTCCAGATTTTTGGAGAGCAAAGGTACATGCTTCTGGAAACCCAGAGGAGGAAATAGGTGAGTTCATGGGGGGATTTTCACTTCCAAACAGGAAGTTAGAGGCAAAATAACAAAACTGAATGTCCTTAAAAGACTTTGTATACTTTTTACATGTATAAGAAAAGTATTGTGAGTTTGTAGTTGCCTAGTGCTGCAGAGTCCTGTCATGTGACTGACATTTTAAATTGCATTTATGAGGACAGAGCACGGGAGACAGATCCTAAACACAGGTACCCTCCTGCCTGACATATGACTCTTATGTACACACAGTGATGCCAAATCACAACACATAGTTTACACTTTAAAATTCTCCTTCCTCCCAGCAAATACTTACAGAGGCAAAACAGCTGGGCAAGGCAGGAGGTGAGGGACTGGGAATTGGATATGTGTGTGTGCATATCTGGAAGCAGCAATAACAAATTGGAAGGATGCAGACTGGCAAACGAGTGTGGATGGGGGATTTTTCTTTTGGGGTAAAAGTAAAGCCCTGGCTGTAAAACTCATCTGAGACCTGCACACACCAAAAGCTAAAGATGTTCATTATCATAAAACCCCCTCAAGCCCCTTAGCCATGGGTACACATGGTTTCATGGTATGCAGGGGTCTGAAAGGATAGACTCAGACTCTTCTCAGCTACCTAGTCTGGCTCAGCGGGTTTTTTAGGGATGCATTTAAACTTTGGTACATCTGAAACTCAAAGAATGTATTTATTATTTAATGGTGTATATTCATTGAGTTGTTTTCAATATTTGCAGATTACACATATGTTATTATAGGAGTTACTCTGGGAGCAGTTCTAGCAATTGGTTTTGTAGCAGCAATAATCTGCATGATCAAAGCCAAAATGATTGACAGTGTCTTTGGAGGTAAGAAAAAATACTCCTGATCCTTTTTCCATAGATCTAGCTTTCCTCATCTTCTGATACAACAGATCTGAGCTTCAGTGTTAGCAACTGTGTATGCACAAAAGCTCCAGTTTTCCTGTGGAGAACTATTTTAAAAGTGTCTGAATTGCTGGACTGCCTAGAACAGCAGATTCACATTTCACTATAACCAAGTCTACCCTTTAGTCTCAAAGTTGTATCTTGTGACACCCTGGGGATATGCTATAACCAAACTCAAACCAGACAAAGTATTAGCTATGATACAGCTTTGAGAAAATTGTCATGAGATATTCTAGCTGGGAGAATCAAGAAGGGCTTTAGGAAAGTTGCATGACACAGCTAATATCAAAGAGTTTTGCCTCAGAAAGGATGGCTGGGTCTTTACCAGCAGTAACTATGTACTCCTGGTTGCCCCCTCACAAATTCTGTGGAGGCCTATCACCACTCTGTTCCTTGTTTCTCTACTAACCACATTTTTCTCTTCTTATTTTAGAATCAGATGGTAAAATGGATAGAAGGTAAGAGTCACTGTGCTTTCTGTTATGCACAACTTTTATTTTCTCTCTCTTCTTATGCATGAAGCTTCCCCATGTTTGAATTATTGCAACAGCAGACATGGTAAGCCTCTAGAGGACTAAGATAACTAGTGAAACTGCATGGAAAAAGGAATTTTCTGAAACCCAGCAGACTGAGATTCTTTTTAAAATTAAAATCCTCCAAACACTTGCAGTGAAGCTTCTTTTTTGTTTGCTTGTTTGTACAATGTATAATAACAGCAAACTCTGGGTAAATGGCTTCATCTAAGGTTACTGTGTCTGTATCTCAGCTCTGAAAACTCCCTTCACTCTGGGCTCTTACAAGTCAGGGTCATGCAGTGATCATTCCTGCTGGAAGGGATGCCTCTTTGCCCTTCTCCTTCCTCCCCCTTACCCAGAAACAGTAAGGTCATTTTAGGGCTTGGGCACCTGACCAGTTCAGCAGCAGGAGAGCAGTGCCAGCCTTCTTAGGCAATGGGCACTTTGCATCTTCCCCAAGGACAGGCAGAAGGGAAGGGATGTACAGGAGCAGACACTCTGGACTGCAAGTTGGCGGCTGGCTCATGGTAACCTACAGATGTGGAAACCTTTTTGTGTCCCTTTGAGACATTTTATAAGTGACTGAAAAAACCCAAACATTAATTAACAAGCATTCTCATCAAGTGAAGACAACAGTTGTACTCGATCTCAGAAATGGCTTTTGGCCTCTCTCAGAGAGCTGGATAGAAGAATGTCCCCACCACAGCCATTCCTCATAGAGAGCACAGCATATGCAAACACTGAATTAAAGACCAAAGCATGAACACCCTCTGCAGCAGCAGCTTCAATGTTTTGTGTGCCTGACAGAGAAGGGCCCCAGTACTGAAGCACGTGTCCTTTTCTCAGGGAGACACTCCTTCAGTGGTAACTGGCACAAAAGGTTTCCTTTCTAGTAACACACCATTCTCTGAAAAGACTCTGGTAATTTCAGCACATTAATCTGAAATGGATTAGGACTTTGATAGGTCAGAAGAACAAACATAGAATACCTGGTAAACGTTATGATGCTTTCAGGACAGTATAGACAGAACAATGAAGAGGAAAGTCGTGAGAAAGAGCTTTCAGAACAGAAGAGCCAGAGACCAGGGTCAAGAGAAAAGAGAATAAAGGGATGAGAAGGACAAAGATGAGAAGAAGTGCAGAAGGCTGTGGTAGATTTACTGCCTGGGTGAAATGCAGACAGGATGATCTATGAACTATTCTATACTGGACTTCTCTAGCTCTCTTTGCTGTTTATTATGTGTCGTATTTTCCTTCAGAGGCAGTCTGAACATTTATTACATCATCTGCTGATCTTTCATGGGGAAGTGACTGACTTTGTGGTGGCAACAAAATTTAATGTCTTTAATTGACCTCTTTGATGTTTCCTTACCCCAGCCTACAGGCACTTGCTAAAAGGTAGAGTGAAATTTCCAGTTTCATGACAAAATTCTTCTCTTAAGGCTGGAAACGTGACACAATATGCAACATTTTGCCTTAGAGCCACTGAGACTGACCAGTGAGAGAAACTCTTATTCCACAATATTTTGGGGCAAAACTATTTATGCTAAATGTGACACTTTTATGGCTAAGTAGAAAACTTAGAAATCCACTTCCATTCTTAATCAGTGTACTTTTGAATTCTACTGTGATAGTCAGTAATTTACTAGCAAATCTTTGCTTTCATTCACTTCAGGGCATCTATGTATTACTCTCTGGTAGATCACTAAGGGGTTCTATAATGCTAGTAATAATCTCTGGAAACAGTATAGCCTTCTACAGGTTTTGAGGAAACCTCTGGCAGTAAAAATACTACCAGAGCCATAGAAATATTTAAAAATGCCCCATATAATCTAATCCTTAGCAGGATTTATTCAGGTCACAGAGAGACATATGATAATTAAGTCTAAGTTGATTTTACCTACTAGCTTCAGTTCCCTAGGGAATTCTAATTCATGGAATTCTTAGACCAGTGGCTAGTCTAGGAAAATCCTTTGATAAAGTAAATTCTATTACCTGAAATCACCAACCATATAACCATCCTGAATCCTCAGGGAAAGGCACCCTGAAACATTCAGTGTTAAAGAGACACCATTCCTTAGTATTGGAGAGGAGAACTGGCAAATCTTCTGCAAACAGCTTCATTGTCTTCTTGACCAGGGATGATTATTAATGCTTGTTCAGGAAAAACATACTTAATCCAGCTGATAGAACAGAACACTCAACCAAATTCACCTTCCGCTGAATTTTGTTTTACATTTTACATCATTATTCCTACTTCTGCCACCAGCCACTCAATATTTCCCTAGCTGGGAAGTACTCCAAGTGGGCATCACCCAGAACTGTACTTTCACAGCCAATGGAGTTGCTCAGCCTCGTGCCAGCTGAAGGTCTCGATGCAGATAATCATCCTCTGCATCAGAACCCCAATTAGCTGGTACTGAACCTAAATAACCCCTTCCAAGATTTTCACTAAAATCAGGAAGTATTCAGATGTGTCCCCCTTGATTATTTCCAAAATACTTAAAACACAAGTGTTTCAATACCTACATGACACTGACAACTCATTGTGAAATGATTACCAGAATTTACCGCTTTATTTAGTCAGGTACATAACATTAAGATTTAAACAATCAATTCACAATGGGTTGCCCTTAAACTCAATGGGATATTTACTAACACTTGAGAAGAAAAAGGCTTGAGGCAAGATTCTGTCAGCCAACAAAACAGCAATTTATATGTCAACTGACAATTATTTAACGTCCTCTATTTTAATTAATAGCTCATGTCAGTATCAAATGCCATCTTGGTGTAAGCTTGGTAAATTATAATGCCTAAAAATTTCATGCAAGTTTAATGTATTCATAAAAATGTCTGGGCACATTTAATGCTGGCAATATTTTGAGTTAACTACAGTGCATGTCAGCCAGATTTATTTTGACAGGAGACAAAGAAAGAGACATACAGAGACAAGGGGAAGGGTGGAGAGATAGAGAATGTTTACTAAAAAAGAAAAGGTACATATTTTAAACCTGCTGCAAAGGGATTTGTTGCCAACAGATCCTGGGCAACAGTACACACAAAATTCCCAATGCCACTCACTGGGTTCTACACGACTCCATGTAAATCATCCTAAACTGCATGTAAATCCTTCAGCTAAAAAAAATCAGATTTTAAATGCAATACACAAGCTCTTCTGATGCTTTATGGAAGAGAGGAGGAGCTTGGGAGGTGCTTGCCGAGTGTATTGGTGATTTTATTTTCCTACCCAAAGCCTCATCAAAATATTCTCTTATATTTTCCCTCCTGACTTCTAAGGGACAAACTTCTTTCTCCTTTGTTAGACTGTGCTTGAGATATAGGACTCTTTTGAGAATTGTAGCATTCTTTAGGTGAATGGAGGAGGTCTTGGAATGTAACTGCATCTTGAAAGCCTCTAATATGTTCTAAAAATCTCTAAAAACAGTGCCACGCATTGCATAGGAGGTGAAATCATCCACTTTGAAAATATAAGCATCACAGATGGACAGCATGGAAAAGACTAGGTTTGGACAATCGTATGCAGGTTTCAATGTTGAGCTGCAGTTTCTTCCAACTATCAGAACAGTAGCAGCCTAAACATCTGAACCAAGGGTCTTTTTCCTGGCATTTTTGTCACGTTCAGGTCTATAGCCTGACAGGTATGGACAGTTAACAAAATCTGATCTAAAAATATCATAGCCTTCAAAAAGGTTTGAAGTCAGATAGAAAGACAAACATCTTGTTTTGGAGATGAGGAGAGTCCTTTCTCATCCAAATAGTCCAACTTGGTTTATTACACTGTGGATTACAGAATGCATCATTTAACAAACAGGAAGCCAAAACATAGACATGAGTCTCATCACCTGCAAATGAGAGACACAGTCTGTCCAGTCACTGCAGTCTGAGCTCATAAAAAAACTTAACTGGAGATCTATTTTTGATGCTAGAGTGGGTACTTGAGAAAGCCACATGTGGGAGTCCTTTGGAAAATGGTCCCAAACTTTACAAACCAAAATCCATAAGTAAATAAAAATTGGAAAGAAAAAAAAAGAGAGACTTTGGTCTTGTCTGAGAGCGTCACTGGAGGAGAGGTGCACAAGGGAAAAGGGTCAATATGGAGAGCACAGGTCTCCCAGGACGCTGGGCACTGAAATGCATTGCAGCCCCTCAGATATTGTGCCAGCTGTTCAAGGAAACACTAAGTTCAGCCCACAGCCTGGCAGCAAGTTGCCTGCATCTATCTTTACTCTCCTAAAACAGGCCTATTTTTTCTTTTCCTTTCCCAGGAATATTCGTTTTTAACTATGCAGTCAGTTTCATTTTCTTGGTCCTGTAGCAGAACAGTCATGTAGATTCAGCAGAATCTTTGGCACCTCTGTGTGAATGGATTCTCTTCACATCCCTCAGTGATGCCCTAAGCTGTTCTTTCACTTGCCACTCTTGGTTTCCCAAACAGACCTTCACTAGGACTTTCATTCTGACAAGTAGGATATCCTGCATACAATTCAATCACCAGGTCAGCAAAGTTTTCAGAAGTTGTTAGTGGTTTACACACAAGCGAAAACAGAGTGAGCAACGACACTTAACTTCTTCAAAGACCCAAATAAGCCCTGCAAAATCAGTCAGAAATTATTCCTATGAGGTCTGTTTTGACTACAGAGCCTCTCTTCCCATTGCCACTGTGGCCTAAAACCAGTAGTGAAGAACAAGAAGGGAAGTGGAAGACAGACTTGGAGGCTCCGGTCCTCGTAGGCAGAAGTGTGTTTGCTCTTCACTGAGTAGGTACCACCTGCACAAGACAAGTCTGTCCCTGTTGATACACCAGGACAGGCCAAATTCCTCGCTCAGCATTGCAGGGATTAGTGGGTGGTCAGCAGGCTAAAGGCTGTATTCACTGCTTTAGTTTTCCTCAGCATGCATCCTCTGGGAATTGAGTTTAATGGAAAATATTTAAAGCTTCACAAATGCCATAACAATGCATGCTATTGCAAATAAATTTAAGTACTAGTAGAGATGATCCAAACAACTCCATGTGTGTGCAAATGTTAAAAAAATGGGCAAATAATCTCAGTAGAAATGGCTGCCTCAACTCCTTGTACATATACATTTGCAAAAACAAAATGTCAATAGTCACCAGTGACTAGAATAATAAACTGGTTTTTCTTCCTACTTCTGCCACTGCCCTGTCTAGCTGAACTTGTTCTTCTGAACAACCTTGGACAAGTCACTGGCTCAGGTTACCCTTTCCATAAAATGAAATTAATCTTTTTATCACACACTTCAAAATCAAGGACATTAAGCTTTGCACTATGCTGAGAACAGCAGGCTTTAGAAAGCAGCAGTAAGACACTCTGTAAGCTCTCAGCTCCCTTAGCAGCATACCTGGATTGAGGGAATACAGACACACACAGCACCTGAAAGACAGTTATCTTTATATATATATATATATATATATATATGTATATATACACTACAAACATATGTATGGTACAAACTGCAAGGATGAGATTAATTCATTAAACCTGTTTCCAGGATACAGCATACCTCATTGATGTCATCTACCAGCCTGATGGGCAGAGCTACACTTCTGGCTATTTTTTGCTCCTCTCTGGCCACCCTCCACATTCCCTCGGAGTGCACCTGGTCCAGGGCACCTGTTCTCCTCTTGGATCAGGGGACTGCCTTTGTGGTTGACCTTTTCACAGCTGCCAAACAAGGAAGAACCCTTACTCCTTCCTACCCCTCTGCACAACTGTTTGAGGCTAGTCTTGAATAGCTCTAAATAATTTGATTGTAAGAGTTGGTGCCAAACCTGCTGAGTAAGGAGAATGCTTTCCTGGTAATAGTCAGACACCTGTCAGAGGCAATTCCTTCCACAGCCGTCGTGGTTGCTGCTGGCAAACTTGCTGGTGCAAATGATTCCAGCACTAAATGAGTAATTCTACCCTCCCCTAGAGCTGCTGCAAGTCTGGATACAAAAAAAAAAAAAGGAGAAATATCTCTGAAAGAGTACCCTCTTCACCCCTGTCAACAGCCACCCAGAGTAACTCAAATATTAGATGCCACTGAGCAAAGAGCCTCCTGCTCCCTGGCAGCACCAATCTGCCAAACAAACTGAGTAGCTTTGTGTTGCCTAGGGCCTGTCAGAGAAATGACAACATGGGATTAGCTAGGAATGAAAGCTGTTATGATAGCTAAAGGACAGCTTAAAACCAACACAAACCAAGGCCTCTTGACGCAAGAGACTCAAGAGTGCCACAGGTCTTGTTAGACAAGAACAGCCTTGAATTAGAGCTCCTGCATATTCAAACTCACAGGTTTTTGTGTCTCACATTTGATTTCTGCACACAAGTTCACACTAAACTTATTAAAAAGGAATCACTGGTTTCAGATCCTAGGAGCTTTTGTCAGTGACATCTCAGAAAAGAGGATTATTTACAGATTCTTTTTTAAGGCCATGCGTACAATCTATCACATCATTTTATTTCAGTTCCCTGATCTCTTACTGTCCAAGAATTCTGCCTTGAACAACCTGTACTGAGTATCAGTACAGCTGTTTGTTATTCTCCTGATTGTTGCTTATAATCATCCACTCCCCATATTCCATGTGCACTTTACAGCCTGGTGTCAGAGAACAAATATCAAGCTGAAAGAAATCAATGAGTACCACAAAGTGATGCTGATTTCTGCCTCCTAGGCTGCAAATGCTTGTGGATCCATGGTGTACTTCTTAGCAGTTCACAGAAATTTATGGGCTTAAAGGCTTTCCATACAGATTTAGATGGAGTTTAAAGACACCTTGCAGGGCTCACAGAGTCAATGGAAAATAGACTAAAGGAAAAGAACAGAAAACCACTGCCTGAAAAGTAATTAGGGTTTTGTGTGTGTTTGTGTGTGTGCATTAAAACAACACCTGGCTCACTCCCAAGACTTATTTACTACACAGACATTGAAATGCTTATGCTGGCACAGGAGAGGTGGACGCTGGGGATAAAAAGAATAATTAACCCTTTAGGCAGAAATGGAGTTTTTTAAATGCTTGTGAATGAGCTTCTATGACTCCCTGGAGGAGAGCAAAGCATGGGAGCAAAGGATGTCCCATCTCTAGAGAAAGGCCTGCTTCACTTCCCTCCCTTCCCAGCACAGCTGTGTCTTCTGCTCAGACAGTCACCCTTCTCTACTGCCTCAGGGAACTGGCCCTGCCAAAAATCAATGTGGTAGAACATAAAAATAATTTTCAGAGGTATCAGGTTGTTCAAGGACGTCTGGCACAAGAGAAGTGGTAAAATATTACAACTGAGGTTCCGGGAAAGGCTGGACTGTCCTGTCTTGTAGGAACTGGTATTGTCAACAATGGGAAGATTACCTGAGAGCATCAGCAAGACAGCCACTATATTGGGGTAACTTACTGATTGCATTGGAGTACATGGAGAAGAGCATTAGCCTCCCAACCACTCTCTTCTTTTCTCTTTTTATATGCAGAGAATTGATTAGACCACTTAGCCAATCACTTAGGAACTGCCTTTCCTAGCAATTCCCTGCCAGCTTCTTCTGTGACAGGCAGGAGAGCATCCTAATCCATTGCTGATTCACATCAGTTAGCTTGTATCACTTTGCACTGGCCTATTCTGTATTAATCTGCTGGAAGTGGGAAAAATACTGCTTTTTTTTTTATTTACTACAGATCCAGACAGAAATTTGTGTTGCACTTCACAGGCTAAAGTCTGTTATTTTGTATGAAGAGATTTTTGACAAGTTCATAAGAACAGCCTATATCAGATCCCTGGTTATGCTTTTAAATGCTTGTCCTTTCTGGGAAAGAGCTGCCACAAAATGGAACAAGCTGAAAAATATTATTGTATAACTGTTATCTCTTGGGTAATGTCAGAGCTGTGTCACTAAAAGAAATTCCTTGTGTCTGCAAAGTGTCAGAGCAGTGCAGGCAAAGGAGGGCTGAGACACGCCCCTGGTACCTCCAGTGTGGTCTCCAGTCTGCAGGCAGGTACAGATGAGCCTTTGCATTATTCCAGGACACCTTCCCTGGCTGCCCTGGAAGCTCACAAGGGCTGGGCAAAGCAGGCAGAATGGGAACATAGCTGTGACTATGCTGAAGGACAGTGCAGGCACTGCTGCATTACAGAGCAGTGCTGACTCACCCCAGCCCCAAACCAGAAAAAGAAATAAGGGAGGAAAAGGAGCAGAACAGCAGAAATGCCTCTGATTCCAGCCTATCTGTGTCTCACCACTTGGTCTCCCATGGACTGCATGCCCACGTCAGTCTGGAAAGATGACAATCAGAATCTTACAGACAGTAACAGGACAGTGAATTTCACATGAACAGAAAATTTTGGCAGATCATTCTAAGAGACAGGAGTGACAGAATTTCTCTCAGAGAAAGAAAAAAAACCTCAGGCAAATTATGTGAAGGATTGTCCCTGCCCACCAAATCTCCTGTGACATCATTCTTTAGCAAAGACACCAGAAAATGCTTAAGTAGTATTGTAGGAATGGGACTACGATGAAGTTCATTTCCCTATGGAGTCATGAGATCTAATATCAAGTCAAGATCATTTCCCAAGCACTGACACTAGATGGAGCAAAACTGAATAAAAGATTTAGAGCAGTGAAGAAAAGATAAAAAAATTTCCTGTATTTCTGCAACTCTACTGTGTTACTCATTTGAATTCTCACCTTTGATTATGATCTGAAAGTCACAATTAATAGCTCACTCTCTACATTTTGCAGGTCAAACACAGGATCAAGCCAGAACAGGTATGTTGTGGGAGAAGAGGGGTGCTGGTGGCACAGGGAGGAGGAGTGACAGTACTGGGTAGACCCAAAGTTGTTGAGGCACCTGGGGAAAGGTCACTCAGCAGTAAAGGCTGAGGGGTTACCCTGAGCTCCTACTGACAGCCCAGATCTGCTGGGCACTCAGCATGGGCTGAGGCAGGTCATTTAGCTGTGCTGTCCCACAGCTTCCCAGTGCTTTACCTGGAATACCCTGGCATAAGGCCCAGGCACACTGCAAGGCTGCCTTCCCTATGCAGCTGCCCCACCGCAGCAGGCACTCGAAGTGATAAACCTCTGGGAAGATGCATCCACAAACGGGATCCAGGAGCTGCTCCCCACTCTGTGGCAAAGCAATACTGGGAAACACCCCAAATGACAATAGTCCAGTGTCTGCAATACAGGGAGCACTGGGATGCTACCCAAAAACTCATGGCTTGCTGCAAGTGGATTCCTACCTGACAGTGACAAGGGCAGCTGGAAGTCACCACAAGAGCAACAAGCATGCATTTGTTCTGTTAATTCACTTAGGAAAAACAGATGCCTCCAAAGGTACAAAGAAACATCTAGTATAAGAAAATATAAGTGAATGGAACTTGATTAATGTAACTCCAGCATCTCCATTAATAATTTCCTAGAATTCCTGTGATCTTTATCTGAGTATCTCTCAGCTCAGCTTTTACAATGATGTTTTACCTGGGATAATCCAGAGAGTTCTTGTTAACCTGTGACTTTTCTTTCTTTTCACAGATGACAGTAATGCAATAAGAAACCAAAGTACAAGAGATCAATAAGCCCTTTGCAATCAACAGTTACCTGGTCTGAGAATCAATAGAGGTCTCTTGTGCACAGGCAGGAATCTTACCAATACCAATCCTTTTCTTTGTTCTTCAGTTGAAAGGCTGATTGATTGTTTACAGGAAGAGCTTATAGTGCAGCAAACTTCAATTACCTGCACCCAAAAGGCCTGCAGTCCCCCTCAGCATGTATATGAAGGAAATATATGAGGAAAATAAAATAGATGAGCTCTGTCCACTAATACAGGCACTTTATTCTATGATAAGTATATGATTGATTTCTAAAGTCCGTTAAATACCAGGTAATCAGAAAGGTGGCAATATAATTCAGCAGCAGAATTCATGGTCACACCCATATTTCAAGATAAGTAAATAATGATTTCAGCAACTTGGAAAATCATTCATTTGAGGTTCAAATAAAACAAGGCTTTTCATTTATTTCAGGAAATACAGGTTTTGTAAGTAAACATTTCATTAATTTAAAGTTTTATCTTTTTTAGAGCTAGAACTGATATCTTTTGCAGGTGGTAGTGATGATTTAAACTATTTAAAATTAATTATGGCCATTTAAAATTAAAAATTACTTTTTGAAATAATGTTTTTCATGTTCTGTTGATACTTCATGTCAACACCATACAAACATGCTAATCTGTTATTTCCAGAATTTCCCTATCCCTATTCTTTAGTATAAAACAATGCACTAAGTTAAATTAGAATTTGTAAATAATTTCAGTTTCCCAGCATCTCCATTCTTAGTCTTATATGTTCTGGTGGACTTGATTACATCAAAATTGCTTTGCCCTGCTCCAATTACAAGCTTCCTACAGTGGGAATGATGAGAAGAAAAATTAAAGTTTTGTTTCAGAACATTTGGAGTAGTTTAAATAATTTAAAATAATTTAAACCGAAGTTATTCTGAAAGCACTTTCCAACTTCTACCAAAGCTTTGAGTCAATGGCTTTGGTCTCACTTCAGAAAATCATGCTGTGGATTCCATTCTGTTTAAAACTCTTCTTTCAAGAATTCTGTATATAACATATTGTCATCACAAGGTGCAAGGAAACAGGAAGATGCTTTTGTATTTCAAGCCAGGCTTTTCTTTCACCTTGTGAAGGCAGAGCAGCCAATGTCAGCTGTGGGAGCTTTGGGAACTCTTGGCCAGCATCCTCTGCTGTTCCTACAGATTCTCTCAGGAAACCCAGCAGAACTTCAAGGCTTGGGGGCCTCAGGTAGATGGCATGCCCAACTTAATTAAGTAATACCCAAATATTTCACAGGTGGAGCTTTATGTTGTAGCATTACAGGACGTCTCCAAACAGGATGTTACACTATTTTATTGAAACTTACCATTATCCAGATTCAAAGATCACAATATGTAAATAAATAAGATCTTCATAACCTATTGGCTCAAGCCAATATTCTATAGCCATATGGGTTTTTTAAACCTCTAACCTTTCATACATTTTTAAAGTTCACTTTTATATTTGTTTCTGCTCTCAGTGTGGCATTTAATAAATAAAGTTCTTTTCAGCTCTCCACTAATATAAGAGATTTAATACAACTTCAAAAAAAAAAAACCAAAAACAAAAAAAAAAAAGCAATTGTAAGACTGAAGTCCAACCTAAAAATTCTGAGTGTTATTAAGAAATATCACTCAAAAAACCCATGGAGACCAGGGCCTCCTCTCCAGTAATCAGCTTTCAGGTCAGGCAGGGTTGATCTGCTGGGTGAGGGACTAAGAGGAAACCTGCTGTTAGAACATAAGAACAGACATATCAGAATTTTGGTTTTATAAAGAACAAGCTACTGTCCTACTTGTAACTGTAATTAAAGGGATTTCAAGATGGGTGATTTTTGACTTTCACAAAGCAGGCCATTTGTCAAATGTGCAATGCAAACTGGATAGTAATTTTTCCACACATTTTGAACAATGAAATGTAAAATTTATTTTAAGAGAAGAATGATATATTGGAATACTTTCCCTGGTTTCCTAGGTGTCTCTTACCCATTTCAGTAACACTGCAGTTCATTAGCAGCATTTGCTAACAGATAAACTAAAGCAGTAATGTGATACTTGTAAGTAATTGTGTGTACACGTGTAAGTGAATAAAGCTTCTTGTAAGGTATCTGTTAATTGATTTGCTTCCTGTAGTATCATTTTAATTAAGACTTGGAACAGAGGAGAGAGCATGTGGTCAGGGAGGAAAGCTATCGCCTTCCCTTATTTGTGTGAACAAATGTTTCAGTACACATCATTTCAGTACGCTGTGGGAAATAAAGATGAAAATAAACAAGAAAGGCTAAGTTACAAGCAGTGGAGGAGAAAGGCCTAGAGAATTAAGGTTGGTAATCTTGATCAGGCAAATGTGTTGGGGTGGTGAATAGATTATGATTTCTCAAAACCTTTTGGTGTGCTCCTTGGCTCCCTGGGAATGGGAGAAGGAGGAGCAATACTGAGGCAAGACAGCTGGGCACAAGGGTCCCTCAGAGTTACTGCTTCTGCTGTCACTGAGAGGTTTGGGCACTCTTACATAGGGCTGCAATCTTTTGCCACCTCAGGGAGTTGATGTTTTTCCCATTCCTACAATCAGCTATACCACCACCACTTGGAGCATTGGCAGCTCCTAAATTCAGGCCAAACTGCACAGCAGGGCTTGGAAATAACCCATGAAGGAAAACTAGATGAAAGAGAAACATTAGGGAGGCATTCAGTCAAAAGATTGAACAAAAGACACTGTTAGCTCCACAGATTTTTGCTCAAGGATGCAGCCCAGGCAGTCCACATCCAGCACAACAGGCATCTATCTGCACTCACCTGTTTGCCTGTCCAGCACAGGTTATGTCCATGCTGAGCACCTTGTGCTCTCCCTGAGCTCACGGGCATTCCCCTGGATGGGTAACAGTGGGAAACTCTTGGGAGCCAGGGTTTGGACTCATGCCCCAGCATGTCATGCTGGACCTCAGCCTCTTCACAGCAGATGCTCAGCAACAAAAAGGTGCTTGTGAATAGAATTATTCAGAAGAGCAGACAGTTGCAGGCACAAGAAGTGAGCTAAGAGGTGCAGGCCAAGCACACATTTCTAAAGAGAGGACGACACATCATTGGCTTTAATTACAGTGCAAGTGTCACAGCAACAGTGAGATCATTCAAGTCCATTCCTTCTGTCAGCTGCATCAGTGCAAATCAAAACTAACTGCAGGAGTCACACAGCTTGGTGCGGCCCTTGTTCACATGATAATAAATCAGGCAAAAATCCACTGGACTCAGTACAGCTGCATGGGTAATAAAAATGTGCCTGTGGGTGGAGTCCTGGAAATCAGACCCCAGTGATATAAATCCACTCTAAGCAGAATGAGGAAGAGGAGAGTCAGATTCAGCTCTTCCCAAACAGAAAGGATGGCAAACTATGAATTTTTCTTGTCTTCTCTCATGTCTGTAAATGAAAACTCAGATCATTTTAGTCAGGAATATTTTTTTCTGCTTCTCACAACTGCACTTAATCAAATAAAAAAGTTGATTAAAATTCTTTGGCTTACCAAGCCAATATGGGAAAACACAAAGAAAGTACCTAACTAGCAGACCTGATAAAGAAAGGATGTTTATACTATACAAATGGGACCTATAGAGGCTTCAAACTTCTGAAAATTGTTCCCATTACACACAGGGAATATTACAATAGTCAGCCTAGGTCTGACAGAAGTCCATCTTTTCCTATGGCCTCTTTGCCACAGCAAACATCTAGATGAAGCCTAAGATATTGCAAGCATGTGCCAATGCTCTCCTAAAAGACCCTACTACCCCACAGCAAATTTCTGGTCAGTGTCACTAAGTCAAAAGTGTTGAATTTATTGTTTTCTGGTGTATTTTTCTTCCATTTTCAGAAGTGGTTGATTCCATAGATACTATATAGTTACACATAAAAAATCACAAAGGCCTTTGCCCTTCCTATCACTACATCAGTGAATTTGTTCAAATTTTCATGCTAACACATCATCAAAGCAATTCAGATGGTCCTAAGAAGGCATGTTCACTCTTAACTGAGAGGGGAAATGAGAAATGAGACACGGAGCAGCTTAATTGCTGCAGCAAATGCCAGTGCAGGATCAGCAGAGCAAAGAATACAGACAGTTTCCCAAGCTCAGCATGGGTGAACTGCCTAGTACACCATCATTCTTCTCTACTACTGCCTCCAACAAAAATGATGCTTTTGGAATGGTTAGGTGTTAGGTATTTCACCTTATAGAGTATATATGTTTTCAATTCTCATATTTCTGGCTTTAATTCCTAGACAAACTTTGTGCTTTCACTGACAGCTGCACCAAAGGGAGCCTCAGCAAAGTCAGTGACATTGCACTGAGCTTGAACACTGTGTGAGCTTATAACAAGCCCAAATGCATCATAAGCAAAGTGGTAGAGTGCACACATTTTGTCTTCTGCATCCAGACAAAAAGAATGTCTTGTGTTTCCTGCCCCATGCCCCTTCTCTCCATGCCACAACCCACAGGCTGCTTGCAGGATGCAAGTGGGTTCATTTGCACCCCTCACACCACTGCTGATGGGGATCTGTCCTGACGCAGACAATCCAGAAGGCCTTCCCTTTACAGACCAGATCCTATCCAGCACTATCAGAAATCTTCCTCAGTTAATGGGCAATTAAAATAATTACCTTTAATCGTAATCTTCAATTATTAGTACTCCACAGTACTGAGGGAGGACTCGGAGGGTTGGGACCAGATGCAAACGTATTCTGTTGTGATTTAAACTGTATGAAATGCTCCATTGAATATAAACCACTGACTATTCACTGGCTTTGGGAACAACCCCTGTATGTTTTAAGCTGCTTCATATTTAAACTCATTAGAGTGACACTAGGGAAGCAACAGAAAGCTGTGCTGAGTGCCCAAGGGCCCTGAAGGGACCTCTTCAA
The DNA here is from genome assembly GCA_018697195.1 of Certhia americana. Lineage (NCBI taxonomy): Eukaryota > Metazoa > Chordata > Aves > Passeriformes > Certhiidae > Certhia > Certhia americana. The sequence continues at coordinate 17,520,053 of CM031862.1, forward strand.
AGGAGCTGCTACCTTGAAATGCATGCAAAACACAAAATAGTTACTCAGAAGAAAAGGCCACTGTGTGCTCCTTCCTGCTAAAGGGATGCAGTGCCCAAAGTAGAGCTGGAATGGCTCTCAGATACCTCAGGGGTCCTGGTGTGAGGAGATGACTGTGGTATGGGACTGTGGACAGTGGTAGGTCCACAGGGACTTGGCTAGGGATACCTGGGAAATTGCTTTTTCTTATAAGCAAACTGATGATATAAAGGAGAACTAAACATGAGAGAGAAGTAACTGATGTTGGGAAGGGGTAAAAAGTGTTTGCAGAGGAAAAGGCAGAATATGCTAACTTATACTTGGGTCAAATCACTGTTTAGCAGTCAGAACAACAGAAAAAGCAGAGTGGTGCCAACAGCCAGTATTTAATTTGGGAGTTTTGCACTATCTGATGTTCTGCTTGAGACACTAATTCTACAAGTCATATGGCTGTGGCGACACCCACTATAATTTTAAATATACCTTGCTTTTGAGCACATTAATAAATAATGCAGATCTAATTCATAACATTTTACAAATAATGTTAATGAGATAATAATTCAAATGTAGTTCCTATTACAGCATGACCTACGTGTACAAGATGGTGCAAATGGAAAATTATTCTCAAACCCATGAGATGTAACATTAACATAACCAATAAACTTTTGATTCAGATCCAACACTTGCCAGGCTTTTCAAACGAGATGACAAAGCTGTGACTGGACCTGTGTGAGTCATAAGTGCCTTCCTACCATGACTAAAGAAAAATTAAAAACACATCTCATGTCGTTGATTATTCAGTAGAAATCGTTCACTGACCTAAAAACACGTGGTGTTTCAGGCATCCTTCTCAGGGAGGTGATGTTACTGATCAGAATCAGGTTGAGGCTTTAAATATGTGGGGAAAGGAGTAAAGGGTGGCTGTGAGAGCAGCAAGGTTCATCTCCAGCAGCAGCAGCAGCAGCAAAGAGGCCATTCAAGGATCAGGGGGAATCCAGAAGTGGTACCTAGCCTCAAACCAAATAAGAGCTGCTAGTTCTCTGCTCCCAAGCCTTCCTACTATTATCTATTATCTTCTCCTGCATAATTTGTCATAATCTCTGACTCGTCAGGCCAATTAATCATGCTTCAGAAAAAATGAGATTTCTCACAAGGAGATTATCTGTCTCTGACAAACAAGGGATAATTCAATTAGCTTCCTTTTCTAAACATTTAGTAACTGGTTTTGGTAAATTGGTCCTTTTTGTAATTTAGCTATAATTTAGGAAGATTTAATATGTCATTAGGCCCACTGAATTCTGAGTTAATATAACATTATGGCTGAGATTTTAATTGCCCCAGAGTCAGGAACTGTATTCATAATGGCTTGATTCCCACATGGAAGCAGCTGATAGGAAATACATAGAGCTCCACAGAAATTCTTCTTAAAATCCCTTCTTTTAGTTAAGCACATGCTTAAGGACTCTGGAGAATAGGAGACTTTCTCTGACTTGGGTAAGAACTCCAAGAATTCAGTGTAAAAGACAAATATTCACATACTTATTTGCAGAATTTCTACACGCACCAGAAATTTATGGATTTAACTTGGTTTTAACCTTCTTCACAGTTCTCAAAGTTCCTGTTTCCCATCCTGAAATTTCCTGGGAAAATCCCAGTATCTAACAGTAGTACCCGACTGTGGAATGAGAATTTCTTCTGTTTCATTCTGGAAACAGGCCTTTCAGTTCTTTTGGACATTGCCAATTTATACCAATGTCATCGCATTAAAGAAGTTGATGCAACTACATACTGAGACTAAAAATCAGCATCTTTAGTGCTGGGGGAAACTCAAGAAGAAATCTAAGCAATCAAGTTGTATGGATATTAAGAGGCATAAGTGGAGAAGCAGATTTTAAAGCAATGTTAATTGCTTCACCACAGCAGGGTGAGCAAGACTTTGCCTGAGCTGAAAGTGAAGAGTCAGTTAAAGCAGACTGATCCCCACACACTGCCAGCTGCAGCCTGGCCATACATGGATCAAGAGTTTCCTGATTGGTCTCTGGAACAACTGAGCTTAGGGTATTTCCCCGTGTACTCAGTAGTAACCTGCCCATGGCACATCCTTTCAGAGCTCATGTTTGACTGTACGGATCCACCAAAAAGAGCTATGATTTGGGGAATCTCTTCTTTCTGAGAATTTTGGAGCCCAGGCCAAGGCAGTCTCATCCTACCACTTGAACAGCATTGCCAGTTTCTATCAGAACTTGGTAATAGAGCAGAAGCTTCCAAGACATTTACATTCCAGCGTGCTTTGTGAAGACAAGAAGCTAGACAAAGAGGACACAGAACCCCATTTCAAGCTTTTTCCCAGACTGGGGCCTTCTCTAGATCTCTCTTTGCAGGTTGCCTGATGTCTACTAAGATCCATGGCCTTATTTAGCAAACATCAACCAAGCACAGAACCAAATCTGTTGGGAAGCTGACTTCATTAGTTCTGTTTCTTTCTCTCACAAGACAAATCTGCTTACACTGGAAACACACATCTCTCAGCAGAGGTGGTAGGAAAAAGGCCACAGCTTACACCAAGGCAGTTCAGCCCACCAGATTGGCACATGCCAACTCTGTGATAAAACACATTGATGAAAACACTAAGGTGGTTATCACAGACCTTTTTATCACAGCCTTTCTGATTCTCAGCTGGAATGACTGGTACCCCTTTACAGCAATGCAAATGACCAAGAAAAGCCTCAAAGCAGCACAATCTGATTCTCTGCCTGTCTTGAAAACACTCATCGCTGTCATGACAAGGAAGCTTATACCTCTGTCAAAATGCCATATGTTATAACCACTCTGCCATCACACTTTCATTTTGAGGAAAAAAAAGAATTTCCCCCAATTTTATTTTAGGGTTAAGATACTGCAGATGATTAAGATAATTAGATGTCATGCTGTTCACTAATTTAAAGCCCTAAATTCATATTTGAAATAAATTGTATAAAACTGAGGCTTTTTCATAAGGTAATAGGAGGCATGATTCGGCACTCAGCTGTACACCAGCCAAGACTGGGAGTAACGTAATGGAATTACTGCAGGAAAGAGCAGTATAGACAGGAGGAGACTTCAACCCATGTATTTTTTAATTTAAAATATTCCTACATTTAGCTACAGTTCCAAACTCAATGCTTATTACTATTAAGGGATTTATAAGGCAAGGATTGCTCTGGACAAAGCCCAGCTGACCTCAGTAGGAATTTTGACCAAGTAAACTTCCCACTGGAGTATGCAATACTATTTGTATGCTCACAATCATAAGCATTAGCAGAGACCAGACACACATATGAAAACTGTTTCATTAGCTCTCAAAGGTGACATTACCATTAGAGGTGAAGCTTTAAAAGCTATTGGGACAGATTCCCTCTGTGCCTTTTTGGCCTGCATGGTGTCCATTAACACTCTGCAAGCAGCTGAGATGAATTCACAGCCCTGGGCTTCAGGGTGCATTAAGGTCTTTTAATTTTCCTCCTCCACAATGCCATTGTGGGGCATAAAAGTGAGGGTGGAAAGGTAAATGTCCTGGGGAAAATGTGTTCACATCACGTGTGCAGCTGTGCCTTTAAAAACTGCTGGTATGAGATGTGTAGAAGGAAATGCTCAGTCCAATGGTGTTCCATGCAGAACAATGCTGACATACTCAGATATCACATTTACAGGCTGTCAGGCTCACAGACTTGGCGCTAGCTCAGGACAAAGTACAGTATCGGGGAGAATCAAACTATTCTGCAGGAAAGAATACTGGAGTGGGTAAACTCCCTACTAGCGAAAAAACCCCTCAGAGAAGACCTGCACAGTCTCTACAGTTACAATGACTGCAACCAGAAAGATCCTGGGCAGAAAGTCAGTTTATGTCTGATAAAAGTTGGTTCTCCGTCGCTTGAAGTTTTTATTAGTTTTCAATTAAGACAGCTAAGAGGCTCACAATGAAAATGAATTGCAGAACCTGAAGGAAAACTGCATTCTGTGCAAAAATGGAGCAAGACTGTTTTAGTGCAGGGAGAATGGAAACTATTAAAGGAGTTTGTAAGAGATCTAAGACTTGAAAGATGAACACTTATTTTTTCTGGACTGGGGAGGAAGGGGGTTGGGGGAGCATGGTAGTTGACTAACCCTGATAAGAGCAGAGTTCATCACTGGCGTGAAGACACACATACACAGAGAAGCCAGAGAGAGGATCATGAAAGACCCAGAAATAAACTCTGGCAAAACATCTGGAATCTGACAAGCAAAGGAAATCACCCAGACTTAACTGATGCTTACAGAGCACAAGCTGCTCTGATACTGTGGCCATGATGGCATGCAAATACACCATAAGTAAAGAAATAAAGACAGAATCTTTGCTCATGGCATCCAGAGTACAAAACAACAGCACACAAGACAAAACCATGCCCAGAGCTTAAAACTATATTAGAGCCATAATTCTTGATGAGATAGCAAGGAAGGCCTGGCAAGCTCAATGATGACAACACCAACACTGCTGCTTCTGGAGATGTCTGGAGAGCATGGGTACAAAACATGGTTTGGCTGCAGCTGTGGGCTGCTCAATAATATTGTGTCTTCTAAGATTTAGTGAAGAAGGAAAACCTTACAGCTGATCTTAACATTCTAAGTCTGGTCAAGACAGTACGCTCATTAAAGAAGGAGTGAGCAAAACAACTAAAAAAGGCTTTAGTGACACTTTTGGGAAATTGGGATGCTCGGAAAGAGGGCTGAGCAGTGCTGAAAGGACACAATTGCTGTAACACACAGGCTCCCAAGAGAGGGCAAGTTTAGACACATTTGTCTGGGAAGGCAGGGAAGAAATATCAGTCCAGTTGCTGAACATTTGTTCTGGTTGCTGAAAGGGGCAAAAGCAACAGTTCATGGAAAGCCAGGATGTCCCTGAAGACAAATACTGATATGAGCAAAATCAGAGTACAACTCAGGGTATTATAATTTTGAAATTTAAAATTCAAATCTGCTTTTGCAAATCTTATTAATCCAGAGACTGTGCAGCATTTAAAAATGGAAATAACATCGCTAGGAAGAACTACAGATGCTAATAATTAGTGACACATTACTCGCATTTCATTGTAAAACAGATGTGTGTATTAATCTAATTATAATGACTAATATAACATAGTCCTTTGACATATATATAAGCATAATATTTTCTGTGAGTTAGTGCTTCAAATATGGTTTTGATTTTGTTTACTTTCCTAAGTTCAGTGTCAGAGAAGGAAAGTATATTTGTTACAGGCTAAGAGATCAAAAGCAGCAGAGAAAATCTCTGGGTATTATCGGAAACCCGTGTTTTGACAGTAGGCATTTTCAATGAGTGAGTGGAATGTTATGATCTCCAGCTTCACTCAAATTACTTCTTTTTAATGATAATACTTCCTAACTCTGAGGCTATGCCACAAACAATTATGGAACATTTTGGAGCCTGCATTGTGTGCTATTACTTTTAAAAGATAGTATCCTGCTTCCTTTTTTTCCCCTTTAATCTTTCTTTTTTTTTTCTTCAGAGCAATGTTCAAATTGCTCTCTCTCAAACACTCCTTTTGGAAAATTACTTGCCTGTGCCATGGCTCATATTATGGTCATTTAGCACTGTGGTCATTCACTGTCTGGCTAGCTTTTCTTTTCAGTCAGAGTGCTGACTGCCTTTGCACTGAGGAGTCTGAATAACAAAAATAAATAGATGAGACTTCAAGAGCAGAATCACCAACAGACATTTAACAAGATACCAAAAGTTGCAACATACCTGATGTGCCAGTCAAGCAGAATTTATATACTCTCACTTACTCATCTGATTTAACTTTAGAGGTTTCCTAGATTCAAAAACAGACTTCCCTTAAGGTCAGCATGAAGTCCATTGTGAGTCCCAGGGAAGGAGGTGAGTTCTCCTCCTTCCCATTTGTTTCTCTCCACAGCCACCCAGGCACACACAAACCTTGAAGCCTGGTGAAGTCAAGTCACAGGTGAGGGACACCCTTCAGCAGTAATTCCTCAGCTGGAAGCCTTTGCTCAATGTCTGCTGTGGACAACATACATTTTTATAAAATTGCAGCTCCAAGAAACCATACTGTTTTTCTAGATATAATCCTACAAACCCACAAAAAGCAACTCAGTCACTGCTTATTGGCACTCCTCATCAACAATCCCCATCAGAAACTTCCAGGGCTATTATTAATAACTTTTCACAGACTTTAACCATCAGAATAGAAATAGTCTACACATAGGCTCTCCACAAAGAGATGTTTTGTTTTTTCAAACTGTGCAAATATTAGTACTGTCTTTAAAATAAACCAACCAACCAACCCACCACCGAAACTTTGCCAATATCTGACTTAACATCAACACAGTACATTTTTAATACCTTCATGGGTGACAAAAATAATTTTTCATTTTTCCAGGGTACAATCCCGAGTTCAAAGCTGCCTATCCCAAGCCATAGAGAATCATTCACACAGGTTTTCTGTCATTTAGGAAGAGCAGAGGAAAAGCCCTCTTAGTGTTGTAGAGAGGAATTTGATGGATGCTCACTTGTAATTCTGCCCACGTCCCAGCTGCCCTGCACAGACTATTGTTCCACGTAGCCATGGAGCCAGCAAATCAGACTGGACACAGTCAAAAGGGATCTGGCTGCTACTTCACCACATCAAAATCCCTAGTTTTTAATGGGTCAGGACCTCTCCTCTTCCATCAAACAATGCAAATATTTTGGCTCCTTGTGAAGGCCTGCTGTTGAAGCAGTTATCTTCTTCCTGTTTTAGGAGAAAAACTTTGTCTATTGCCTTCTCATGTAAGGAGAGGAATGCAGGAAAAAACCCAGATTCTTTTTTTTAATAGGTAGTGCATATTTGAGAGCTTATTCAAAGTAACTTTTCAGATAGAAGGAATACAAATCAGAAAGCTGATTTGGTGATCTGACATCCCTACATCTTTCCTCTTCTTGTGTGTCGCCACAACAAAGCTAAGAAAAAAATCTATTTTTGGTTAAGGGATGCATCCAAGGTTATGATATGTGCAGTATGTGAGATGTAGCTTCTTTTTCTGCCAAGAATCATTTAACAAATGGCACATGAACTTTGTGCCATGTACTTTTTCAAATGTACTTTGAAAAAGAACAGATAATGTATTTCTTTTGCTCCTCATTTTTTGCCTTTAAAGGAAAGAAGATGAAGAACACAATAGTCAGTGCCTTACAGCTACATGAAAGAGATGCCTTTAAAGTGCTACAGCATCTGCCCGTTTTCCACTTAGATGCTGTATTGAGGAACATATGTCCTCATCTAGAACATGAAAGACAATCTATTCTAACATACCCAGTATTTGAAGGACATGAAACAAATATTTTGTTTATTCAAAGCTGGGTCAAAAATTCATCAGAGAGATCATCTTAGAAACACAAGTGAGGTAACTGTTTAAGCAGTTCACAGGCCTATTGGATATTTGGATGAATTTGAACTTTTTCATTATTTTGCTGCTCAGCAGGAAATATAACCACTCGTCTCATCCATAACTCCTCCTGAAGCTCAGAGGTCAAAGTTGAACCACTACTCAAACCTATATAGCATACAAAATTTGACTGAAGTTCCTTGATTAAACTTTCTCTGATAAAGATATTTACTGGAGAAGAATTCCTTAAGAAACAGTAGGCTTTTACTTCTGTTTTTAAGTTTAAAGAATCTGTTTTGAAATTTGCAGCTGCCAAAGTGTAGCGACACCGTTCCTGACAACAGAGCAAAAGTGCAGCACGTCTTCCAGGGACATTCCTGAGGTTAGAGAAGGATTCCCTGCTTTTCTGACAACAAACTCTGCTCTGTGAGTATGTGCGTGGGTATTTTGTTTTCAGTTTGGAATGTTTTAAAAAAACTCAGAACTCAGAGTCACAGCATTTATTATTCAAATAAGAAATTTGATCAAGGATTTATTATACTTAAGAAAAACAGAAACAGAAAAAATGCTTCTTCTGTCATGGTGGACATGGTAGAAAATGGAGATCAGAGGGCAGGATTCTATCTATGTCCAAAAAGGACAAAGTAGGTCAGAGACAAAATGTTGTTATTCCTTCAGATGTGAAGACCTTTAATAATTTTTTCTGTGGTGTGTTCAAGGATTTAGTATTTCTATTAAAGGAGACAATATACAGAAAGCATAAAGCAGTCTCAAAAAAACTCCCCAAGGCTAGAACTCTTCAGATCTCTTTTAGTCCAACATTCTTCCCTATAACTCACCTTCACCCAGATCTTGCATTCCATAACCGTTCAATTCTCTGCTTGGACACTACTTCAATCTTTGTCAATCCAGGTGACTGGGCAAGGGCACCTGACCCAGAAACATCAGGAAGAGGGAAGGGGTGCATTTCTTGTAATAAATTTTAGCTTTTGAACAAAAGCAGGTAGGTCAAAAGAATTTATGTAGAAGCATTTATTCTTAAAATACATCAAGGCTAAATGTGCTACTTTGGAACATTTGTTGAAGAGATGTTTGAAAACTTAAGGCAATAAATGCAAACATAACCAAACAGATCTGAGGCAAGTACACTACACCTTCTGACTTCCGTTCACATGACTTTCCAAGAGCCATGTAGCAGATCCTTACGTGAGTACAGTGATAGTTTCATGCTCAGCATCACCTTCAAATGTTCTCCCTCCCATCGAGCTTTATTCTATCAGAAACCACATCTGGCACTATGGGAGCCACACCACCACCCTGTCCACAGAGGAGGGGTGCACTGGAAAACTTCTGTCTCCTCATCCCAGAACTAAGTGCCAAAGGAGCACATTGAGTGGTTGGGTCTGATCAATGAGGCTCTGAGACACATCTTGCTGAGACAGCACATGCTGCAAACCATAGAAAGCTGGAAAAGTCTCCTGGGAACATAGTACTGTGTGTTTGCCCTGCCCTTAAGAATTTGTTTATTTCAGCCACAGTCAGAAAAAGGGCATTGAACCAGAAGGATCATTGCTTTGTCTCAGTGGAGTCATCCTTATATCAGTCAGTCCCTTAGAAAGTAGGTCCAGAGACAAATTATGGACACAAAGTCCATATAAAATATGGTGCTAGCACAGGTTGTGTGGAAAGCACAGAATGAATTCCATGAAACATGAGACTTCTCAGATAAACCACATCCTGTAGTCTTTCAGAGAGACTTGTCCTTCCCCAAACCTGTCTGCACTACTTATTTGGGGAGGAAGGCAGGCCAGAAGAGGTGATATCACAGTGCATTCAGGACAACTCTCACTGACTCCATTCTGGAATCTGTGCTCTCTCTGAGCTGAGCAGGGTGGGATCAGCAGGCTCACAGGGGGTAGCTTGAAGTCCTGTCAGTAATGTTTTAATTGAGACGGTGCCTAATGAGAATGCATAGCCAGAATATATCAATGCACTGAAAAGCCTTGGAAATCCATCTTAGCATGACATTTGCTCACCTACTGCCAGAAATAAGGCCAGCTAAAAGTGACATTTTAATATTTTTGGAAAACCGAACGGGAGCAGCAATGGACTTTTCAATGGTTCCCAAATGACACTGCCATCTACTACTCTATGAAGCTGGAAATGTGTCTTTGTACACAACGATCACAGTAAAACCCTTCAACTCTTGCACACACCTAACTATGCAGGAAGTACACATGACAGAGTCTCTAAACACTCTTGCAAAACACCCACAGATCTCAATTTTTCTCAGGATGAGCAGTGCCCCAAAATTGGGATGATCAAACTTGAAGCAAAAGCTAAGAAAAACATGCTAAATCCCCTGTGCTTTTGTGCAGTCCCAAACATAATCATAAAAGTAATAACAAAAGCAAGTTTCCTGTACCAAAACAAAATGCGCTCTTATTTGAAGAAAGAGAAAATGAAAAATACATCACAGCATCAGTAGCAAAGATTTCACTTCTCCATGAAAGTATGGCTGTACAACAGTCACAAAACCTCAGATCCTACCCAGATACATCAGTATCATTCATTTATAACCCTGAAATATAAAAGGAAAAGGGAATATAAGAAGGACACTTTACACAGGGGGAAAGGAAATCTGCAGTTAACAGCATCACCCTACCTATCTAGATATTTTCCAATCAGTCAGAAATAAATGGCCACAAGAAAAATGCGATCAAAGCCCCAAACACTGTGTAAACATTGCATGATGTTCAGAGACCTAAAAAGCATGATGCTTACAATTTGGAAGTGTGTTCTTACATAAGAGTTTTTTCTGTTGACAAGGAGCTGTGTTCACAAAACAGTATTTTCCACATGCTGGTCCACCAAATAGCCATAGAAAAATACCAAGGGCAGAACCATGTTGCACAGAAGTTCTGGATCGCTACAGTTCAAAGGTAACTTGGCCCATTAAAGGAGTAGGAAAGTTTGGATACAGATCCAAACACCCCCCATGCTTGGCAACATTGAATCAGTTTGGATTTTATCTATCTCTAATCACTGAACATTCATTGTTAATTAGGAATCCTTGGGCCATGGGAGCTACCAGCTGCTGGATTCTGAAAAAGACCTGGCCATAACTCATGTCTCCAATGGTAGGTTCCAGGCAGGCAGAGAGCATCTTTGCACACTGACTGCAAGTAGTGTGGAAGGGTGATAAGCTGTAGTTGCCCTGAAAGGTGATGCCCAAGTGAAAGATGAAAAGTTCAGAGAGAAAGTTTATTGCTGCAGGTGGGGACCAAACTCCCATACATCACTCAGAACAAGCATAACTCTTCTCAACAGCAAATCAGGTACGAAAGCAGAGAGCCCACCCCAGCCCATTAACACATGGTGAGAGCTGCAGCCTTGAGAAAACCTTTTTCCCATGCTAGAGCCCAGCCAAAGCAGCCCAGTGTGAGTTGCAGTGGACGCCACTGTGTCCCTCTGCCACACTGCAACACTACTGTAAGGGCAAGGCACAATCCTGCTCACAGGAATCCTGTGGCACATTCTGGAGACAGATTTGGGAATTCAAGTAAGACCTTCCAAAGAAAGAAGGCAGGTTAGGAACAGCCAGAGAGGGAGGACAGAACAGCAAATGCCAAGAGGCTGTGGTTACCTCTCCTGACAGATGTGACTTTGCAGAGAGGCAAAGGGGATTTGCACAGCAGGTCTTCCCCTCAGCGACTAAAGCTGATGATTTCAATAACACTGCCCCAGGGAGAAAGGGGCTCCAGGCTCTGCAAACAGTCAGTCTGCGCTGTGTCAGCTGCACTAGAGTGCTGATTAGGCACTTTTCTCCTCAGAGCAGACCCATTCAGCAGGAAACGAGGCCACATACATGCTGCCAGAGCTGAGAAAGCCATATCCTGCGGGTCAGAGGCTCCCCTCGCGTGCGTCAGCACACTTCCAGAGCAGCAAAGGGAGGTACACTGTCTTACAGAGTGAGCTGTGCACACAGCCGGGGGGAGAAAAAGGGAATTGTACAGTATGTTTATTTGGCCTTTGGGATTTTTGGTGCATGGGTAAACTGTGATGGTATCATGAAAGAGACATCAAAAATCTTGAAAAAACCTTTTACAAAAGCAGAAGCATCTCAGCAGCAACAAATGGGTGGAAGTGATGTAAGATTTTGACAGCAAAGAAAGGCAAATCATACAATTGCCACCTTTCATCCTGGTTGCCCCAGTTTCAATAGCAAATCCTTCCAACAGAGGGACAAAGAAAGGTTGCATTTCATCCACCTGCATCCCAGAGGTGAGAACTGATTTGTAAAAAGTCATCCAAACAAATCAGCATCAAACCTGGGAAGATGGGAGGTCAGAAGTTTATGTTTGTCCACAGTTCACTAGCCTGACAAGTGCTGTCTGGCCCATGGGCCTATCCTAAGAGATTGGCACAATGCAGATTTACTCAGGTGTGTTAGGTGCTGGATAGCCTGATGAGTGCTGCTGGAGTACAATTTAGAGAGAGCAAGAGAGAGACATGCAAATAGATCTACAGGTCCTGTTCTAGCTGTGCAAAGAAAAGCTCTCCCTTAGCAAAAAAACTCAAAGGGCAGCATCACCTGAGCTCTTTTATGCAATGTCAAGTAAAAAAGACTTTCAGCCTAGACCACTTTTAAAAGTACCTTTGGAACTTCAGAATAAATATCCCTTTAAGAATAAGAATAACTTTTTATGTTTTTATGTTGTTGAAGAACTTTCAAAATGGAGTAGTAAAAGTTATTCTACACAAAAGACAGAACCCACAAGACAGAGGGAATTGTCAAAAGTGCAGAGACCACAAGCTCAAAACAGAAAGAGTATGTTTTCAGTAAACTGTCAGACATGAGAGATTTCAGAAATCCAGATGTGCCTTTGACTCTTCTGTCTTTTGTCATAGGCAAATACATTATATAAAGCCCTCTCCCTAGTTAAATGATCTAGTTCTGTCCTAAAGCATGTTAGGGTTCTTGATGCAATTAAAGGAACTCTTGATGCAAACAGGAATGGGGATTGTTGACAAACAGCAAACATTTACACTGATTCTCGCAGTGCATCTTTCAGCTCTGTATGGCCCAAGCACTCATGTGAGACCTTAGGCAGTCCTTATTGATGTCTTTACACCAGTATTTTGTATACTCCACTAAAAGATTAGTAGGCTGAAGGAATATATGAGAGACATGGAGTGAGGCATGAACGAGTCTAGCAGAATTATATGAGAATATTTAAGATGTCCACACAGCCTAAGATCCTCTCAAATGAGGGCAAGAAGTAGATGCTTTGGAAACATATGCAAAATCAGCCATCCCTGGTTTTCTCTCTATTAGCAGTCGAAGGACTTCCTGAAATGGAGTTTCCATGAGGACCAACAAACTACATAACTGCTGGTAGAAAGCTTTTGGTGAATTTGTCTGTTTGTTTTTGAATTAACTTATCACTTTGATAGGGTTTCCTTTTGTTGTGTTAAAGGAGTAGATTTGAATCTACAAATTTTAATTACCTGCCCAGGTAATTAAAAATTGCTTCTGCTTTCTCAAATCTGCTGATTGCTCTGTCCTTAATCCAGACCTGTCACTCTCTTGTGAGAAATGTTTCCCGTATGGACACAAAAGTCTCTTCCTGGAGGAAACAAATTACAGGATTTTAAAGGCAGTTTTCAGTTTCATAAGGATCAGACTTAGCAAACACTAAATTATCTGTGATGCTTAAAAGCAGACATGTATTATCCTGTCTAAGTGATAGATACTAGCAGAGGGGTGGAGTAGCTAAATCTGCACTAATTGCCCTATCCAGGGAAGCAGGAATGCCAATGTGTTTATATCATCCATACTTCATGCAACTTGAATATATAACCCTTCATACCTGCTGGCAGAAGTATTAAGTTCATATCTGGGTAGATTTGTAGGCTATCAAGTGATAAACACTTCAAAAGGAGCACAGGGAAAGGTAGTAATGGACTGCAGGGTGCCAACTTCCCTTGTTCATTCTGGCCTAGCACTATAGTATCATTTGTGAAGACAAGGATGGCAACCTTGGGCTGATGCACCTTAAGCTACTATATCAACTAATTCAGGATGGGTTTAGACAGGTTGATTGTCAGTGGTCAGTAGGTGCTAAGAGGGCAAATACCAGAGCACGGTATGCAATGTCTGGCACAGGTGTCCTAAATGCCTACAGCGTTCATCCCCAGGGCTACTCCTGCCTGCCAGACCTCCTTGTCCCCAGGCTGCCACCACCTGAAGCAGGAATGGGAGATAATGTTAACTAGAACCGACAGGGAATGGTGGTGCTGTTCCAGTTGTGGAATGGGCAGGAGGGGCTGCAAAATTTTCAACACGTCCAGGAAACCTGAGAGGATGCCTAATACAGCCTTCCCCATCCCAGCAATGTACCCCACAGCCTCCAGCTGCCTGGCCGCCTCACCTGCTCGTACAGAGGTTTTCTGTAATCAGGGAGGGAGGGAGGGAGTTTCTCATTTCCCATCAACTCAGATCCGTGTCCTTCGGGCAAGGGGGGTGTGTGTATGTGCAGAGAGGACCGCGGAGACTAGAGATGGAGCATCCCTGTCTACCCCTAATGCCACCCTACAGGCATGGCGTGGACAGAAACGACAGGGAAAGGGAGCGAGAAAAAGCGGAGATGAAGGGGGCAGGACGCTGGGAAGCGCAAAGGAGTAGGGAGGGAAGGAAGAAAGCGTGGGAAAAAAAAAAAAGAAAAAAAAAAAAAAAAAAAAAAGGAGGAGAAAGGGGAGGAGATGAAAAGCAAGGGGAGAGGGAGGACCGGGCGGGGAGGAGGCGAGAGGCTGGGGAGGAGAGGAGGGAGACAGCTCGGCAGAGGGGGACGGGACGGGACGGGACCCGGCGCCCCGCGGGCCATGCGCCTCCTGGCTACGGCGCTGGCCGCCCTGCTGGCCACGGCCTCGGCCCCAGGTAAGCGGCACCGCGGGGGCAGCGCCCGGCGGGACCCGAGCCCTGCCCTGGGCCCGGCGGGACCCCGGCCCGCCTCGGCAGCCCCCGACCAGCGCCGCGGAGCGGGCCGGGCACCGGGCACCGGGCGGGCCCGGGGCAGAGCCAGCACGGGCGGGGGCCAGAGCTGGGGTTGGCCCCGGGAGCCCCGAGTTGGGATCGACCCCCCGGGACCCCCTCCGCTCGCCCCATCCCTGCCCCGGGCTCCCCGCAGCAGCGCTTCTTCGCAGCGATCGGCTCCTTCTCAGCAAAGAAAGTCTTTTCCGTGCAAGTTCATGTGTCCTCCCTCGGCCGCCTTCTAAGCTAGGCAAAGCCAAAGCAAAGGGAGATCTGGCATTGTTTTTTTTCCAGAGGCGCCCGGATCCCGTTGGCATCAGGTGGAAATGGAACCTGTAGGTCGCTTGTAAAAGGCGTCCTCCCTTTAAGACCTTTATGCCTCCAGAAATAAAGGTGTACTGGACAGAGTTGTGTGTCCTGAAGCTGCCGACAGACAGAGTCAGGATGTGAACTTCCAGGTGCAGTGAGCTTAGAGGGGTGGGGAAGCCTTGCTCATCCAAGGCTAATGAAAGAGTTGAATTTGAACTCCAGTGCAGAAAGACAGGAGATGATGGAGGTAGAGGTTTGGTTTAAGTCCATCTTCAGTCAGTGCAGAAGCTTTCTCTGAGGGGGAGCCTCTGACTTGTGAAACTTGCAGACAGATCTGTTCAACTGAAAACAGCTGTTTGTTTTTGGTGCTCTTGCTAGCCAGCTCCTAATTATTTTCATTTAAACAAAGAGCTTTGCTTCTTCCTGGCTCATCTGCTCGTTTTAGTTGTAAAAAAATCAAGTTAAAGCAGGCTTTGACAGTAGCATAGTTTCACTGAACAAACTACAACACAGATAAAAGCCATCCCATGTGCTTCTGGTCATGCAAAGCTAAGATCAGAAGGTAGGCACCCTCTAGTCCCCCAGATATCCCAGATCCCTTGCACCACTGGAGGCTGGGTTGTAGATTCTACCTTTCGTCTCCATGGAGAATGAAGACAGGCCTGTATACAGCACTGAACCTGGACTGTGAGCAGCTGTGCACAGATCAACTCCATTCCCATCTCGGCTGAAGTAACTGGGGTTCTCCCACAAAACCACAGCCATGCTGAAACTGCTCACCACATGTAAGGACCCAGTGGCCACTCTAAGTCCTTGGGCACTGTTCCAGCACAGACAGAAGGGAGAGGCCCTGGCATAAACAAGTTTCTGGGTGCTAAAAGTGTAGTTTGGTACTCCTGACAATGCTGTTGAAGTGTTTTGCTGTGTAATACGGCAGACAGCAAAGTCCAATTCTAGCTAATTCTTGAACTGGTGTAAGCAGAAGTGGATTATTTTCAAACTTACTTAAAGTGATTTTTTAAAAGAGAGCTTTGGCAGCAGTCACGTTTCCTGACTTGCCACAGGCTACTGAGACATTCTGGTGGATCATACCAGAGAAGCAAGCAGCTAAAAATGTTGGGGTGGGAGCAACGAAGCAAGCTCATTGCAAAAAGGAGAGAAGTTTGATGAATCTGCCATATTACACACTGCAAAGAAATCACCAAGTCTTTGACTCTCTCTCCTCCCTCTTTCTATAAATAATTTCCCTTTCCAAGCAGAAACAAGACTGAAACTTGTGGTGAGCTCCACCTGAATGGCTACATCGTACTATACTGGGAAGGCAGAAGAAGATAATCAGTGATTCCTCACTTGAAACAGCAATCTGAAGTCTAGAAATTCAGTGCTATGTTGGCACACAAGCCTGCTCTTAAGTTGTGAAGTCTCCTGCTCTTGGCAAAGAGCCCATTACAAGAGTAAACTTCATGTTGGGGCTGACCAGTGCCTTTTAAAGACAGGAGGAACATGTCCACTAGTGTCTGAGAGCCTTGAATGAGGGTTTGCCTTTCCACATAGGAGGTAAATGAACTCTTTCCTTCAAAATCCAGTGTTCCTCCTCCAATGGCAGTAGGAGGATAAAGTCAAATTGATGCTGTTTTTCTGCTTTATATAAAGCATCACCCAGCCCTGTTCAACATGAGCTGATAATATGATAAAAGCAGCATGAAATTTCCAAAACTCCCCATTGCTGTACTTGTGCAGCTGCACCAATGGGAGCCACAGAAGGAAGATAAAGAGATGGTTCCCACTGATCAGAGACACGAAGGATGCAAAATTTGATATGTCCCTATAAAAAGGCATGTCCTCAGAAGAAAAGTAGAAGACTTAAGTATAAAATACTAATGTTTGTATGAGTATAAACAGCTAGAAAGGGATCAGAGTCTCCATTTACAATGCTGCTTTATCTTCTCACAGAGGCTTCCATCATCACCATATCTGACTTCCTCTGTATTTTCTCTTGGGTACTTCTTGGCACTATGTTCTGCCTAGTTTGGAGTTAAGCAATGAGCTTTTTGCCTTTTATTTTGGGACTCTGTTTCACAATTACTCCTATCCAGCTTTTTCAAAAAAGAAATTCACATGTCAGGAAAATGACATAATTGTTTTTCTTTACAGTTTTCATAATTTCAGTAGAAAAAAGGTCTGTGTTTTTCGTTCACCCAAACCATAATTTTGTTTAAATGATTTATTAAACATTTATTGCTTAAGTACTTTTGAGACCCCAAAAAGTGTTGAAAATCTCAAAGTTATTCCTTATTTACTAAGCAGCACTACCTTCAATATTTAATTTTATTTTGATGGCAGATACAGCCATTTACTGGCTTCCCTTCTGCCAGTAAAGCACCAAGGTTGGTAAGTCCACAGAGTAATAACTGAAGTTTCATGCCTGGAAAGCTTTGTGTGGGATTCAGCCTTAATTTTAAATTTCAATATCCTGTTCTACTTCTAGGCTTTCTACAATCCAAAATAACCTCTTTCTTTGGCATTTATATGGATTGCAGACACAAACGTAATGCACGAATGATTTTATCAATAACCTCATCTGTGCTTAGCTGTAGTTTCTTCAAGAATTGTTTTTTTTTAATGCCAAAGTGTTCTTTATACAAAATATTTTCTTCATAGCAAAAACATAATGTCTACTTGAAATAAACATGCCATTCAGTAGAGAGTTTGACTGAAGTGGCACAAAATAATTATCATACTATTAATTTTCAGAATTCTTCTCAAACAGTTGCAATGCAACTTCTTTAATTTAGTGGATTTACTGTAAATAAGGTGATTTAGTTCACCACTTCATTTCACTGCTTCAATATGTCTCTGTCTCCAAAACTCCTTCAGAAATAGAATGGAAATGCTTTCCTTGGTTATTTTGAAGATAAATATATGTTAGTGTTTCAGGAGCTGATGTCAGACAATAGTCTCTGCCAGAACACTCATCCCCTTTGTTAAAATGTTCCTTGCTGATGTGCTAGAAAAGTGTCCAGAAATGAAAAAATCATTCTCCCAGAGTTGCAATTCTCATTAGTATTTGAGTACAGTACAGTATTCACATAACAGGAAGTTCACAGTTTAGAGGACATTTCATGCTTTGCAGAGTGCTTGCTCACTGCTGGAATATGGTTCTCTCTCTAGTGGGTGCCCTCAGACTGGTAGATTACACATCACAAGCCATGTAGGGAACACATTGCCACAATACACCATTGGTCAAAAATAGATCACTCTGATGTGACTAATCAAGACATTGTTAATGTGCGTTAGGAAGGAAATAAAATGAGTGTTGATTCCCATGCCTCAGAAAATCAGTCCAGTCTAAATCAGATAGGTCAGGAAAGGGAAGTCTTCCACTAATGAACAGCTACAGACACTTTTTTCAGCCTTCACCTATACTGGCTATTATAAAAAGTAAAGCAGAGAGACAAAGAACTGGTCTAAGTGATGGTTTAGAATGAATATCAAAGACAAAAATCAGAAATTAATGGAACAATGGAATAATCGTTTGCCCCAATATGATCGCATGTCATATTTTGTCATGCAAATATTGTCAGATTAACTTGAATTTGTAGTCAGAAAAACTAGTCTGATGGATTTAACCCAGGTTTGAGATGACTGATTATGACAAGGAGAACATTACTTGAAGCAGAGGACAGGGGAACTGTAGGATATAGAGATATAGAGGATTCAGTGGTCTTCCAGTGATAATCTAGGGAACAGTATGATGTAAGGTCTGCACAAATGATGTCTAAAAGAAGTAGACAGAAGCATGCACATTGAAATTTTGACCTTATCAAATCAACATCAGACAAGGACAGAACATAGGAAAAACTGAGGATGGGGTAACAGAAGTGGAGCAGAAATTAGTACAGTAAAGTCACATACTTGGGGATTAGTAAGAATTTCTTGAATACACTGGTTACTGAATCACAAATGACAAAGAAGGGAAAACACCCAAGTATGCTATTTATTTATAATCTGACATAGGAAAGTGTCATGAAAAAGGACAAGATAATTCTGGGTTATACCAGGCAAGGTATATCCCAGTCAATCTGAGAAGTACTGTGAGTATTCCACAGGACACTGGAGAACTTCTTTCCAGACACTGTCTATAACTGCAGTTAGTCACATTAAAAAAAAAAAAAATAATTGCAATCAAACCCAAAATTTGAACTGTAACCCATGCAGAGAAAGGCTGTTAGGGTGAATAGGGAAGACACTGCTTTACTAGAGGAGACTAACAGAGCTTGTCTTCTTTAGTTGAACAAAGCAAAGGCTGAGGCCAGATAATTGCTTTGTATATGGAGTCAGGAAGTAAGCTCTAGAGAAGAAAACACTATTTTAAGCTTAAAGCTGGCACAGGAACAAATGAGCATAAACTGGCTATTGAAACCATTTGCCCTAGAAGTCCGAAGAAGAACGCAAGCTGTCAGAAGAGCTGGTCATGGAACAGCTTTCCAAAACTGTTCAGGCTGATAAAAGATTACATGAAGCTGGTCCTGTGACAGCAGCAAGGTCTCCATGTCAGCTCTAGGTTATTGATCAGCGACAGAAAAAATGCTAGAGCAGAGTCACTGAAGGTGGGCCTCATGCCAGCCTTAACATTCACAGAGAGGCAAATGATGTCAGGTTCTACAAGGTCATTAAATTGCTGCACACTAAACAGATACAGTCAGTTTACTTGTTGTGGGCTTGCATACTGGGACAGGTTATGGTGCAGTTGTGCCAGTGTGGAGGATTCTCACCATCTTTTCTTTCCTTTACAGATATTTGTGAGGCTTTAAATGTGACGGTCTCTCCTGGACCAACAGTGCAATACTCCGAGGGGGATAATGCTACCCTTTACTGCCACATTTCTCAGAAGAGAAAGACAGACAATTTACTGGCTGTGCGGTGGGTCTTTGCTGCATCACCTACTCAGGAGCATCTGATGATCAAAATGACAAAGTTTGGGTCTGTCCAGTATTATGGAAATTACACTCATCATTTTCACAAGCAAAGATTTCATCTCCTTAAAGAAAAACATGGAACTATGTACAAATTTCTTATTTTAAGCCTCCAGCAAACAGATCAAGGACATTATATATGCAAAGTACAGGAAATCGGCAAACACAGAAATAAGTGGACAGCATGGTCAAATGGTACAGCAGCTACTGAAATAAGAGGTGAGAGATTACTGATTTCAAGAATATAATTTCTTATTGTCCTCTGATCCCTTTTTTCCTTGTAAATTCATCCATAAACCATTTGAATTTAGATTATTTTTGAATGTAATCTGTGGATAGGAAAAGAAATGCTAATACTCAACTTACGCTTTGCTCTTGGTGTTTCCCTTTCTCTTAGTTCTAGTCTAGCAGCAGTTGGTAAGTAGCACTTTTACTATCACACCAGTACTATTGTTTATACCACTTGCAGCCCGAAAGCAGAGCAAGAAAAGCAATGGCCAGCCTGCTGGTGTTGAACTTTGGATAAAATGACCAGCAACAAGTGGCAGATGTGAACCATGTTGAAAACAAGCCATCTCTTTGACAAGGAGTAGCTTGAATCTTAGGCCACCACACCACAT
Organism: Certhia americana; assembly: GCA_018697195.1. Taxonomy (NCBI): domain Eukaryota; kingdom Metazoa; phylum Chordata; class Aves; order Passeriformes; family Certhiidae; genus Certhia; species Certhia americana. The sequence continues at coordinate 17,540,425 of CM031862.1, forward strand.
TTTCAGAGATCGGTGAAGATAGATTTTGAGAACGGACTCCTGTGAAGAGGTGATTTTTCTTAGCAGCTGTGCCATCAGTGCTAGCTGGCAAATTACCCCACTGCTTCTGTCTTTATAAGCAGAAAAGTTGATTTCTCACAGGGACAACTCTAAAGATAATGCCAGAAAGCAGTGTAGAGTGTTTTCTCATTCACTGAATGATGTAAGTTCCTAAATGCTTGTAGTGAAACGTACGGATTGGTCAGGAGTTCTTGGAGAGGGAATGACATGTTCCAAGTAAGTGGCAGCAGAAGAAAAAGCACTATAAAATACTGTCACGTCACCTGTCATACCCCTCCTCTCAAAGACTCTCCACATCATTCATGGCTTTTCAGGCGATTGCTAATTATAACACTGAAACCTCTCATTACTTTTCATAGCTAAACTATTGAGTTCAGATCAATTAAGTTATTGAAAAGAAGGAAGTCCATAAATTATCAGTCCAGTCCTTGAATAATATTTTTCCCCAGATTTCTAGTATGAGTCATGAATATATAATCAGAATAGGGACTTGAGGCCTCATGACTTCATCATTTTCACACTGTCTGCTCAGATGTGTTGCCACTCTCCACTTCAAATGACCCAAAGTGAGCAGGAAACTTGAGATGAGGGAGGAAGGCTGGCCAGCCTGTAGAGAGTTGTAGACAACCTTTGGAGATCTGAGGCAAACACCACAACCACCCTGGCCCCTTAAAAGCATATTTATTCTAACTCCAAATCCAGATTCAAGATACCAAAAGATATCTGAAATATTGCATATCTTTAAATGTCATAGCAACTGTTTTACCACTTAAAGCCTCTTGACTGGAAACAAAGGACCACATTTGCTAGCACTTGGCTAATGCTCCCTGAGTGTATGGTACTTGCTGCACTTGAGAGGGAAGGTAACACTTTTCCAAGTACTGATAAAGTTTCCAGTTTCCTCAACAGTAACACTTGGGACTTTTAAGGAAATTTTATTCCAAAGACATTTTGTATTTTATATTATGATCAGTTACACTTTTTATTGCAAAGGGATTTACTTATATTGCAGTTAGACCCAGGATGCAACAAAAGGAGCAATACAAATTGCCTGGAACATTTGGATACTTAAGTTGTACTGCTTGTGCTTTATCAAATAAGGTAGCAGTGTTCTACCACATCACAGCTGCTGTGTTGCCTAACATTTTGTTCCAGTAATGCATCTGCAGTTATGCCTAAATTCAAAATAGTATCTTTATGCTAAAGCACCAGAAAAATTTCTTAAAAATTTGCACATCATGCAGAGGTAGAAATAGACAGTCTTTTTTTGTTTGTTTGTTTGTTTGTTTTTTTTCATTTATTCACACAGGAATATGAGGTTAATGTGCAAGACAGGGATTTTCAGGGAGAAAAGAAAGGGATAATTTTGCTTCTTCAAAATGTAACTTGCTCTTGAAGCAAGTTGACAGCTGGTTCTGTAGTATCTACTGCTATTAATTTATATTCAGATTTTGTTATTTGCTAGCAAGTTTGCTCATGTAAATTTGCATAGATCATTAAAAAGGTGCAAATACATTTTGTTGTAGCAAATAAATTTGTACAAATACACATATTTGACTTACAGAAAAACAGTTGAGTTACAGGCTACAATTCCTTACTGTGTAACGATGGCAGTTAAATTTTAGCTATATATATGGCTTCTATTTTAGGGGCAAAACACATTTCTTTGGAAAAGAAGCCTTGTTGTGGAGATGGAGTCCTTACAGTTTTCTGTTCCTGCACTCATGTCAACCACAGCAGCTCTGTAGTGTTTTCAGGAGGTCCACCTGAAATTTGAGCTGTGGCAGTTTACCCCTTTCAGGGTTGTGAATAAAAGAAATCAGATTGCATTTGTAAGAAAGCTACTGTTAAATCTTGTTAGTAAACCCAAGAGAAATCCATGTGCCATTATTGCCATTGCCAAGAAGTGTCTCCTAATCCAGCCATGCAATGTCTTCTGTCTAAGGTAAGGTAAACCTTTTCCCCTTCCCCCATATTCTCATTAAAGGCATCTCCTCCTTTCCTGGGCTTGTGTCATCAATGTCAGCCTAAAACCAAGTTAATTATAGTAGAGAATACGCCAAAAAACTAGTTTATCAGAGACAGAAACAAAAACAAACAAACAAAACCCCAAACCAAACTAAACAAACAAACAAACAAACAAACAAAAAATCAGAAAAATGGTTCTACTGCCTTCCTATAAGAAAACGCAAAATAAACAGTATTCTTCTCAGAACAGTATTGAGCACCCCACAAACATCATTTACAATCAGGCAATCCCTCATGATACTGCACATCCCTTAGGAACAGCAATACATGTTCCAAATGGTTTACAATCCAAGAGAAGAGACTACTTGTAGGAGGACAAACATAGAGAATTAGGCAGTCCAACTATAATCCTACTGGCACGGACAACAAAAACAAATAGATGATCACAACAATTTGTCTTGTTGGAAATCTGGATTTCCCATAGAAGAAAGTCTGAGTTCTTAAATATTAGTTGCATGTGGCATTTGGAACAGGAAAAATGTTGCAAGATACAGGAATGTAAGATTTTTTTTCCCCAAAATGAACAAAAGCCCTTTTTTCAGGGAAGTTATCCCGAAATACTTGCCAAAAATCTACACATGTGATGCTTTCATGTAATAAATAAGTAGTCTGTTAGAATATTCAGGATGAGCTTCCCATTGCAACTATAGAGATTTCATTAGTCCTGAAAGCTGTATATCCATTGATTTAGCCCCACACTTCACATCCCTGCAGGGCATTCCTTAATGAATTCCCTTAGCAGTAAGATACTTGTCCTCTAATGATTTGCCACATGAAGCTCCCTTGGAGGTTCAGACCTCACTGGCAATCTGGAGGACATTACCAGACTCACATTTCATTGCTAGAGGAAGAAAAATCATGGGATTGGCATAAGTGATATCAACTAATCTGATGTCTTAAAAAACCCCAGCATGCATAAACGATCTGCCTGAGGAGAGTAGAGAGGGTTTTAAACGACGACGTTTCAGCAGTCAGAGCACTTGGATTCTGGTTCTAGGCTGTACCACTGTTATGATAGTGACAGTCATCCTTCTCCTGAAACAGGGAGGACAGTTCTGTACACCTGAACTGTTTCATTGAAAGGCAGTTAGACGAAGCAAGGTCTTGGGGCAAATCTAGTCTAAGTCAAAATCTAAGGCAAAATACATTTACTTCAAGAGGTTCAACTTTCTTTGCCACACATTTTTTGTTTTTTGTCATGTCTTCTTTGGGTTTTTTTTTCCAGTGATTTCATCAAAAACTTCTGATCATCCCACTTTCAAGGAAAACCATGAAGCTTGGAAGTTTTTTGAAGGTAAAGATACATCTAACTGCTACTGTTTTTATGCATGAGATTAGTTTAGGCCAATGGACAGGACAACTAAAGTGCCCCAAATCAGGACCAATTTTGCTAGTTCCTGTGCAAACCCAGCCTTGACTGAGAAATCATCCCACAAAGTACAAGGGGTACTGGACAAAAGAAAATGGCAGTCAGTTTCTTGTACATCTGTTATGGCCAATGGGAAAATAACCACTGGAAGTATGTATGTTACAACACCTGAAAAAAAGCCATGAAGGGAGACTAAGGCTGTAGTCTTTCTTTTGAAAAAGAAAAAAATAATCATACAAAAAATTTCAAGCCAATGCTGACAGCAGAAGAAGCAATTGCAGACTTTCTTCCTTCTTCCCCAGCCACTCAGCACTCTCCCCACTGCCACTTTTCTTGTTTCATTGTTTGTGTTTGGTTTTTTTTCTTTTGTTATATAAAAAAATAAAGTACAGCTGTTTGAGCTGGGAAGTAACCCAACTGAAGTCCTCTTGGGTTTTGAGTTGTCAAAAAGTCCCCAGAACCCAAACCAGTCCTTTGTTTGCTCCTGGATGTGACAACTTGTCAGTGCAGTTATGCCTATTTGCATTTATGCAGACTTCAACCAAATCTTAAACTGAGCAGGATACTGTAGGAAAGTTTCAAGAGGGTTAAACTACTTCTGAACTGTTACCCTCAATCTTTTGGGCCAGAGTCTCTTCAGATCTTGTAGATGTAACTATTTTCTGTCCTATCATCATGAAGCATCAGCTGCAACACTGACCATCACCTCTGTTTGTGTTTCAGATCTGTACATGTATGCAGTGTTTGTGTGTTCCATAGGAATCATCAGTGTCCTCCTTTTTACACTTGTCATTCTCTGTCAGTCACTTCTGAACAAGAGGAGATCCACAGGTGAGCAAAATGCCATTCTTGACTGCAAAACCCTTGCCAAGAAGGGAGGGGAGAAGGGAATGCAGAGAAAGCAGGAAAAATAAATATTTCCTTGCCTTGATTGTAACTTTAAATAAAATTGGCAGGAAGAAAAAAATTCTGCCAGCCAAATTAGAACAAAGGCATTTTCTTCCCTTTAAATAAGGAGGCAAAAAACCCTTGAAATTTGCTTTGGACTTCTCAAAAATCTTTTGCCTTTACACAAACATAAGTTGAAGGGAGTTGGAACTTTTTTCAGAGGAGACCAAGTGCTGAATCATTAAGTTGCATTCTGACCAGAAGCTAAAATTTTGCATCGATCACATTTCTCCAAATGTGTAGAGAGGTTTCAAAGCAATCTTAACTCTGTTCTATTCTATTCTCTTTTCATGAGTAGCTGTCAATATTCTTTGGAATTTGAGGGCTTTTATTAGCACTCTCTCACTTGCAGTATTTTCTGAAACTAAAGCATCATTTCAACATTCAGATCTGTTTTGTCATAATAATATTTCAAGATCAAGGGTTACTGTTTCATTCTTTGCCTCAAAGAGGGTTTCTCAAAGAGGCTGCATCAAAGCAATGTTGTTGTAAACAGAAGTGCTATTTCAGATCTGTGGAGTAACCAGTGCAGGCTCTACTTTCATTTCAGTTTAAAAGTGGTTTATTTGGAGACCTCACACAAGCTGCAAGACTGAGATACTGGCACACTTAGCAGCCACCATGTCAGAGGAGAGTGTAAGGACCACCTCTGAACAGAAGCTTTCACAAGGAATTTGGTTAGTGACTTGCTTTGTTAATGACAGGAGAGAATCATAACTTTGCTGCCTCTGCAACCTGCACGGATCCCATGAAGGAATGAGTGACTCAGATACACAAGTGAGAAGACATGTAAGCCAGAAACAGATGTATAGAGAAGCCTTTGCCTGACCACAAACACATTTCAGGCTGTGGCTCGATCTTCCTGGTGGTGCACTTAGCAGAGTAGCTCTAATTCTAACTGAACCCAACAACTCTGCTTGCCAAGAGGAAGGAGCAAGATCGATGTTATTTTTCCTACCCTGTTAAGTGATGACCAAGGTTTTGGGCCAAGAGAGTACCCACACTTAAGTATATTGGTCATGGTGAGTCACCCTGAAGCCACAAGCACTAGAATGATGTATCCCAGGTTTTCTTGAGCAGACATTGGGTTAGAATTTGTTAGGTTTTGTCAATTTACTGCTGTGGTCATACAAGCAACTTTAAGGAAAGGTCTATTTACATTGAACCAACACCAGCTAAATATTGAAATAATATACAATATAGAATAAGAATATACAAAAGAGAAAAGGTAGGTTTCTCTGAGCTGCTAAAACCTTTCTTCACTACCCAAATATCTGAATATTTGCATGCTCAAAAACGTGGCAGCACTGTGCATGAGTATTCCCTTATTCCCACAGGATTGGGCCAACTGTTCTATATATCTAAAAAAGGCCTGACAGGTAGATGGAAGCACTGCCTTGACTGGCTTGAACATTGTCCCTGTGTTAGTCCCAGCTCCTGGTGCTCTCAGCACCCATTTCCTTAGGACCAAAATGCACCTCCTGAGAGCTGTATGGCTCCCTAAGAATGGGAGAATTTAGCTAAGTCCAAATACAAAAACTTTCCTGTAGAGAGGGGCATAGTCATGTGAGGGCCCTGTTGTCTGGTGTTTATGGTCCTTTAAAGAACAGAGAACGAGAAGGAAGGGGCAAGTCTGTGTTGCATTCAGCTTCACATCATGACCCAGAGATGCACTCTCTCATTCTTCTGAGATATAAATTGGCAGTAGGTTGACCAGAAGAGCCAGAGACTCCTTTAAGAGAAGCACAGAAGCCACAAAGCCACAAAAGAGCATCTTAATAACCCTGGCTCCTAAAAGGCTGTAGTGGGGGCAGCTGCCCTTGCTCAGGACTACTGACTCAAAGGAATACAAAGCAGAAGGATTTACATAGCTCACACACACAGCTGTCAGGGACAGGATGGTGGCTGGGTTGGACCTCTGATCTGATCCCAGAAGGGATCCCTTTATGCCTGTGGCCACAATCTGACTTACATTAGGAATAGCCGTAGCTCCTGTGGGTGAATGGTTTATTTCAGGCCTCTGGAAACAAATACAGGCACCACAAGGGAAATAAAAGTCTTCAAAGTAAAATTACTGGCCTGCCGTGCTTTTCCTTAGCAAGCTGTCTTTTGGCTGGGCTGACCACTGGAATGTGTGTTGCCCAGCATTTCCACAGCAGATCTTTGGTGTTGCTTAATACATTCCCCTCCCAAGACTAGCTATGTCTTCGAGTCAGGCTGTGTTTTAAAGCACAATACAATGTATGGTGACTATCAGTAGCTCTCCCAGTGTAACAGCCTGGTAACCCCACCATCTCAGCAGCACAGGTCACTCTGCAGTGCTCATTTAAAAGTCATAAACTATGCTGGTGTGAAGCCACATTTTCTTTCTTCTTTTCTTTTCTTTAACAGTGAAGCATTACCTGGTGAAATGCCCTCAGAACAGGTAGGAGATTGCACATCTCTTTACACCAAGGTACCAGTTCTGGATTTGTTTTTCTGTGTATGCTGAAGGAGTAATGTTTTCAAAATGCTTATGGGAACATAAGGAGTCACAGCTCCCTGACTCATGAATGTGCATGAAAAGGGAGATCTGCCTGGGCGAGCTGTAGGTCCTGCAGGTGTTCCAGTGACAGGCCTCTCCTTGATGCTCTGAATTGCTTTCTGAACAAGTCTATTTTCATTCTGTGTGGGTTTTCATTCTGTGTGGGTTTACCCAACGCTTCATGGGATGGTAATGACTTAAACTGTCCATGCACACAGAACAAATCACAATGTTACCCAGGGATTCCCACACCCAAGAAGAGAGTGGGGTTCAAAAGTAGATCTTTAAGGCCCACAGTCTGTTCCCACCTGAATACTCCAAGTGATGGAGAGAAGTCTTCCGCTGCAGTGTTAATCACTGTCCCTTTAAATACCACTGGCTGCCAAAAGTGTTTGATGGTGTGGTATAAAACTTATTTCCATTGTATGATGTTCCTGGTATGTATAATGGACTGGAACTGCAGTAAAAATATATGACAAATATTTTACAAACAAAAAAGATGAAAGAGGGATGCCTCATAACAACACAGAAGCATAGGTGTTTCCTAGTTTTCAGTGACAGAAACCATGTGTTTCTAGCCTTGCAGTTTAAATCCAATACCTCTTGGTATCACATACTGTTTCTCATAGTCTCTTTAGACACTATGGGATTCAATGCCAAGTATAGCACACCCTGGATCCTCCAACAGTGTGATTTTTAGTGCATTCTCATGGGATTATCATGGTATTCAATCTAAGGCACTCAGATGGATGTGAAGTCAAAACAAAGCAGCACAGGGTTCATGAGAGGACAGTAGAAACCGAAACTTTCACATTATTTATGGACAGATCTTTACTCTGTGACCTTGACCAGCCATTGCACCACCTGAAAATTTAGAGACAGCTCAGCAGTTTTCATTTTTTCCTGGATATTTTTGCTTTTCCCCTTCTTTATTAACTGCTGGGACAAAGTTGGAATTACAAAAAACAAACAAAAAAGAATGGGAAGGGGGAGGAAATCAAAGTATATTGGTAGGGAACATAGAAACAGAAGATAAATGAGAGTAACTGAAAAAATGGAGTATGGCAGTCAAATAAAAACTCATAGTACAAACTCTGACTCTGGGAATAGGTTATGTAGCAGTGATGCTGCTGTAAACACTGAACTTAGGAGGCTGAATAGCGGGGAGAAAACAAGCCAATGTGGTTTTTTCACCATAAAACAGATTTTCTGGAAGTGAAAGGAATACATGAGTCTATATGCATAAAAACACAGTTTCATGTATTTCAATGTGACAAGTTATGCTAATGAAATCCTCAATCACACAAATGCATGCCTGAAGTGCATTGACCTTGGGACTTTAAAATTAAATAGCTATGAAAGTGCTACCAGCATCACAATTGTTATGTTTCATACTTGGTACCATTTATTTTCCACCCTCTGTTCAAAATACACACCATTACTTTCTTTGTACTCATTGCTCTTCACCTCCAAATTCCTGTTTTGGAACTTAATTTAACACATTTAGACCCAAAATCTGCTGTCTAATATCCATTAGGCCAAACTGATTAACTAATTTGCATGAGATTCTTGCCATGTAAAATTACTACTGTGCAAAATTCAGCCTTGATTAGAGAAGCTCAACTTCAACTCCCTCAGTGATATTTCAAACACAGAGTAGAATCCAGTTTCAAAATTACATTAATAGTCTGATGTCTAAGAAATGTCTGTATTCCCATTGCAGTAATACCTAAGCATCTTAAAATATTTTATGTCTTGACATCAGAATGATGTTTTTACTTTTAATTGGAATCTAAAGCACAATGGGCTAAGTGATTTGCCCCAGGTCTCACAAAATGGCCGTGGTAGAAAGAAAATTAAATCCAGATTTCCTGAGTACAGCAAAGCAAATGTTTAGGTTTTGGTTTGCTACTTGACCAATTAGAAATTAAGGGGAAAACAAAAAGAGTTGACTAAACCCCACTTCTTTACCACATTTTAAAAATAACTACCTAAATAAAATACTACAGTTATTTTTAGTTTTCCAAACCACCTAATTCCGTTTTCTCATGTTTTCTTTTCTTTAAATACCCTTCTTCATATTATTTTTCTTGTTATTGGATCATTTTGCCAGTTTTCAGATCCAGAAACCCCCAGGAGGTGAAGCTTTCAAAACAGGAACATTTTTTTCTGTCTTTTATATTTTCGTTGGCCTGAACTCTCTAGTTCTTCAGTGACTGTTCTTCTGGAGATAAGTAATTGGAGGTAAATAAAGTGTTTGTCTCAGAAAGCTGTCCATCTTGACACCTTGGTTCCACAGTGCCAATCTCACATTACAGGAGCAAATTCTGCCACATGCAACCAGAAACAAGAATCCAGCTATCCCTAGCACCTTTTCACACAGGTCTTCTATCCGGAAAATATCCAAGTAACTCCCAGTTCACTCAAGTGAATTTTTTGTCACCCCTCTGCAGGCCTTTGACAAGAGAAAATAGCTGACTTAGATGACAACAGGAAAAGTTCCACATCCTAGACTCTAATAAGGATAGCAAAGCCAAAATTCTAGTAGTTTCGCAGGACTTGCAGCATCCATGACCTCCAGGGAAACTGCTGCCCCAGTTCCATGATTATTACACACCTTCCACAGGTTACTTCTCCAAACCCCTGTATTTTTCTTGCTCTCTAAAAACTCATTAGATCCTTCAAGAAATGCGCAATGTGACACCGTTAAAATAGAAGCCTGGGGACTGAAGAAGGAGCTGGAGATAAAAAACTTTCCTTTTAGAAATAGAACAAGACAAACTCACAAAGAAGCAGTGTTTCAGAGCCAAGTAGTCTTTTCTGAGCCTCCTTGTTTGGTTTGAGGAGCTCAGTTCTAAGACAGCAAGTATAATTCTATCTCCCAGAATTAGTTAAGCCTATGTGGCCATGGCATTTAAAAGAAACCTGCAAGTCTCAAATACATTTCTTTGTAGCTTCACTTCTCCTGGCAAAGCAGGAATAATAACTAATGCAATGAATTGACACTAAGCCTTTTTATATACTGTCCTTAAAGAATTACATGGGAACAACAGCATGTTTAAGCTATGTCTGCCTTAATGACCTTGCATTATTAAACCCAAAAACATTAAAAAAAAATCATGTCTCCTTTTTGGTAGTCTTTCTTCTTGGTAGTCTTTGGTAGTCTCTCTTTGCTATTTGTACGAAGAAGACAGGCAGAACAGTTTCATTTTCTGAAATGGTTTTAAACCATTTCATCTTGATTTTAGTATAGAAACAAATGGTTGTTGTGGGATAGGTTCATAGTACAGCAGGCAGACTTAGAAATTGTTTCAATCCAGCCCTCAGTTTACATAAGATGTGATTTGTAAATCACAAACATATTTTATTTTTTAAACACTTTTTAGAAAGTTTGGCGGCAAACTGATGTTTTTGACTGAGTACATGAAACAGAACTCAGGAAAACCAGCAAACCAGAGTCTTTCTGCAATCCACACAAGTGTAAATCCAGAGTGACTTTACCAATGGTAGTGACATTCATTTGGTTTTACAACTGTGCAAAATGGTAATGTCTGTAATTCCGTTGTTCTTGTGTGGGCAATAGCTGAGACATATTAATTTTCATTAAGTCTTTGGCCCAGTCTGAATATTTTTTCTATGAATATAAAGAGAATGTTTCATTATGCAGAAGAATCTGGAGAGGAATCAGGAGCTTGGGACAAATGATTTAAAATTCAGTGAAATAAATGTTGTCAGTGTTACGAATATTGGGACCCTGGTTGTGTTCCATGGCATGTGGAACTCACAGCACAGAAGGGAAAGGTGTCCACACCCATACTGCCCTAACCTTTCCCATGGTGAGCCCAGGGGCAGGTGCAGCTCAGCAACAACTGCTTACCAAGTCACCTCCATCACTGTGTTCATCATAACTAAATGGTTCACACTCTCCCCACCCCAGCTGTAAGTTAAAATTCCTTTCATTAACACTTAAGCCAGTACAATTTTATTCCCCCTTCAGCTGAAAGCAGGGAGCCCCTGCAGAGTCAGTTACGGCAGCTCAGCTGACCCTGACTGCATATCTGAGCCTTGAATATTCAAAGTAGAATTTTTGATCGCAGCCTTTGGGAGGTGATAAGGGTGAAAAATCCTGCCTTAAAGGACATTAAACTTAGTAGTCCAAAAACTGAGGCTCTCTTGGATAGGAGTCTTGTTTACTGTATAACTTGTATTCTTCCCTCATTGCTAAGAGCTCCTTTTCAGCACAGATGTACTGCCCGAGTCAGAGAGTGGGGGACAGCTTCTTGCTTTATATTCCTTGGGCACATTGGCCCCCATGAAGAAGCCAGATTTTGCAGATGTGGGTTTGTGAGCTGCCTGAAGACATGCTGCATGCTCTCCTAGTCCCTCAGCCAGTCTTAGTCCAGAATCTTCATCGAAGATTTTGCTTTTCCATACACTTCCCATGGGAGTGTATGCAACTGTTGTAATCTGAGCCTCTGACCTTCGAGGGCAGGCAGGCAGGAGTTCACCCTGGGTGCAGCAGTGGGGTCATGCATGCTTTTAAGGAATTGGTGCTATGAAATGGGTCTTCTTTAAACCTGACAGTTTGCATTTTCCCTGTCAGAATGAGTGAGACTCTCATTCTGATCATCGTGAGTTTCTCAGCCTTACTATATGGCTGAAAAAATGCAAAACCCAGAGCATTTCCAATCCCTATAAGAGGTGTTTTTCATTATACACCCAGATCACAATCCAGGTTGTTGGGCAGGAACTGCCACAAGTGGAAGGTGACGTGCTTGCATGAACTCACAGACAAACTTTCTTTCCCCCCATTGCCTTCATTTTCCCCTCACTTTTGGGCTGTGCTTTGCAGCTCCGGGGAGACAGTTACCAGTGTGACCAGCATGTCTCCTCTACAGCCTAAGAAGGTAAAGAAGAAGAAAGAGAAAGAGAAACTGGAGCAGCCACCAGCAATCCCAGCAAAAGGTATGAAAACAGAGACACAGAGGTATTTCAAATCCTGAGCACAACCATGGAGGGACAGCAGAGTGTGGGATGTCACAAATCCTGCGCTTTGACACTGTCTCTGCCTGTGAGGTGGCCTGTTCTTGCTCCCATCTGTGGGGGAAGAAATGTACCTGCTGCTGGGATAGGCTGTCCCCTCCCTGCAGCTTTAGCATTCTGAGATGCTGCTCAGTGAGTCCAAGCAGGAGGTCTCAGCTCCCACTGAGGAGAGGAGAGAGAGGAACCTCTGCTGCAATATTCACCCTGCTCAAAGAGAAGATTAAAGGTAGGCAAGTTGAAATTGCTTGTTGGGGGTATTCTAAGGGAAGCCAGTACATTGCAGTCTTTAAAAGTGCTAGTGCACTTGGTAAGGCAAGCAAACTGAGCAGATAAAGACCAGCTTCTTGGGGTCTTCACTTTCCAAGAGATTTGCAGCTTCAGGGTCAGTCTCAGAAACTCTTGGGTGTACTTTCTGAGCAATGCTGCCAGTGCTAAGCCAGTGGGAGAGATGAAAGAAAGGAGGTAAAGATTTACAATGGGTTAGCTCACAAATGATCAGTTCTCAGGGGGTATACTTGCTCTAGTGTTTGCATACAAACAGCATGTGTTACGTATCAGATTCTTTAATCTTAAGAATTTTTCTAATACAAAACATTAATTATGTTTCCTTGTGAAATATCTGAAATATGGTTAAACTCATAGAAGTACATGCATTTGTTTCTAATTTGCTATTAATATGTAATTTATAAATTGCTATACATATACTAAAAATGACAGTGAATGATAATAATATGAAGTGATCCTTTAATATTTATTTTTGTAGCTCCAATTGCCAATAATTTCCCAAAGCCCAAGCTCTTGAAACCTCAAAGAAAATTGATCCTGGTGAGTAATTTTCTATGACATAATTTTCTGCATATTCTTCTCTCTCAATACAAATGCTGTTATGTTGCTAGAAGTCTAGGTTCAGATATTATAAATTGCCAAAAAAAAATCATACAGGTCCCTTTTTTTTTTTTAAGTAATAATTTTTCAAGTGATAAAGTATCTTGGTTTTTTTCATTTTAAGCATTATGTCACACTGGATTATGTTTTCCAGCTTTCTAACAGTTGTCATGTCTACAAACTTGGCCTGTCCTTAAATGAAACCTGCTATTCATTCTCACATGCTTCTGGCAGCTGGTGTTTTGGAAAAAAAATACCAGTTACTGACAGAGTCATAACTGTACTGTTCACACTTCTTTTGAGACTTTTCAAGTGAGGAATGGGGAGCCTTATTATGCACTTTACTGATGTAAGTCAGAAGTGCCTTGGATTGCAGGAGTACAATGGAGATATTTAGCTCATACTAAGGAAAACACCTTTCATATAACAGTTCCTCTTGGGTATGAGTTTCTGATGGAGAAATGCCCTTGCAGATACATGCTGGACAAATCAGATGGATGGTGAGATGTTTCTCTGCTTTTGTAACAAAGCAGTGCCTGGACAAGGCATCCAGTGGTAACAGAGTGACACAGTTTCATACCAACTCACTGCAGGTGCCTATATATGTGCAGTGGTCTGCTATGTTCCCTGTGTAGATAATAGAAAGAGAGATGAGTTAGAATCAGAGCCTGATGCTCCTGCTAATTCAGACTACTGCTCTGAGTTGCCTTTTGGGAATCCTTTCTTCCTTCTCTTGCAGTAGAAGGAAAGGAGAGAGACCAACTCTCTATATTAGGTGAATGTGGGTGCCTAAATTATGCCACTGGAATAATTCAAATGCCATATGATAGTTTCACTTTCAGGTGAAGCTTAGAATTGTGAACCTTCCCACCAATTGTCAGTAAACCTCTACTTTTTACAACCCTGGGTATAATGCCAGGTGACTTGAGAACAGTTCAGCTAATATATTAGGCAATTTTACTGCTTGGAGCTCATGGTTCCTCTTCTGGTCCTGCTGGGATTGCCCCTTGGCCAGACTCTGCTCATACAGGTCAGGCTTTGGTAGAGGAAGAAGTAGAGTTTTAAAACTCCATGGAAAAGGCCTTCTGTTGACATAGGTAATTGTGGCAGGCCAAAGCCATGTGAAGAGGACAAAGACACAGGTGAGAGCATTTGGCACCGGGGGTTACAGCCACTCTTTGCCATGCACCTGCTGTAAATCCAGCACTTGGATCAGTAATCAGGCAGTTTTCAGCCCTCCTAGGGAAAGCTCTCACCAGTTAAAGCACTCAGACTCTTCCTGCAGGTCAATAAAGCACATCAACACACGCTGAACTTGAAGAAAATCTGCTTCCAGATACTTTTCTTTCTGGAAAAATTACAGGGATAGCCCTCAAATAGCTGTTGGCTCTTCCTTTCCTGCTACACAACACCAGTCAAGGTCAAAACAAGTTGGAGGTGAGCAGGATTAAAGCTTTTTCAAACAACAGAATCAGCCTTGTCTGCCTGGCACAACTGAGGATCCACATGCTGCATGAAGACAGCAAGCTCTGTTTTCATGCCTTGCTGTTGGACTTCAGTCTGGCAGCTGTTTCCATATGTTGCTCTCTTCCCTTTCATATTTCACCTCAGAGTGCACCTGGAGAGATGTAGCAGCCCACGGAAAGCACACAATCTATGGACATGAATTAGTTTTAAGTTAAAAAGGGATCCAACAGATATGGACTCATCTAGGAATAAAGTACATTACAGGTCAAAGTAAACTAAACCAAAGTCAGTCTATAAGGCACATTCAGAAGCTGAGCAGGGCACTTCCCAAAGCAGTTTCCCAATTCTGTTTCTCTTGCCTCCTTTTACAACACTGTTGTCTATGTTTTTGTATTCTCAGGAAAAAATAATCCATACTTTCTTCTTTTAAACTATTTTTTTTGTGAGAAAAATTAAACTAATTGAAGTTAAAGAAGTTTAAAGAAATATAAAAAATGCAGAAAATACAGAGAAAAAGACATGTCAAGTACATCTACATGAAACATTTTTTTTTTTTTTTAGCAAACTTGTCTCCCCATTTTAATTCTCAAAAAAATCTCAGATTTTAAATTTTCCATCTGCTTTGGGGCAAAAAGAATTGTCATCATCCTGCCAAATCACTGCAGGATAAAATAACCTTTTCTTTCCAACTATAATGATTGCACAGCTGGTGTCTACACTAGCTCTTTTTTCACTGATGGCACACACCATGTAATCACTACTGCAAAGACAGACACAAATTGCTGAGTTTCTGGGCTGCAGTTTCCCTGTGCAACCCAAGGAAGGGACTACATTGGGGCACCAGGAGAATATTCTAGAAAACCTAAGCTAACAAGATAGAGTGTAAAGGAACATTACAAAATAATTCCAGTGTTTTGGGAAATTTTTTTGTAATAGCCTAAATACCAGCAAAATTATTTCCAGAGGACATATGCTTCTGGTTTCTTGAAAGATGTTTATAATAAGCTAGAGAATTTCTTTTGTTGTTAACGTGCTAGAGTGGGTTGCAGTATAATTTTACAAGAACACAATAACCTGGATAAAATATGGACATAATCTCAATGAAAATTAAAAAAAAAACAAAACAAAAGAGAGAGAAAGCCTAATACCAAGTTCAATTGCACAGTTTTGAGTAAAGCCTTTTAAATACTCTGTTTAAGTCATATTGCTTTTGCTTTAGCCAGAACAACAATTCTATGCTCCCCCTGTTGCAAAAATATTCCCCATCAGTGTCATTCTCTATTAGCATCAATGAGAAATGTGTACAGATCAAAGGAAATAGAGATGCTGAAATGCAAAAAGGGATGTTTTTTATAGCACACAAAAGAAGCACAGAGAGTCATTACAAAGAGGAAAATTCTGGGGGCCCACAAACTCTTCTCTCTAAGGGCTGTTCTGCTCTAGCCTTAAGTACTTAGCCCTTTGAGTTGGTAGAGATAAATCTTCTGCTTCCTCAACCAAATTTTCTGGTAAGCCTTTCATTGCCTCCTAGAGATTAGCTGTCATAGCCCAAGAGTGTCAGTTACAGAACAGCATCTAAATGAAAAGGCTTTAGTGTCTTTTCATGAAGGTTTAAGCCATCAATCTTGGGAGCTCCTGTGTGATTCGCTACAACCAATGGAAAGGACTCAACTTCGGGTTGGATCAAACCTTCAAAACTTTACTTATGCAAAATTTTTCTTGACTTCATCATTTTCACACTAAATTTTGAGGGGAGGAATACCTGCCCAGATAAGACAGGCTATAGGGAATCTTCTGATTCTGCCACTGACATGTCCATTCTGCTGTATCCTATAAATATCACACTTTGAAATCAGGTAAATATCTCCTGGATTACAAATTATCCCCTTAGGCTTAGTTCTTCAAACACATCCATGTAAGTGTCACAGACCACAAGAGTTGGCTTCTGCTGTTCCTACACTGAGTAACCTTTTGAATAACCTCTCTATTGAATAGAGTATATCTGGCTTCTCTTGTTCCTCACCACAGAGTACATGTTGTTCCTGAGTGATTTCTGAAGCAGAGTCCTCTCAGTGCCCATAGTACCAAGCTATTTAAGAGAACCTTCAGCTCACACAGTGTAGACAGTGTTGTTTATTTCAGCGTGGATTGGATCACCAGTGGCTAAGTGCTACATGGTTACTGAGATCTGCTTTTGACGATGATGATGGTGATGTAAAAGCTACTTGAGAAACAGGAAGGGATTATGGTTATTTAAGGTGAGAGAAATTTCTAGCAGTCAGTATTTTTGCACAAGTAGTAGGATTCCTCAGTAGTTTTAACTGTAGGTACCATTGGCCCTTTCCTTGAGAAAAAAAAAGGAAGTGAAATACATCTGCTCAGTAATTTGTGAATTCTGAAGCTGGGAGCAATTGGGTCTTCCCTTCTACTGGATGACTTTAAATTAAAAGCTGTGCCACCCTCTCTTGGAAGTGGTGCTTCCTCCACAGCATGTAACAATGAGTGGTGATTTAAGTCCCCAGTTTCTTAATTGATCTCCACAGACTTCCAGTAAGACTATACATATGACATACAAAGGAGAGGTGAACAGTTTCTCCCTTGACTCCCTGATATTCTTTAATTCCTCTCTCTGTAAGATGAATAATCCTTTAAATTATTTTTTCAGTTTCTCCATAGGATGTGAGATGTCCATAGGACATGAATATCATTTGCACATTCAGGTTGATGCTATGAACTCAACATACTCAAAGCTACTGAGTTATGCTTGCTTCCCCATTCAGATTGCAGTTGCTATCTTTACTCCCAAGAAGGAATGATTTGTATAAATATGTAATATTTCTTGTTGGATCTGTGTTGAGACTTGTGTATTTACAAAATCCCAAAGTAGATGTTTTTTGTATGATGACACATTTGGAATAACGAAAGTGTCACCAGTGAAGTGAAAACGTTTAATTACTTTGTTAGCTTTTTTTGAATGATAAGAAGGAATCAGCCTGATTTCCAGCAATTTTGGTTTAGAATCTGGGAATAACTGCAACTGTGAAAGCAATAGAGCATTAGCAAAGGTGAGGATGCTCTTCCCCCAAAACTCATTCAGTGGAACTTAAAAAAGCCATCTTTGTTCCCAGCTCTGTAATCATAATTTCTGTGGGATTCAATAACAAAATTTAGATGCAGTGGTGAAAGTCTTCACAAATTGTTGTAGATATTGTTCTCAGGGAGTAGAGGAAACATTTTATGCTATAGGGAGTAAAAAATAGACATCTTAATGGGGAAAAAAATGCCCTTTTTAACTGATAATGCTGCTAAAAGACATAATTACTACTCTCCATATTTTCCAATATCATATTTCTTAGCTTTGGCACTGAATGTCTCTCTTATTTCAGCACTCTTACTGGCCAATAGATGGATTTCTAGAGGATAAGTAATTTTGCAGATCTAGCTTCAGAACTTCTGCAGAAGTAATTTCTGAAGCTCCTCTGTTCTAGCTTTCTGCTAGCAATCAAGTCACTGACATTGGTAAACACTTGAAACTCTTAAAAGAAATAATATTTTTCTGACTTCTGAGTTAGTTCCTCTCTTAATGAGGAAGGGTTCATAGGGTTTGAGCATGAAGTGTATCTGTGGCCCTCAGGAACGCTACTGATTTCAGCACAAAAAAGGCCACGTATTATGAAGGGAAGGATTTTCCAATGTAGATTTAAAAACAGGACTATCAAAGGTTAATCCTTTTCTCTCTGAAACTACAGTGAGTTTCCTTCTGCCTGACCCCACTGCCAGCATGTGCTTTCTCATGTCCCTGGTGGCCCAGACAAGGGAGTTGCAGCCCACCCACCAAACATGCTGGATCTTTGCTTCAGCACATCCCCACTTTCCCCTCCATCACTGACCCTCCAGTGATGGCCAAGCTGGCAGCCATATCCCATCCCCTCCACACATGCAAAAACCAGATACTTCGAAAAGGAGGTATGCAAAGGAGATGATCGGCTACCACCCTTTCTCTTGGGTTGCATTCAGCATGCAGTTTCCACCCTTCTCGGCATGCATACAGAGACAGCCAAAAATCTCTTCCTGTGGTAACACAGCCCAACCAGTTGGCCTGGGGAGTCCTGTCACGACACTTTCTGATGGAGTGTGTGCTCAGCAGTGATACTGGATGCTCCTGAGCTGTGCCATCTGGACAGTATCTGCATTTTTTCTGTGGAACTTTTTACCAACTGTGACTACAAAACAGGATGTTTCTCAAACATTGAAGGAAAAATGCCAAACAGTCAAATTTGGCTTTTGCGAGAGAAAAAAAATGGTAGTTCCAGAGTGTGCTTGCTAAGAAGAGCTCCTTCATGGCAGTGGGGTAAGGCTGCTCGCTTGATGCTGTGGAGTAACCTGGTGAGAAGTGCAGTTCCTAGAGACTGGATCAAATAAACATTAGCAGCACCTCTTGATTCTGCACCTTTCCCATTTGCACTTCCTGCAGCATCCCCAGGCACCATATGTGCACCCAACAGCAGGCATGGCCAGGCCACAGGTGGCTGTTTGCCATGTACTGGCAATCACACCAGCAAACATCTGCAGATTTGGCAGGGGTTTATCCTTGCTGACCAAATCCTTTCACCCATGAGTGCAGGGCATGCCAGTGAGGGTGGAGTTTCATTTTCAAGTGTTACTGCAGGAAACCAGAGTTACTAAAAATACGGTGAAGCTCTGACTGGAATTGGTAGAATTACAGAATGGCTTTAGAAGGGACCTTAAAGATCATCTACTTACAACCCCACTGCCTTTTGCACAATTTGGGACATATGCTTGTTAAATCCAGAAAACTCAATTTCATGTATAGGTTATTTTCCCCTGTGTAAAAGTCTTTCTGCATCGTATCTCAAACAAAAACTACATTACATGTGATTATATAGACACTGAATTCAAAGGGGAATGTCTGCAGCAATAGTCTCTAAAATGTTTAAGACTGAAATGAAGTGGGAAGTCAGGCCTTTTCTGCTTAGTTTTGATAGTAAACTAAAAATTCACATTAGGTTTGTCATCTTCATAACTTGTGTGGTCATGGAACAGTGAGATTGCAGCAGTCTCTAAGCACAAGTTGGCATCAGTTGTTTTTCCAGAGAAGTTAAATTTATGAGGTTATTATTTGCTTGTTTTCTTCATACCTAATTACATGTTTGGATAAGAGTAGTCTTAGTTAAAACTTCAAGAACTTTTAAGTCTGACATTGCTCACAGTAAACATCCTTGAGGCTGCCAAGAAACAAACTAGCTAAGCCTGGCAGGAGAAAAATTGACATTCCTGGTAATTATGAAATAAAATTCAGAATAATTTTGATTAAAACCCTAACCCTTCTAGTTAATTTCTAACACATTTATATACTAGACAAACTCAATAAAAACAAAACTATATATACACACATACTATAGTTTCTTTTACATATTCACATGATAGACCTTGCAGATAGCTTAATAAGAAAAATGTTCCTATAAGTGAACTCTTTTGAATAGTTGTCAATGGGAAGCCCTGTGACTGGAATAAACTAAAATTGAATTGGAAGAAACCTGGAAGAGGAATAATTTTGCATTTGCCAGAAGATACACTGGAAAATCATAACTCTTCCTAATTTATGTTTTGGAAAAGTATATGATCCCAAGATGAGAAAACAGACATACAAGCTAAATACTGTATCTAGGAATGCAACATTGGAATGGAATCCTACTTGAAGAAGTAATTTCAATATTATTTTAGAACAATGATGCAATTTTTTAGAAAAGGATGTTTTAGCCCTAGAAATCCCAATGACCTCCTAGAGGAAGAGCCAGGACAGAAAGAGAGGGGCAAAAGGCCAGTCATTCATTGTCTCTTCCTCTTCTGCCCTAGCCTCCATCCCACCTGTAACATCAGTTATTAAAGTCACAATATTGTTCCAGAAAGGAGATGGTGGCATGGTTCCACATTAACACTGCCAAGACAATATCCAATCCTAATGAGAAAGGAAATCGTAGAAGTAGGGTTTTTTTTCCCCTGTCTGCTCAAAAAAGTTGGTTTTGGACAAACAAACCAGCAAAATGAAATTAAACATGTGGTTGATAAATGAAGTGCAGAAGAGTGTATGGAATAAAAACCTGGCTACCACAGGTACTTAAAGTACTGTTGGCTCACATGCACTGTTATTACACATCTTTTGCTGAAAACTGTATACCTTTCACAATTTTGAACCTCCTGTGTGTTTCCTCATATTTTCAATCAAATTATTACATACTAGAAATATGCATAAGGGAAATTATTCTACACATTTTATGGTGTGCTGTTGCTTGTAGCAGTAATTGAAGTACCTTTTCCACTTATGAAAGTACTAATTTTATTTGGTTTTATTGCTTTTCTAGATGCAATTATTTATTTAGTGTGTTTTGGCTTTATTAAATTATGTTTACTATAGGAACATCATAAAAATGTATGAAAGCAACACATCAGCCACTACTGCCCAATGACTTGTTTTGGGGAATCTAGTGTTATTTTTCATATCCAAACATAATAGAATAAGGTAAGAATAAAGAGATAATCTACACTGGAAAACAATGCAATTTTGAGATAATATAATAAAACACCTGGACAATATGATTTCATAAATCTTACTTCTAAAATTTACATGAGCTGGGCGTTAGGGTGGCTATTTTAGGACATGCGGCATTTTCTAAATGGAAACATAACAAGAAATATGATTAAACAATAAAGGGGAAAATATGTACGGATTTAGCTTGTCCTGAACAACTGTTTCCTACAGAACAATGAAAATATTTCTGCCTCATCAGATGTTCTGCATCAGACATAGGAAATGTAGAGTTTTGCTCTGGCAGTGATCAACAGCTTTCTTTCAAAAGTTTTATCAGATTCATTTTTAGGAGGCTTTTCACATGCAGTGTATCATTATGAATTGAAGGTCTGATGTGACACTAAAGCTGGTAGCAAAATTCCTAATACCTTCAAACACAGACACAATAAATACACAATATAATATAAAAAAAATACTGTCATACACTGAGAATTAAATCTTAGCATTTGATGGTGTTATTGTGTGTCCACCCTCAATGTAACTCCTGTGTTTGGCTTCTGTATTGCATAACTGAACAGACAGGCACATATAATTTGAAATCTCAGAAGGAATCTTAAACTTAACATAAAAGCGAAAAACAACTGATGTGCTTAAAAACCGAGGCTAATACTTTCAGGATAGAAACAAAAGGACAATATAAAAATTTTTCAGGCATCACAGCAGTTGACCAAGAGTGTTTTTCTATGCCTTTTAGGCCAAGGCCAGGATAGGAGAGATGTCTTTCTAAACACTGTGGTTCAATTCAGTCCTAATATATTAACAAAGAATATATATATTTGACTCATCTTACAGTCAGGATCTGTCTGGATCCACAGGAATTCCTTTTGTCATTACACCAAAGAATTCGGTAAAAGCTGGAAATTTTCTGTGTTGTCAACAGCAGAGCATTTGACAGTGAATGAGGACCAGAAGTTGAGATCAAATAGGGTGACACATGGAAGTGTGGAAGGGAGGAAAGACAGTGTGAACAGTGAAATGCAAAGGTGCCAGCCCTGCAGGCAGGGCCCTGCAGAGGGCTTGTTCTCACATTGCACAGGTCGGTTGACTTCAGTGACACCACTTGCAGCAGCAGTTCCACAAATTTTTTGAGGATTTGATCTGCAGGGAAGAAATAAAATCAAATTAATGCTGGAAAAGTGTAAACCTTTTCACCCTGATGGAAACAACCTGAAATGCTGAGTGTGAGCAACTGTCAAGGCAAAAGGAGAGGACTCCAAAGCAGTGCAAAGAACAGGAAGCAGGGGTGCACAGAGACTAATTTCAGAGGGTATTAGATGCTTATCTTTTTAGGCAGAAGACAATACAATAATTATTCAAACACATTTCAAGGAAACAGGAATCATTTGTGTTAAATCAGAAATAAATAAGCAATAAATAAAATGTGAAACTTTTCGCCTTGGCAAATATTTACAATTTCTTCCTAGCATTTAAGTATTGTGTGGAAAATCTTGGTTTATGAACTTTGAGACAGTTTTAAGCTTACAACTGCCAAAGCATTTCTTAGTCTGAGAGATGCAACCTTTTCATGGTTACTTCTTGTGACTGCAAACATTTGCATGGGTGAAATGTTTTGGTTTTTTGATTGTCTTCTGCCCTTCAACTTGAGGACACCAGTTATTTGGGTAGAACACAGTACTCAAGAACACAAAGAACAAATTCTCCAGTTCTTCACTTACATAAGGCTGCAGAACTTCATCCTCCTTCAGGGAGCACAGACCTAAATCTTCTACAGATGAACTGAAATCCATTTCAGGTACTGAGGGTCTCCCATACAATTCCACAGCAAGTCTTTGATTTGTTGCTACATTTTCTGAGGTGAATTAGACATGAGCAACCCACTCCCAACTGTGAGCCAAACACACACTGGAGCACAATACAAGATTTTCCTCCTCTAAGCCACCTGAGTCTGGATGAAGCCACCAATAGCAGTAGGCAGTTTCTGCCACACACGAGAAGTTTGTTTAGTTAACCCATCTCCCTTAGCTAAATTTTATAGTTTTAAGTCAAATTTAATCATTGTAATACAGCAGATAGTTTTGGTGGTATGGCCTTTTTTCTAAACTCTGGACTCATCTGTAGCATGGCAAAAATGGTGAAATTCCACTGTAATGTCAGTAATTCTATCCAGTTTTTTTCTGCCTTCTGCGTATTTTTAACATTTTTTGGTTCTGTTAAGAAAAATACTGAGAGGCTCTGTGAGTGGCTGTGATTAGAGATGTAACTGGTCCAAGGTTTACAGCTGGAAAGCACATCTGGCATATATCTTTCAAATTGTGAAATCTGCAATAAATAAAATTCAGAAATTTAGTATTAAGGAGGCTGAACATTTTTCTAACATACATCTTTCAAATCTGTAATATTTTAATTGTCAAAATGTTCTCTGTGTGTAAAATTAGAACTAAACCTGAAAATCCTACTTAGCCCCATTTTCTATTTTTAATATTATTTTTATTTCATCTTCTATGAAATAAAATTCTTTATAATAAAATAGCTCTAATGCAGAGTAAACTGATTAACAACATAGTAGAATTAGAATGGGTGGGAGAAGAACTATACCCAATGTTACATTCAATGGTAATAACGTTATAATGAATTTGTTGGTTCTGTTTTGCAGCCAAAAATCGCAGAGGAGAATTTAACATATGCTGAACTTGAACTGATGAAGCCAATTCAGGAAGCCAAAGGCATTTCCAGTATGACAGTCTATGCACAGATACTCTTTGAGGAGAACAAACTGTAATAGTACATGCCTGTATAAATGTCCTTTGTCTGTGTTCTATTTAATTCTTGCTGTGCTGGTTATTTATAAAAATCATTCAAATGTCCTTATTTTTTTATTTCCATTCATGCACTTCTATTTTTCTATGAGACTTTTAAACACGATGTAGTTGAAAGTAATCATAGAAAAAGCAGCTGGTCAATAAGTGACATTCTAGAGATACCCTCTGTAGTGTTCTATTCCCCTGTTGGAAACGGACTAAAGTTCCACATGGGGCATTTTTAACACTAAACATTATTCATTCTTTAATGTGATGAGTCCAGCTGCACACATCAGAATCTTAGCACACCTCAGGAGGATTAATGGCAGGATCCATGCCCATCAGCCTGCTACTGAAAGAAAAGACCACTGACCAGGAAAATGGCCACTTTAATGCATTTTGTCCCATCAGTAAAATATTTACCCAGTAAAGCTGAGACTTCTTTCTGCAGCCAAGGAAAAGCTAAAATTACTTCTGCTTTTTTTTTTTTTTTTTTTTTTTTCCCCAGAAATAGTTAAAAAGGTTTGTACTCTATTTTTCAAATTCCCTTTCTAAATGGCATTGCCTTTACAAATTTGTGTTACTTTTAGTATGGTGTTTGAAATAAAATATTTCAAAATAATCTGAAGGAAACATTTATAGTTGAACCCCCATGATTTAAGGAGGAAAATTCATAGCTTGGGAACATCTCAAGATGGGATTTGATTTTTTAAAATTCTGGTTGGGAATAGGAAAAACCTGATAGTGAGTAAAAAACTGAGAGAACCAGGACACTGCTTTTGGTTTTGGTTTAGTTTGGTGTTTCCAAACCTACAGAAGTTTCCTCCTGTAGCCTGCACTAATCAGCTGCTGATCTAGAGGAAAAAACTACACAGCTTCTCCTTCAGGATTGAGCAGACTCTGGAAAGCCCTGTTGACTTTGGAGTTATTCTTTTGAAAAGACCAGGGCTCAGGAGATAGGGAAATGAACCTAATGTGAGGGCACAACATTCCTCTTTCTTTACCTCTCGATACCTGAGAAGGCATTCTTCCTTTTCCTTTGATACACATTAGTGGAAAATCAGCTGTTCTGTGCCACCTCAGGATTTCAGTCATGAAGAATAGCTAGACTGATGTTTTCAAGCTCATATATCTTCAGTGTCTAAATTTCCCCAAAGCTCAGGGAGAATTTGAATATCCAACATCTTTCAGCTCTTGGGAAGCTTTAACCCTTGAGTAACTGTCGCTGTTCGACAAGAAATGAACACACACACGTGACAATTCTCTTCACAGAGAAGGGAGGAAAAAGGAAGTTTATTATGGGACCTCAATTTATATATCATTGCAAAAGTGTCCAGGGATTGGAAGGCAAGGTTGCCAGATACTTGGCACGTGCCAGGTCTTCTCCAGGTCTGTGGAAAGCTGCTCATTCAGCAATACTTAATGTGGATTTTGGAGTAGCGCTCCTTGGGTTCTGGAGTCATAACTAAGATAGTCCAAGTTGGTTCTTCCTTTACATGTCACACCCTTTTAGTGATAGAACAGCTTCTCACCAGGGCTCAGAGCACAGCTTGGGATCACCACAGGAACACTACGCCCTTGTTCCTGTTACTGCATGGGAGTGCAGGAGAGGAGGAGAAGGGGACAATCAAGGATGGGGACATGCATCCAAGGGCAACCATGTGACAGAGCACATTACTGCCTTTTGGAGGGGTTCATTGGAATAAGCAAGTCTGTATAAACTGCTTTTTAACTTTTTTGAACAGCAGTAGAGATTAGGCAGCACATATAATCTATTACTGTCTAGCTAGGATATGTAAATATAAAATGCAATCATCTTCTTCCACATTGGATAAAAATCTCCTCTATAAAAAGCAATTTAAGAAAAGCTTATCAGGTTGACCATTATGTACAGTACTTACTCCAGTTCTATTCCTTCATCAAAACAGTTCTTTCCAAACTAAGGCCAGTTTCATCAATAGATTTGCATTTTTAAAGTTTGCGTTTGTGAGCTGTCAAAAAAGATGTTTCACCTTTGCATTTGTTTCACCTTTGCATTATCCCAGGATTTAATCACCCACCAAAAGGGCATGGTATCTTTCCTTGTTCTCTGATCAGGTGTTGGACTTTCAGTGACAATAGCAATCAACTCATTGACAAAAACCAAATTGGTGCTAATGAGTGATTCAACATTCAGGGATCAATTTTGGAACAGGCAGTGTAACTGACTATTCAGAGAGGACAGCTGTAATGCAGACAGCTGTTCAAAAGGCCTTAAAAAATACAGAATTTATTAATTTCTATTTTGGATTTTAAAATCCTAACACATTAATGATCTGACCACTTAGCTGTGAAAATTTTCAGGTTTGGTTACAAACATTCTGTTTGCAGACAACAAATGGGCCATTGTGCCCATTGTACAGAAGAATCCTCTACTGTATACTTATGCCCAGCATGTTAATGAATACCACTCTTTATGTATTAATATCCTATATATTCTTGTATATGTTTGATATCTAATTCCCCAAAATAATAGTTAATGGAACTGAATAAATTACCTTTTGTTGTAAGATTTATTGTCTTAGTCTCTGTAGGATTTATTGCTTCCTAGAGAAGGATATTGCTTCCTAGATTGAAGGACATGTGTTTATCTCTCACACAGCATTTAGAAAGTTCCAGTATTTGGAACTGAATTCTGAATTCTTCAGAAAATTCCAGGCTTTTCAAATATTTTCTATTTGGAACTGACTTCCGATGTCAGCAGAATCCTGAAAGGCAACAGACCAGCTGAGTGAAACAAGGCCAGAAATATTACTCGGGACAACACCCATCTTCCCGAGCAGACATTTCCAATATCTTTTCCTATGCAATGTCCACCTAGATTTAATAATGTCAGATCATACCACTGGTGAAAGGAAAACATCATCTTGCAATTAATTGCACATCTGTAAGCGTCAAAGCAACCCACTGAAAGACTGCAGAGAAGAAAATTTCATGGAGCGTAATGTGCTTTAAGGTGAGAAATGTAGAATAAATGGATTTAGCTCCTTTTAAGAGGAATTGCAAGGTGAAAATAAACCCTGGCCTAACTCTGGCTTTAGCAGAACAGCAGCAGAGCTGAAGGTGGCCCACAGTTCTTTTATGACAGGAGTTCCCCTGAAGACTCTTAGTACCTTATTAAGCAGCAGTTGGAGTCTGCTGAGTCTCACTATTTTGGTTACTCCTTCTGTTGTCATTGGTAAAACATGGCTTTGTGCTGAAATCTTAACAAATACTGCTCTATTAGCTTCACACCAATTTAATATCAGACTGTTAAACGTTAATGTACTGCACCCTATAGCTTTAAATAGAATTAGATATGTTTACAGCTTTGGTTAAATGCACCTTGTTCCTTCACATTAAATTTTATTACTAGAATCCTCCATCAGCAAATAGGAGTAAATCATATTAGTGTCGCAGGATGTGTGGGGGTTGAATCTGCAGCCCAAAGAAAAGGTATTTTATTACTCTTTATTACAACTTTCTAATTGGTAGGTGTGGTCAGCATATCATTATCTCTGCAATTGCAAGCAAATTATTTGTTTTAGTATAACTGTAATGTAATTGTGGGGTTCTCTTCATTAAAAAGTTCAATGAACTTGTGTCCTTAGCCAGGGTTTAGCCAGGTGCTGCTGACAGAGAAGAACTCAGATCAGAAAAGATTGAATGTTTAATTTGTAGGTTAAATTCTGCTTTTAGAGGGCTTCTCCGAAACACCTCTGGTGAGTGAGATCCAGATGCAAAGATCTTTTTTGGCTTCAGTCTAACCTGCCAGGGTAAAAGATAAAATTACTAATTTTTGCTTCATAATTTATCTGAGTCATCTGAGATTTTCTGCACTGTTGTGAAATGTACTCATTCCACATGCTTTGTTCCACCAGCAGGTTTGATTCCATTTTACTGCCTTGGTTGGGCTGATCAAAAGACTGCATGTCAATGGAAGACTTGCATAGCAATAGGTATTTCAGGAATCCTCCTTGTTGTGTCTCTCTTGTTCCTTACCAGCATTGCTGGGCTGTTTCCAAACCCCACAAAGGCCTTTTCAGTCTTCCACCACTCTAGTCAGAAATGTTTTGGCAGCCCCTTGGGAGCCTCCTGCAGAGACCTCCTCAGGTTTTCATTTTAGTAATATAGCTGCAGTAACTGCAGCTGTATTTCCCTGCTGTGAGGATCTGAGACCTGATCTGTGAGGATCTGCCTCTGCTTCTCACACCAGGGAAGGAGGAGGTCGTGTCCACAGAGGCCCTAGGCAATCTCACTTGGGTTGTGGTCCTGGCTAGGGAAAGATCTAGGGGAAAGGGACTGGTTTGGTCTAACACAAGCTTTCTCTCATGGACTTAATTTAAGTCTTGTTAAAATTCTATCTATTTGTCTGTAGCAATATTTTGCCATAAGGAAGTGAATGAGAACACAAGAGTGCTTTAGGGCTTTGTACATAGAGCTGTGACCAGACAAGATCACCTTTGGGGCTTTTGCCTTCCTGTTTCAGGCTGGCATCATTTCAGGCACAATTTATAGCAGTACATAAATACCCACAATCCCACATCTTTCCTTGAGAAATTGGCTATTGATACTTTTGGATTATCCTGAGGAATTAAGAGGTCTTCTCTGACTGCTATATCCTGAGGAATTAAGAGGAACTTCTCTGACTGCTAAGACAAACTCTCTCCTGACACTGGGGATGGTGAAGGAGCACAGCACAGAACAAAGACATCACATAAAATATCCAGGGGAAAAAAAACCACTTGGGGATGGGCAACAGCTGTCACTTTCAAACAGTAACTAGATGCATGTTCTCCCCTTACCATGAAAGCAAATAAGAAGTCACTGAATATTGCTCAGTGGTGCTGCACAATTTCCTCCACCTCTGATTCTGCTTGCTGTGCATAGGAACTGGAATATAAACTGCTCAGTGCTGTCAGTGAAGGGATATTTCAGGCAACAAGCTAAACAGCTTTACATCTCTTTTCCTGAACTCTGGGGCTGAAGCCAGAGAGTTAGTCCAGAGATTGATTTGTCTTTGCAGTTCCTCTTAAAAGGTGCTAAATGCATTTATTCTGCATTTTTCACTTTAAAGCATATTATACTCGGTGAAATTTTCTTCTCTGTAGTCTTTCAGTAGGGTGCTTTGATACTTATAGATGTGTAATTAATTACAAGCTGATGTTTTTCTTTCTCCAGTGATGTGATCTGACATTATTAAATCTGCATGGACATTGCATAAGAAAAATCAAGAATCATGGCCCAAGTACTCAGGTCAGAGGAAGGTCAACAATTTTACTATTCAGCTATTATTTTCTACATGGCACCTCTTCATCTTAAATGGTCCTGCTTTGCAACTGTACTCTGCTCTCAGAGGAAAATATGCCCTTCAAACCCCTCAGGCAAACATAGCTATGCTCATTTCTACCTCTACTTCCTCCTTGCTTGCTCTCACAGGGCAACCAGAGGACAGAAGAGGAATTAACACAAAAGCCAAAAATTAGTAAATCACCATGCACATGATTACAGCAAATGGCAAAAGCCACTCCTATGTATCACTATAAAAAATAACACTAATTGGGATGCTTTGCAATTTCCTGTACAACCCATAATTAGGTTAGATAAGAAACTAGCAGTGTCTAAGTGCTATAAATGTCTAAATTAAGTTATTTTGAAAGTGCTTGGTACTTTGGCATTTGAGAGTTCAGAGTAATTGGGGTATTGAAATAAAATTGCCTCTGTTATTTAAAAGGTCATTATCTTCTTTGGGTAGATATATAAAGACTATTTTCTACTCTACTGAGCTGGTCTATTTGGTTCAATTAGACCTGCTTCAGTAGATTTCTAGTGGGCCTCCTCCCACTTATCACAGCCCCAGCACTGGCACAGAGAAGGGCCTGTAAATATACAGCCCAGATACGGAGTATATATTCAGCTCATAATCAGGCTCTGAAGAGCCCAGAGCTTCCCCCATGAGCACCACAGGCTGCTATATAACAAGGGGGCAAATGAGTCCTTATACAACAAAAGCCAACAAACGCTGGCTGAAACCAGCCTGCCAGGCAGACAAAGGCTTTGGAGCAAATCAGGATTTCACCTTCCCAGCCAAATAATCTCATAGCCTGGCAGCAGCTCTGGTTATTTTCATAACTCCTGGAATTCCTTGTTTACAATATCCATGGTCCCATTGTCACATAAAGTGACAGTGCCTTCCTACTTGCTTGCTAGATCTGGTACTCTGCAACTGTGTCAGTCAAAGCTGGGAATTTCAATGACTGCACCTTGATGGCATTTGATTTTGGTCAGTCCAGCAGCGTCAATAAAATAAGGAGTATAAAGACATGGACACTGGCTGAGGAGACTTAACTTACCACCACTTCTCCACTGGAGATGCCACAGCCAGGAGATGGTAGGGAATGGGCTGAGCATTGGAGGGGCCAAAGAACACTTTCACTATTCACTCCTGTGGCTGACTTCATGTGCTCTCCTCAGGAGAGCAGAATATCCCATCAAAACTGAATTAGATATGGAAACAGGGGATTTGGTTGTCTCTCTTGGCCAGAGAACATAAGTGCAAGGGAGAAACAAAGTCCTGAGAGCCTCATGTCCAAACTGAAGAAGGAGACAATTTCTGATCTGAAACAAGGAAAGTTCCCATGCTGCTGTTGCCCTCATGACTGCTCTACATCAAAGTCTCCACGTGCAACACCTGAATATGAAACACATCAAGTGAATGCTGAACAGAGACAGCACTGTCCCCATCAAAAGGGCTACATTTTCTCATTACAGCAAATATTACGCATGGTCACTAATATTCCACTGTGCTGCTGAAAGCTGCCTGGTTCTGGGTACCACATTTCCATAACACATTTAACCCTAGTGCAGGGAATAAGGGTGAGCCCTTTCAGGTGAGCCCTAAAATATTTAATGTGGCAAATTTTTGTGAGCCTCCTGACATTTGGGAAGAGCTCTGATCAAACTCAGGATAAAATACAGACAGGGTTGGAATTTCTCCACAGGAATTACAGCAGCCTGTACCCTCTCACATCACCCCCTATCAGGCTGGCTGACTTCATTGACAATAAGTGGCATGCACACATCTGAACAGTGACACCAATAATGCAACAACTGATCCCTGAGCTGAGAAGAGTAGCACATAGTGACAACCACAGGTAAAATTTTCCTGTGGGAATTACAGATTGCCTTGCATATATTCTCAAAAAAGGTTCAAGTAAATGCTCTTTATTGAGGATGCAAAGGCCTTGCAGTGCACAGGCAAATATTGCTTCATGAGTGTTAACTAGCCCACAGAATGCTAGAGATCAAACCCTACTTAATGCTCAGTGTAATACTTGTAATATTTGTACTTCTGTTGCTGAACAAGGAAGCAAGATAGCCTGTGTAATAACCAAATAAGTGTAATTAAGGCATTTTAGAGTTTATGGTACTCAATTAGATTAAAATGTTTTTTAAAGTGACATATAGGTTTGGTTGTTCCACATTTCTCTTCTTCATTTCCCTTTAGGACAGAGTTAAAACTTATTTCTGCATTTCTTATCGTAATGTCATTTGCTTTCTTTTAAGGATAATTCTCACCCTGAGCTACTTACCCCATGCAAAAGTTGATTCTGGGATAATTATAACACTCTGCTAATGTTCACACTGTTCCACTTACAGTAACAAGGGAGTTGTGCTTAAAGTATTTGCTGTAGAATTGGTATATGTCATTTTTCAAGCATATTCTTGATCTGCTACCCCTACATCCCAAGCATGTGTCACATCAGGATACTCACAATTCACTCCACTACTGCCCTGACCTAGCACCAAGTCTTGTCTATGTATCATTCAAAGCCACCTCCACATCCAGAGCAGATGGAATTTCCTGGATATTTTCCTGGACATTCATAATTTACCAAATATGCAGGAGACCACAACAAATATTAAAACAGGTGGTTGCAAGAGGGTTGGTTTCAGGTGATCCTTCAACCACTTACTACAAATTTTGAGCAAAAACTTGCTGTCCCAGAGACTTGTTGAAAAACGACCAGGTAGCACTCTGCCCCTGTCACAGACACTGGCTGTATCAGGCCCAGAAAATTTGACGACTGACTTGTGCCTTAACTCAGCAGTCTGAGTCATGCTTTTGGTACTCAAGGTATGTGTTCCTTCCCATGATTTATGTCATTTGGGAAAAATTCTCTGGAGTTAGAGAAGAAGCCAAAATTTTCTCAACCAAGCATTGTTCTACAGAAGTCATTCCTAATGAGAACTTTGATCAGGACAAAATTGCAACCCACTTCTATTCATCTGCCTCTTATATTCCCCCAGATTACAGATCCTTGCAGATGAGGAGAAGCTTGACTTGGGAAAACATTTAATGTGTTGACTTCCATTCACACATGCACACTCTGGATCTGTTCTCTGTGATTCAAAACAGGTGATGCTGAAGCAACTACTGAAGATTTAAGAGAACTGACACAAGGAGGCACAAGGAGATGAGCGTGTCAAATTCATGCATGTCCAGCCTACAGCTGGCCTTTTCTTATACCAAACAAAGCCAGGTTGATGTCTAGAGTATTGGAGCCATCAGTGCAGCTGCCCAGGCTGCACAGTGAGTGCCACTGCCAGCTCTAGAACAGGGAGCATCTGCTCTTGGCAAAGACAGGCTGTATGAAAAGGCCAAAGGAGGAGACAATTTGCAAGCTATTCAAGATGCTTACCAAGCAAATGAAAACACAGGTAGTGACCTTCTTTCACAGCTCTTAATCACCTTTACCATGGTTCAGTAAAGCTGTATTTGCAGTTGATAGGAATCCAAGTCTTGCTGTCCATATATCCAAATCATAGCTTATTTCTAAGGAATATGCAGCAGGAAGAGGAAAGTAGTATACTTTTGTTGACAATTGACCTCTCCTCAGTTCTCAGGAAATATAAAGATAGGCACAGTTTACCTTTGCTCCATATTTTTATTTGAATATTGGTGTGTCTTGGCCTGTTTTCAGCGTGTTTCCCTGAGCACAGAAAGACTAGTAATTGATTCATCAAGCCATGTACTTGGAAGTCAGAAAGGAAGACCAGGCAGGTCATCTGTGTAGATGCAATGCAGACTTCCTTGTATGCCTGCATCATGAGTTTACATCTAATTACTACATTTTCCACAGGCAATTACCTCACTCACTAGGGAGATCAGGCCAAACCATGGAGAGGTTGTGGTGGGGACATGTCTCAACACTCTGTAGGGACGGAGACTGTTTGCTACAGGAAGATTTGCTAAGCAGTGTTCTATAGGAAGAAGAAAGTTGATCATGCAATTAAAAGGAGGACTGGCAAAAAAAAGTGTTCTGCTCCAGATTCTTCCTAATGATGCTAGCAAGCCTCTAGCACCAAGATTTTGGCATACAGCAGTTCCGTTTGTGTAGCACACATGGGGCTTCACTCCTGCTGTGTATCCAGTCCCAGTGCAGTGGAAATTAGGGAACTGTCTGCTCGAGGATGTGTTAGGTGGTATGAACAAAAGAGCCTTCATGCCCATAATGTCCTTCATGTTCTTCCTGGCACATGTCTGACCCAGTCTGTGTGTTCAGGATGCTGCTCTGCCTGTGTGGCTGCTCAGCCCTTCTGTGTGAAGTAAGATATTCAATCTCTTCACCAGGTCAAGGAGGAGCAGAAGGGAGAGGGAGTTATCAATTTAGCTCCTTTCAATTATGCTAAAATGTTAAAGAGGCTGATTTTTCATGGTTTTTCCATCCCCACTAGGGACACAAATGGCACTTGAATTTATTACACTATAGTCTCAGCCTTCATTTACTACAAATACTCACTTTTACTGTAAAGGGAAATTGTGGAGGTAAATCCTGAAGTACGTCTAATATACTGAACTTCCAGAGAGTATAAGGACAAGGTTAGAAAGCAGACAGAAAAGAAGGAAAAATGAATTAATATGTTGACCAGCCATGTAAGATCTTCCTCCTTGCTTATTCCATACATTTTGCATGCTTTACTATAAAAAAAAAGTCAGAGATAGGAAACATTGCACCATAATACATTTTCACAGTGGGGCTGGATAAAGGCACCAGTATCAGGCTGGGAATTCCAAACTTCACTTTGCAAAAAAAGTAGCTTTTCAAAAGGCATGCATACATTTTTATGCACTCAGGGAGGAGGGAGAAGTAAGAATGGAGATATTAATATTCTTGCATGTCAGTGAAGAACAAAAATACTGGAACATACTCACCTGTTTGAAGCCTGAGTATTTTTATCACATGATATTAAAAATACAATATGCTATTATTAAGTTACACTGCTCTTTGGCATAATCAAGACCATTTTATTTGCTAAATAATATTTGTGAAATACAATGCATTATGTCAAATTCAGTATCTAAAATAACATTTTAAGTACAAAAGTTTCCCCATGAAAAATACTACAAAAATCTCATTGTCTGTGTGCACATCTGTCAGTTTCTCTCACAACTTTGGGGTCCAGTGTCTAATTTAAATTATGTTTGACTTGTCAGTCCAACAACTCCCTTAAGATTCAGTCCCCAACCAGAGGCTTCCAGTTTCTCTGATTCTCTCATGCTCTGAATGGTAAATTTTCTCTCCATCCAAAATGTTGAGAAAACAAGAAATCTTGGCTATTTCTTCCTACCCATCCACAGACCAGCAGCAGAGTCTTCCCCAGTCATCACCAACTAGGAGCTTGGAGGAATTTCTTGAGAAAGAAAGAAAAAGACAGACACAAATAGGATCAAGGCTTTTTCTGCATGTGCAGTAATTAGGTGGATACAATATTCAGGGACGTACATTACCTTTAAAGTTAAAATTGAAGACCAATGTTAGAGAATATTCAGAGTTTGATACGTCAAAGACTGAGCATAGAATTGGGTCCAAACTTTCCTGGAGTGCAGTGGGTGAGCTGGGGACAACTTAACCACATCAGAAGCTCTTACCCTTGTCTGAGATTCTGTGGATGTTAAATAATCTGCTGTCCAGATTCAGAATTCAGACTTAGCATGATGTCCTGGCTTCAGCCAATGAAATCTCTGCTGCATGCAGTGCCACCAACACCAATAAGACTTTAACCCTCATCCCAAATATTCCCCCTTTCAATACACATCAACATCACACTAACTGCTCTAAAGCTGAGCATGCAGAGTGCAGGAACATTTTATCAACTGTTAAAATTTCAACACTTTTGGAAAAAGAGACAGTAACTGTTTTACAGTACATTGTAACATCCTGGAGTAGGAGATAACAATAAATATTACAGCCAGATGACTGTGGGAGAGGCTTGAGTAAACTAAAATACTGCTGGCTGTGCAAACTGAGAGGAGTTGAACAACAAAATCGTTCTTTGGCCAAAAACTTCCTGTTCACATTTTAAGGAGGTGGTATCTCCATCAATTCCTAAGATAGGAGTTATTTCTGTGTTGCAGAGATGGTGTAGCAGCTACTGAGTTCTACGAGTATTCTGGCCAAAACCTGCTATTGCTCCTGGCTTGTCTCCTACCTGTCCAGGGACTCCCCCAACATCCTTCATTAATGCACCTAGCCCAGGCCAGCTCTTTGAGGGGCTGCTTTTGGCTACAAGAAGTCTGACTGAGCTCTGAAAACCCCAAACTGAATGAACAGCAGGAGCCCAGCCCAGCCCCAGGCCCCCCTGCAATGGCCCTACCTGGACACGGCCAGCGCCGTCACCGCTGGGCTCGTCCTGCTTGCCTTGCCAGTCAGGGCAATGCTGGGATTCAGCTCCCGACAGAGAACAAGCTGTTTTCCACATTTGTTACCTGTTGTGTGGTTTAAAAATAAATATTTAGAAAGCGTCTAGGGGGGCAGCATGGATGGGATTGCTATTATTTACGGTCAGCAAGTTGTTAAGTTGAGAACAAATATATTTAATCTTGGCCTGTGCTGTTGCAAAATAGGCCCATCCCAATTTAATTTGTGGCTATGATAGTTACATGTGCTGACGTGCGGCTGTATCAATTGTGTGCTAAATTGGATTTGTGTATTATTGCTTTCTAAATTGCATGCCTAGTTCAGCAAAATTGTTCATCAGTTTTCACTGGCTCTGTGCTTAATAAGATGCCCCACAATACTTTGCTGCCAGGATATAATACAGCCCATAATTGCCTAGTAAAAAGAAATTACATAAAGCCCTGGTATTATCAACTTATCTAAATCTACTCATAACAGAACCAATAATTAAATGCTGTGGACATTTCACATACACACACATACATACACACACACACCTAACAACATAACTCAATCACGGTTACTCTGGTCTTTTTAACTGTTTTGTATTAATGTTATTTTCTTTAATGCACAGAATGAGATGTGGGGATATTTGGTCATTTAAAATAATTCTGAAGTCATCTGAATAGGTTAAGGGAGTATGACCCTGCTTTGATTGCACCTCTCAACTCTATTAACGGATGCTGAAAACATACTGCCCTATGCTCATGTGCAAACAGGTGTTGTCTCTACATATCACCAAATATCTGGGGTGGGCACAAATCTTTTATGATCCTTTGGAAAAAAAAACACAAACAAGCGTTCTGCTGTCTTCCCATGGGTGGCTTTTAAATCCTCCATTTATAAAACTGCGTAAGATTACATTTTAAAATATCAGTCTGTTCAAAAACATGCATATGCAATTATGCCTGGAAAGACCTGCCATGGGAAGTTATAGACAAGAACTTCAGAAATTCTTAAATCAAAGGAGATTTTTCTATAGTTAAAGAGAATCCACAAAATGACTACAGAATACCACTGGGATTTTGAAAAGAATATTAAGTGTTTTGCTTTGACTTATTGACAAAGCAGTCCTCAATTAGAGATGAGAACAAAAACAAATATGAAGTTAGCACAGCCAGACTATCTCACATCTGGCATCTCAGGTGTTCTTACACCTTTCCTAGAAGCATCTGGCCCTGGCTACTCTGAGGCATGACAAAAGATTTGATAAGCATCTGGTTAGGCCATTAAACATATAGAGGCATATTGGAAATATTTTCACATAGCAATCTAAGTAATGTTGATGCCAAGTTCCATGAACAGCACTTCTGAAGATCTCTGTGGTAATGCCCAATTACTGTATAATATCTTTTTTTTTTCTGCAGATGTTACATCTAGAGCTCTATATTTATGCAAATTGCATGCCTAAAATTGAAGTAATAGAGAATGTCTGTAATGAGGACCGCAGCAAATAAGTGGAGTAAATTATATATAATAACACCACAATTCCTTTCTCTTAGAAAAAGTGTTGGGAAAAGAAGAAAGCTGTGCCATTTAGGATGTGTCTTTAAAGCTTTCTGACAGGTTTCAGTTCCCGTACTAGTTAGAACAGAGAAGTGAGCTTGAGTTGCTTTTAGTACCAGTCAGCACCATAGTCCCACGATCTTATTAACCTCAGCTCTGTGAGAACTCCATGGTATCAGCTCCAGCTGCACACAGCCTTGAATAAACAGCTCCAAGCACTGGTTGCTGGCCTCCTACCAGTTTGAAGGACCTCTGACTTCTTTTAATGTGGCAAAGACAAAAAACATCTCTGTTCCATCCCAGAGCAGGATCTTATACTTCCCACTCTGATGTGATGCCAGAATGCTTTAGTACAGGCCATCAGCAGAGGTGCCAAGGCAGTGGACTTTCTGGAGCCAGGACTATTTCCAGCCATTGGTTTCATAGGTTCATGCAGAAAGGTGGTCTTCTGAGGCTGACAGAACCTATGGGAGAGCCTGTTAAAAAGCCTTCAGCTTCATCCAGGTGTGCTGAGATGGCTGGCTCGGTCTCCAAGGTGGAACAGTTGCCATCCACCACTGTTGCTGGTCACAGTAAGACTGCACCATTCACCCACACCATCTCTCCTTCACACCACTGTGCTCGCCCCTCCTCTTTTTCCTCACAAACAAGGTTTGCAGCACTGGGTCACACTACAGTTCACAGCCCACACTGTGCTCATACCTGTGCTGCCCGGCGCTTCCGTCGCACCGCTCTGCACTCCCAGCCCAGCACCTTGCTCTGAG
Source organism: Certhia americana (assembly GCA_018697195.1). Classification (NCBI taxonomy): domain Eukaryota; kingdom Metazoa; phylum Chordata; class Aves; order Passeriformes; family Certhiidae; genus Certhia; species Certhia americana. Next base: position 17,578,147 of record CM031862.1, read on the forward strand.
GTATTGCTGTACTTGGTCTTCCACAGCTGTGCCAGTGAGGGGGCAAAATGGAAAAAAAACATGGATTGTAACAATGAGAGAAAGATTCAGCTCCTGCTTCCCAGCAAGAGGTAAGAATTGGACTTCTAACATCAGAACAGGATTTTGCAGTTGTCTCCCTCTCTATCACTGTGCTGCAGGGTGCCATACTGGAGGGAGCTGGTGGGGTTGCAAGGCTGACACAGTATTGAAAATCCCAGTAACCCAGGAAGTTTACCTACCATACTGGAGGCAGAATCAGCAGTGAATTCCTACTCACGAGAAAGCAGGACTTCATATACTGAGCTGTGAACTCTCAGAAACCATATTTAAATATATTTCTGAGGAGTGACAGAATTTTTGCTTTCAGAATCACCCCAGAATGGACAAAACATTTTCAAAACTCTCCCTGAATGACAAGAAGTCCTCTTGTCAGGAGGGCAGAAGTTGATAGGAAGCAAATATTTTACTTGCATTTTCATTTTCTGCCCTCTGCTGCACTGTTAAGAAAGTGGCATGGGCTTTTAGTAGTTCTGTCTCTCCATTTAGAATAAAAACCTCTACCTCTGGTCTACAATGAACCTTCCTCTCTCCCATCCACCTACCCTCACCACTCCATCTGTGCTTCCTGTGATGATGATGCTGCGTGTGTCCCAGTCCATCACTTCAGCAAAGCAGCAGCAAACAAGGTGGCAGGAGGGGCTGCAAGCAGTGCTGATGCTTGCAAGAGGCTGGCCATTGACTGTCCACAGGTTCAGGTGAGATCCCGCACAAGAGATAATGTCACCCTGTAACAGAGCAAGAGGCAACGTCTCCGAGTCCAACATTCATCCTCCTCTTCATAACTTTTAAATGCTGATTAAAAATTGCTGAACTGCTCTGATTTGAACTCTGATCATTGTTTTTCTTCTGAGCAGATGATATAAACCAGACAAAGTAAAAATTACTTCTTTTTTTTTTTTCATAAATAATTCTGACATTTTTACATCACAGAAACCTGAAACAATTGTCTCAGATTTAGCAAGATAATGCAGAAACAAGTTGGAGGGTTTTTTTCACATTTTTAAATGAAATTATTTAATGAAATGTTCCATTTCTGTTTTCATAAAATCTAGGCTTTTAGTAAAAAAGCAGACTGACCTAGCTACTGTCAGGGACAGGGTCTGTGCACAAGCAGTGCTTAGCACAGGTTCTGGGCCAGGACTAATGCTCTTATAAGTTTTGCATATAAGCATTCCCTGAAACAAGGACTTGGTGTTCTCCTGCTTAGCTTTGAAGCCTTTGGTGATTTCACAATCCTCCTCTGCCCCTCACAGGGAGCTCATTGTCATCGCATTTTGACACCGTGTTCTGCGTTTGACCAATGACCAGCTCTGCAGCCAGTGACCTGCACTTGTGATGCAGAAAACATCCTTTGCATGGCACCTCTCCCCTGCATTCCATGCAGGTGCAGCCTTACCAGAGACTGCTCATAAGGAGCAAATACACAGGTAAGTCCTTAGGGAAACACACAGAACCAAGAGCCAATGCTGCAATTGTAAACGACCAAATTAAAAGTGCATTTGATCAAGTTATTATTGAAATTCTACATAAGTTTTCTTCTGTTGATCCATACTAAGAATCAGCTAAATTGAAACTCCTCAGCAAAGTCAGTTGATTCTGAGAAAGGACAGTGTGCCCTTAAATTAGCAGCATGCATCTGGTTTAAGTCAACTAACACCTTACTTCACCCCTGCCTCATTTGGGCTCAGGGCTCTTCACACTGCTGGGCAGAACTCTGGAGATAAAAAATGATAGAATGTTCAAAACAGAGCTGCCAATAATACAAGAGATTAAATTTCAGCTACCTTATCTGCATGAGAGTATATGATATCCAGGCATTAGGCAATCATCTGCAGTGCTTTTCAGGTCTGGATCAGGTATTTTAAACTAACTGAAATAATTAGTTACAGCAAGCTTTTACAATTCTCCTTAGTTTATGAACTTTTTGTGACAGTCCTTATTTTGTGTCTACGCTGCACAAATATCATGAAATTTGGATTTATAGATGGAACTTCTAGATGCTCAAGCAATTCCACTAATCACATAATTAAGAGCTGTATAGGGTTCTTATTTCACCAAAATTATTTTCCTTCAAAACTTTGCTTTGAACCATTCTGAATTTTTCAGGACAAAACCCTTGGTACCAATCATGTAATTTTGTGTCAATCAAAATCCTGTAGCACAATGGAAACATTTTGTTTCTATTTTCATGTAACTTTAGATAAATATATAAAGAAGAATTAAACAAAAATTACATTTCAGAATTAAGTGTTCTGTTTTGCTAACATCAAAAAGAATTTTTTCATCCACAAGATATTGACCTTTTATTGTTTTTGCTTGAAGCTTTAGTCTTTCTTTTCTAAGGTTTTTCCTCTATTAAATGAACTTTTTGATATACTATTATCCAAGCAGCTTAACCATTTGCACTCCAATAAAGTGGAGATCAGTCATTTGAATCAGTCACCAGACTGTTCCTGGCACAGACTGTCTCATTTTTGGACAGTTCCAGGAGAGCAGATACCAGCTGAAAAGGCTGCTGTACTGGCTGGTACAGAATGGAGAGAACTCTGTGCCCTTGGGATCTCCAGCAGCTCCGTGCCAGCCCTCCCCCTCACTTCTGAATGCTTGGCACTGCTTCCACTCACTTCATAAGGGACCACCAAAATATTCTGAACTGGCCTGCTGAGGCCACTGACCACTGTACACTAACCAGGACTGCTCAGACTGGGGACTGAGCTGGCAACGAACAGACAACTTAATTCCCACCCTCGAATTGCTAGCCATCAGACTGCATGGTTAATAAAGCTCTGATATGAGATGACTGTTTTGGCACACACAAAGTAGAGAATATCTGCCTGGTTTCTTACTGCTATGAACTCAATTTTGCGTTTGTACAATATCCAGGACTGGATTCAACCTTGAATAGTCTGAGCAGCTGAAACCCTGTTCTAGTATACTGGCGGAGAGAGAAAAAACAAATATGAAAGCAACATTTTTGGAAGGTAAAACATTGGGAGGAAAAAAAAATCTCATCCAGAGTGTTTACAGTAAAATCCAATACAGAATATTTTGCTATCCACATGCATGCAATTCTGGCCAGGCGCAGACGTCAACAGACTTATACCCACTGTTATCAGGAGTTCTCCCTGCACCTAGGAGTAGAAAGGAGAGGAAAAAGCCAACATTATCACTGCAAAGGCGTAAGGCTGCTGTCAGCTGAGCTGGCAGACTGCAGCCTAACTTGTTTCAGCTGCACAAATGTGCAGCTCAGATGAGGCTCTGCTGCATGGATGTCAGGAGAAATTAATGAAATAACAGGGGCAACAAGGTTATGGGTAAGGCAAATCCAGGAGGTACTAGGGTAATACTTCATACTTCATAAACTAAAAAGTTGTTTAATCCTGCTATCTATCTATCCACAGATGCTTCTACTTAGCTACTCAGTCTAAGATGTTGCTTTTAGTGCTTGCCTCTCATCATTAAGAACACTATTAGCAGTCTCTGTAGAAAGAAAAAAAAAAATCAATGTATCAGACTCTTAGATTGTTTTTATGTTGGGGAAAGCACCCATTCCATTATCATGAAATGTTCATGGATGCATCAGAAGAAAGATGATAAATGAAGATCTTACTGTTGAATTGTTGATGGCAACAGAAGCGAGGCTTTCCTCGTGGGCAGGAAGCTGGTTTATGAACGTCAGCTGGTTCAGGTCCCAGATGATGCAGGTTCTGTCATCAGATCCACTCACAAAGATGCTGTAGGTTACAGATGCAGCAAGGCAGGTCACTGCCTGAGTGTGTCCATACAAAGCCTGGTGTGGAAAAACCAACCAATAAACCACAGCAGATGGTGGGTGATTTACTAGGGAACCACAGTCCTACCTCATTTGCTCAGTAAAAACAAGCAACCCAGTCATTCTTTGGAGAGCTGAAGAGGGAATGAGGGGGAAATACCAAAGGATATTACAGAGAAGCCTCCTTGCCCTCATAGCTGAAGAAAGCTGAGGGTCCAAGAGATTATATGACTTGCCCAAATTACATAGTGATTATGTAATTGGCCTACTCTTCAGACAGTGCTTTGTGCTCAGCAAAAGAATAAAAAAAGAAAAAAGATTTTTCACTTTAGTCCATGAAGTTTTAACTAAAATTTATGCTTGAAAATTTATCAATATTTAAAACACGTTTTGAAATACAATTTATCAAGATGTATTTCAGTAACCTTCTCAGTCTTTCTCTGTATCTGAACAAGTATTAATACATTTTTAATATTTATTAAGAAGAAAAGCAGCATTTATGGAGAATTCTTGCTTTAAAGCCACGTAGGAATTCCTTTCTCTTTCATCTTTACACAACATTACTTGTATTATAGGCTCAGAGACATAAGGAGTGCCGAGTTAAATTTAGTTTTATTTAAACAGTTTCTTTTAAAAAGAAACATAAACAACAGTTTAGGCAATCTAACAGCACAGACAGAAGGCATGGATTGAAGTATGCTGCTAATAATTGTTTTATACAGTGTTCTCAAGTGACAGCAGTGTGTACTTCTGTTACATAAACACAGTAAATGACAGTAAAACCTGTATGGCAACAGAGAAAAAGTCCTTCACAGCTTTCCTAAAAAGCCTTTTTTAGCTGCCTTACTGTGAAAAAACAGACCAACCAGTTTCATTTTCCAGTTTTCAAAGGAAATGTATATTTCTTGCTGGCTTTCTTTCCATGACATTATTAGCATATTTCTAGGTTCTATCTCAGTTCAGCTTGAAGCAGAGGAGCCACATGTACCAGATGGCTTTTGTGGACACACCTCATCCTCTTTTCCAGCATGTCACTGTGAGACTGTTGCTGGCCAACTTGTGCTACCACTTGCCAAAGTCACCAGGACAACAACAATCAAACATTAATCCACTGGGGAAGAAGCTGAGCTGCAGCAGGTTCTGCATTACTGAAGGTGACCCGCAGCTGCGAGGGATGACTTTCAGCTTGGGACTCACTCCATTCACAAGATCTGTCAGCTATAAATATTGGCACAAAATTAGGTCTCTAACTGTGGTTTTCAGAACTCAGAAACACTGTCACCTAAGCATGGAAAGGAAGGCTCAGTGATAGCTTTGGACTGGCTGTAGAACACTGTTTTTACAAAGGACTGGGCATAATCAAGTGCCCATACTTGAGAACTGTGCACGTCTGCTTCAAAAAAGGCTGGGACAAGGCAGGTTCAAGGGCTCAGAATTTCCTCTTCTTTCTCCAAAGCATAAAAGAAAACATATCCAGTGTGAAAGCATCCAAGCTGCCAAATAAAGCCAAGCTAAGCTCCTGCACAAGTTTCACTAAAACATTTTTTCTCTAATTTTAACCCATGAAGATCCTACTTGGCAGTGAAACACTTTAAATACAAGCTAAGTGTGGAAGAGAGAGATAGACCTGCACACAATTACAATATCAGCTTCAACTCAGCAGTGTCAATGCACATTCATGAAAAAACATCTCATGCTTTTGGCTCCCTACATATTTTCTTTATCACTCTGCAATGACTGACTGATCTTTCCTTAATGGGAAATATCCTGCAGCATATTTGCATAAAGATCTTGACGCCTATCTCCATGGTATTTTAACACATATCAACAGACAAAAAAAGAAAGCCAGCAGGAACGTTTAGTCCATGAAAACTTAAACCAAGTTTGGCTATTTAACTTACTGGCTGACAAGGACAGAGACACTTTTCAGATGCACTCCATGCCTTCCCGAGAGGTCTGTGAGGCAGAGAGCACCTTGCTCAAGTGTTTCATTTGGCTCAGAAATTCTGGTGACTGGATTGCACAGATCCCTCTGCTAGTGAATTTCATGGAGCAATACTCTGGCAATTATGCTCAATCTTTAGTGTTTCACAAAACTGTGGAAGCAGATCCCACTAGAGAGGCAAAAGCTACTTTTTCTGCAGAAATATAGTTTCTGTACTTTACTACATTGCAAACCAGAATGTGTCAGTCCCATGAGACAGCTGGTAAGTGAATAGCATCCACTTTATAGCACATAAGCTCTTCTTAAGCAAAGCTCACTCTCTCAGGAAATTTTTTTGTTCAGCAGAAAAAGCAGCCACCATGAAACAGTGAATTACAAGAAAGCAGAAAGTAATTAACTGGAAGACATTTAGAACCATAGTTCAAGTTTACATCCAGTCCAGGCAGTCATAAAAAAGAAAAAAGCCTCCACTAGCAAAGTCAAGGAAAAAATACAGACTTTATCATTGCATGATCTCATACCACTTTGTGGATTTTGGGTAATACCAAATTAATCACAGCGGAACACATCAGCAAAGCTGATTTTAGATTGTTAAAGAGAAAGGCATTATAATGCAGATAAAAGACAGCCTCTCTGGTTGCCTGAAACTCAGACTGACCCCATGACTGGTATTGTTTAGATGCTGATGAAAACTGTTGCTTATGCTTTTCTCTACAGCTAGTTCTTCCATTTATATATCCATGTCCTCCTTTGGAATAAAAAACAGCTGGATTAAAAGGTCATCAGATCTTGAATCATATACTGTCTTCTACAGCATTAAACATCAAGAACCTCAAAAGAGAGGCTGCTCTAGAACAGTTTCCCCCACTAATTTCAACATGCATTCCAACAGGAATTTCTGACAAATGAAGTTCTAAATACTTCTCTGGCATCCCAGCAGATAATGAAGTTTTCACTTCATTTAATAACAAATAAAATATGTTTTGGCTTAAGATATGAAGAGCACTGAAATATCATCTGCATACTGCTCCAGAACAAACAAACAGAAGAAGCCTCTAACACTTGGAGACCTTGGTGGTCTCCCTTTGTCTGCCAAAAAGTAGAAGAGTCTTTTTAATGAAGAGTTTCTTCAATTCTTTAGGGAAGAAGGGTCCCATGCTACCTTCCAGATATGATAATGGTGTACTCTAGTTTTATTTGTAAAGCTGAGAACTCACCACAGCTGAACCACACAAATTTTTCATGAGAATTCAATTTTGTAAATGAAATAGCATGTATACAGGTGGTTGATGATTATAAATGAGCTCTAAATCATCAACCACTAAAGGCCTTTGGATAATGAGGACAAAAACTGCAGCATTCTTATTGGATGCACCCCTCCCTTACAGAGTGACAGATAAACCTTTTACGTTCTGAATTCAGACTGAGAAAAAAGAATCAAGAACTTTGCCTGGCTGAGCGTTCATCTCCACCAGCTAAGTTTGCAGAATATTTGAGAAATCCTGTCCATTGCTGTAGCAGCCCAGAACAAATTATAAGCATCTCCAGGTGATACTTGTTTTTGAAAATAACCCAAGGGCTGCACTTCAAGAGAGGAGAATATGCCTTATCTTCATTATTTCTTTTATCTTGAGGAACTTTGAAAATGCTACTAAAGGGAGAAAATCCACCAAGTGGCACTCATAGCTATGAGCTGTCAGTATAAGGCATATTATCAGCTCCTGCCCTGATACAGGCTGTCACATGATACTGCTTATTACTGTTTTTTCCTGCCTTCTTATTCAACAAGGTGCTTCTTCTTACAATCATCTGAGAGATAAAAACCTTATCTTCTGGGTTTCATTAAGTTTCCATGGCAGAAGAGCCACAGTACTTACCTGTCTCAGATTTAGACATTTTACTTTGTCCTTGACCAGGGAGAATTCCCAGACACACACAACTGAGCTTGTTCCAGATGTGATTATGGTAGTTGCTGAAGGACACACTGCACAGAGGCACTTTCCCCAGTCTGCCAGGCACTCAAATGTAGTCACATTCTGTAAAAGAAAGCATCTTTAAGTCAAATGCTCATCTGGTGATGCCATGTATTTACTATGACCAAATGATAGATTCAATTTTCAAAAACTGACCTTTCATATTTTAAATCTAAGAAAGAAAAGCTCATCATAACCAGTCTCTATGTGAGCACAGTTGTGAACATACAGACATGCACAGGCTGTGGCTACATGCAGCTGTGCCATCTTCCAGGGGCCAAACAGGAATGTTCACATGAACAAAACTCAGTGTCTATGTCTTAGGAGATCTGGGTACCGATTCCTCATGTGAGGAATTCCTCATTCCTCACCTTCCTGCAAAACTTCAGAGCTCATTCTGCCAGCATATTGTAACAGAATGGAAACATTCCATGTATATTAAAAAGAAGTCTCAGGTTGTGATGGCCACTGCTAACAGAGTTACTGCCATGCCCTGCAACCCACCCTTATTTAGATTGAAAAGCCAAAAAACAAAGCACTAAATTCCATTCTGTGCTCTTTTAGCAGCACCCAAATCAGTCTAAAGCAGTGTCAGGTCTATGACACACTGCTACAATTACAGCACAAGCATCCTCCTGCACATTCTGCATTAGCCCTCCCCCACACAACTGGGAAAACACTCTGGTGACAAGGATTCTGGTGGAGTAGGATGGTACAGCTACAAAACCCCTACCACAGGCAGAACAAATGGTTACCTACTTACAATGAGGATCTAAGTTTCTTGTAAGTTCATGTCCACTGGCACTGCTGACCCAGAGAAAATTTGAGTTGCACTCTCAACTATTACTCATAATAACTGTGTATTTACACTCACTATGTTCAGCATTGCCCTGAGTTTTGAAGTGACAAACTGAATATTTGATGCCTGCAGCAACACCATGAACTGCTAACCACTGATTTATTAGACAGGGAACAGAAATTAAAATATATCTCATGGCTTTTTCATTTTCATTGACTTTGGGTATGTCTGTAAAAACATAATGAATGCCACTTGCACAAGTATCCAAGTCAGTATCTTGCTGAATTACATGTTATGCTATTCTGGTATCTAAGCTAACTCAGAATTCTTTACATAACATTGCCCCAAATACATCCAAAAATCAGTGTATTTATGGCAGAGGAAGAAACTAGATCTGTCAAGTGCCCTAACAAGCAGTGTTATGATATAGATGATTTATTTTTAACAGCAAAGAAGTAAGAGTATTAACTTCATTATTTTGAATGAATGCACTGGGCTATGCTGGAACCAGAGGGGAATTGACAGATGGTTCTGTCTTAATTCCAGCACAAATTTCTGCACAATGAAATTTCTAATCAGTGACCAGGAGACCTTGTGTTGTCCTTACCACCTATGGACAACACAATTACGAGATGGAAAACTTGAGATAATTTAGAGGCAAATGCCATGTTTTTGAGCATTTCACACTATATTAGATAGCTAACTCGAGATTCCTCAAGAAGCTTAACTGTGACAAAGTCCTGTACTGAATCCTCTGAAATCAGAGCCCCAACAGCCTCTGAAATGGGTGCCCAAACCAGTCAAAGACCACAGCATATAATTAATTTCTTGAATTTTTGGAGTTTGCCTTATTTACCTTCTCAGATCCATGGTTGCCAAAGCAACAGGTGAAGTCCTCAAATCCCCAGCAGAATGTTTTGCTCCAAAGAGGAGGAAGCAGAATTTTATTTTTTTCAACGGCCAGAATGCCTTTCTCTGTATGAACAATGTGCCCAATAGCTCCCTTGGGATAGTCTGGCAAGACAAAGAAAGTATTTAATTCTGTTTGGTTTAGAGCACTCATGTTAACTTTTCTCCTTACACAGCTGGTATGGTGAGGCTGGCAAGTCTCACATCTGGGCTCAGTGCTGTGGCCAGGCCCACAGAATCTACTCTGGAACTGAGATTCCACACACAATAGTGGAAACACTCCTCTCCAGTGGACACAGAAATCCATGCGGAGAGGGTGACATCTTATTAAAAAATTGTTCCCAACTCTACAATAGAAGTTTGAAGAAGCATTCAGTGCCCACTTCTAATACAAAGACACAAAAAATCACAATTGGCAGAAGGGATCTTGATTGAACCAGCTCGTACAAAGCTGTGCGACTACTTCTGTGACCTTGAAAATCCAGATTCATCCTATCCAAGAATTATGTACTTGTTAGCTAAGAAAATGGAACACAGCCCCTGCAGCACCTTTTATGGTAATTGGTGAGAGCTTCAGATTTTGCAGACTGCTCACAAAAGGAGGAAGAATTCCACTTGAGTGAAGGAACAGCCCAGAGTCTCTTCCTGCTGAACTTTTCCCTTGAGCATTCCTAGATGGATGTGGTTTTGTGAAGAGCTAGAACAAAGGAAGGTCATTGAAAAATAAATCTCTATTTGCAAGACCATGCAGGAGAAACACCTGTTTAAATCCTTAAACACAGGCCCCAGGACCACCATACATGAACCTCTTAACTAAAATAAAATCTTATGCATACTATGTTTTCATCAGACTACATCCCCCCCTCAGAGAGACAAAAACCTAATCCCAGCAATTCCAGGAAAGAAAGAAAAGCACAGGTGTGACTTTGAGCTGAGTTTTAGTTGACTGTACCCATTCCCAGACTAGTGGTTACTTGTGTGACTGTACTGAAGGAGCAGAACCCAGAGCTGATGCTGCAGCTGTATGGCATACAAGAGGAGCAGCATGGTTAGAAAGTGGGGGTGCATACTGATGTAGTACACAATCTGGAAAAGCCTATAGCTCACCTTTCAGCAGATTTAAATGAGATGATGTTTCTGATGTAAGTTACTATTACTGATTTCCAGTCAAAATACTGTGAGATCAAAATAGATTATGTACTCTACTCTCATGATAAACTGGTACCTGCTTTGGTATCTGTCCGAAGTTGCTGATAAATCCCAGGATAGTGCTTTTAATCAGAGGATCTTTAATGTTTTTGAGGTTCATCTTGTCTCCATAGAAGTAAGGGTGATAGGTGTTTACTGCCTCCACTGCAGCTGAGCCATGCTGCTTGTGGCCAAAAATAAGGTCTATCCAGCAATGAAGGTGTGCACTTACATAGTCACTTTCCAGTGCCTGAAACCAAAACAAAATTACTTAATACACCAGACTGTACCCATTACAAATACATTACTGCTTTCCAATCCTTGCTGGAGACAAATCCTCTGCAAGTCAATCATTACACTTTCAGTTCCTCCAGTATCACCATTCTCAGCACATCCTCATAAAACACCAAGAGTCTAAATTGGACCACCACAGAAAACAGAAGGACAGAGTGCCACATGTTTGACTTAACAAACACCAGAAGCAATATCTTCAGAGACAACACAGGTAGGTTCCACAAAGCAAAACGAAAGCATTTCACAGATCTTGGCACCCACAGTGATTGGCACATGGATTAATAGGACCAGAATGAACAATTACTACTGGAGAAGACTGGAAAAGATGCTACAAGGTAATATATCCACCTAAATGTGGGCTCCATAGATAACTCAATGCAATCACAGAGGAAAACTTGTGCTTGGAAGACCCAGACATCAAGTTCATAAGCAGGGACACAAGTTCAAGCTGAACCTGTGCCCACCACCAGGTTAGCCAGTCTTACCCGTGGGGCTTCACTAAATACTACTGCTCCTGCCATCACCTTCCTCACCACATTTTTGTGCGTTCCCAAACAGCCTTGCCCAAAGATTCAAGCAGCAGTGTCAAGCATTATTAAAAGCACTTTCCTATCTCCGAATCATTTGACTGAGTAATCCCTGATGTTCAGTGAAAGGTCTTCCAAGCAGACCAGCCCACCCAAAGTACAGCAGAAATAAACAAACTAATGGGATCCAGAACAATGGCTCATTTCACAGAGCAGACAGTTGCCCAGTGCAGCTGGTCTAAATGACCCTGCCCACAGCTATAATGATCACAGGGCCGCTCACAGAACAAGCACAGCATACAATCTGTCCCTGAACAGACTCAGAACTCATTCTTATTAATAAAAGCAGTTAGTCCATGAATTACAAACTGTAAATTTTGACTGGGATTCCTGTCAAAACAAAACAAAGCAACTAGCGGAGCTGTTACTGTGCAGCCTCTCAGTATTTCACTGAGCACTATGGCAAGGCAAGTCAGGGAGGGAGAACTTGTGGTTTAGGGAGGAAGTAAATACATTTATTTAGTGGACTAGATTCCTAACTTATTAAGCATGAAACAGGAAGCTGTTCAGAGTTTTATGTCAAGAACAATTCTTTGCTCTCATATTGTTGACAGCAATAGTCAAGCTTCAGAACAGTGTCAACCTCCATCTGTTATATGCACCAAACATTGTGAAGCCTCCTAAAATTGGCCACAATGCCAGTAATTAATACGTCCAACCTTGTGGATGATTTCAGAGGAGACAGAAATCCTCATGTTTCATAATTCTAGATCTCTGTCTCTTCACTTCAGGGTTAGACAAAGGCAGGTTAATTAAGATTTTTTGCAGTCCCTAGTGTAGTACCTAGTATCAGCTATGTTTGAAGAGAAAATATTGTACTAACTGTACAGGAAATCTAATCAGGTCTGGCAAATTATTAAGAACACAAGTCTGTAAACATGGTCTTTCATTTGCTAAGCTGATCCTATTTGAGATTTAAATTAATTTATCAGCTGTGCCAATGCTAATAAACAGTGTTGCCCAGTGGAAGCAGCTCTGTGGACAAATGGTAGAGAGCACCCACTATCCACATTAAATGTACTCTGGGGGCTTCCAGACTGCTCCCACAGGCTGAATTCTACCGGCATCTGGAGCACACAACTGGAGTGCAGCTTTTATTTCATTTCATCCAAAACAAATTTAGTCCACACAATCTGAGATCATTCTACAGAGACTGCAAACCCTTGATATGCAGGGATGACTGTAGTTTCATTTCCAAACTGCACCATTACTCTAAAGTACAGGTAAAAGCAGATTTCCCCATTGTATCCAAGTGCCTGTGGAGTGTTCACCATTACACCAGCAGTAAGGAGCTCAATAGTTTACACTCCAAACAAACCACAATAGAATAGACAGGATGTCTCCCTATGTTTTTCTTTAAAAAGTATCAGTGTAAAATCGCAGCATCTTTCAGTCATTCGTGGCTTTTTGCCTGCAGCATAGCTGGTAGGGAAGGATACTATTGTCTTTCCCACATTTGAGGAACTGGAAAACAGAGATTGAGCTCCTTGGAAAGATGACAAGACAGAGCAGTGAAAAGAACCAGACAGCCCAAAAACCTCCATGCCTTTCATGGAGCCACTGAGGAATATGAGGGAGCTGTTGCATATTTGACCTCAATGGCCAAAACCAATTTGCAGTAGGTAGGGCACAGGGTATTCACTGGACTAAACTCTTCATTTTAGCCAGGACTGTACTTTTAGCAGCAAATCTACATTGCACACAAAACTTTGATGAGGATCTCCTCCCTCCTTGTAACTGAATCATCATGTGGTTATTGGCACTGCCAAAAGCTCAGATCTCTTCCCTTCCATCTTTCCACCTTTCAATGTGAACAGAGCTCTGAGCCTCTAAACCACTCTCTGCACTGCTTCAGAGATGTTTTTCTCAGTAATACCTATTATTGTATATGCATGGGAAATTAAGCATTCTGAATATGACTTTTAATCTCCATTTTGGTTCTTTGGCAACAAAACTCTGATAGATAATGGCATTTTCAAAATGATTGAAGACAAAATTTTAGTAGGTTATTCATAACAAGAGTTATCCATTTCAAAATCAGGTAAAGTAGCAAGTTAGAAATTCAACTTCCTTTAAATATTTTTTAGCATTATTGTTCTGACACAGATTTAAAGTGAAGTGTAGGTCATAAATTCAAAATAGAAGCTAAAGAGAGCCTCTTAATCTCTTAAATGAAAAGATGAAATATCTCACTATATAGTCAACAGTCATGCTATATAAGCAACAGTCATAAAAAACCAAAAAAAACCAAACAAAGGCAGGATTACTGCACAAAAGAAAGTAGACAAGCACAGGCTCAGATCATATTCATGTTCACTAACAGGAGCAACCTGAGCATGTGTGAATGCAACGAGAGTTGAACTGGCTCTCTCTGATACTCAGTCATTACAAGCCAAAGAGTTTGCAGCATCAGGAACCTTCCAGTACCTAAGGGGAGGCCTACAGGAAAGCCAGAGAGGAACTTTTTAAAGGGAAGGTAGTTGACAGGAAAAAGGCACATGGCTTTAAACAGAAAGGGTAGATTTACATTAGATATTAATGTAAATACCGCTGTGAGGGTGCTCAGAATTTAGAACAGGTCGCCCAGAGAAAATTGTGCCCCATTCCTTAAAATATTCAGGGTCAGGCTGGATGGGGCTTTGAGCAATCTGGTCTACTGAAAGGTGTCCTTGCCCATGACAGAGGGGTTGGAACTAGGAGACATTTAAGGTCCCTTCCAACCCAAACCATTCTATGAAAGTAATGGTAACTCAGTGGGACCATTGTGGTTGCTTTTAATGGTTCAGAGAACAGTGAAGAAAAGTACTTACAAAATAAGAGTATGACCTGGTTTTGTTCAAAAGAAGTAGTAGTTCGGGTAGTGAGGAGGTCAGAGGATTTAAGCCAGCATTTAGCCAGCCAGCATGGAGAGGTCACCTGAGGAGAGGCTTATTTGGAGATACCAAAATAGAAAAGATGGTTGTATCCACAGACTTGGATACAATCACCTAAAAAGTGATTATGAAGAGAGAAAGTTGTGATCCCAAGGATTCCTCTGCAGAGCAGAGGTGAGAAGAACCCACTGAGGCAAAAACTGAAGCAACATGACAAACACGGATAATGTAATGCCTTGAAAATCAGGGATGTTTGTTTAGCCCCACCAATGGAAACACATTTATTCATCACAGCTGTACACAGCAACAGTCAATGTGCACTCACACGTGCAGCTCACCTGAAGGATCTGATGGGGTAATGAAGGAGCACTAGAGAGACCTGCACCAAGATATTATGCTGCAAAATCTGAGTTCAATGCAACAATCTTCATACAGAATTGCACTTGCATTCACTTTTATGTAGCAGATGACATCACATGGAAGACCTTCTAACTATTAATAGATAGCACTAATTGTAGTAGGTCTCAGGACCTTAAAGCTATTTGCTTTTAAATTGCCAAGGCTGACTCCATTAAGGGCAGAGAATTACATTAGGTTTCCCCCATTCCAACCCCCCCCCCAAAAAAAAAAAAACCAAAAAACCCCCCTTTAGTTCTGGCATGACTCAGAGATGAAAATAAATTATTTAAATAAGCACACAGATTGTTAGCAACAGCATGGAACTGCATGCATATAAATTCCTGTGCATTATATTATGTTCTCTTACACTTGTAGGCTGAGATATGTTCCTGCTACAAACCTACATATAATCCACATTTGGTCTGGGAAAGTTTGCTTTAATTTGAGGTGAATTGTTAGGCAGAGAAAGAGTCACGCAAAGTTCAGAACCAACATAAACTTCACAAAGGCAGGATGTACTTGGAGCCGGCATTTTCATTTGTAACTCTGGCCTTCAGAACTTTATTTTCAGTGGGACACAGCTAGCATTTTGTCACAAATCTTTATATTCACTGACCTGTCTGTGCAGGAGAATGAATTTATGGGGGTCGCCATCTGCCCAAGGAGGAAGCTGCACATCTCCCAGCACTGTTCCATCCTGCATGCAGCCTGCAGGAATTACAAAGGGAGAATCCAAAACAAGAATTAGACACATTGAAAATAGGAACAACTTTACTAAAGCACTGAAGTCAAAGGAAATTGAGGTGACTTTCCCACATGCAGTTTCAATTTGATCAAATTTAGGGCCATAGAAGACTGAAGAACCAGTGTTCTGAGATTTCTGATCCAGTCATAAAGCAGCAAGAAGATGTTGCAGTAATTGTCACTAACAGAGTAAAAATATGCATATCCTCAACACAAACCATTTTAGTACGGAATGCAACCACAGACGAGATGAATGTGTTTGCACAACTTTCTTTTTATACATAATCCTGCGGGCCTAACTGCCAAATATTCCTACCAAATGAGCCACTGAGAGAGATTTTGTTCTCAAGTCCTTTGCAACCTGATTCCCTTCAGAAGGTGAGCATATGTTCTTAATTCAGAGCACAGTATTGCGCAACTGGATGAATTCAAATCTAAATTGAGGTTCAGGTCTGGGACCACAAGTTTCCCTACAATTTAGCAGCAAACAGATTTGGGTTCTTGGCTTTGCCTATTTTAAAATTTTCCTGCATGCTTCATACTGGCAAGATGCTGGTGCCACTTGTGTCCCCCCACTCAAGATACAGTGACTGACACTCAGGTCAGTCTCTGTATCTTGATTTCAGCTAGGCTTTGTTTCTTGGCCGCCTCTCAGGAGGAAACTACCCCAATTCTTTCTTATATTTTAACAAAATTCTAACAGATTTTTTCCTTTTTCTTACATATAAATACATAAATATAAATATTGCTATCTTTTAGCATGCCTCATTTCATGATACCCCAAATAAAATTATAGTAGATTTCAATGGGTTAAGTTGTCTTTGCTGTCACAAATTCAGGATGATTCTTCAGGTATTTTTCCTCTGCCCTAATTATTAACCAAGCAGTGTCTATTAAAGAAAGCAGCTTTGTGTTGCAAATGGTGTGAAAGCCTGGTAAAGTGAAGTGAACCACTTATTGTATAAGTGTATATTCAGAGGGGTTTGTGATGCTGAAGACAGGGAAAATATATCAAGTTTATGTGAGCTGAGCAGAACCTTTGAAGATGAGAGTGAGGACGTTTGGAAACTAATAACCTTGTGATCTCATATAGATTAAAAAAACCCAAACAAAATCAAAACCACCTTTCATCACCACCATTTAACAATTTACACATCTCCAAAAGAATAACACATTTTCAATAGTTACATGGATGTGATAATACAAGCCAAACTTCCAAAAGCAGTCAACTAGATTGGCTATATAAAACTCCACTTTCATGAGACAAAACATGTAATTCTTTTGCCCAGAAGTTAATAGGAACTACTTGCTTCTTCCTGAACTGGAAACTTGGTTCTTCTGGTATAATTCAGTTTTCAGAAGCTTGTATTCTTGTAGTGTTTGAATAAAAATTAATGTCATCCTTAGAAAGACTCATCCACATAGTCCAAGACCAATTCTCAACAGATGATCTGGATCTCTCCTTTTGGCAGGATGCTGAAAGGCACACTTACGTCCCTTCTAGAACTTACCAAGTTCAAAGTGATTTGCATTGATTAGGAACTCTGGCAAGTAAAAGAATTCAGGGGTGAGCTCCCTGACATCACTCATGTTGTCCCTTGATGCTGACTCCCATGTGCTCTTGACACTGTGAAACATCCGGTCAGCAACATCGAAACTCCCACCCTGTGAAATGGAGACAGACAAAAACTTCAGTGTGAGTATTCTGTTAGATTAAAAGCATCTTAGACAGTTCTGCAATGCCCCTTATCACGCAATTGATGAGGGAATGTTTCAAGATCCATCCCAGCTCCATGTACTGTAGTCTTGTTAGGAGCCATCACAGTCCTGATTTGTAGATATGTATGTTGAGAGGCCATAAAGCTTGGAGTCTTAGCATGGCCTGCAATAACTGGGCAAGCAGGAGCCATCATGGGCAGCTTGAAAATATCCCCATGACCATTTTTAATGCTTCTGAAAGCAATTAATTTATTTCATCCCAGAGTGATTTGCCAGCAATGGACGACTTCACTTGTGACCCAAACACTTGTGAACCATCTTATACGCAATTCTCCTGTGAAAAAAATCCTTGGACAAGGGAAGGTTAGCATTGAAGTAACATTAATTAGATCCAGGAAAATGGGACAGGCCCAGTGCACAGGAGTGTGCAGGGACTGGTCATTCTGTACAGGAAGTAAGGACAGCAAAAAAAGGGGAGAAAAAAAAATTTCTGTGACCCTAGATGAACTGGTAAGTAAGGAAGGAGGTAAAAAACTACCTCACATCTTGAGACTATTCGACCAAGTTTAGATTAATGAGAGTCAAACATTAGACAAAAGTGGCCTTAGTATCCCAGGACATCATTCTGAACTAAGGCCTCAAGGGGAAATGAAAATAAAAAGTCACTTACTGAATGAAGAATATATGCCTTCTAATGAAACCATTTTTCCTACAGAATTTTCTAATGGGATCTCAGATACTCTATGCATTTGTGAAAATCCAGGCCTGCCTTTACGTATGGAATCCTACATGGGGTATGGAAGAATTTCATGTAATATAAAATTTCTATAATAATGGAAATAATCAAATAAAAATCAGCTTTTGGAGATTACCTGAATGAATTTGTCAGAAACATCAAACTATTTTAGAGGAAAGCTGCTTTTTTAACTGTATTAATGTGACAGAACTGAATTGCTTCTCAATACGTAGTTCAGGTGCTGGCAGCAGTGCTGCCAGACTGATATAGCTATTTCTCCTTGGGGTTAATTAATTTGGATTATATGTCATGGGACATAATACTACAGCCCACTTCCAGGGCTCAAGAGACATTGTCAGAGGTAGAATGAGTACCTTTAAATAGTTCTGCAGCACAGTAAACGTGTATGAATGATTGCTCACCCTCAACCATTCAATCCTCTAAGCTGCTTCCCTAGGCAAAAAGAATAAACCAGTGGGATTGTATAATGAAGACAGTAAAACAAAGATGAGGTGCAAGAGTCAGTATTAAAGATATGAGATAACAGTCAGGTTCTGTCTGTGGTTGGTCTCTTGGGAAAACAAAACCCTCAGTTAGTTTATTCTCTGCCTTTAGACTGTTGTGTGTGCCAGGTGAGGAGGATGCTGTACTTCTGCACAGTAACAATCAGCTGAAGTTTTGACTTGCAATCTATTACACAGGCAAACAACATTCAAGCACTAATGCTGTGAGGATGGGATCCTACTCCTGTGATCAGATGAACCCCAGCAGCAGTTCCCACATGGGTTTCTGACGCAAAGATTCACTGCCCTTTTGGCTCCCCCTGAGTATTCGCACACTTAGGTTGCAACTCCTTCAGATCTGCCCTGCTCAGTCTGGCAACTGCAAGTAAAGAAGTAATTTTTGCCATACTTTTGTTAGGGAGAAAATACCTTCATATCCATGAAGTTATGAGAATACTGTAGACAATAAAGCCTGGGTGCTGAAGCACCATTCCTTGCTTTTCTTTTGAGACAGACTCACACCAAAACTTAACATATATTCCAGATGGAAGGATCCCACCCCTGTTTCCCCTCAGTTTTGGTCAGGCTTCTGGTCCAGCATCATCTCTAAATGACAGCATAGTTCTGCTTTAGCTCCTTGTCCTTCTTCCTTATGCCAGTGACAACTGTGAAGTCTTCCCAAACCCATTCAAGGGACAGAGTGAAAAAGTGCCTAATCACATGAGCAAGCCTATCTGGAGTTAATCTGATGCACAAGGTCATCTTGCTCTTGATCATTATTAGGCAGGGACCCTTGCAGTCAAATTCAAATTGAAATTAAAGCAGAGTAGAAAGAGGACTATAAATAAATCAACAGCTAACAAGTATCTCATTGAAGCATATTAAAGGGCTTTGTATATTTAATCTGCACACAGTGTGCTGTGTCTGGTGGTGATTGATGCTTTTTCATCTTTTTTTGCAGCTTTTATGAGAGCTGGTGGTAATCTCCTGAGAAACAATATGATTTGTAATAAAAAGATTACCTGTATTAAATAAAAATAATATATACATAGGAAATGCTGTTAGCGCGACAAATCTGGTTAAAGATATTACCACCATGAAAAAATGTGATTTTTTCCCTGGCTGTCTAATTCATTTTAGGGAAAAGTAATATCTTTAAAACTTAAGCCTGTATTATTTATAAAGGAAGCAATAACTGATTTTCCCATTTCCTATATTAATAAATTTATTTGCATATATTTATATCAGAATTAATGAGTTTTCTCTCTCTCTATGAATGCAAAAACTGCACTGAAAGGGAAAAAGAGAATCAAGAATTGCTTTATGCTTTTAGATTGCAAGACAACAAACTCTTATGACTTTTCTACAGCTAGACACAGTAGGTCTCTATTTTCTCTCCCTTCAGTAGAGGCCTTACTGCCATCAAAAATGCTGGAAAAATATGCTTTTTAAAACTACAGTCCAGCAAGGTATATACAAAGCCAGTAGGCAAAATGATCTCTAGAGAGAAGACAGAACTTTACAGATTTGTAACACTAAGCATCACCTTGGTGGTGCTCTAGACCCAAAGACCTCAGTGTTTCTAAGAGTTGCTTATGAAGGTGCAAGGACTTACAACATGCCCAGAGATGCTGAGAAGTTGTTACCTGCTGGTAATGCTTAAATGACTGCCTGAGAGTTAGCAACACCATGAAAAGTAAAGACCCACCTCTCTATAAGCACTTTTGAGAGGGAGATGTCAGGAAAAGTCAAACTGATAGCTGAAATGCAAGAGTGGGATAAGAATAAAAGGGGATAAAAAAGCTTAATTGACCAAAAGCAAATCTCAATATTGAGAGCCAGAAGTCCTAGAATGCCTTTCCAATAATGACATTGAACATGGAAACCTTTACTGCTCTTTTGTGATGCTGAGATTAATTCTTGAAAAGAATCCCAGGAGGTACTTGATCAAGGTAAAGTGGAAGGTACCAACCAATACCTTTCAATAAGAAAATTTTTCCTCCATTCCAGTACAATATGCACAGCACACACAATCTTTTATCCAGAGTCATATTTCAATGCACTTTAAAAAAAGTGAAATAAGGTTTCTTCTGCAGAGTTCCATTACTGAAGGCAATGTTCCTCACTGCTGCCTTCTGTGGTCAATTGCAAATCAACTGTTTGACTTGAGTGGCAAGATGTTATGCCAACATGAACTTTTCACAGAGGGTGCACCCAAGTTGTTGCTTGTCCTTGTTGTGTATTTGTACTGTCATTTGCAGATATAAATGTAGCTTTCTCGCTTTTTATGATGCTGAGAAGCTTTCACAGCTCCCAAAGGCAGCAGCCCCCTTCCAAGAGCTTAAGTGTCACAGTTCTCTTTCTGCAACCTGACAATGACTTGATCATACAGTTCTCAGATCTGCTGTTTTCCTAACAGCATCTCACAGTTAGCAATTCCTAAGCTACCACAGGACCAGTTACCTGGGGGAAATGACAACAATGAGCTCAGCTGAACATGCATCAACATAAAAACAAAAGAATAAAAACAGAAGGAGTTCAACGGTTTCCTTTTGTGGATCCACACTCAGAAAAATTTCTGCATGTTTCAGATCTCAGTAGCCTTTGAAGATAACTGTCCTCACAAAACTGCTGGTTACCTGCTACTCACACAAACACAGCTACCAAACATTCACTCAGACTGTGAACTCATTATGCATGAAAAGTGTGCCAGGGAGATCCAGCAGCCTTTGTTGTTTACAACAAGAAATAACTGCTCCACAGTCATTCATGACTGCAGCTAACATATGGCTCACAGAGTGTGATGGCAACCATTGCCTCAGGTGGTTCACTAACCCATCAGCTACTGCTGGTAACAGCCAATATCATAGGGCTTATTACTTAATTAGCACAGCACTTTATTTGTATTACTTCACTGAAAAAAAACCCCAAACCACAACAGCAAAGCACTTGGAAAGCTGCAGGAGACATGGCCATCCCTCATTATGCATACAGCAGTCTCCAAGTGTGAAATATTCTGGCCAAGCTATCTTCCTGCATTTCTCCACAAGGATAAGTAGATTTCAGCAAGATACACCTTAAAAAATACACTTTAGAGGATCTGTCCTCCTGGTAGACCCCATAATAACACAACACATTACAGAAAAGAGGGTAACAACTCTCTGCTACCGCCCAAGTGTACTTGCTTGAGTATTACCAACTGCCTGCTGAAAAGGGCAGTCAGAAAATTTGGTGTCCCTGTATGCTGGGCAGATGGGAAAGGTACACACAACATTAAATTTCCATAAATTCAATTCGATCGTGAGAGCCAGCTTGGCACTGTATGAACAGTAACAAGTTCAAGAACAAGATTACACAAAATATTCCTTCTGGAGCATTGGATATAATCTCATCCCACTTCAGGAAGTTGATCCCCTGATCCCTATCAATTCACACCTACAAGAACTCGTATGTCCTTACCTGGCCCAGGAATGCTCTTTGTGCCACCACAGCAAGTACTTGCCAGTAGCCACATGACTGTACTTGGGCCTAGAAGGCCTGCATTCTTATAGAATAGCATACAAAGTCTCATCTCCCCCAAAGTCAGAAGCTTATGGTCAGACAGGCAATAAAACATTACCTATTTGTTTACATTCCTCAGCTCTCACAAAGCTAAATAATCCTTCTCCCTCACATCAGTCATGGTCCCTTAAGATGTTTCCACTGAATTCCACATTCATGGTATAAATGTTGCCCCAAGTAAGCCCCAAGTCCACATATAGAGTACAGTGAATGTCAGAAGAACTAATCCCCCTTTCATTACACAGCCACAGTAACGCACCCCGTGGTTCATAACAAGGTGTAGGAGGGAAGTTATCTTGCCCCCTTACCTGCAGAGAACAGAAGGTCTGGGTAAATGGCTCCATTCGGACCAGGTAAGATGCCACTATGATTGCTGATGAGTAGTGAGTACAGTAATGGCACTGGGCTGACAGGTCTCCTGGAAATTGCACACAAATCAGATTCCAGTACAAAATACCACCATTTTAAGCCCATAGCATCCAGTTACCACAATACAACTAAATAGGGAACAGGTATTTTAAGCAGAAGTGTTGAAAGACCTGTGAGCTACAGCACTGAATACATGTATGAATGTGCAGTTACTACTGAACAATGTCCATTTTTTGCCTTCTGCATTTCACTTTCTGAAGAATAAGGCCTTTAACTTTCCAGACCAGCCCTTTCTCTAGTAGTTCCAAAGAAGGTCTTAATCTCCAGAAGTCAACAGCCTCAACATTATGCTTCTTTTCTTAAGGTAGCTGTTAGTAAAACTGCATGCAACAGTCTTCTACATGTAGCTTAGCTAAGAAATAAGACCAATGTGTGCAGCTTTGCTAACAGCACAGTGTTTTCCAGGGAACATTGCTTTTTTTGGCTGTAGCTTCTTTTCCTGTCCAAGGGAAGAGAACAGAATGCAGCAGTACAAGGCACATAAGGCAGTACTTACAGGAGACATTTTTCTTTGAATTGTCAGTCAGTTTGTATACAGCAATGTGAGAGGCTCTCCTTGGCACCGTGTTTCCCTTAACCACAGCTCTGCAAAGTTTTTGGGTGTTCTGAGGGGACTCAAGCCACTGTTGTCTATTAGCCTCCAAAAACACTCACCCTCACTTTTTTCCACTTCATTGAAGCGCTGGATGAACTTGTGTTTCCTCTCCACAGTCTGTGCTCCCATAGGCTTTGACAGGTCTCGAAATGTATGAGGATCAGTGAGGTCTAGAGTCTGAAAAGAAACCCAGCAGAAATGGAGATTTTAAGATCTTAGATACCATAACTATCTCAGTGACACTGGGAGGTGGCAAGGCTGTGTTGGAAGTTTCACTCATACAAGAAAGTCACAGGTTTATCCTCCTCTGGAACGTCTCAAATAAAGGACCTAGCAGGTTGCAAATCTCTCTCAAGGCTTTTCTGTCCAACATTCCTTCTCTGTGTTCACAGAAACCTGTCCTATCTGCTGAGCTGATGCAGTATGGCCTAAACTAGGTCTGTATTAAACAGCTGTTCATCCATAGACCATGATCCTCAGTATGCTGACTTGAAGATAAAGTTAATCCATATGGAATCAGTACAGTTCAAACTAACTACTTAAAATTTTAAACCCTTGGTCTAGACCCCTCTGCTCCAATGGCATGATTCACCAATCCTTTGTGCAGTTGCTACCATAGAAATTACAGAATTCTGCAGCCAGCTCTGACCTCAGAGTGGTAGTCAGCGAGGACCCATGGAAACACAGGATACTGCATGTAGTCATTGTAGCTGCGGCCAGCCAGAGTGTTCAGGTACATGAGGTAATCAAAGTTGCTGATCTCCCTCTTCTGCAGGGAAAGGAAACAACCATTAAAATCTCCAGACTCTACCCCTTAAAGACCATGCAAAGGCACCCTCACAGGCCTGTGGTTCCCAGGTCCACCAGGATAAGAATTATTAGGCCATTTGCATTTGTCTATAATCACATAATGCTTTTCTGCTGCATTTGCATAACAGCAAATTTTTCTTGATTTAAAAGTGAGCCAAATGCATGCAGTTTGGATATTGGAAAACCCTGGACAACTGCCTATACAGAAAAGGTTGGACAATGTGCTACATATAAGCAAGAAGGTATGGATTTCTTCATTTGTCTTGAGTCACCAAGATCATGGCTACAGAAAAGTATACACGTCTCCCAGCTCAGCAAAACATCCGTGCACTGATTTAGATGTACAGATTATCTGTGAAGAGGCATTCAACTAGGTGGCTCTCTGATCTCAGTTTAAAAATGTGCACAAAATCACACTTAATCTGCCAGACAGTAGCACCATATGTTTCATAGCAGGAGGAGCACAAACTCTGCAATAACCAGATGTAAATACTGTGCTCCTCTTGCCAACAACCTCACCTCCAGCAGTGAGAGAACAGCTTAGGCTTTGAGGTACACATGTACACACACACACATATGTGTGCAGACATAACTGTGTGGTGAAATTCTTTGGTTAATCATGTGCAGCCAAGATTCAGCTTACCTGCCACTTCTGGAGCATTGTCTTTTCCCCTCCTGAGTGCTTCCTGTATGGAACAAACATTTGATTGAAACAGCCTACTTCAGAAAAATAAGAGAAAGTAAACACATTAACATCTGTACTCCTTGTGACCCAGGCTCTCATTGCACAGAAATGAGATAACATCAACACTAGAAGGCTGAAGTTTCATCATTGACCAAATAATTCCAAAATCAGAGTGTCATTGATTAGGTTAGTGCTGTTCTGAGCTAAACCACAGTGCTCAGCCTGTACTCCCCGTCTCATGCCATTGTAGAGCTATAGAGTGCTAATGACAGGCACCATTAAGCCTGCCTGCTTCTATTCTGAAGACTTATTCTCAAAAGCTCATGCTTTTCTGAAGCATTCAGAAAACGATGGCTTAAAAACAGAAGTCTCTCAGCCTCCGTATCAAAGACTGTTGTTGCACAGAGCACTTTGAAACTAATGTAGTTCTTAAAAAGTAGATTGTCATTTTACTGTTTTTTAAAGTTATAAATACATCTTTTCCACTTTTTTTGTTCTCAAAATGCAACTTTTTATTAAAACTTCAAATAAAAAAACTCAGATCAGCTAAAAGCAGGGGAATTCACTTGAAATTAAGGAGGAGTCAAATGTTTTGAGGAAACAAAAGCTGCATTTCAACTGTACTGAACCAGAGCGTATGCCAGTATTTGAAAAACATGGACTTGCTTTTGTCAATATCTAGAGACCAAACTGAGACAAGTGACAACTGGATTATCATGGTTTAACCCCAGCTGGTAAATGAGCCAAATACAGTAACTTAGGAATTCTCCCTGACCAGGGAAGAAGGAATTGCAGGAGGAAAAGTGAGAAAACTTGTGGGTTAAGATAATTTACCAGATAAAGCATAGGATATGCACACAAGCAAAACAAAACAAGGAAGTCACTCACTACTTCCTGTTGGCATGCCAGTATTGAGCCATCTCCATGGCTCCATCACAAGTAACCATGACTTATGGAAACAAACATCATCACTCCGAACATCCCTGCCTCTTATTCCCCCAGGTTTATACGGTATAGCTTGCTGTGGAACTCGCCTTAGGCCAGTGGGGATCAGCTGTCCTGGCTGTGTTCCCTCCCAGTTTTTTATGCACCCCAAGCTTCCTCATAATCCTGGTGGGACAGTTTGAGGGATGGGAAAGGCCTTAACCCTGTGCAAGCACTGCTCAACAAAAACTAAAATGTCCCTGCATTATCAACACTGCTTCCAGTACAAATCCAAACGCAATTTTTTTCTACAATGAGGAAAATTTACTCTGTCCCAGCCAAAACCAGTATGCAGATCGAAGAAACTTTTCATCTGCCAAAGCAAACTGGCTTACTGACGTGACACAATACTGGTGGTAAGAGAGGCTCTTCCCTTTAAGAGTAAAACAAATCCTAAGCTGCCAGCTCAGAGTCAGGACATTTCCGTTCATGAAGCGTAAGGAAATCAGTTCAGCATAGATTATAAAACTACTGCAGGAATAACTAGCTGCCATTTTTCACTCCTGTGCTATGTATTGGAACACACTGGAAATCCACAAAGCAAAGCTTAAAGTAGCTTCAAAGCTTCAAAGATCTAAATAAAACACCAGAATGGTCTATGATCATTACGTTTTATTGAATTTGCAGTAGTAAATTCTTGTCAACCACTTCTCATGCCTATGAATAATTGTTTTACTGCCTATTCAATTCTGGATCAGTTAATAGTGTACATAAAGGAAGAATGCTACGGTTTATACATTACTTTATTTCTTGCTTATGACTCTCTTCAGAGAAAAGTGTGTGTCTGAGAGAAGGATTTTGAATGCATAAACATGAAAGCCAGGATGAATTCTAGCACATGGTCTACAATTTCCAAGCTTTGCTTAGGTCCCTGCTAGGCATATGAAACCTAAAAATGATAGGCTTTGTTTCTGGAAACCAGTACACACAAAGGTGTACAGTTCATGTGCAGTGCAGAAAAATATGATCTTCACTCTTTGTCTTAAAAAAGAATAGATTTTACAATTTACACAGTGTAAATCAGAAGAAATTCTATTGACTAGAGTACTTGTGTTGCACCCCCAGTTTGAGCAAAACGTGGCTCATGAATGTGCAAACTCCAAAGTAAAAAAGAGGTATCTTGAACGCTTACCCTTTAAAATTAAGTCCTCTCACTCTCTACATACATTTCACAGAGCTTTGCCCCAGTGGCCTTTGTAAGACCTCCAAGACACATTAGAAACTCAGAGAGGGTATCTTAAAGGAATGTAATAGGATCAGGATTCCTGCATTATCTGAAGTGTGGTCGGATTAGGCTGTTTGTTACAGAGTGATCAAGTTAGGTTCTTCCCTTTCCACAGGGGCATACTGACTCACTAAAACCATCCAGGTTTATTTTGGATTTCTGGCTGAGTTCAAAAGCAGGGGAGAGCATTATAAAATGCTTCACACAGGACTAATCTGGGGCAGTCTTGTGGGGATGTTACGCAAATATATATATATGTTGACTTGTGGGTTCCATGACCCCCTAGTGAAACACTTGCTCTGCTTGTCACAAGCCCTAAACAGCTATTAAGACCATACAAGGATCAAAATAATTCTCTCTGCTGACTCTGGGAGCCACTACATAACTCAAAGAGGTTGACAAGTTCACCATGTCATGAAAATAAGCAAGGCTAAATGTAGTCTCTCCCCTGTAAAAGCCATCCTTCTGGATATCAGAGGATGCTCCCTCTAATTCCCCAGAGATCTGAAATTCTCCATTCTCCTCTGTTGACTCAGGATCTCAAAACAAGAATTGCATTACAGGCAGCTCAAGCCTATTCCTACCTTCTCCTTGCTAATCAATTAGCATTTTTCCAGCCAACACCTCTCTAGACAGGACAGCAAAAGCTCAGTGTAGATGAAGATCAGCTATCCAACTGCAATAAGTGCATTTAAAAATTAATAAATAATCGAAGGCTGGTTTGTAAAAGAAACTGAAGTGCTTTATAAATATAAATAACTAAAGTTCCAGAGGGAGTGAAATTATATGAACTCAAGAGAAGTACGTACAGATCTATCTGTATCTTAATTTATAAGGTATTTGTAGGGCACCAGCCACAGCAGAATGTAAACACGATGTGTACTAATGCTGATCCACCTTTGGCTACTCTATACGTAAGTGATTTATTAATCTCTCTTCCATTAACATCAGACTATGATCTCACCCTTCTGATAGCCAGTGTGCCTTTTGGTAGAGACAGGTGGACCTCAACCCATTTGGAGATTCATTGCAGATGAGATAATCTCAAAGGATAAGATTTTGCCCTCACTAAAATTAATACTAAAATTCCAATAAACTTAATAGAGTCTTAGATTTTACAAAACTGCTTTAATTTTCTTTTTTTTTTTTCCTTCCAGACTACAGTCTATAAAACTGTGGCAAGGCTCTCCTAAACCAACTTTTATTTACTAATCTTTGCAATTACCAGTGATATTGTAAGGAAAATCTCCTTTTTGGTAGGCTACAACTTAGACCCAAGTCATACTATTAACAGAGGAAAGATGACTTCAAAGAAATACCAGCTTTCCCTTGTGAAACAATCAAGTCTCACTTAAACTTAAAAAAGTGTTAGGTTAGATTACTTTATTCTAAAGATGCAGCTTCTTTCTTGTTTGATCATATCAGTCCACCTTCCAGTTACGCTTAATCTGTGCTAAAGAACTCTTAAGAATTCAAAATAAAAAATAAACCCCGTATTCAAGTAGAGTTTCTTGAAGCAGGGTGTTTTGAAGGGGCTAGGGGGGGAGAAAGGAATCTCCCTCACTTATGGAACACTGCTTGTGCCATGTGCATTCACAGTGCTTAAACCAAAGAGATAACATTTTCACTGTGGAGATGCTGCACTCAGGCACACTTCAGGTCATGAAGAAGCACATCAA
This sequence comes from Certhia americana, assembly GCA_018697195.1. NCBI lineage: Eukaryota > Metazoa > Chordata > Aves > Passeriformes > Certhiidae > Certhia > Certhia americana. The sequence goes on from CM031862.1 coordinate 17,606,637, forward strand.
ATAAATCCAGTTAATTTGTTTAGATGAGCAGAATGCAATCCCCAGCTCTGGAATCAGACAAGTACATTAACATCAGCAGCTTCTTTATGCCAATAATATCTTGGACCTATAGCAAGAGAGGCCTCAATGTTGTATCTCCTGTGAATAATACCTAAACAAGCCACTCAGCTTCTTTTCTTCCGTAGTAGGATTTCTTTCAGATATTATTTTGAAACTATTGTGATCAGTTACTTAAAGCTTGAGCTTAGTAACCTCAGTCATCGAGACAAATTTCAATAAATTTACATGCTCCACAGGGAAATCATTATACAGAGTGCAATTCTGAAGGGTCACTGATAGACAGCTATTGCAGATAGGTGTGACAGATAGATACATATGCACAGATAGATAAATTGCAGCTCATATACTCTCTGCTGCACCACTGAAAGAGCCTTTCCTCCTGTGTCTACATCTATCCCATGTGGCATGTGCTAAGGAGGGTATCACAAGCACTGTGAACTTTAACTCACACAGACAAGTGTCTCTCACTCTGTTACAGCCAAGTAAAATGAAAGTCAAATGACTAAAATGAACAGTTAAGGCAAAAACAGTTAGAAGCTGACTAACAGCATCTAACGAGCTCCAGATGCTTTTTCTTTTGGCATAATTTGAAATATAACATTTCCAGGCACTGCATGCCATTCAGTTCTTTTGCTTGCAGCTCCATCTTGCATTCTAGAACCAACGGTTATGTTAATGATCTCCACGGGCGTAGCACTCCTGCTGCTTAGTAACACAAGTTCCATAAGCTGCACAAGCAGCACTGAATAGCAGGACCCTGGAGGTGGGGAGGTCCTTTTGCCACTCCTCACTGGCAGGCTCCCACAAGCTTCTTGAAGAGCTGCCATTTTCCATCAAGGAAGTACGATTCAGAATTCACAGGACTGTGAAAAAGAAACTGTCCTGTGTTTCACGCTCATGCGTTTATTTACAGACTGAAAGACTAATTAATTATTTAAAGAAGAGCAGACAGAGGACAACTGCACAGTAACAGGCTACGAATTCTCAGCCTATACTACTGAGAAAAACTGAGCAGCTTGTGACATCTGCACCTTGCCCTCTGGGCCTTTGGAGCTACTTAGCCGGTAAGATCATATGCAGGGGGGCAGCCTGGCAGACTTGTTAAGATGAAACAATGTTTTTGCTTGTTCTTCCTGGGCCTTGGTTTTGCAAGTGACTTTTCACTGTGTGATAGTACGGTGGCCCAGAAGTCAACTGGAAAAGTAAGAATATTAAGAAAGGAAATCTTTCTCAAACTATTTTACTTATGGTAGAATTTAGTCTAAACCTGCCTGTTAGCAAGACACTGCATTTAAGACAGTTCAATGAATTAATCTCTTCTGCAACAGATCATATCCAACAACGAGAAATGGTAACAGGCGTATAAGCAGGGAAGTGGAACTGCTTGGCTTTGTGCAAAATCATTTGCTGTACAAATGCTGGTTTTAAGCTCTGCATGCAAATATTTCACTATAGATGATAGTGTTACCTATTCCATGGGTGAATTAGCACACACCACCTCACAGCCTTCCTGTCACCAGAGAGGCGCAGGGAACGCGGAGCTCCGCAGGGCCTGCCAGGCCTGCTCTGCAGCATACCGAATCCCATGAGGAACAAAAAAGGAAATTTCTTACAGAGTAGTTCAAGATGTTCTGTGCAGCTTTGAGTACAGTGAACTAGGAAGCACCAACCCTAGAAGACAATAATAGAACCATGGAGAAGGAGGTGCTGAAGCACTAAGCAGTGCTATGGGCAGAAGACTAGTTCTGCTCCCACCTGGGCTGGGAAAGGAGAAAGAGATGTTCAGGGTCCAAATATGCAGTCTTTTAGGATCAGATCTTCTTAGGGCAGGCTTAAGATACAATGGGTAATGACTGACCCCTGTACAAGTGCTGAAGTGCAGATAAGGAATAATCCCCAATCCTTCCTTGCCTCAGAGAGACACTGACAGTCTTAGTACTGATGATCAGGTCTGTTCCATCCCTGCAGCTCGCAGCAACACTGAGTCCCACAGACAGCACAACATCCTTGACACACATTTTCTATTATTTTCTGTATCAGATCAACCTTCTAAACTCTGAGCCTGTTAGACGCTCCTAAAGTTCTGGGCTTTCAAAAGCCCATCCAGGCCGAAGACTCTAACAAGTGTGGATGGAAAGGGAAAGAGTTTTCTAGTCAAGATCCATTTCAGTGAGACCTTATCGCAGAAATACAGCACCCTCCACCCCAGGAAAAGGCTTTCCAACAACTCAGAGAACCTGAGTGGAGTGCAGGTTTAGAGAAAACAGGTAGAAAGTCTCATCATCATTTCCTAGGTTGTAGGGCAGCACATGTACCTCTCCCTCTGCCATTCCAAGAGATGCACTGTGAGCATAATATTGAACAGGCATAATTAACATTAAAGCAAGAAGGACTCCTGTGATTCCTGAATTTTTAATATCAGTGGCTACAGAACCGGGGCCCTCTTACACAGAGCCAAAACAATGAGACATGGCTAAGTAAGCTCCATTATCTCCAGCTACAGCCCTGTAAAACACTGATAATTAGTTTACAAGCATGCATAGGCAGGAGAACTATTCATCCTCTTCAAGCTGCCAAGCACATGAAAATGTTTCTGCAGTTCTCTAGTACTAATCCCTATTTTAGGAATTGCAAATCATATTTTTCTAAGTTTGAAATGTGGCTCCAACTTTTAACCCAAACTAAATAGCTCTTAGAGTGAGCACTCCCTAGGGACTTGATCAGTATATCTGAGAGGTTCACAGTTGGATTTTAAAAAATCTGACTAAAGAGGGCTTTTGGAAGAAACTCTGGAGTCTGGACATTACGCAATACATCATACAAAGAGATCTGTCTTGAGAAAAATCACACTGATCTGTTTGCACTTCTTAAAAACCTGGAAGGTCCAGGTTCAAACTTTGTAACAGCTAGGGAAGGGTTATTGACAGAGAAATTCTCAAACCCAGCAGGCTGAACTGCAGCATTCGTCCTGCCAAATCTCCAGCACTCAACCTTGTACGCCAGGCTCCCTCTAGTGCTGCCAGGCACGCACAGCGCAGAGGGACCCCGGCACTGGGAACCAGTTACCAGAACAGTGGCACAACTAAATGATTCTTTGCCTTGATGGAATTTTTTAAAAGATGAAAGGAAACTATTTTGGCTCAATGTTTCCCTCTTGGATTTTAATTGAAAAGTAATAGAAAAATTTTATAGGAGCTGAATGCAATGTTTTCTGAGATTTAAGCATGTTTTTTAAAAGCATTTAAAAAGAAATTATAATTTTGAAATTAGGAAATAAAATTACATGTTTTTCCTTGAGGCTCCCATTGATTTTTTTTTAAAGGCATACTTGTTTGAGAAGCTTCACTTATCAAAAAGCACTGAATGTCTTGATCAACTCATCCAACACAAAATTCAAAGAAAAAGTCAGACCCCAAGGGCACCTGGTTCACGTCAATTACAGGAAGCAGAAAGTCTCTTTCCATTCTGCCAACACATAAGAAAGCTCTCCTATAGATTTTTTCTGAAGCATGGTAATCACCCCACCTCTGTGCACCAGAAAAGGCTCAGGGTGTCCTGTACCAGCAGTAGGGGCCCTAGCATTCCCCATACTGCTCAACTTCACAGAATTGCCAATAAGAATATTGCATAAAATCCTTAAAATGAATGAACTGTGATTAGAAAACCCTGCTGTTTTGATCTCCAGAAATTTCTACTCACTCCCAGGGAAATTATTTACCACAAAGGTGGAAAGAGTACTTATTTTCACTGTAGAGTACTTTGCTTCAGTTACAAGTCAACATATAGCTAGAATAGCATTAACCCTTCCCCTTGGGAATATGGTAAGTAACTCATAAGACACAGAAACATGAGAGTACACACAGAAATGTTTAAGTGTGTTTAAATATTTTGATATAAACTAACAAAAACTCTATTTTAGAACACACCCTCAGGGCAAGACTGAATCCACTGCACTGCTTCCAGTATTTTCTGGAGCATCTGCCTCATTACAGAGCTCTTGGGAGAGTGGGTGGTAGCTGGGTTAATTCTTTTGCATTATTTTGGGCTATGGCATATAATTGAAATGCCTTACTTGTAGCTTAAGCTTCCCCTTCATGTATTCACACATGATTAATGAGTAGCCAAAAAGCCTGAAGGGTTTGTAGTGAAGTCTTTCTAATAGGGACATGTATTGTCAACAAATCCATATTTTGTCCTAAACAATCATTCATCAAAGCTGCAATTTGACTCTTCAGAATTAAATGCCAGAGCACCCAGACCTGTGATTACTCAGCTGTAACCTGTGTTCCTCTCTAAATTCTCACTGGGAGGGACACTGTCATCCATTTCAAGGGAATCAGTTTATTTCCTTTGCCACTAGCCATAATTAGCAGCTGTAATTGATGACCTCTGATTAGAAAGAGTTCACCAAACCTGAGAGTAAGTGGACTGTACTCTTAGAGGCTTCATTCCAGGAAGCATGTAACACATACTGAGCATCAGTATGAATCAAAAGTCTGACTACTACACCTACATGCATTTTTCTGAGGGCAGGCACCTTTGCAGTGGGAGAGACTCTTATCACTCAGCATGAACAAAAAACAAGGTTAGAGTATCCAGAGGAGAAGACACTTCGCAAACCCTGGTTTAACATGGGATTAAACAGCACTTAATCCCTGTTCAGAGACATCAATACCTGTTGCAGTTTACCCTGTAGGTGATGTATGAATTGCCAATAGCTCTGGCAAATTTGGGAGCCTACCATGTTCCTGTGTCCTGGTCAGAACAAAATTCTAAATAAATTCATTTAAGCTTTTAATCTTTCAATAACATCCAGAGCCCAAATCTCAAGTCCACTATACAAGAAATTTAACCAACCTGTTGGCAAATGCCAGGCCTGTAAAGATGGAAACTGTTGATCTGGTAGACTGAGACAATTTTAGATAGCTTCTTTTAATGCAGTCTCTAAGTACTGTGTTGAGACCCCAATATATTTTTCTCCAGTCCTCAACTGGCAGATGGATAAAAACATATTTCATTCAGTTTCATTATATCCTGCACTCAAATCAGTATTTAGGAATGAAAGACAGCAAATGTCTCCCACTTGTAATTTCACCCTGTAATGTAATATAGATGTTACAATGCAATGAAATAATATCCACCTACTGAAAATACTTCCAGGAAGAATTTTCAGAGTTGCAGACTTGCGGTTGAAAACTTCTGACCTCAAAATAAAAAAATTAAAACCCCCAACTTTCTGAAAATCTAGCAGTAATATTAACATATAACTGTGTGATTAACATCCATGGCTTTCAAAGGCTTTATTTGAGTTCTCAAATTTAATCCACAGAGTCTGGTGTGTCTGTCTGTCAGCAGAGAGATGCCACCCAAGGGAAAAGGTCCACAAGGGAAAAGGATCACCTTGAAAGTGGCCAAAAATTCAGTCCGGGTACTTTTTAATGGAAGGCGCCGTCTTGAGTTAAGCAAAATGGGCATTGCCATCTTTCCCAAGTGCCTTCTGGAGCTGGCTGATGTGGAGGAAATTGATTTAAGCAGAAACATGTTAAGAAAGATTCCAAACACCATTGAGAAGTTCAAGAATCTGGTGTGGCTGGACCTGCATAGTAATCAGATTGATGAGCTGCCTGCAGCAATAGGCACACTTCAGAACCTTACTTACCTGAATTTATGCAACAACAAGGTGACCACAAAAGGTCTTCCAGAAGAGTTGATCAAGCTCAAGAGCCTGCGTATTCTCAACCTTGGCTTGAATTGTCTTGAGACTGTTCCCACCACTCTTGGGTCCCTGAAGGAACTTGTTGAGCTAGGTCTCTTTGACAACTCCTTGACCATCATCCCAAAGAGTGTGAAAAGGCTGCCTAAGCTTGAGAGACTGAATGTCAAAAGAAACCCTTTACCAGAATTTGCAAAGGAAGATGAACCAATTGACACCATTAAACGCCTAGAATCGCTTTACTTAGTAGAAAAGAAAGACCTGTGCAATCCCTGCCTGCAGACATGTCAGGGTGAGAGGGACGAGCTGCACATGTTACAGGACATGACACCTGGCCTCTCAGAGAAGCCAAGTTTCCATTCACTCATTACACCCAATTCCACTGCAAGGGATAACCAAGAAGAATGGAGAATAAAAGACGAAGACAAAGGCAAAGATGAAGGTGAAGACGAAGGCGAAGATGAAGGCGAAGACGAAGATGAAGGAAACAATGACAATCCTTGAAATATTCCAAGGCAGTCTACAGACCACGTACCATGAAATCTAACCCAAGCTAATAAAACGTTGACCTCCTTCATTCTCTGTTTTCCTGCAGTCCTGCTTCCTTAAAGATCAGCTTTTTTTAAGAAGCAGATCTCTATGGTCTCTGTTTTTTTTTCTAGTAAATCAATTCCCACTTCTAAGTCTCAAATATTATTTCTGTTCATTTTCATAGGGTGAGACACAGTTGAACTAGTCTCAGTAAATACCATTTGGAGGAAAAGCCAAAGACCTGGGAACCTTCTGCTGCTAGTGTCTGCCACCAAGCTCTCAGAGTCTCAAATAGGCACTGTCAGTGTAGGAACTGCGAACCTGTTCCAATTCAGCAGAGTCAACAAATACAAGTGTTATGCTCAGGAGTAACTAAGCAGTACAAACACAACACTTAGAGACAGACAGTGATCCTGGTTGCCAGACAGTGATCGAGGGGCCAGATTCTGCAAGTTCTTTGGGATTTTGAGTGCTATACCTAGGTGCAGCAATCTCCAAGTTGCACAACTCAATCAGCACAACTGCCCATACTCATAGTGTTTTGTTGGCCTCTGAATCTCTCTTCAAGGAAGATGTAGAAGGGGAAGGAAAAATATTTCTCTTTTTAAGGGTCTCATGCTTATCACTTAAGCAGTGACTAAAGTGATTAAGAGAAGAAGAGTCACTGTCTTTCATGATCCAAGAGTCAGCTTCTGAATTATCAAGTCAGATCTAGTATCCTCACAGTACTTTCAGCTTTCTGTTGACATGTACATATGCACACGTGCACCTGAGCACATACATTAGCTTGCTGAAATCACATCCTTAGGGCAGAGAGTGCTGACACCCTGCAAACAGCAATATACAGGGACAAGCAATGAGCAGATTGTAAAAGCACTCAAGCATGATATAAGAAGGGCCGGCAGTGGCCGTAATGACCTATGGTGACAGCAAACATTTAAGTATATTTGAATGAAGAATAAAGTGCCAGGAGCACTTAACTTTTTAAATGACTACAGTATATCCTGGGAGTCAGAACTCTTGTGTATTTCCTATGGACTAGGTGGAAAAACTGATAAGGGATTTCCCAGAAATTCTATTACCTCAATGTCATACGATGCATCAAACTAGTAATTTCTTCTTTCCATGTTTCAACTAGGCAATTATTAATAGTGTGGGCAAAGAATTTAGTCTGGCCTGCCTCCTTGTTTCAGGTATGGCAGGAAAAGCTGGAAAGCTGTGGAAGTTGGCCATTGTCCCCATAGATGAGAAAGGTGCCCCAGGTGCTGATTTTTAAATTTTCTAACTGTGAAACACCTCCACAATTCAAACAAGGAAAAGAAAACTCATCAAGTCCTCAGTCTGTTAGTTCTGACTGGTAAAGGGAAGCACACCTACTGAGATAATTTCCTCTAACTTTCCACTTCAACACAACTTTTCTGGCTTTAATATTTAGGCAGTGATTTTAATAAATGTTACGTTTATTTTATTTCAGTTCATGCCATGGTCCAGCCAAAGCTATGCTAAAGGCCCTTTACATTGTGTAAGTGTGTAAGTTGTGTGAGTGAGTAAGTTGTGTAGGGCCTTCTCTCAGCCAGTGGAGAAAGACTGAAGGCAAAGCCCTCCTGGGATTTAGGACAGGCTACTTTAGACCTAGGCATGCAGCCTGTCTCAAATTCTGAGATTAATCATAAGTCAAGTGTTTCTTCCAATAACCACGTGCCCAGTAATGCCCCAAATTCTTGATGATCTAATGCATCTTCTCTCAAAACATTCACACCCCTTGAGCTCCCAGTGAGCAGGGGCAAAGGAAATCCTAGAGTGAGTGACCATTCACACAGAACAGGTACTATGTTCCATAGCCAACCATCACCTCTGGCATAGGGTAGGCTCTAGCTGGAGCTGGTTCCATACTGCACTGAAACTTTTAGCCAGTTGATGACTGGGACTCAGGCATGAAAATGCTCACTTATAAGATGGGTAATTATCTGCAACAGGTAGACTGAAACATTCTCTCAAACACCTCCCTCTAGAAGAAAACTTTTTTTCCTGCAATGGTAAATCTGAGGGAGAAGTTAGAATCTCCACTGTGCAGCTAATGCAACATGCCAAAACATCCATGTGTTCATCACTGTCTGCCCAAAGCATGCAGTGAAGAGGTCGTTATGCAAAGGCATTATGGATTAGCTCTGTTCTCACCTCACTGTTTCTTCCCACAGTGACCACCAGTGTAGAGTTTACCAATAAAGTGATATTAAGGAGTTAATATCGTTAACTCCTTAATGATTAGTAATTATTAATCATCTATGCACAGTCAACTTTTTGACACTCATCTTCATACTGTGATGAAGTACGGCTAGAATGCTTTTTGAAGTTCTGGCAACACCTTTAAAAAGAAGGGTACAGATAGGTATGTTTCTACATGCTTTTTTTAAGGTGCAACTTATTCACTTAACTGCACTTATTACAGTTATCCAGTGTTTCCTGTGTTTTACCTTATATTTAAGGATTCTTCTGTTATCCCCTTCGACTTCAAAGCAGGTTGGAAAGAGCAAAATCTATAGGAGATATGAAACGTTTCGTTATAGTTATGCAAATGGTTATTAGGACACATTACATATCTATGTTCTCACAAATTTCTTCAGGAAGCTACAGCATTTCCCTGAGAATCTAACCTAGAACAAAGCTATAAGACAATAGGCAAAAGCTTACGTCTAATATTAAGGAGTTCCTATGGGCTGGATAAAAGCAGTTTCTTTCCCCAACAGGACTTTGAATTTACATACAGAGTTAAGGACTTTTTGATTTAAGGTGCTATTAAAATCAGAGAATAAGAAGCCACGCAGACATTTATTTAGCAAAAATGGCTGAAAGAGCACCAACCCTCATCTCAGCCATTCATATTTACATCTGCTGTGGGTTTATGATATCAGACAAATTATTCCCTTGAAATATATAGTTTTGGTGACCTTCAGCTGAGGATCAAAACCTAGTCTTGAAATGCCTTTGAAAGATTCCCCCAAGAGATACTTGTCAGAACTCAAAGACAGTAAAGATAAGGGTTGGCTCTGGGGCAGATCCTGGTTATTCTAAGTACCCACACTATGCAGCCTGTTTGGAAAGGAAAAACAGATAAATCTGCACTGACTTTTGAATGCAATACTGCAATAGAAATTGTTCAAAGATTTCAGGAGCAGAAGGAATTGCTAGGATTCTTTAAAAATTAACTGTACCAATGCTTAGTTTGGGCTGCAGAATTTAGTACAACAAGCATTAGTACTGAAGTGGATTTTCCTGCATAAAGGCCAGTGAATGCAATCCTGATATGATGGCCAGAACTGCAGTAGACAATAACATAAGAAAACAAAATGCAAATTAATCACTTCATAGTCCTACATTCAAGTTCCATTAAACAAGACAAGCACATAAGGAGCATTTTTTTAAAAAATGCCATTGTTAAAACTTAACTTTACAAAGATAAAGTCAGAGAGACAAAAGTATTCCTAAAAAATCTAGTGATACTATGAGGGTTGGAAGAAAGCAGGAAGAAACCTCTTTCACCCAGTACTGTGAGGTGAGGTGCCTCTCATCTCAGGGGGAGGAAGGAAAACAGCTATATAAATTTATAGTCAAAATTTCTGTGACGCAGGGACACACAACACACCACTGGGTGCTAGAAAAGTCATATGCATTAGATCCCTTGATAAGTCAATGGGATAATATATATATAATGCCCCAAAGGGTTCACAGGTCAGCAAAAGGGAAATTTCACAGCTAAAGCATAACCCATTAAAGCTCAAGGAAATAATGGAAAATAAAGCTCCTGTGGCAACACAACACAGACACCTGACAGCAGGATTAATAAGGGTGGTATACCAGGATCATTCACACATTATTGTGAGCCAGTCATTACCTTTTAAATATTTTATTTCGGTCACTGTCATGGAACACAAGAAATCTGGAGTAACCATTTTTGAAGAATATTTCCAAGGCGATCTCCTGGAAAGGTAAATAATTTACAGTGTGAGGAGCTGAAGAGCAAAGCCTAGTGCTGCAAAGGGTCCATCATGGCCTGCCCAATTCTTCAGGGGCTTAAAAAAAGACCTTGTTTTTTTGACAAATGTGCAGAACTAAAGCAAAATATGTCTAACATTCTAAATTTCTTCAACTATTGGCATAGTCCTATGAGGTGTCTAGGAGTTCAAACACTATTTTGAAGCAAAACCAAACTCCAGATATTGGTTCCATCACTCACCTTTTCCTGCTGCTTCTGAAACATTTTTATTGTGAAATCTCCATGTGATTAATAAGACAATTGTAGCATTAAATTACAACTAGGTGATAAAGATAACACAAAGAGGGGATTCTAAATAAGAGTTTCTTTTAGAAAGCAAACATACTGCTTTCTAAATTAAGACAGAGCTCAACAGGACTGCCAAATAATTTCTCCTGACTAGAAGCACCAAAGGAGGAAGGCGAGTTTATGACATTTCACACCAAAACTCTGAGGAATTAAAGCTGAAAGAAAACCTCACTCCCTTTTCTCCCTCCCTGGAAAGTCTCCATACATTGTTTTGCTGGGCATTTGAATATAATCCTTTTATTTACTTAATGAGAGGTCCTATTTTCCCCCAAGTCATTCAAGTAAAACTATAAATAACATGTAGTGTCTGGGAACCCAGACATGAGTTTCAATCCAAATGTGGCAGGTGCAATACAAACCTCGAGAAACACTCTGATGGCAGGTGGCCTATACATGATTCACAAATAAAACAGAAAGCAGAAAGGCAATATGAGAGCAGCTATGACAATAAACAGCTAACAGCATTTGCTCTGAAGTTCAGCTTTCCAAATGAGATCTGCTCAAGTGTTGCCATTACATAATTGGGCCAGTGCTTTGCTCTGGGCTGGGCTATGTGCATGGACAAGAGGAGACTAGCTGAGGTACAGTCATTGCCTAAAGAGCTGATCTACCTGACCTGCAGGGAAAACACAAGCAATCAGCTTTCCTCTTTTTCCACAATATTTTTCAAAGAAGTTTGTGGCATAAAGAACACAAAGTCCCTGATACAGATACCTGAGTTTTCATTAACTGAACAAAACCCTGGAACAGCAACAAAAGGACCATGGAATAACAAAAAAAACACAAAACAGAAAACCCCTCAAACAAACAAGCTCAGCCTTTGCCCTAGGTCCATTCAAACGTTGTTTCTATTCATCTCCACTTTTCACTTTGGGACACACCAAAAATTTCTATTTTGCATGTTTAAAAAAATCCATGCATATACAAATGTGAATATATGAGTAGTTGGAAGTCTGCTGCTGACAACTTTGATGCTATTCCCCCAAACAGAAGAGGCAACAGTTCTGCTCAGGCTGATCACCAGTGTTCTTAGCAAGCTTCATACAGTTACTCAAAACATGATTTACCATTCCTGTACATGCTTGGTAAGCAACATAACCACTGCGATATACTGTATCCTGAAGCAAGTGTCACCTAATAAAATTGCCCAGTTTGCATACATAATTAAATACAAAATAAAATAGGGCTGACTCATGGATGAGTACCATACTACATGACATACGACAGTTATCAGCCCTATTTTCTCCAGCTTCTGAATTTTCTAAAGGATTTTGTAATTCCCTGCTGAAACTCAACCTTCCAAATATGGATTCAAAATAACAAGTAACTACCTACAGCTGCTTCAAAACTTTATATTTTGGTCAAATCTGTGAATTACTCCACAGACTGTACCAAAACAGTCTAAGGACTCTGGTCTCAAAATAGTCTCAGCACTCTAAAGCAAGTACAGATCTGGTGTTGCAAGAAGCTCTAGTTACAACTCTTCTGTGATTCTCCTCACAGGTTCATCTAAATGAGACAAAACTGAAAGGATTCTAAGGCACCTGGTGATGAGTAGCTCCTGGGTATTACAGCTACAGGCACAGAATCCTCTTCTTTGACTTATGGTTCTTTTATTGAACCATATGCATGACTTGAAAATTATTCCAAGAGGCCCAGGATAAGTGTGTTAGTAACCCTTAGTACACTGATGCCATGACTACTGATTGGAGCTGAATATTGGGAGCTGAATATTGGGAGCTGAATATTACTGGAAGTCAGCCACTTACTGGTAGCTTTTATAAAAACATTAACTTCAAGTCTAATTTTCAAAAAACATTGTGTGAACAACACTGTTATTAATAATAAAAATTAATAAATTAATAATTATTAATAAAATAATCCAACCACTCCAGACAGGGTGTTTAAACACTGTGGTGAGTATTTAAAGGAGTTTGTATTAGCAAATGAAGCAATGACAGGACCGAAAGCATCTTGATATTCAAACAAAAAAATATCAGCAGTCTTAGTGAAATCTGATCAGACAATTTTCAATCATGAGTCATTACTGCTGGTGCAGCTTTCCCTCAAATGACTGAGCTTGTTAATTCCTACCTGCAGGAGAAAGCGCATCAGATGAATCTCTTTGATATCACGATACGAATAACGGGAACACATCTGGTCTCCCACAGAATGATCTTTATGACATAAGTTGAAAATGAATGGATCACTAATTCTGGAAGAGAAAAATAAATTAAAAAAACCCCACAAAAACCAAAAAAATACCTGGAGAGCCCTCTTGAACATCCAAGTCCTCCCCTAAAGAAATATAACAATACCAAGAGATATCAAGAACAACTGGGGCATTCGTGAACTGAAAACAATGGTAAATAAATAAAGCTAAATATTAAAGGCAGATTTTCTACTAGTTAGCCAAATAAAGAGCCTGTGGAGGCTAGGGGTAGGTTTGGAATTATTTTAGTACATGCAGATGGGAAGACAGCAACGTTTTGCACACATTGAAGTCTGAGAATCAGCAAGGGAAGAAACTTGTTGGGACAACCTGAAAGCCCAAGTTGAGGGTAAGCATCATATGGACACACAGCTATTGTAAACAGCAATTACTTGGAATTAATAATTAAGCGATTACTTAATTATTGTTTTAGTTGTGTATATGTATTAAAATTGCAGTCAACAGCCTAGCCTAGCCCACAGAAAATCCCTTAGAAAAACAGCCTAAGCTTTTATCAGATCCAGTCCAATCTATCCTTAAGTCACCTGATCAGATTGACTGATATTAGACTTAGTGAGATTTGAATGCAGAGCAGACAGTCAGGGAGTAAAAATGCTGAGCTACTCACTGTCCCACTGGGCTTTGCACATGAGCACACAGTATGCACAAAAAGCTTGGTCTGGCAGACTCATTTTCAATATTGATCACTTTCAATAAATCATGAATCAAGAGCAGAGTGCCAAATATTAATTACGATTCTGTCTTGGAGAAACAAACAAAAAACTTACAAGACAATGGACCTAAAGGCTCTTGTACTAACTGTTCCATATGAATATAAGATGTGAGTTACTCAGAAGGAAACTTTAACAACACTATAACATAACTGAAAACCAGTAATGCATGTGTGAGACTGTCCACCATCTCCATCTGTTGAAGATGGGTGTTCTCATGGCACCTCCAAAGCCTGTGAACAAGCACCTACTTTAGCTATGCTAAACAGTTTTTTAACAAATGGAAAGGACGACAAACTTCTTGCTGTGCTATTATTCTGCTCGAAATCCCCACAAAATCTGTGCAAATTCAAGGTGCCAATACTGAAGTTGACCAAACAGATATCTGGAAGGAAGGAAGGAAGGAAGGAAGGAAGAATGACTCACCTGGACAAGCAATGACGAGTACAGTAGACTTCCTCCAGAGGAGATAGCACAAAGCACTCACAGATGTAAAAGTGCTCTTTGCCAAAGAGCAGCACCCCTTCCAGTGCTGTATGACCCTGCACAACTGCCACAGAGCACTTGAACGTCACCTAGAACGGGCACAAGCATAATAAGGCCAGGAGCTGATAACCCAGGAGGTAGAGGCAGCAGGGAGCCAGAACCAGTGATTCAGAACAGATGTTTGTACCAAAACACCTGCCATATTGATTGGCAGGTTCATGGGGACAAAATCACAAAATCACCATACAACTGACAGAAGTCCAATCAGAATATATGAATCTATCAATCTAGTTGTCTTAAAGATTTAGATAAACATTCTAGATTATTTTTTCAAATTTCCCTTGACAGCCTAAGACTCAGTTTCTTGTTATTACTCCCAAGTAAACTCACTTGGCCCTTAAAATAGAGGAATTTCTAAGACACAATTTAAAAACATGGAAAATTTTCAACAAAGTATTTTGATTATCATATATTCCAGTTCACGGAAAGTGTTCTCAGGAATTGACCAGTTTTGATAAAAGAAAGCCTTTATTCTGGAACATCCTCTATGGCTGACAGATGGTGCAGAAAGTAAACAAAGCAATTTAGATATTGGAAAATGATGTGGCCCGCAGAAAATTTAAAAGTTCTGATTTTAAATCAAGCAGTAGTTCATTGCAAAGAACTCCCCTTACATTTAGAAGCACAGTGTTCCTTATTTTTGTTTGCTCATAAAATATTCTCTATATACTCATCTGCAAAAGCTAAGTCCACTAGTTAGTTCAGTCAATTGGGATGATCAATGTCATCAAGCTCAGTTTCAAACAGAACTTTCAACCAGTACCTCCTCTGTTCCCAGGAAAGGGGCAGTAGCTAATCATCTATTAGCCCAGCCTCAAAAATATTACTCCCAAAATCTTAGAACACTAATACTTCCTTACATACTAAGAAAACTGCTCATTGCTTCCTGTAAATTAGCACAAGCCTGAATTGCATAGAATCCAGAAATGAGTGTAAAACTTTGCAAGTTGAGTCCATCTCAAGCTACAAGGACCAGAGGGCTACCTACAAAGGGATTAGAGAGATAACATAACAGGAGAACTTTCCTGGTTCAGAAATGTAATGCAATGAGAACAGACTGAGAAGTATGAGAAGTATCACAAAATCTGTTTTTCTCTTAAAAACTCAATGATCTTATCTCTACCAAACTTGTAAGAACAAGGGAGCTGTATTATTTTATGGGGCATACAAAATTGACCCAGAAATGGCATTGGTTTTACTAGATCATGTAAAGTCTACATGATAATATGCAGAGTGTTTCCACACTTAAATACTTTACTGAAAAGCAAGTATTTTACTGACAAATGGAGTGCTTCATTTTGAAATCACTTAGTGGGCACTGAAGGTTGTTTTCTTCATTCTGGGTTTAAGGAAAAAAACACAGCCCAGGGAGATTTCTGTGGGTAATTTTTTCATGAAAATCTCTTCAAACTCTTTCCCCTCTAAATGATTTCTAAGAGGAAGGTAGTATTTTTCCATCACCTCTCCCACAGGAATGCCTGTCTCTGCGGGAATATGCCAACCTCAGAACTCCAAACTGGAGTGCCTTCCATTATGTGGTTAGAGACATGTATACTTGCACTGAGAATACTGGGGAATTCTGCTCACATTAGCAAACCACATGGTTTCCTGAAGTAATTAAATTGCTTTTTTTCCTGAAGGAAAAAAATTGCTTCTTCCCAAAAGGAAGGTAACTGAATATTGAAACGTCAGGCAGCTGCATAAAGCAGCTCCACAGACACAAAGTTGAAATCCAAACTTCTAACAAATCACCTCATCAAACCCAGAGATCATGTGTGTGGGTATAGGAGGCCCACGGATCATGAAGGAGGCCTGCTTATGATCACTAACATGGTCTGGCACAAATGGCACTATTCTGCCTGAGGCAGAGCCAGGGCATGTTAGCAGACCTTGTTGAAAGGGAAGAGCACCTACCTCTCTTTCACAAACCTTAAATTCTAAGCCCAAGCATTCTGTACTATTCAACCAGAAACAGTCAATAGTGTCAATCCCTTTCTTCAATTTTATATTATTTCTTCAAATTTATATTACTACTAAATAGGTCTGCATTATTTGAAATACAAGAGCCCTTGAGCTGAGTAAATTTTTTAATTTGGGGAATGTGACTTCTATTATTGCTGATAAGTAACAAAGATCTGACTGAGTGTTACTGCAGAATCTCCATCAGGACAGTGCTGTACCTGCAAGTCTTGTACCTTCAGTCTTGCACTGAAACACCAAGCAGCTTGAAATTATCATAAATTAAACAAAAACTTTCATTTTCTGTCAAAACAGATCAGAACCCAGTTCACAAGCTACTAGAATCATTAATCAATGAAGCAAACATGACATAAAATAATTGAATAATTACCTTCTAAGGTATTGCCCAAAGCCCTGCATCTCTCGATTGCTCTGTTCATTCAGATATACACATTCACTCAAACACACACATACACACACACACACACACACACACACACACGCACACACACACACACTCAAGTGACTTTTCTGAGCAGTGCAGGAAATAAAATGGCTCCAGTTGCCTGCTTGGAGTGCAAACAGCTCAGGAGGCAGCCACTGACAAGGCAGGACCGCAGTGCACTAAGTGAGCACAGGACAGCTAATGTCACCCCCTGCTGCTTTTGTTAATACTTCTGTCAGCTCGGTGAGGCAGTGACTGCTGCTGGAAAAAAACATGCCTGGCATTTCTGATGGCTTCCTGCAGAGTTACACGGAGAAGAGACAGACAGCCTGAAGGCTCAAAATGAGATCAGCGCATAGAAATCACGCCTCGCATTTTCATGCCTGTCTCCTTCTGCTGGGGAGAGGTATTGGGAGGAAGGGGCAAAAGAAGGAGGGGCAGAGAAATGAATTCTGTTACAGAAACAGACTGCACCAAGAACTCTGAGAAAGTCATATTAGAGAGCACAAGTGTGACCCCTTAGCCACTGGCAAAGCATCAAGAAAATCTCGTGATGGTATTGAGACACTTTAATGAAACAGCTATTTCTATATCTATGTACTACTACCACCACAGCAATGTGATGTTAACTTTAAATACTACAGATACTTGCCTGCCACTATGGGATGCTAACTCCTGGACCACTGAGGGAATAATGCCACTGAAAAAAACAGGTACACTGCAAAAGATCAAGGAATGAGGCCAGGTTGTCAATTTCATTGTTGTCGTGTCAATTAAATTGACAACATCAAAATTACCATCTTCCGAAGAGTCACCCTTACTTACTCCACAACTCATCTCCTCCCACAATCTTCCTGAACCTTAAGCGTCTTCCCTATATTGGGAAGAAACCTTGGTGAAGGGCATCAAGTCCAGGACAAGAGCAGAGAAGGAACAGAAATGTTTTGAAAAGGTAACACATGATGGAAGCATCAGAGAGGAAGCATGGAAAGTTTCTATGGCCTTAGAGGGAAGAATCTGTCCAGTACTCATGGGGAGACAGAAATAAAGACATGTGAAAGGAGGAAGCAAACATTTTCTGGTATTCTTTGGGAAGACATGTAAACACTACTGAACAAGCAACCTATACAAAACTGGCATACTCCTCCAGAGGTTATAAATAAATTTGATGTAGGCACTGCTCTGAGCATGAGTAAAGATTGTACAGCAGCACAGGAATTCTCAGAGTCTCAGAATTTGCCATATCTTAGGCAAATTCAGACATTAGTGTCTCATAAGATAATATCTTGCTTGCCTGAATTTTTTTCTTTTACTTCAAGGAATTATAGTTAATTGCTCTTCAAAAAAAGTCTGTACAGGAGATCATACAGAGTCTGGAAAACTGTATTTGCACTAAGGAAACAGAGAGTAGTGATGTCTGCTGTAGCCTGAATCCACCTGAACCCTGAACTGAAAGGAGCAGATAGGCCTCCACATCCAATTCACCCTCTAAAATACCATGTTCCCAAAGAAAATTTTCTAGTTCACCTTTCCTACCTTTTCACTCTCTGCAAACTCCTGCAATATAATTTGTCTCTCCACACACAGTTCCAAGAAGTCTTCTGAATGGAAACTTTCATGTAGAGCTGGGAAGAATGTTAGCTGGTTACAATCCAATCCCTTCTGATCCATCTCCCTCTCTGCTCCATTTAACATCAGCTCTCCTATATCAGTATAAAAGAGATTGCAGTTTTAGTGGCAGCCAGATGACACCAAAAGCATTTGCAATTCAGTCTTTCACTCAATCTATTCTACCTGGGAAACAGCATTATTTATCTGCAAAAAACAGGCAAGAGAATTAAAATCTGTGACTGCTGAAGAAGGATGCTTATTTCAGGGAACCAAAGACAGAAACATGCAGTCAGTCATATTCAAATAAAATTCTTATAGTCACAGAAGATTAGGAAATTAGGAAAAAATTTTAAATGGTAGTCTTTTAGGGGCATGTACTGAGCAGGATCTTAAGAGAACCCAAAGAGAGACAACCCATTTCTATCTTGCCCAAGCTGTGTCCCAAGTTTTGCAAACTCATGCAATGCCTGCAGATAGCAAAGGCACAATCAGCCTTCTTATTAAGGTTCACTGTAACCACTTCATGTAGAAACTACACAGTGCTTCCATCTAGTTTGGAATCTGGAACTATGAGCTCCACTCATGTCTTTACGAGGCCTTATCACAGTAAAAAGTATACTATACTGCATATTTCCAACAACACTTCTTCCCAGTTTAAGTAATTGGGAGCTTTCCAGGTGCCCAAAAGTGCCCAAAGCTTACACTTTAAAATAGCTTTTCTGCTTTAGACCTTTCAGGTGGCAACAAGAGAACAGCAAATTCTGAAGACAACTGAGATATCATCTATGAAATTTGCATCAGTTTTGTCACAGATGTTACAGTGAAATTTTAGCCCAGAGCACCAACAGTAAGGGGTTTTTTTTCTTGATTAAATTGTGACCTAGAAATCCGTACCCTAATTCCAGTTATGTTTGACTGTTTATGTCCACTGTCTTGATGAAGCAATGTAGCTCTAAAAGGTTACCTGGATTCACTTCAGTAGGGGAAGTTGTTTCCTTTCTGTTTCCTAGGAGAACCTGAAAAGAGACTAGGTGTGACTAGGGTGGAACACGCAGATAGGTAAACATAACTCAGAACCTTGTTGGCAGAGAAAAACACAGATTTAGGACTATGTTGCAAATAAATGCCTTGGAAATTCAAATAAACTCATTGGAAAGGAACAAATAAACATCACTGGAAAGGAATCCAAAGGAGCAAATGTCAACAATTAAGCAAAAGAACTATTATCTTTCCAAAGAAGATTGTGCATGAGGCCAGTTATAGGATAAAAATCACACTACTCAGTATTCGGACAACTGCCAAAATCCAAGCAGCACAAAAAATGCCTTAGATACGGGAAACTTATATTAAAGTGCTTCAGCCTTTCATTGATAGGGTTTGGCATTTTGACATTAGAGAAACAAACAGTAGTAAATACCCCACATTCACAGTTCAATCTTAGCTTAAACCACCCTATTTCACCTTTTGGCCATTCACCACTTTTAGCAGCACGAGTAAGAATATGACTAACAGGACAGTGCAGCCTTCAACTGGACTCTGCTGCATACATTGGGAAGCACTATATCATTGAGATACTACTAGCAGAAAAGTATGGACAGCTTACACTCTCACCTGTCTGGGGAGATTTTAAGCAAGAAAAGATGAGAAATCATTCTGTTGCTGTTAAATACATTGCAGCCTTTCTTACCCCTCGAAACCAGATCCCTTCAGTGGGTTCTCTATACAGCAACATGCTATAACATGCTATACAGCATGTTCAGGAGTCAGGTAATGAGAACCAGAGCAAAGAGATGCACATATTTGGCAAAGGTGGGACTCTATGCTTTTGAAGGTAATTTCCAACTTTAATGTTTTTCTAATTCTATAAAGTCACCAGCAACTGTTACAGACATTGTGTACCTCCTGCAAAAGCTTTCTAAAGGTTTCTCCCTCGCTCTTTGTTCGCATCGTTGTCACTTGGGTGTTCACGGGTTGAATCCTCCTCCTCATTCGTGAGGGCCCCTCGTAACAATCAAGAATCCATCGTGGCTCTAGGGATCGAGAAGCATCTCTCCATGGGCCCCCTCTGTAGAAAAGCTGTTCCTCAAGTATCATCCAGTCCTTGGCTGCTTTGCTGTAAGCACACTGCTGCATCTGTGGGACAGAACCACTTTGTGCCAACTTTTGGACACTTCCCTCCTCTCAGCCACCAGTGGCACTGCCCTAGTGATTCAGAGGGATCTACCCAACCCACCAGATGGGACTACTGCAGAGGGAGAGCTGCAGAGTCCACAAGTCCAGCTAAGCACTGGAACTGTGCTGCAGGAGATGTTACTAGTGATAAAGAAGTGATAGTCTGACCAGATGATAGAGTGACAAATAAAAGCATGTCACAAACTTGAAAATGGCTGCTTCCATTAGTTTTCCAACTCAAAAGCAGGGGCCCAGGAGAACCACATCACAGAGGTTTTTATTCACTCCATTTTTTTTCTGGCAAGTATGTGTGACGAATGACAACTGGGTTCACTGAAAACAGTCTGAATTATTCAGTTGTTAGTATACTATGCTCCCTCCGAGCAAGACATAAGTTTAATTCTTTTTACTTAGCTGTTGTGTGTAAGGAGTTAGGAAGCACTAACATATCAATTTAAAGGAGAGAAGATGTGAAAAATTTAAAGAGGCAAAAGTTTGTTGGTCCCTGATGGCCAAACCTGAAAACAAAACATACTTGATGTGATGTTTTACTGTCTATGAGCTTGAGATACATTTTAAAAGTTTTACTGGCTACTAAAGGAAAAAAAAAAAAGGAAAAGTCAAAGTTCTCACTTTCATTTCTGCCATTGGAAGAGTGGAATAATTCATTTAAACAAAGGAAAAAAAGGGTCCTGAAAATAAAGTGATGAGGGATTCTGTTTCACACTTCAGCAGTAATGTCAGGAGAGGAGAGTTGACTCATTAACTCTCAGCAATACTTTAGGCACAATATTCACCTCACTTCCAAAATGTTCAGTTTCTCAGGGTAGTCCAAGAGTGACCTTTCAACAACAGAAAGCTGTTGCCCAGTATTCCTGTCCTTTACCTGTACATGGTCCTTGTACAGAGAAGCATACAGCTCCTGCCCAACTCTTCGGTACCGTTCCATACATGACACAAACCCCTGGAAGAAACATCAGAACACATTATGCCAAGGTGCTGCAGGTGTAAATCCTGTGAGGGGCAGAAGCAGGCATTAGTTGCTCTATCTTTTTACAAGAACAATTAAGGCCTGTGTCTGCAAGTTTGACAGTTCTGCAGGTAGTCAATCACCTGAGAGAAAGTTGCACACTTACACCAGGAATATAAACATAGACATCATCTTAAGAAGTGCCATTAGTGGAACTACTCAGAACTTTCTCAGAAGGAGAAAGAAAATACCAAATACAATTTAAGGTAATTTAAGGTACTCCTCTTCTTGCAGCTGTATTAATACTGCAAATAGCATAAATGACAATTATCTGTTGTAGAGACCCCAGCTGAGGTAAGGATCTGCAGTGCGATTTTACAGGAGAGGTGAGTGCCCCCAGTGCCATATGAAGGCTTTCACATCCAGCTGAACTTCCCTGACAAATGTGAGATTGTTGTGAGTCACAGCATGAGGCTAAACTTGCTGTGAAAGTCCCAGCCTCATACTACCTAAAAGCCATGGATCAGGTAGGTAACTTTTAAATGCAGAGACTCTGTGCCACACTGGCAGTGATCCCTCGCAGCAAACTGTCTAGCTGCTGCTTGCACTGGGCTCCAATTAAGTTAATATACAAGGTCTGGGTGTTGTGCCGATTACTGCTGGCTGCCAGCCAGGTCTGTAACCCTGCTGCGAAGTCACATTTATTGGTGTTTCTCTGCAGGAACCTCCTGCTTTACACTGATGAAAGTCATTATATTTTTGTTTGTTTAAAGCATCATTAAACCTGTAATCACAGTTGTGACCACACAAAACTATTCCATAATTCATATAAAACTCCCATAAAGGCTGACCTAGAAAGCAACAGCATCTCTGTGCTCTTAAACTAGTCCTGGTATAAGAGAAGAGCTGAGATCCTGGCTCTTGGTGGACTTGGGGCAAAACCATTCAGAGTAGAAAATTAATTCCTCCATTTTAGATATTCACAGGCTATTCAAGCCTAGTCAGTGCTCTACTGGAAGCTGTTTCAAAGTTGCTCATAGTCTGTATTTCACTTATGGTCATCAGTGAGACCCCTAAGGTAAGGTCAAAGTCCACATTGCAAAGGTTCTGACTGACCCAGCTTCTAGCCCTTGAAACATATAAAGGGTCCTAAGAAGGAAAACCTGCTAGCCACATCTGGTCAACTGAAGACTAACCACTTTGGCTTCCAAATGAGCTATAGCTAGCCAGCTTCAACCAGATGAACATGTCCCTGTTGATTTCACAGGAAAACCATCTGGTTGTAAAGTGAAATGAACAGTTAACAAAATTGGAGACGACTATGATTGGAACAAAAAAAAAAAAAACAAACCACACGAACCAAACCAACACACCAACCAAAACCAATAAAAGAAAAAGATAACCAATAAACATGGAGAATATAGACCAGGCTATTATTTACTAAGTGTTCAGTCAAAACAATTATACTGTAATGCCTAATGAATAACTAGTGCCAACAAGTTTCTACCCAATAAACAGATTCCATTAAAAATTGTAGGTGTTTATCCTTTAGAAGAGAAACTCTTTATGGAGTAGATTGAATACAGCAATGCCACAGTAAAATCTATCCTAAATAAGAACGTTCCAGCTTTGATAATTGTTAATGTAGTGTAACATAAGGTTTGAGTTTCATATGCAGAAAAGCAGGTGTACATGTAAGAACTCAAACGCACATTTTTGGGACGGGCATAATAAAGAGCCTTATTGATCAATCCTTTCCTAAAACTCTGAGTAGGAAATCATGCTTTAAGTCTTTTTTTTTAATACAGATTTCTCTACTTTGCAGCCTTAGGCAATCACATTGTAAGTAGAATCAGATCATTTTGCTGCCACATATTCCCCAGCCAATATTTAGAGCTTGAAAAGGTGATAGAATTCACAAGTTATTTTCCTATTAAAAAGCCATAACAAATCACAGACTCAAAAACTGTTTCTTCTCTTGCTGCATTTTGCTCCTCAAATAGGAAAGAAAATGATTAACACTGAGGAAACCCAGGGTGTGAATTTACTATAATTTCTTTCAAGTAAAGCAATTGAGAGACTTTAATGAGAAACAGTTGAAAAGAAAAAAAGATTGAGGTGTGACTTATAAGTTAACAAAACTCTACTGAGCTTTGGAATGCTTTATGTCTGATTTTTTTTTTTTTAATATATATAGATCACTTAACACTCCTGCACCTCATAAATATTCAGGCTTGCCATAATATATTCATATAGTATGAAAGAGACATCGCACATATTACAGTTCTTTCCTAAAGAAAATTATGTCACTGGGGCTCTACATTTGTAGGCTCTCTTTGTACGTGTTGTGTTACAAAATATACATGCACAAAAAAGTATGTGCCAACATTCTTAATAAATGAAAATAAGCATCAAGACAAATTAATTTTGGACATGTAAGAGACAAGGAAAGCCCAATTGTTCATATCCCTCGCTGTGCCAAGAGAATTATCCCATGGATGATAGTAACAACACCCACATACTTGTTTTGAAGCCTGTGTTTTAAGTCGTCTCTTGGTAAGGGCTAGAACTAGTGATATTAGTCTACCACTTTAGCTCTTCTGAGCAAAATAAATATTGTAAGTACATAAACATACACAGTAAGACCATTAATGTAGCATCACAGCCATAACCCTTGTGCAGTAATTTTGACCAGTACATCTTGGAGAGCTTTATGAAAACAGGCAAAGTCTTTAGTTTACAGATGGGGAAACTAGGAAGTGAGTTTCTGGAACAGAATCAGAATGGTTTAGGTTGAACAGGAACATCTTCCACTAGACCAGGATACTCAGAGCCCCATCCAGACTGGTCTTGAAGAGCTACAGGGACGGAGAGTCCTCAACCTCCTGTCATTAGGACATGGTTGCAGGGAAAGGGGGTATGATGGGGCAGACCCAACCTGAACTAATTTGTAACATCCTGATAAGCCCACAAAGAAGATGCATATGGTGAGAGTATGCAGTAGTGGGAGGGGGAACCCTTTTGATGAACCAGTTTGGAAATCCCTTCTCTACTCTTACGTTCCCAGTGGCAGAGAGTACTCTGACATAGCTAAGTCCAGATACTAGATCTCATATCCCAGGAAGAGTTAATATACTTCCTCTACCTTGGGAATAGCTTTCATAATTCTACAAGGAAGGATTTTTGAATCTAGTTATGACTATTTAAGCAATCACTAGGTTTTTAGATAGTATTTCATTGGCACAGAAAAACAGAACAGCAGGTAATGAGCTCCTAGGGATGCCAGAAACTGCATGTGAATAGCATGTGACAGTAGCAGAGTTTGTGCATGGGAGAAACAGATCTGATAACTCTGATTAAAGAAATCACTGTGTTTAGGGATGTGCTTAGGCATGCATTTCACAACTTTTATGTACAGGTTGTCTGCAAGTGAAAGGGGGCAGCCTTGCCTTAAAACCAAGCATTAAAGATATTAACACACAGAAAATATATATGCAGCACTTGAACTTCAAAAGTGACAACTGAAAATACTTAAAACCACTATGGATCATAACTCCGAAAGAAGAAAATAGGAAATTAGCATTATTTGAATGAGAAAAATTACATTATACCAACGTGATTAACTTCACATCTTGAATCAAACAGAAAAGGAGATTAACTAGAACACTAAGGAAATTCCATTTTATAAAGAGCAAATTGTTCCATTTTTCTTTACTATGTGTTTCCCAGCGGCTCAACATTAAATGGCATCCCCTTGTACAGCATTGCTCTTCTCAGCAGCCCCATATGCCACCTCTGTCTGCTGGACTGCATGCTCTAACGAGGGTGGATGAGGATGTCAGGAAAGAGAGAGTTTCTTACAAAAGCAAATTATTTTTGCAGGTATCATTTAGAACCAATAAATTTTTCATAGCAGCTTCCTGAACTGCTATGACTTACACATATGGCACAGAGCCAGATTGTCAGTAAAGTTTTGAGCCTAAACTCTTTGGAGATATGAAAACTATCTTCTTGTATTCATGTCAGTTCTCATGCTCCTTCTTTTCCCACACATCTACCCAGAATGTGCAATGAAAGCTCAATACTTCTGGTCCTTTCTTGCTAAGTCAATCAATCCCTTCCTCATCAGGCTTGCTGCAGAGGACAGGATTACAGTTACCATGACAGTTTTAGAGTGCTATAGTAAACTACTAGAGCTGGGTGAAGTCTCCAATGCACCAGCCCAGTTGCATTCAGATAGAGACAAAGTGAGTAACATCTCCAAATCTGTTCCAGCTACTAAATCAGACATAGTGCCCAGGTACACTGCTACCCCGTGCAAACAAAAAGCCACCCATCTTGAGACCAGATTACTTTTCAGCTAAGTGACTATGCACTAAGCAGCAAGCAGGTTCATTTCCTAAGAGGAAGAATTGTTCCATTACTCCCCAGGTAACAATCATTAAGCTAAGGCAATGTTTTCCTTAGCAGATTAAGGAGCAGTTTATCCTAGTCCTTCACATACACACTCCACACTGAGGGTTGTTTGCAGGCTCTTTTAAATCACAAAATTGTTATTGCTGTGTGGATTTTATTATTGCTTTGCCAAAATTCATTTAGCTTTTCAACAGACTGAGTTCCAGCAGTTAAGTGTTGCATGGAAGCTTCGTGCCTCAGCCCGCTAGGAGGCTAATGCAGTGTGCCAACTGCTCCTAAGGATCATGGATGGATTCCTGGCATTGCCAGTTGGTTGGGGAATAGCAGACCTAATGAGAAAATCCTCTGTATTTCAGCGCATCATAAATGTACCCACACACAGGGGTGTGTTTCAAAAGGTAAATCTAAAGTGTGCTGAGCACATGTGATGATGAGGCTTCCACACTGCATTTATCAGGCAGTACAGAAGCCAGTCTACTTCTATAGCAACCATAGGTGTGTATGTGTGCTTGCATACACACAGCCCTTCCACAGATGGTACTACTGAACCCATTGTGTCCTGGGAAAACAGATCACTTGCCTCCTAATAGCAAAAAAGCACAATGAGAGTAAAGGCATGTTTGTTCTTTAAATCCTATCTCTGAGAATGGCTTCTGTGACTTTGGGATAATTCATTCAACCTCAAGGACTCAGTTTCCATCCTGTTGAAGTGGAAGCATTAGGTTTTACCTCTGAAGCTAAGGGTGAAGGTCAGATTTTGGCATTATGGGGAAAAGCAGAGAAGTCTCTTCTTGCCTTCACTTGTACTTACTCACTGTTTTTCTATTTCTATTTAAAATGTTGAACTCCTACAGGTGTCTGCAACTTAGGGCTTTGTTACACACTGTTATCTAAATGCATTTGTCCAACAGCCTCACGCAGTGGCATTTTCTGATTACATTTGAATCATGACTTTTATTCAAGAAAAATTTGGCCTTCTAGTCCTTTAGTTGATAAAAGAATTCTGTAAACATCAGTATATGCTTAGGGGTCAGAGTACAGAAAAAAAGAAACATCTCTCTCCTGACCCGTAAAAATAACGGTTTTCCTAAAATTACTTAAATTTAAAGGTGACAAGACTACTTCTGGAGGTTTTTAGTGCATGTAGTTCAAGTTGCTCTGCAGCAGAAATCATAAATAGAACACAGATAGACACAAGCAAACTTTAATTTGGCTAGCAAAGATGAGAGGAACAAGAAATGAATGGTCACAGACTTCAGCAAAGTTAGCAACCTATACCCTCACTTAGAAGAAACATTTAAGTTAATCTTGCAGAGATTTCTTGGACCTCCCTTGATTTTCAGTTCTTTCCTTTTAAATTTAAATTGGCACTTCAGTCTTTTGAATTCAAACCATTTCCTTCTGAAATTATTATAAATAAAAGGTTGAATCAAAAAATTGGAAGAAAACAGATATATTTGAACCAAGAAATATGAAAAAAAATTTGTCTGTGTATTCAGCAAAGAAAAGAATAATCTGTTTCAGTGGCTAGCACACGTTTCTAGGGTCTTTCTGCAACCAAATAAAACTCCTCTTTCATCCATGTTAACAACATTCAACTCATTTGCCATCAGCTCTGTTATGTGAAAATAAAACTCTGCAACCAGCGGTTCTTGAAAGATGAGGCTTTGGTGCCACCAGCTTTAAACATTAAATCCCACTTGTTGAAATCCTATATCCAAGCTTAAGTGACCCAGACACAATCTCTAGCTTGAAAGGCAAAAGTATATTTTAAAACAATATGCAGGAGAAATAACAGACAATATTTTCGTTCAACGAGTAATTCAATGAAAGGACTTCACTCCCACAAATGACCACTGAGTTTAAAAACACAGGACAACCCCCTCTGAAGAGCTACCCAGAAAAAAATTTCTAAGTGATATCAGTTGAAACTGGTATCAGTCAAGAAAGAAACAATTTTGCTAGGATAGGTTCTCTACCATGCACTGTGCTATCACACAACATTTCCTGTAGCAGGCTAATGAATTTTTAGGGGACAGACAGAGGGGCCTGTGAATCTGAGTCAGACTAAAGACTTGTATTCATCGTACAGCATTTATATTGCAAATCTCAGCTAAACACTTATCTTCAGTGAATGGGGAAATGATTCCCACATGTTTCAGAGAGTTCAGTGATTTGTATCACAGAATATGAAATAGCTCTACATTTTATGTTTCCATGCAATTCTTACCTAACACTGACCTGTTGAATTATTGCTTTATGATCTTGTAAACAATCTGAAAATGATAAACGAGCAGTGCATCAGATATGCATGTAAGAGGATGTGAAAATTTCTTTGTTCAAAGTTAAAGAAACTTTTTTCAGCTTGCTACAGCACGCTGTAATTTAGCTTTGAGCCAGTTATTAAACACGACAATAATATTATAATGGAAATTGTTTAATATACATCATTAATAGTAAAGTGCCTGCTTTCATTGAAGTAAAAAAAAATGTGTGCTATGAGCAGTTTTGAAATGAATATTTGATTCCAAAGTTCCCTTGTGCATTTAATGACATGCTAATTTACATTTTAATTACTTCCTAGGAAATCAAAGCATTTGTTGACAGAAGAACATAATGTCAACTTCACGGTGCACTGTTGGTGGATAGTTAATGAACTTAATTAGATAATTAGTGATGTTAATTATCCTTCTATTATGAAGATAAACATGTTACACAAATGATGCTCTTTTCAAAGAAATATCATTAAATGTTTGCTTGTTTTAACTCAGTTAACTTGAAAAGCTGATAAAAGACCAACAGAGTGATTGGTAAGAAAAAGATTTAAGTAATGTTTCTGGCTTTGCAGTTCCAAGTTAGGAGGTCTCTCAACCTCTTTATTCTGAAGAATGGGATTAAAAAGGGGATTAAAAAGACCTTTTCTGTTTCAAGTTATATAGGCCTTTGGCATAGAGGAATGCAATTAACCAACAAAAACAGTAGAGGACAGGCACAATCAGGCCTGTAAAACTGAGAAGGCTCTGAATTTCATGTAAAGAATAACAGCTGTATCTACAGTTCTGAGGCAGTGTGTCTTACAGCAATGAGAAGTATGGTGCTTGTAACCTTGCTCAGGCACTCATCCTAAAGAGCCTCAGGATGGGGCATGGAGAAGCTCTGACTGATTTACAGTTGACTGAAATGCAATTGCTACAGTGGCCCTTTGCTGCTTTGGTAGCTTTTTTATGATATCAGGAACAGTCACAGTCATTGTTCACCCAAAAATTAAACACCCATACTAGATTTTGGCAGCAAAGCTGTGTGGGAAGGGGAAAGAAGGAGAAAGACCAAGAGATCAAAAGGCTCACTTTGAAACAGGAAAGTCAGAGATTTGAAATCTTTGGCGCTGTATTCAACCTTGCAGACCTTCCTGCTGGCAAATTTACCCAAGTCTATCACCTGTAAGCATTAAAAAATACAACTTTGTACAGTGCTCCTCTAGCTCCTGCATGACGACTCAGACTTCCAAGAAAATACAGTTACCAGAGCAGATCATTGCCATTCTACTACCAGAAATGTAATTAAGCTCTTTTCTAAATGATCACACCTCCCAGACAAAGCCACAAGCAAAGGATGAGATAGCACAGTGTATTCAGAAATATGCAGAAAACACAGCTGCATTTGATGGCTAATTCTCATACTTGCCACCAAATAGCAGGAAATTGGCTTTGCTGATGATGGAGAACATGAGCAAAAATACAACAGAAACATGGGGTCTGCTCCTTTGCTGGAGCGAATAGTTTGAATTTTGCTGTTTTTTCCAGATTGAGGATTGGGTCTCAAAAGCACCCTTCCTATCTTGTAAATAATCACAGGGAAAAATTTAAAGGAGTGTTTTGCTGCTTCGTTTTTGTTTGCTTTAATCTGCAGCAAATACTACTACTGCTTCAACATCTTTGTTATTTTTCAATTGATATAGGAATCAAGTAAATAACCCAGTTAACAACCCATTTCTTCTTTCTACTGGGCACACCTCTGAAATCCTGGGTCGATTTCTGCATTTCTCTCAGTAAACTTAGCTCAGTTAGGAGCAAATATTTTTTATTTTACTATGGGATTTAAATTCTTTGTTCCTCACTATGTAGCTCATACTGTTATTTTCCCTTTAATCTCTATGTTTCAGCCTAGAGCCTATTGCTGTAGGACATAAGTCCATAGCAGGCAGAAGTGAAGAAAGGTCAGTAGTGAACACAGAAGTCACCTGACACAGAAGAAGATAGAAAATTACATTACGGCACTTTTAAAAGTGATTACCAAAGTCGTCAAAAATACAAATATCTTTTATTTTTAATGTAGCTTTTAAAATGTAAGTAAGTGTATGAAGGAAGAGGGCTGTTGAGAGGCAACTCAACATTTTCTTCCCCTTAGATTTCACCTCTCTAAAAAGTGCATCAAACTCTGAAAGACAGGCTGGAGGGAGAAAGGGAAGAGGGAGAAAGGAGAAGAACATTTGGAACTGTAGCTTCATATCTCATTGAGAAGAACAATTTATCAGAGCTATGGAGCTGTCAGTTCTTGACATGATAAGGAATAACACCAAGTGAATAATGTTTCTTCCAAACCCAGCTCCTTTAATTACAAGCAGCTTCCTTGCAGAAGAGAGACAGAAGACGTAGAAACACCAATTTCATGCACTTGTGCCTGAATAATGTCTCCGTGCTGCCTTTTCCAGATGGCAACCTTTTCACTGGAGGAACTAATGATGTGGGCATATTTAGGGAAAAACCAATAACAGAGTCTTTAACCTTCAACAGCAAAAAGCATGTTGTACAAAATGTTCCTTGGGATACATTTACAAATATCAATTACATTGCTCACTGAGGTGTAATCAGCTGTAATAATCAAAATTAATTTTAAAAAATAATTAAACAGACCCTAGGGCAAATAGTCAACACTGTTGTAGTATGACATCACAGTATACATATGTACCTGGGAAGAGCTTGCTCACTCTGTAAGCAGCAAAGTGATTTTAGGGACTGAGAAGGATTCTGTGGCATGCTGAAAAAACCCTTGCAGCTCAGTGAGGTACTATCAGACACATTAGTGTCACAGTGTTCCTGGTCAACACACCTGGAAGTGACCCAGGCATCACCAGGCACAAAACTGCAATCTTCTGTAGTGTGAGCTAGAGGGTTAAGGCTCCCTAAAGTGAGGCTAATAACAGACTTATTGTCTCCTCAGGAGGGTATAAAGGATCTTATTATGTTGAGCACCACAGTAACACAACCTTGGTTTAAAGCTCTGAATATTCTGTCAATGCACTTCTGCCCTACCCTATAACTAGTTACTCTACCCCTAATACACCTGAAAAGTCACATCTATCTAGTGTTTTTTTATGTCTATTTTTGCCAGTGCTAAGTAAAACCGTGGCACTCTCTTTCAGCAAAGGAGGAGCTTAGGCATGGAAACGATAGTTCACATCTTCATTGCTGACAGTAGGAATTACACATACCCATCCCTGGATTATATATCAAGACTTTTTTCCTTATCTCTTGGGGCTAAATTAAAATTTTAATACTTCATATTGAGTGGAAAATGTAAAAATAGTATTATGATAACACCTGAGCCTTTCTACTATCTCAGTACCTGAAGGACGAGGTTTACATAGGTGATGCAAGTCAACAGCAGCAGCAAAGCTGGCATCTCCTCACCTTGCTTCACCCCAAGCAGAGACACACTCAGAAGCCTCCCAAATCCAGAAAAACTCTCCAGAGCTATATAAAAGGCAGGTCAGTGACAGACCCAGAAAAGCCAAAGAACAAAATTTACCTCTGATTTGCATGACATTTCCTTTGTGTTTCGGCCAGGTATGAACCTAATAGCTGAAGAGAGGCTTTCACTCCAGGAGTTGTGCTTGCTCTGGGACAGGCTTGGCCCTACTTTATTCTGGAGAAGCTTCTTTTCAGATACTGCAAAGGAAAACAGACAAAAAAAGCTGTCAAGACTTGAAGTTGAGCCTGTCAGAAAATAGAGGAGTTCTATCCCCATTACACAAGACAAAACAAAACGGCAGTGTACCACTCCAGATGAATAATTTTCTATTTTTATGAGAATTGAATTAATACATATTTCTCAAGCTTTTAAATAAAAGTTGCACAGAGGTCTGCCACAGATCAGTTTCATTACACAGATATGAACTTTGAATCACTGCAGCACTACAGACATTGCAATGCCCTTCTTTCAACCACATACCCTCCCTTTTAAATCTTCCTACAGATTACAATCATCTAAGGAGATTTCTCTTTCTTGCAGTACAACATGAGTCCTGTGACACCACCAGAGGATTACAGAAGGGCTGGGTTATGACACAGAAAGCAATCACAGCCCTAAATGAGAGAAACTGAGAATCTGCTTTCTCAGCAGGTGAGGAAAGGTATGACCAAAGAACAGCAGCTTTTCACCAGGCACCCCATTTACCACAACGCTTTTGCTTACTACAGTGAGTGTTCCATAAAAGAACAGAGACCTAGCAAGTTCTGCCAAGCTTTTGTCATAATTTCTTCCCATAAAGGAGCGACCTCTGTTATCTTCATGTCCCTTTCTTTGTCATTTCCTTTTACAGAAAGATCCATCTTGTAAGTGTCCTCCAGAGCCTGCTGCCTCTGGGAAATGAGCTGCTTCCAGATGATTTCTACAGTTTTCAGAATCTCCTGGCGGACTAGGAAACAAAAGTAACACCAAAAAATAATTCTTCATTTATGTTTTCAAGTCTAGCAACAGGTAAAGCAAAAACATCTCATTTGGAAAAGCACTGGTCCAGAGTAACTGTCAGAATCAATGGAGTTGTTCTTTTTTTGTCTTCTGTCTCTGTCAGTTTTCTAAGCTAGACTAGTTAATCTAATACAGAACACAGTAGGACACTTTTATGATTTTTCACCTCTTTGAAAGAAACAAATAGGAGTGACACGTGGTGTTAACTGGTTTCTACCTTGGAAAACAATTTATTCAGAATTTTGATGATCTTATTATCATGCATAGAATGCTAAAGCATATAAAGGACATTCCTTTTTGTTGCCAAACATCACTGAAGATGGAGGGGCAAAGTTAACCAAGTTGTAAAACAGCAGGAGGATACTGTACAAGGAAATGCTGATTTGTTTTGCTCTATTTCCCTGCAAACCAGACTGATATGGTTGCATCTTAACCAAGCCAATATATATTAAAAATAAAAATAAAAATAAACCAAAACACTGCTCTGCTGCAGGGTTCAGCTGACCATACTGAATCCAACACATATTTTTTTCCTATGTTTCTCTGAAATGCTCAAATACTTCTCCTTGCATATAACAGACAAACCCTGTATGGCCCTTGAAAAAAGGAATAAAGCTACAAATAGAATAAGTATCTGGTCCCTTATATTGGCCATAACATGGAGATCTCCAAACTGAGACCCAGTACTCCTGAGGATTCTGGGTGTGACTTCTGAATAAAAAGGCTTGATGCAAACACAAGTAATTTTTTAGCACAACTTTCCTTTCTCTGTGCTGCACCTCCAGTGCCTGTACACCAAAGAGGAAATAAATGGCCCTTTCACAAGCTGCTCTGATAACTGTTTAAGACAGGTATTTTCCTTCTCTCTAAGCCACAGGCAACCTGTGCCATAAATTACCATCATCTGGAGAAGGCAGGTTGCCCTTTTCCTCTTCACTTGGTGCAAGGAAAATTTGGTGATAAGAAGCCAGCTTTGGTTTTGCATCCACTCCAAAACCTTCTGAACAGCTGTGACAAAGGGGAAAAAAAAAAAAAAAAAAAAAAAAAAGAAAAAGGAGAGCAAGTGAGGAAACCAGACTTAGAACAAACTGAGGGCAGTGAAAGAGCTATAGGTGTTTCTGCACATCCAGTCCTACTTGTTTCATTTAGTAGATGAGTATTTTCAGGTTTGAGAGCTTATACCTGCCATGTAACACTATGGAATTTTCAGCAAGCGGGTACTTAACAACTGCCAGTTTGGTTTTCAAAGTCAAGAAGCAGTCATCATGACCCTGTAGATCACTCTCTTGTATGTGCCTTATCCCTGCACTTTACTGCACTTGTATCTACCATCCACCCCAATTAGATAGAACACAGGGCTGTCCTGATGTAGCCAGTCTGCATCCAGCAGACCTCCCCTGGGCATCTTGTACTTTGTCTCTTTACTCTGAATTCCTTTGCTAGAGCTATCGGCCACCATGTGGAAAGCAGTGTACCCTACACTTGAACTGCTTATAGTCTGAGTTTGTTGTATCAGTGATAATTAATACAGTTTCTAAAGTGCTCAGCACAAAAAGCTATAAACTTAGCACCATGGGCATTATTAGCATGTGGACGTGACTATGGCCAAGAGGGCTTCTGCTTTGGGACTGGGGGATGTGCCACAACCTCTGTCAGGAGGTAAAAGACACTAGGAACCTCAGTACAGCAGTAACACTTAAAAAAAAGAATAAAAAAGAAATAGGCTTGCTTAAGATATCCAAACAATCTGGACTTTGTCACAGAACTGCTGTCAATAATTGTATATATAGCCACTAAGTTCTTTCAATTCTGAACAGGCCTACTATCTGGGAGAATCAAATCCTTGGGTATGCAAAGCTGCCATTTTTATTTCTGATTTTCCTAAAAAAACCCCACAGTTCTGATTCCCTGGATTTGCTACGTTTAGCTTTTGGATAACATAAACCCTTCTGTACTTTAGTTTTTAAAAAAAGTTTTTGCTCTTACTCCATAAAAGCAATCCTTACCCCATCTCAAGGGGTTTAGCCTGGAAATTATTATCTGACTGGAATAAGAACATCCAGAAAAGATCTCAGGAAGTGCAGCTCATTTCTGGTGTGGTCCTGTATTAATGGATTCAGTTCAGATCATCAAAGCAGTACAGAAGGTTATCATTGAAACAAGAAACATTAAAGTGAAAAATGCATTTGCCAATATTTTGCTTTTTTTCGCAAAACTAATCTTCCAAGGTAACTCCCCAGCTTACATTAGCAAGAGGACATCTGTTAAATCAACATCTGTAAGAACATCAAACAGTGGGTATGGATGGAAGGGCAAAACTCCCAATATCAGAACAACAAAAATGTTGCAGCTCAGATCCAAGTAACAGCAACACAAAGATCACAAGATCATTCACACTTCTGTATATGTTTTAAATGTACCCATACACAAATGACTGCTGGATCAGAAAAAACATCCCACTAAATTACCCCATGCAGATGTCTGGGAGAATGGCCACCTACGTGATTGTGAAGTGATCCTAGCCCACATCCCAGGAAGATTTCCAGATGCTCATTTTCCTGATGGGCTTGTGAGCCAGCTCCACTGAAATCAGGTCAAGCTTGCTAACTGCATGTACTACTCTGAAGTGAGTAGGCTGCTGGAAATGCTGGATCCAGCTCAATCTCAGTTTCTAGTGATTCTCCAGACTGGATATTGCCTATGTGACATCTCCCCCTCTGCACCCACTTCCACAGGTACAGCACAGAGATATAAAGAAAGATAATAAGATGAAAATTTGTACCTGCCCGAGTTCAGTTGGCAAAGGCAGTACATCAGGCAGATGACAAAATTACTATTTGAGTTGTAAGTTGAAAAAAAAATATCCCACTGCTCTAGCAGAACAATGAGAGCATTCAGGACATTGAACTGCTCAGGCAGTGATTGTTGTGGTCTGGATAGGCAGTATAGGATGGCTCTGTTTAAGCAGCTGTACAAGGCACTGAGGAAAACTTCCTTTTGAGAAACAGAGTTTTCTAAGACCTGTAAAAACATAAAACAGCAGAGTACTTGGCTTGCTCACATAACTTTCCCCCAAGGATCCACTCCTCCCACTTTAAGCTGTTGAAAACTTATTTCAGCAAAATTCCCCTGAACTACCTGCTAAATAAAAATTGTGGTTTTCGGTATTTCTGCTGAAGTCCCCGGAACTCTGGAAGGGATTAATTTACCCCAGTTCAGCAATGTGTACATAGACAACAGACAGTGTCACAAAGAGTTAACTGTCCTTTTTTCATGCTGCACCATCTATCTCTAATTATAATTTGCAGCTGTTATGTTCTCATGCAAAAAAACAGGAATAACAACAATCACCAAATGGATTACAGCCATCTTCTTCAGAATTGCAGTATCACACCCTCAGTGTAAAAAACCAGCATGTTACACCATGTTGATAAGAGTTGGGGAGAAAAAAAGTGACTCACCCACATGATCTGTTTGGCAATGAAGATCAGGATTTGCTTGGGGTCAGCAGCAAACATTCTGCTGTTCAGCTTCTCAACCAACTTCTGAATAAAATAAGCAGTATTCATCATGGATAGGGGTGCAGCTGATTCTGAAGTACCATGAGGATCACTGCTCCCTGGAGAGGATATAAAAGGGTTGATTAGTCCATAACAAGAGGAAATTAAAAGCAAGTGAAATGTGAGATTACTAGAGTTGAGAAGGAACAGTCTCATGCCATAATATCTCAGAGCTGGAACATATCTAAGAAGATTCTAGGTATAGCAGAAACACCTTACCTCAGATTGGAAATGATAGTTCTATCTTAAGGATGGAACCAATCTCACTAAAATTCTGTAATGAAGAACTGTTTTAGCTAAGGACTCAGAAAGAAGAGCAGCAACAACTAAGTTAATGGGGCTGTTTCCAAAAGCATTCAAAGATAAACCTAGGTTTCTTTCTACATACTCCCTTTTTAATATTCAGAATCTCTTCTCAAAAAAAGGGGAAAAAATAAAAAAGGAAGATCCTCTCCAGAAAAAATTATAAAATTACAATAATTTAAGCAAAATTACATACAGCAAGATAGAATGGATAGTGGAGCTTGCTGAGTTGGACTGTCCTTCTAGCTATTGTTTCCAAACCATTCTAACAATTACACCTACATGCTAAGTATCAGTTAGCATGATATTTAAACAGTAGTTAAACAATCTGAGTCTCACCACTCACCTCTTGGTCTCGTTTTTCCCTCGCCTTGGCTGGTAACCTGAAAGACATCCATTGCAGACAGCAGAACTTTTGTCTGAAAGAGTCTCTTCTGCTCACTGGTGGCATCTTCTGGAGAAGCCTATACAGTGATGGCACACATATTAGTACAGCAGGAAAACAGAAAATCTGTCTCAACTTCACCTTCAGCAAAAGTGCATATGTGGACACCTACTGGACAACAGATGAGATAGCAAAACTGCATTCCCAGCTGGGAAAACTAGGAAATCTTTCATAGGACTATACCATCTACCTGACAGCCAGCATAATCACCCCCTGCATACTGAACAGAAACAAGGTTTTGCAAAGGGCTGGAATTTGGCTCACAGTGGTTGCCAAGAGGTCTTGTGTTCAGGGAAATTGAGTTCCATTAGCAGGTTCAGGATTCAGACAGACAGAAATCCAAAATCTATTTTAACTATACCAAACCTTGGGATAGTATATATAAACCTTTAGGGAGCTGTTGCTCCACAAGAGGATTTGACTCATTACAATTGCAGTCAACGTTATGTTCATTACTATTCTTATTACTAAGCTAAGTCTGCATCAGAACTCACATCTGGGACACCTGGACTTTTGACAATTTGGAGCTGAAGCCTAAATCTTTGATTTTCCCCTTCTTCAGACTACTCTGATTCTCTAGAGTGCTTTAAGTGGTTGAAATCTATTATCCAGACTCAGCTGCTACAGCTTGTATTAATCTGTACTTAAAGTAGAGACGGGTTTTTGTTTATTTGAGAACTGAGATTTTGTTATCTCAAAAATGAAACACAGGATGCTCCATGTGAAATTTCCTGTTCTCAACAAATTCAAGGGGTGCCCTAATGAGAAGCAGATATTAGTAAGGGAAAGGGATTTTTTTTTCACAATATTAAACGTTGCCTGAAAAATGTCTCTTCTGTTTTCCAGGGACAGGATTTTCTTATTCCACATTAATGCAGAGGAATTAGAGAAGTCCTTTCCTTTTGTCACTGTTAGCACCTTTTTTACTAGGTCACTAGCAGGATATGTCCTGTCCTTCCACCCCCAGGGCAAGTAGAACAGCAAAGCCTGCTGGTAAGAGAAACCTCAAGAAGCAGCTCAAGGGGATGTCCTTGTTTGTTTGCTGGGATGTTGAGAAGACTATCCAGCAGGAGGACTCGCACAAAATCCCACACTTGTTTCTTGGCAGGGTGTGGTAGGAGTGGGAGAGAGGAGGGATCAGAACAGCCTTTCCCTTCGGCTATAGCTGGGCCATCAGGAGTCAAAAGGCCTTCAGAACCACCCTGTGAAAGCAGACAGCATTACATTTTCACTCAGTCTATTGTAAATTGATTTTTTTCCCCCTAGCAGCCCATCTCTGATCTGAAGGGCCCCTGTACACATACCTTGGGTGGTCCTGAATGAAACGCAAGCATAGCCAAAGTTTTCAAGAAGTCAGGACAGTGCCACATGGGGTCCTGTGTATAACTGTGATAGACCAAGCACAGAAACTCGATAACATTCCCTGGATAGGCAATCGCCCAGGAGGCTTCTGCATCTGCAATAGGCTGAACAGACAAATGTGCATCTGGTCAAGGCAGAATTCCTCTCATTCATGAAAGCTTTTCTCTGCTCCTCTTTAGGTATTCCTAAGCAAACATGACACAGCCACAAAAGTCAGGCAAGGCACCAGGAGCCGCCCCCCACCTTGCAGACTGAAGATACACCCAACCAGAAAGGTGACATATCATCATCAAGAATGAAAAAATTGAGTGCTGTTGTGGGCAGGATCTGCCTCTGGTCTCTCTAAAACATGAGCCCATCACATCCTGTCCTACACGACCAGGGCAGTAGTTGTTGTGGCCCTCGAAAGTCCTTGCTCACTGTCATGTTCAGTATTGCCCTCTGAGGGCAGAGCAGGACTAGGGGTTACAGGAAAAGGCTGCCACCAGCCTCTGTCACACCTGGGCTCTTTATTCAGTCACTGTCACTGCACTGGCCTTGCAAAAACACACCTACCTTGTCCACAGTGAATCGAACCATTTCCAGCAGTAACACAGCTGCCTCTGCACACAACCCAAATTTAAGGACATTGTCTGTAAGGTGGTGCTGCAAGATCCACTGCAACATAGACTCAAGATCTTTCTACACAGGAGGAAAGATATTTCATTAAGAGATTGGAATTCCATATGATTCATCAAGAACAATGCTTGCCCTCTCTACATCAGAACAAAACCAACATGTGTCTACCTCAAGCAGCTCCTTCCTCTCCTATTAAATTTGTAACATTTAACACCTGCATAGGTTGTTCTGAACATAAATTTTCTTAAATCAAAGTTAACTAACTTTATTTAAAAAAAAAATATGATTAATTTTTATTATCTCAAAACCCAAACAGGGTTAACTTGCCTGAGAATCCTGACACGAAAAAAGGGCAAAAAAAGTCAAAATAGTAATGTAATAGCAGCTTCCGGTGCTTGTCTGCTTTTTTTTTTTTTTTTTTTTTTTTTTTTCTCCATACCTTGACTGCTTCAGGTGGTTCAGACTGTGGAGTTGCCAGGAAGAGCTCTGCCACTACCAAGTAGATCTCAGGTATGTGAACATGATCAGTCAGACATCTTTGCAATGCAGAAAATCCAAAAATCATGAAGTAGCCATTGTCAGGCACTGGAGGGTGGCTTTTTAGATTATCTTTAAAGGAAAAGAAAAGGAAGGTGTCTAAAAATAAATGTCATAGTAGCAGAAGGATTACTGGCCCAACTTTATTCTCATTTGTCTCTGCTCAGAACCCAGAACACTCAGTAGTCAGCTAGGCTGAAGTATCAACAGTTTAAAAAATGCCTCCAGACAAACAGATAACAATTTTTCCCACTATCACTTTTGTTAAAGGGCTTTCTCCCTGAATTATTATTATTATTTTTTCCTCCCTTTCTCAGAACCCCAGGTCTAATTATCAAAATTCAGGCTGAACATATCTTTAAGTAACCAAAGGTTTCAGAGCACAAGTTGACATCTGAACACTTTACCGGCTTATCAAGTAGCCTGATTTTGTGCAACACAAAAAGGCCCATTTCCCTGCAGATACTAATCAGAATTGCTAATTACCTGCAAGGGAGCAGTAATACTTTCCAGTTTTCAGCACAGAAATGCTGAAGTACCAGGACAAGTTTGCCCTAGAAAGTAATTTAAACTCTTGGTCTGCTGAGATCAGTGGGAATTCTCCTATCATGTACACAGTGATCTTCTGTCACTGAGCTGGATAAAGGCAGTGTTTTGGGAACGTTAAACCAGCACATACCCATTAGAATATTCAACCCTGCAGAGCTGTTTTCCAGCCAACGCCCAGCCACTATCCCCTCCTTGAATTTGTTCAGCAGCAAACGATTGTGGAGGAAGCACAGAAGCAGTTTGATTCCCAGGACAACTGTGCTGAAGTGCAGGTGGCTCTGTGTGAACAGCAGAAACCAGTCTGGCCCCAGTGCCAAAAACGTCTTTTCTTTTTCCCTAGGACAAACAGGTAAGTGAAAACACATGGAAGGAAACAGGATGGAAGACATAAAAGAGATATTATTTAAAATTATCTTGAAGTGATTTAGAATCTCATGTTTCTCTAGAAAAAAAAATCTCATTCAATTTGTACCGCAACAGAGAATTGCAAAGATTTAACAACAGACTCATCCACACACCTGAAGTCATTCAATTTCTGCTACATCTAACTTTGTATTACTGTCAGTCAAAACAGTTCAATATGAATTCCCTTCTGAGAGTGTGTATCAATAACTGAGGCAAGCTACACCACAGACTAGATTTCTCAAGTTATGAAATTCAAAATTCTGGTTCAAATTTTCAAGTCCAAGACGTGCTGTCTAATGAAAATGCACAATTACAGCTCCCAGAACTATGAAATCTGCCTTTCAGTCATGAAAAGTAGAATTATAATAACTGCATTCTCATGGTTACAATAGAGGGGTGCAAGTAATCCCACATTAGATTGACTTGATTTTCAGAGACAGATGGGATTTCTTCAACCCCTGCTATGCAGAAGAAACATCAATCTCCAAGTTTTCCCTTCACCATATTTTCTGAAAACAGGAGAATTTTTCCAAAATGGATATCAGATGTGTGCTCAGACCACACAGCTGTGTGAATGCCAGATAAATCACTGACAAAAAAGTCTCTATGAATGTAGTCTGCTCTTACTTAGTATTTGTTGAAATTCAGATATCAGTGTTTAGTCCTGGTTAAGCACCAGGAAGATGAAAAATCTGGAAGACAGACACACTTAACTTCCTAGATGTTTCTACTTACTCAGGGGACAGGTGAAGTTTGTCTGAGCGTATTACATCTAACAGCATCTTCAGTAGCTGGTTTCGAAGACAGATTGTCTTTCCAGATGTTTGGTTTAAGGCTACAAATATCCAAAAGCAATAAAGAGTAATGAAGAGACAAAACATGTTCCATTGCTTTGACGAACAATTTTGTTTGCACCAAATCAGCCCCGTGTATAAGTACTTATATCAGGGGGTTTTGCAGAGTAAAAAGATGCGGACATCAAATTTTAGGTGTAAGGATTCCTGCTAACGTAAGAAACAACCTGTGCTTACATTGCCAAAGTTCTCTCTTTGTTATTTAAAAATCATTCAGACTGCATGTTGAACAATATCTCAGAGGAAGCAATATCTCAGGTTAATGAGAGAGGGAAATGTAAACAGGCAATCTGACTTGTATTGCCTAGCTGAGATGTCTACATAAAAACAACAGCTACCAGTGTCTCCTTAATATGTTCTGTTGTTTAGAGGGGCAATATCAATAAAACCTCAACTGAAAGATCACAGTGAAAGGGCCAAATGACTGGATGTTCCTCCACATGAACCTGACAAATACTCAGATACTTTAGGAGGTGCAGAGCTCCGTATTATTACTTGCTACAACTGTAAGCATAGTAAAGTCTTCACAGAAAATCCAGTGTGCACACTGAAATTTTACTCCTTGTAACAGCCCAGTAGGTTAGTTTGGGGGTAATTTCAATTTAATGTCCTTCCTCTCTGTGAATATCTGAAATTGTGTCGGCTCTGGACAATGCAGTCAAAGTACTGCTGGTTTACTAGCAGCGAGAGAACTAAACGGTCACCTCAGTGCAGAAATTTGAATTTTGCCTCTTCCTGCCACAGGAAGCAGAAGCATTAATGTTGCAATTAGGGCTCATCAGGTCCTGGGGAAGGAGGGAAATACTGTAGTTCCCTATCACAGCACATACCCCAAAGGCAGCCCCTCACCTTCAGTGGGCCTCTCAGCCACACTATCCAGGTAAATCTGATTTTCATCCACAGAAGAAGGTTTCAAGGTGTAAACGAGGAACAATCCAATCCTTGCAGAGAAAGAGTAAAGCAGTTGTGGTCAACGGAAAGGTATTAATTTAATTACTTGGAGATTATATGCAAAGCTGAATACTGGTTAACAATGACTTAACAACCACTGTTAGAAATTCTAGTCGCTTCAGAAACAGGATGAAAACTTCATAAAGTAGGAAGTAAATTAAAAGGTCACAGAATGTGCTGTGTTGGAAGGCACCCACAAGGATCATCAACCAGCTACTCCTAGCCATCAGCAGGACACCCTGAGAGTCACACCCTGTGCATGAGAGCCCTGTCCAAATGCTTCTTGATCTCTGTCAGCCTTGGTGCTGTCACCACTTTCCTGAGGAACCTGTTCCAGTGCCTGACCACCATCTGGGGGAAGAACTTTTTTCTAATAATCCAGCCTAAATCTTCCCTGACAAATTCAGGCCATTCCCTCAGGTCCTGTCATTGGTCACCACAGAGAACAGATCAGTGTCTGCCCTGGCTCTTCTCCTCACGAGGAAGTTGTTACTGCAGTGAAATCTCTCCTCAGTCTTCTCCAGGCTGAACAGCCTGAGTGAACTCAGAAACTCCTCATCTGGCTTCCCCTCAAGGCTCTTCATCTTCATGGCCCTTCTTTGGATGCTCTCTAATAGCTTAATATCTTTCTTCTATTGTGATTGCTGAAACTATCTACAAATCAAAGTAAAATATATTCTGCTATTGAGACATTTTCTCTCTCTACTTTAAAGGTCTTTCACCAAGAGGAAAGGAATACTGCATAAAGCACTCAGTTTATATGAAAGATTCTGAGCAGCCTGTGGCATTCCAATATCACTGTTACCACCACTTGGTTTCCAAGCATACAGAGGAGAACAGAGAAACCTTAGCAGGCCAACTGTGAGGAGGATTGGCACCCTTTTTTCACCTGTAATTTGCTTTAACACCTTACCTGGTTCAAAGGACAGAAGGAATAATGTGATATATACACATTTAGTGAAAGTGCACAATCTCCTGCCCACAAGAAGGATATTTCTTAAGGGACAGAACACCAGTTGTTCAGCAGGAATGGCCCACACAGCAATTCCCTCTAGAAGTCCAAATCTGGGACCAGCTAGAAACTCCAGCACCTCTCAGTGCTGCTGAGAGCCTGTTACAGTCTCTGCTGTCCTGGAGCTAGAAGGACAAGGATTGTCTCTGTTCACCCTCTTAGCATTTATGGGCCTGACATCTAATCACACTACCATGGAATAACAAATCATGATTATTTAAGAAAAAGTACTCATTCACACTCCTTACAAATTTGATACACTAAATCCACAACTATCACCTGTCTCACCATCTATATGAAAAAAAGAACAGACAAATTCCTACAAGGCCAGGGTAGGAATATACATGCAGGTAACATATGACCAGGAGCATATATTTACAAAAGAGCTAGCAAACACCAAGTGCATGTATTAGCTTACTCCACAGTTGTCTATTAGAGGTGCTCATACTCTTCAACAGAGCAAAGGGCAGAGTCCACAGATTTGACATGCTACTCTGTTTCTACATTTTTTAAAAAACAGAGCTTTAGAAACAGAGCTGCCATCTGTACAATGCATTTCCCTGGGAATTAGGTGTCTGCAGACAGCACGATGTGGATCTTCCTCAGATGATAGGTTACAGGCTGATGCAATTAGGCTGGGGATATAAAATGAAGCAGTGCTTACATTCTGTGAAGAGCAAACAAGGATTTAAATGCTATGCTTCATGAAATCCTGACTAACATAGCTGATTGAAATTCAGGAACATATGGATTGTTACTGAGATATAAGCCAAACCAACAGAATTAGGTACACAGTTCTTTGGGGCCAAATTGTAATACTGTAGTGATACTTTAGGGACAAGGCTTTAATGAAACCAAATATTAAGTACATATTTGAGTGATCCCAGTCATACCTACAGAACAGTCTGTGCCACCCTTATGACTGTCATCATCCAATTCATCTCCACACAAATAAAAGGTTGGAGTGAATGAAAAAAGTTTTCCATCAGTTTTTCACCAGGGGATCCCGCAGTTGCCAAAGGTCTGGTAATTCTACCAAAGACAAGGTGAGGGAAAGCTCTGCTGTCGAGCTCTCTCCGACACTAGATGTATAGCACATCTGCAATCTGAGGAAAAGCTTAGACCTTGAAGGTTACCTGAGAACATCCCTTGTATTAAAGTATCCTTGCAAGAGTTGGGACAGAATAGTGCAGGCCACAGTGATCTTGGAGCTGCTGATTTCAGGATCATTGAAAAGGAAGACAAGCTTAGGCACCATTTG
Organism: Certhia americana; assembly: GCA_018697195.1. Taxonomy (NCBI): domain Eukaryota; kingdom Metazoa; phylum Chordata; class Aves; order Passeriformes; family Certhiidae; genus Certhia; species Certhia americana. The sequence goes on from CM031862.1 coordinate 17,650,952, forward strand.
CACTTGGTAGGCAATTGCAACATTCTGACATGCATCTCTGTAAAAAAAGCACAGGGATTATTAAAAGCTTCTACTGGAAATGACCAAATTTGAGTTTCAGCTAAAAGGATTCTCAGGTTGCATTTGTACTTTGCACTTTTGGCTTCTAATATTGTCTTTATAACATTTCAAGCACTGTCAGACAAATTGAATGTGTGTCAGTGATGGAGATCTGAAGACTACTTTGTGTGATCTACTCTTCTGCTCTACCCTCTCCCCCAGAAACTGCTGCTTTCCAACAAGTTCAGAGAAAACACTATTGCATTTTCAAGCAGTGAGTTGGTAGCAAAAAAAAATGCTATTCCTGTAAAACTTAGCAAGGGGCACTAAACAGCTCTGCACAGAGCTTTCTGCTACCAAAAAGTAGGAATCTAGCTTTACTCAGCCCCTCTGTCATGCTTTGTCTCTTTAGATACATTTAACTCCAGTCCAGATGATTAAGAATATTGATAAAAGGGTTGTGTTTTGATTTTAAACACAACTTCAATAATGTATTTTTTAAAATTATTTCATAGTCCATTCAAACATTCAGATTTCCATTCCCCAGCAGATATTTAAACTTTCATTGTACAGCAGTGGTTCCACATGAACCACATGAACATTTTCCCAGTCTGGCCCCAAAGCTGTCTCAAGGGCTGATCAAATCACTAGCTCCAGGCTTGAAAGAGCAATAAAGGAGTGGTTCACTCCCAGAATCCACTGATTACAGCAGGGATTGGACCCTTCCTAACCACTCAGGGTTCCAGGTTACAGATGAGTTTGTCCCACAGGTTTCTGATTCAAACACATGTTTATACCTGGAGGACTGCAAGATCTCCACAAGATGGGAAAGAAGAACAAGGTCAAGATTTTCTGGCGCTTTCATCCAAAGCTGAAAGAGAAAGGAAAGCAGAGGTTTTATGGATCTGCTGAGCTTTGAGAACAGTTAAAACTAGTTTAGGGAGGAGAACATCATAAACTTTCAGTGTTTCTGTAATGCAACTTGCAGGCACTGGCAAGTCCCTGCTGGTGCAGGGGACTGTAGCTCCAGTTCTAGCCCCGAGGAGCAGACCCTCTGGGAGTGTTCCTGCAGACCTGGGGGTTCCACAGGGGGGTAATGCACAACACACAACCCCATCCCAAATACTGGATCCAGGAGATGCTATGAGCAAACCAAACCTTGTATTATAAAGCCATCTTTAATGCAGCCAAACCCACAGAATAACATGAACAGTTTTACCTCAAAGTTGCAGAGAACATACTGGAATGCACTATAATTCTTGATGACAGAAGACTCAAAGCCCAGCTCAGCTGTGCCCACTAGGGAGAACATTAAGTGTAAAATCCTGTTGTTTAGCAGCTGAGTTTTCCTCTTCAATAGATAGCTCAGCAACTGAAAAAAAAAAAAAAAAAAAAAAAAAAAAGCATCTGTCAACTATAAATCTATGTTTATAAACTAACATGTAGCATTTCTCTTTAATTTGAGACTAACATATAGTCTACTCAGATGTAGCAGTCGTGCATGCATGCATTTTGCATAACCATCATGAAGAAAATGAAGTCTTCGGTCCAGTCATAAAATTTGTGCAGGAAGTGTAAGGGTGAAGTTTTGAAGGAGCCTGGCAACTCTGTGGCATTGAACAGTTGAGGAGGAAAATATGTGCCATATTATGCTGAATGTAATTTTAAAAAAGCAAGAGACAACTATAACAGCAATGGATATATTCTTAATTGCTTACAAATGTTGTTAATTTAAAAAATATATTCATTTTTACCTCTCCAAATGAGAAACATTTGTGAAACATTGCCAGTTTCTCAACTGAGCTTACCTTTGGTTATCCGACAATTTCCCCATACTGTGAGAAGAATGTTCAGAAAGCCATTACATTTTGAACAGGTTGGGAAGAATAGAAATTAATTTGAAAATATGTATCAAGACACATTTATTACTTGGCTGTTTAAAAAAGCTTCACTCTATTGCAATATGATGATCAGTCATATGGAGAGAACACTATTTAGCAAAACATCAAAAGGAACAGTTCATACATGATATAAAGACAGGCATTGGCCTACAAGAAAGGATTGGGCAAGCAAGATCTAAGTAGGATAAATATATTCATATAAATTGCGATCAATTTATAAACAATTTGCATGTTTGGAAAATGGAAAGTTTATAATAAATCTTTCATGAATCCCTAATGTTAAGGGTCTTGTTTTGAACTTTCTATATTAAAGAGTCTTCTCTGTTCCTTCAGAGTTCTCTGCTTTGCCTACACAGCACAAAGTAAATGATACTAAACTGAAACTTCATAGTCGACCCATCCAATATTACATATATAGATTTACATACAAGCCAAATCTTCAATCTACTTAGCTTTCAGATTTCAAAATTAATTTGGGACAGTCCTAATCAATGACATTCAGGCAGCACTTATTTATATCAGCACAAATTCTCATACACAGTGAAAACGGAGCCATAGGAATTCACTGTCAACCCTACACTGGGCAGTCTGTAAAGAGGAAACTTTGGCTGTATGAGCCAAGGGAGCAAGAAAAGCTGCCTGAGAAGTGGTCTTTTGTGTGTGGAATCAAGCGTGGTGGTAAAAGGTGGTCAGTCACAAATCTGCTGCACTGGCTGGTTTATTTAGTTTATTAAATTATGTCTGACCAAGAGGCATCTGTCCTCAGATTTCCTGCAGCAGATAAACTGTTACAGAGGTTCCCAGGGACTGTAAGTACAGGATACAGAGCATATCCTAACTTCCAAAGTTACAACCACAAATGACTATAGCCATTTCCTTCATTCCCACTGATAGATTTGGGGAGAAATATCTACAAGGAAAAGACTGTAACCAGAATGAATGAACAAATGTGTGTCTACCTGATATCCGTGGATGTGCCTCATCAGTTTTCCACTCAAGGGGCTACTGTTGAGGATGGAGTTCAGGACTTTGACAGCTGCATACATGGTGTGGTCATCACGAGCCATAGCAATGAGACCCAGGAGGATGGCAGGGCCTCCAATAAAGTTCAGGCTGGTAGCTGCTGGAGAGGACTGGAACACTCTTACCCCTAGGAAATTGTAGTGTTACTCTACCAGGAAGTTACACAGACTAAATCTAGTATTGGACAGGAAAAAGCTCCACTCTTTAAAGAATATTAAACATCAAGACAAGTGCATTTACCATATTGGCCCACAGCAACTGACCCAATAGTCCGCAAGGAACCTGAGAGGTGTCCAGCAATATTCTTAGCTAGGAATATTGGAGTTGAACTGTCCCTAGAATTAATCCCAATCTAAAACAGATAAAAGGCATTTTAAGAAAAACTTAGTTAGTATCAGGGACACTAGAAGTAACAGATGTATGCTCTAATACTTTATTTTATTACTTTTAGACAATGAAAACCATCTTTTTTTTCATAAAAAGTTGATTGTAAGGATAAATATTCACCCATCAACAACACCCCACAATGCCACTACTTTCACATATCAACAGACCTGGTATTAGCAAGAATGACAGAATAGCATGTGAAAAATCCTTGTGAAGGCATTAAGAGAACAGAGACTGAAACAAATTATCATAAAACCTGAAAATTATGGCTTCTGTTTCTGTTTCAAAAAGTGCTTTGAACATTGTTCACACACTGTTTAATCTATTCCTCTCCACAGGTGAAAATTAACATACAAATAGAACAAAGTTAACGAATGGAAAAAGGAGTAAAATTAAAAAAAAAAAAAAAAATTGCTGAAGGTACACAGGCAAGACAAAGTCAGAAACTCGGCACTAGGTAACTGATTAGAAGTCAGAGAAAACTTCTTTAATATTAAGGGAAATTGTGACCTCTTTGGCAATCAGCCGACCATCCACTTCATTGTAAGAGCTCTTTATATCTTGGATCGTAGTAAGAGATGAGCACACGGCATTGATTCCAAAAGAAATCTTATCTTCTGCCACCAGAGCTGTGATATTATGATCACTGTACTGGTCCTCACCTAAACCAAGAAAGACTGTGAATCTCTGAAGGAACTTCACTTGCTCCATATGCAAGACAGGAGAGAGGCAGGTGAAAAATAACTGGAGGAAACGGATGTTTAGGAAATAATTTTATTTTATCTTAACTATAACCAGAAAAAGAATTCACCTTTTGCAACACAGTCCATGGCAGCTTGCTTCACCAGCAGTTGTGCTTGACTGTGTCCTCTGGTAACTGCTTTGCCTTGATTAGTTATCCTCTCATAACATCTCATGAAGCTCAGAAATGGCCAGAATAAACCTCTCTCTCTGTCCACAGAATATAAACAAACTTTCTGGACTTAGAAAACATTTCAGAGTTCTCTGTGTTTCTGGGAACTTTATCAGGATGCCCAAAGCAAAGATTTGTGTGGAAGGAGAGCAGAGGCAAAAGTTCAGAGCTGCCAACTCACAACATTTGGGAAGCTTCTAAAAAGTACCAGGTTGAACAGTTTAATATGAAATTCTCATATGCATTTTTTAAAAGAATTTTCTATTCCTGCTCACACTGGAAAATCTATGTGTACCTTAATTTAAAAAAAAAAAAAAGTCAAGTTTTATTTTTGACATTTTTATAGACTGGGAAAACAGCTGACTTACAAAACTGTTTACTAGTGCTGGTGACACAGACCTTTTAGGCAAAAAATTAATTCACACACCACATGAAGATTAAGTATAAATAAAATGCCTCAAGACTGTCACCATTTCCCTTCCAGCAGGACTTGGTCTGCAGACTAAGCCTCTGCACAACTGCAGCTGATTAGCAAGAAGCAATGAGTGGAGAGACAGGACACAACATTGCCAAAAATTCCTACTGCTGTTTTCAACAAGGTCATAAATCCATTTTAAGGGGAAAAAAAAATAGTGTTTGGGGGGATTGTGGTAAAACATTTTTAAAGTAAAAATTTTGATTTGACTAAGGTCTTTTGGGTGTTTTGATGGAATAGGGAGAGTGCAGGGAGAGAATGAGACCATTTCACAATTAGGAGATCACATCTTATATGTTGCTTTGTGATTTCCCTGAAATGGAAAATCCTAGATGGAAAAATGGAAATTTCCTAGATGGCCACAATTTTCTAGATGACCACAATCTAGGATTAGTACTAAAGTCCATCTGGGAAGAATTGTGCAGAAAACAAGCCCCCCAGACTTAATAAAAATTCAATGATTCAAAAAATCAAATCCTTCTCACTTTTCTACATGTTGTTATGTAGAAAAAAAACCCAGTAAACAGGTAATGTTTTCATTTCAGAGCTGTATTTTGACACCATGTCTCTCTCAACAACCCCTTCCCACACTTGACTTACAGCTTTTTGTGTGTAGATTGACAGCATTCTGTCTGAAGGAGTACTCTCAGCCAGTTTTTTTACAGTCTTTTTGTTTTAAATTGGAGCATGACCAAGAAAGATTATTTTGCTCTTTTCAAATGAGAAATGAGCATCCCATTTCATCCCAAGCCCTAGCACAGAGGCGAATGCACTACTTGTTGAACAAACAGTAATCAATAACTGAAATGTTTTGTCTGTTTTGTCTGTCTGTTTAATAATTGAAGCTAACAACATAATTTAGTTAAAAAGCCTCTTCATTAAATGGAATGTAACTTACTCCCCTACCCTTCCCTCCCCTGTGCTCTCTCCTATTCTGCAGGCATTTGCAGTTAAACTCCATACTCTCTTTCTGTCTTTTTTCCCCCTGTTGGCACTGTTAGTGTATAATGTCTCAGTTAAAGCTTCTGCTTTAATGTTTGTCCAACAGAAATCACAATCTTGCAATTCAGGACGCATTATCCCTCTTTACTGTTCATCTCTCTCTGATTCCTACCCTTCTTTCCAATTCACAGTATGTCACAAGATCCTCATGTATATTACTACAATCTTGTATAACTCTCAGTAAGGCAGTTTTCCAGACATTTAGAGTGATCTCTAGACACAGTTGGAAGACTAATAGAAGATTACAAGAATAAAAAACACTGCCCTGACAAACAAATAGTGGAGGATATGAGAATTATCACATACCTTGAAGTTGTACTGCTTGGAAATTGCTACAATACTGAGGGCCAAGCTTAATAATAACTTCTATGGTTTCCACAGAAATGGCTTCTTCGAACAAGTATGTAGGACCAAGGCGCCAGGTCAAGGAGGACTTCTGTTTCCAAATTTGAGGAGTAGCTATGTACCCACAGACATCAATAAAGGAAGAAGGTTCCATGGAAATGCAGCTACCTGGTAAAGGCTGGAGATACTGCATCTGCAACAGAGAAGGAATTTGCTGAGGGGATCCAATACACACAGGGTGCCCTGGGGTCTTGTCCCTGTAAGGTACTGCCCACCACCTCTTTGCTCATTGAAGTCTCAATCAGCTGAGCAACACAATTGTTCTGGGCCTGGCTGGGCTGGAGCTCATTTTCCCAGAGCAGCCCTCACAGAGCTGTGCTCTGCACTGGGAGCTACAAAGGGGTTGATAACACACCAGAGTTTTGGCTATTACTGAGCAGAGCTGGCAGCACCAGCGCTGGCTCTCCAACATTCCCCCATCAAGGGGCTGGGGGTGGGCAAGTTCCTGGGAGGGACACAATTAGGCCAGCTGACCCAATTTAGCAACAGAGATATTCCATACTATATAATGTCAAATCAGACATAAAAGCTATAGAAAGAAGGAGGAAGGGAGGGAATTCATTATTTGCAATGCGTGCCTCCTATAGCAACTGCTCCATGTGCTGAAGCCCTGCTTCCCAGGAAGTGGCTCAACAGCACTCACTGATGGGAACTAGAGAATAAACCTATTTTTTTTTCTCTTTGCTTTTGCTCATGAAAAATCACTTCTGCTTTAGTAAACTGCCTTATCTCAAACTTACAAATCATTTTCCATCTTATTTTCTCTCCTCTGTCCCACTGGGAAGGGGAATGATACAGCTGCTTGGTGGGCACCTGGCATCCAGCCATGGTCAAGCCACCACAACAATTATCAACTACTGTTCAGAAATTGGACTTTGGGAAGTACTGTAAACATAAGCATTTCGAATGCTTAAGCCTAATTTTTGTTCCAAAAACACAGTCAAAAGAATTTCAAGTACTGGCAAAAAAAAACCCCTCTCTTGACTCCAGACATATTTTTCCTTTCCTAACTTCATAACCCTGACTTACATTCAACTCAGAAAGACAAGTTACAGATCATACTTTGCATTGGCATAAACGGAGAATAAGCAGTTTTTGAAGAGTGTAGATTGTACAATTGGATCAGTAAGCTTCAGTGGAGCTAACATTGTTTAAGAAACAGGGCCATTTATTTTTGGTACCAAAATAATGATTTGGCCTTCTAAACTGAGTCTATTATTTTATTTAACTATAGAGAGCTCTAGCAGGAAGTAGTTGGAATTTTTTGGTAGAGAGAAACTATATTGCACTTTGGGGCATAGCCCTGTCTTTAACAATTTGCTGTTAAGATGGAAGACTCCAAGCATTTACTGGTCTCTGAATATTGAGATTTAGAAAATAGTGCTGGTCAATACTAATAGGCAGGAGTTGACACTTGAATGAACAAATACTAGACTTGATACAACATAGCAACATACCCCACTCCAGCTCCACCGACTAAAACTAGCCTTTGGTATTGTTAATAACCTTTGTCTATTTCTGACTTCTTAGACAATCTTTTCTTCACTGTACATATCAAGACAAAGGCTTACATTAAGTCAGTGAACCCAACACTGGGAAAATCTTTTGTTTACTAAAGGATTCTTTTATTTATATGAGCTGTTTCACTGAATGTTAAACACACTTGCTGTGAATTCTTTCATCAATTGCACTGTTTAGGCCTGGTTTTATTGATGACTTTCAGTCTCATTTGAAGGAAGTCAAATTAAATCAAATTTTCATTCTTGAAATGGATATAGGTCCCAAAAGGCATTTGTAAGACAGATAATTTTTCTCAAGTATGGGAAAGAGAATATTTGGAATTAAACAGGTTGTGTTTATAGGGGAAGAATTAAACACACAAGTGAGCTTTGCACTTGCTGAGTTTGAATTGAAATATGGGAGCAAAAAGGAAGAAACCAAGGTTACAAGTTTAATTACATTACAACTCATTAAAGGATTCTACTCAAAAACCAAAAATCCACCACAGCAACCAGGGATATAAAAGAAAGAACAGGCTGCATTTTCTACACTGTTTTCAAAATCCAAAAATTAGATCTCTGAAGTAGTATGAGATTAACTGCAAAACCAGAAGCATGATGATATTAATAATAGAAACCAGGGGCTATTCTCATTGATCTCATAGATTATGAACCCTTCAGGTGCATTTGGATTACTTTTGCCTGATATTTCATGCATCTTGAGAACTGACTGCTGTGTGACAAAAATCACAAGAAATTGCACATTAGGGGAAATACCAGTACACCAATATTAGCAATGAACTCATGAATTGATATCATCTCCCACACTGAATGACTAACCCAGAGAAACACCTATCTGTTCCTGTGTGCTTAATTTGCTAGGGAGGAAAAGACCACTGCCTGATTGTTCAAAGCGGGTAAGAGAAAGAGGACAGCTTGAAACATGACCAAATGAGATTCTTGAGGAAATTCCTCCCACCTTTGGATTCTTGCAAAGAGCTGGCCAGTCACAGCAGCTTATTTCTCTGTGACCTTTCCACTTTTCAAGAGCTTTCTTCAAAAGAAAGAGTGGAGACTCTCTGCTTAATTCATCACCTTTGTAGGTTTTAGCCTAAATCCAAGTCATCCTTGATTTAGGGCTCTCTGGTCACACCTTGATGTGAAGGCATTTTTAGAGCTGGCAACTTCTGCAGATCTTGATAGATCCTCTGAATCCCCAATAAACTCAGAAAATTTTGACATAAGGGTATAACTGAATTTCAGCAACATAACCCTGAGCTACCTGCAACTGAGGTATCCCTGACTCTAGATGAGCATCACCACACAAACTGCCCTGGTTATCTACATGCTGAAGGGGGCAGAGAGAACTAGTTCAAAGCATCAGTATAAACTGAGAACATACTTCTGAAAAGCAGCACAAGTACCCCCTGTTTTGTACGGATTTCTGACTCAACTCACACCCAGCACAGTGGCATGTGTTACATATGTCAATCACCACGCTTTGAGTTTCTCAGATTAATACTGAAAAGTAGGTGCATTGGGAGGTGAAAATGAAAAGAAATGCAAGGCAAAAGTCAGGCACAAGATCTATGCAGAGGGCCTTTACCTTTGCAGAGCCAAGCATCTGACCATTTATATAAGCCGACACAACGCAGCTCTTCTTTGCCTCCTTAGCAACTGTCACTGTGAGATGATGCCACTGGCCAGTGACCAGAAGTTTACCACAGTGAAACTGGACTTGCCCTGGAAATGGGGAGGGATTTAGGACCTCACCCTCAGGTTCCATAATATCTGTAACAGCAAAAACAAGGATAACTCAGCAGAAAGTTTCTCACCTGCCTCTGGAACACAACTTTCAAATGTGACAAAAAGAATTCTATTCATAGAGTATGATTTGATGCTATTTTGTCTAATGTCTTTAAAACACTGCCCAAAGTCTGTTACCAGGACCTACGACTTGCACAGCTCTCAAGATCCCTCCAGCATACAATGTGTGACCCTCCCAAAACACACATGCTATCTGCCTTGACACTGCCAAACTACCCTGAGCTAGGACAAGCCCAACATATTCACTAAGAGAACCCCTCAGTGTACTTATAGAGTTAGCTGACACAGAGAAAAAGTTCCTAGCAAATGCATGAGATGATAAAAGTATCTATATTAATTTGTAGCTTTTATGAAAAAATGCAAGCTGGAATTTTTATCATTACCTAAGGTAATCAGAGCACTCACACAATGTCAGCTGTGCATAGAAAAGTCCCATCTACTATTCCCACTCCATGTGCAAACTCCTCTAGAATATTCAATCATATTTACATTTGAAGTACCTACTCTATTCAATAGAGAAAGGGGGATAAATATCAAGAGGGAACAATATTAACAGACTGAAATAATAGAAAACATTCTTAAAGCAAGACAAGGAAATGAGTTTTTTCATTAGGAAGCTAGATCACTCCCTAAATCCTCAGTCCTACTCTCCAAACCTGCTTAGTGTCACACAGGACAGCCCAGTCTTCACAACTGCACACCACAATATAAGTGACGCTCAAAAATTTGGCATTGAATATAACAGTAATTCACAATGCCTACAGCAAACTTAAAAATTAAACATGGGCAAAAATTACAATCACTACTGGATTCAAGAAGAAAACCGAAGAGAAATCTCATTAATATCCTGAGTACTGCAAAGAAGAGGAAATTTATTAATGAAAAATTCCAGATAACAAGAGGACACAGCACTGCAGCTTGACTGAAAAGAGCCTTACCAAGTGGCTGAAATTCCACCTCTTCTGTAGAAATGACCAAAGAAAGGTCCTGTGGGAAGAAGCTTACAGAAAAGCAAACAAATTCTTTCTCTGTCCTTGCCATGTGCCTCACAACTGTCAGGAAGCGGAGTGGGTGGCTGTTGTGCACCAAACCAAACTTGCTAACCAGGAACCAGCAGGAGAGTGTCAGGCCACTTGGGGGAGGGAACATTCTGCTGCCTGTAGACAGGAACAAATAAGCATTGAGGAAGTTGCTTTCCTTGTACAGCCATTAGCAAACTGCTTTCTGTTTCATTCTTCCATACTATGGAAGAACCAACATTAGATTATGGAGTTTGATTTCTATTCTCTTGGATTTCATTGTCTACATACAATATCACAGAGATTGCACATATGAGTCTGTGCACAGTGTAAATGACCTAAAGCTGACTGATGGAAAATGACCATTAGACCTCCATGTTATGGAGCAGATGAATTAGCAATCTCTGAGCCAGAAACAAGGTCTTGAATTTCAGAAAAATTCAGGAAGCAAAAGGTACAGCTATTTCCCAGTTCACTCAATAGAAGAATTTGTTGTATAGGAGAATTGCATTAAGTTACAGTTCCTATTCCTTCCATAGGAGGTTACCCTAAAATCTGGTGGCTCTTACTCTTTAAGACCGTTTTCTTAGGCGCGCCTTGTATTGCTAATATTAGTTCATCACACTACAAAGCTGCACCCAATTCCCTATTTTGCTGAGCAGCACAAGTAATACAAGTTATACAAGTTCAGAGCTGGTTGGGACACAGAGACAGAAATGTCTGGAAATGCACAGCTTACGTGCTGCCCTTTCTTGCAACTGTTGAATGCTTTCATTGGGGCTGAGAAGTCAGTGCTCCCAGCAAGCTGTAGGTGAGTCAAAGTGCTTACCCATGCCAGTCCCTCCGGAGACAGATTGGTCTGCACCGGATCCCATGACAGTGGCCAAGGTAGGGAGGTACAAACACCTACACAAAAGCAAGCAAGAACCCATCATCAGCAACAAAATCATCCCTGAGAGTCACCAGTGACTTCTGGTACTGCAGAATCATGATAGCAAGGCAGAGAGCAGGCTATCAGCAATAAGACAGTAACAAAATATATTTGCAACATTGCTGCATGGAAAGGAGCCATAGGGTACATAGATTGAGATGAAGAGAGAAGTGAATAGTTACTGTGTTGAGAGTGAGGGCTTGGAGACCCCAGAGCAGCAAAAATAAAAGCAACAGCAGCAGTACCCATAGCCTTCCATGGACATGTCAAACTCCACAAACGATGGAGCTAAAGCAGTGCTGCGTAGCTGGAAGTTCCGAGGTGATGTCATGGAGATGAGACTCATGGCAGTCTGGAGTGCCAGTGCAGATCCCTTAGGCAGCCAAGGAGAGGTCCTGACAGGCACAACTCTCTGAGGATCAGATTTACTGTCCACCACACTCTCTTCTGAACCTGAAAGATGAACACAGTGCCTAACCAGATCAATGTCTGCAAATCTTTTCCCAGTCACAGGTATTGCCCATATTCTATGCATCTCTGCTCAGAACAGCACTTGATGCTCTTGAGATAACACATCCTTAGCAACATACAGAAATCCTACAGCAATACAAAAAAATATTGCACTGAAGGCATTTCAAAATGGAAGGCTGTTAGAAGAGCCATAGCCATATATTAGTCATATTTTCTTCCCACACTTCTTCAGGCAGCTCCAGAACTCACCCTACTAAAAAATGTCCCCAACCCATTGGTTCCATTTTTCTTATACAAAGACCATTCATTCAACTCTGCTGTAACAGAATAGTCACAAGCAACATGTGGGAGAGGATTTGAAGAATGCCTGCAAAGAACATAAGACCCAAATACAGACCATACTGTATTAGGTGTCTCAGGTTTGAGACTAGTTTAAGCATCAAATACTACTATACCGTAGCCTCTCATCTATAAAATACATTAAAACAGAGAAATGAATCAGACGGAAAATAGCCTGCATAAGCAAGGTAGATTACTAGGATATCCTGAGGACTACAAAAAGTAGTGCTCTTTATTCCCATCCTTATTCTATTTCTATCTATAGATCACAGGAAAAATATGCTTCAAACAAAGGAGACACCACTCCCCTTGGTTTGTAGAATATTAGTATAAATATTAATATTTAGTATTTTTATAAACCATGTCCATGTCTGATCCAGCAAAACCTGAGTCTATACTCAACATCTAACTTGAGCAAAGATATTATAATTTGATCTCTGCTGGCCATTAGATCAGTTCTCAGTGTTGGTCAAGTACCACCCAATCTGGAGAATACCCAGTGAAAATCTTCTAGGCATACAGTACCTTCACAGTGACTATCTTGGAGCAACCTACTCAACAGCAGTTCCCTGACATTTCAGAGACATCCCTAACTCAGCCATTGTATCAGAACTGGCTGTTCACTGTGTGCTTACCTGCATTAGCTGAGTCACTCCCCTGACATGAAAGGACCTCAGTCTTGTTTGTGCTGGGCCTAGAAGGTAGTAATGGAGAACCTCCCAACCACAGAAATTGCCTAACGTGGAAAAAAAAAAAAAAAAAAGGTATTTAAAAAAAAGAAAACAAGCCAGAATCTTTTGCAGTCACTGCAACCATGCAAATAGAGCTTAGATGTCTCAAGAACAATTATTTTTACTGAACACCAAATTTTAAAGACATCCCAAATAGAACAAAAGAAATGTTTTCCATTTCTTTTTTCCTTCCTTTCCATTCTAGCAGCACAAATATTTTGCTTGCTTTACTTTTCCTTTCAAGGTTTTCCTGTTGAAAAAAAAAAAAAGAAAATCAAATATTTGTTTTCTTCATTAATATTTTCAAATAGCCCTAACTTTTCAGAAAAAAACCCCAAACTATGGGTGGGGGATTTTATTGAGTTCTTTTTTAGAAATCCTATTCCTTATTTAAGTGAAAGAAATACAGTCTTCCACTGAATATTTAAATTTCTCTGCACTCTGGTAGCTGTTAGGTACTGTAATGTCTAGCACTTCTTAGCCTGGATGAAGAAAGTGCAATCTCAAACTGCAAACAGCGACTGAGGAAGAAGATTGCACTTTTTATTTTTGCATCTGTCATTGACATGGATCTGAGACATGAGAAAGTAGTTTTTACTCTGCAGAAAACAGCTTCTCCATATAAATGCCAGGAGAGAATAACCCTGGTTGTTTTGCAGTGACTTAATTAGTTCATTCAAAAATGTCCTTATAACCCCTGCAGAGATGATGCAGCAGAACTACAGACTCATACCCTCCTCAAGAGTCATTCAAGCATATATCCTGTAATCAATGAGAAAGGAGGATTAACTGGAACTTGAAAGAAAAGGCTGAGTCTTGCTGAATGAGAGCACTACCTGAAGGATCTAATTATTTTATGAACTTTGCAAAAAAAAAGGCACCATTAAAGCAAATTGCTTCCATTAGAATCTTATACCTTAACACATGTGGCTCAACAGCCTGTGATGCAAGCTTCTCAAACACCCTGGTGAGGGCCAGATGCAGGGGATGACTGTCACTGCAGAAAGCATCTTGACAGGAGGTGATGATTGTGCTCAGCAGGCCAGATTCACACATCACCTGACGACTCTTCTCTGACTTCACCAAGGACTGGATATGATCAACCAGTGCACATTGGATTTCCTGGGAAAGCTGAAATGGACACAGAAATAAAGTCAGAGAGCTGGAACTAAACTGTACAGGGCAACTGATTTATTCTATTTTAATTTGTTTTCCCATTGTCAAATCCCTGAGTATAAACATCTGGTCCAGAAAAGAAGGCCCTAAGGCAAGAAGCTCAAGCAGAACTTCATGGCTGTTCTACCAAGCTCTGCACTAAAACAGTGTGTATATATTCATCTGAGCAGCTGCCTGGCCATTCACAGCTCAGCTTTCCCACCTTCACTCTATGGCAGTGAAGGAAGAAAATAATCAGCTGTCATTCAAAAGCAAGGGACCACCACCAAAGGCAGGTTATTAGGCATAAGCTCCAAGACCAACACAGGAACTCAGAATATATTTAACATTAAGCCTGTGGAGAACCATTTTGACATGATCTACTCCTCATTCTAAAAGCACCGTTCTTAAACAAAATTACATCAAGCTATGTCATGAAACAATTTTAAACACCTCTCTATTTGTTTTGCTGAATTGAAGCTTTACTTCATTATTGCTTCTCAATGATCTTAAAATCTCTCAATTCTCATAAATTATCTGTAGAGCTTTTTTTCCCCAATTAGGAATGCATTGTTCCTCATTGACCTAACTAGATTTCATGTAAAAGTAACTGGATCATATATTTAAACACAAATCTTACAAACATGAATTATTCCCTATTTTCAAGAGCTTTCAAGCTTTCTCACATTTCTAGGAAACAGATATGCAAACTTTTTAAGAAAAGGACAACAATGGTGACAGACACACAAATTAAGGCAATGGGATTTGATTTTATAACATGAATGTGAAGCAACTGGATACACAATAAGCTTATTAAGTGTAAAGACGAACTGAGCTCTTTTACATTCAACCAGACCAAGCCAATACTGGACAATTTCAAAGCAAACAATCAATTTGTTTTCAAAGTGTCCCCAACTGCAACACTTAAAAAAAAATACATCCATTTTTGCAATCTCAACTACCATTTGTCATACATGAAGGGTGAGTTCTTTGGATGACATGTTCTTCTCTCTGAAGAACTGTTCATTGCCAGGGACATATATTTCACTGTGCATCACATTACACATAGCAAGCATCCACCACACTAAACTACACTATTATACTGCTTCAAAATCTCACAACTTTTCTAATCTTTTCATTAATGTTTTACTCCATTTCTGACTATCTGCGGGAAAGTATGTGTAAATACCACTGAACAGAGAATGACACAGGTCTTGACTAAGTGAAGCAACTGGTTTATTCCAAAATAAATCCAATAAAAGCATAATGGTGTTCAAAAAATTGATTGTTTTCATTAGCCTAGCAGCTCTGTCAATACCAATATTGCCTTGTTTTGAATAAAATGAGCTGTTTTCATGGATCTTTGTTCCAGTAAAATCAGATTTTAGTGGAAATATTAAAGGTGGCCAGGAAACCATGCTTTGTATTTCTGCATGGATTGATTTTCTTAACACTTACTACTTACACCGTGAATCAGGATATTGAAGGTGTAGTTAGAATGTAGCTGAGCTCTGTCTCAGATTAACGTTTTAAGGGCAAATGTCACCTAGCAACTTGCCCAATCTGCTTAAGTAATTCCCAGATTCTTCTCCTAAGAGCCCACAGTTTCAAAACTTGGTAGCTGAATTTAGATCACTGTTATTAACCTTCAAGGTTATTATTATGCTATATTCAAGATAAGCAAAAATTATGAACTTCTGTCACCGTGCATTCACTTCAAAAGGATGCAATTTCCTTAGATTGAAGAACAATATAGCAATAATGATGTGTGCAGAAATACTTGAAAACATTTACTTTTTTAACATCTAAAGGGAGAGCAAGTTATTTAGCCTAAATTTAAATCAGGGATAAGGGTCTTTTTGAAAGGTGCAAAATCCTTATTGATGGACAATCTTTTACTTTTAAAACAATGACTATGACAGCAGCTCATCATAAAAGAGACAAGGATGAAAACAAAAAGGAAAAATCCAGTTGTGGAAGCAATAGTATTATTTAGCAAAAGTATAAATAATTTACATGAAGAATTGTGTGAGGATTATTTTTTGTCTGTATTCAGAAGAAACCTGCCAGGATGAAGAGAACTAAGTCACGCTTTTATTCTCTTCTCAAAAGTTCTTTCCTTTCCCTTACTCACCCTTGTCAGATCTAGATGATCTCTGTATCTGACATTATGAATGGGAAAGATTTGGTATGGCACTCGAATCTTAAAATTTCAGTCAAGGATGAGATGTGTCTGAGAGGAAACTTTTTCTTTTTAAGGTAGAAAACATGCTGTGAATATCCTGGGCCACGTATCTAAAGAGGATGTGAACCTGTCTCAACCTACAAAGTGTTTGAAACGTGCAAGGCTACCTTTCATCTCCAAACAGACAACATATTAATAATTATTAATTGTTAATTAATATTAACATATTAATTGTGGTCAAACAATATGGAGTCTGATGGAAACTGGCTTAGTTCCAGTCACAGGCATGATCATGAGCAATGTCCTCTAAATACTTACTCAAAGATTGTTTACTGACTCAAAACTCTTGGTCAGTTTTGAAGTTTTAAGCAAGTTTCTGTACCCAGGATATTCAAATGATTTTTTTATCATAACTAGCAATGGCAGGAATATCACCCACAAATCCATTCTCCTCAGCTTTTAACCATCACTCCAGAATGTATAAGAAATGGCTGAAATGCAAAATCACCTGTTTTACTGTCTGCTACTGGGATTTCTACACTGACAGGCTCAACATTGCTTCAACTCATCATTTCTTGGGTCTGACAAAGGTCACTGAGAAGTTGCAAAATTGGCAGGAAATTGATATTATTTCTGAGGGTCAGAATCAAAAGTACATTAATTTTATCGAGTTCCATTAATGTTTCTGTACAAGCAGTGCTTTCTCACTGCCAGTTTTGCAAAAGCAATGAAATTGCATGATCTGAACTGATTCTAAGATTTTTCCAGATTACTCCTGGACACTTGGGCCTAAAATATCTATCACAGCACTAAAACAAGCAGAAAGAGATGAGTTATTGTCTCTTCTTCACCACATTTTCTCCTAAAAAATGTACTTTTTGATTCAGTCTTAAATTCAGAACAAGAAGCCCCTTAAGACCTTTTTATGCAAGTCTGCAGTACATCCACAAAGCCATTATTTCATCTCATCTATCTGTTAAGTACTGTGGCACTAGGGAAAAAAGAAAAAAAAAAAGTACCCTGTTTGGGACAGAATATATCTTCCCAAAGAGTAATTCCTTCAGTTATTTTCCTTCTACCAAGTAGCTCCCCTTCACTAGCTACTGAGGTTAAACCTTTTGCATCAGATCTTACCTGACTCCTGTGTTCCAAGCAGAATCCCCTGGCACAAGGATTCATGCAGTGGTATAGGTTATGGTTAAAGATATTGAAGTCAAGCCTTTCATGTCTCTACCTGGCAGCATCAGGAGCTTCTCAAGCTCTGAAATATTCTATTTATTCTCTCTCATTCCATGATTTTTGAATAGAAATAGCCAGGAAAATTCTATTTTTCCTTTATCCTTTTTTGTGGGTTATTTTATGAGAACTCTTGAAGACATTTGTTAGCACCTAGCTAGAGTTTGACTCAGGACCTTGCATAACAGTGGTCCAGTTTTACCTGAGGCAATCATATTCACAACAGCAATACTAAAACACTACCAGTAATAATTTCTTATTGACTAAGAAATAAGGAGTGAGAGAAAAAAAGAACATATGAGCATACTTAAATACATAACTGAAATTGCTGGAATTTGTGCTCTAGTCCTTTATATTTTTAAGAACACTGCCATCTACTGAGGATCTGAGAGGCTCTCCCTCTTACAGAGCTCATGTCCTAGAGCCAATTCCAATTTCTCGATGACACTCTCATCCAATTAACTATTCTACTTGTTTTTCAGAAATTAATTACTGTAATTAACAAAATTTCACTAGCTGATGGCTTGATTCCAGTAAACAGAGTTGGAATGTGCCAGCAGTTATTTGTCTCTTTCAGAGCTCTGGATGAACAGCCTGGTTTTATTTCAGTCCATCCGTATGTACTTTGACTGCATTCAAATATTTTAGACCAAACAGCCAATAAAATATAGGCAGTATCTTTATTCAGAGTTTGTGTGTGTATATATATGGAAGGTTTGACAAAGAAAAACACATTCTAAGCTGCATTAAAAGTTTATGGACCATTAGGTCTGAAGAGTCAGACTGTTCTGGTTGCTAGGCCTGTTGGCAATACTTTAAACAGTTTTTAAGGCACTTCTGTATTATGCCTTTGCAGTAAGTATTCTGGGACCAAAATCCATGTACTGAGTCGGGCAGGTACAGAAATACTTCGGCAAACTGACAGCCAAAATCTTTGTTGTTCTTACAGCTGTTGACTCAGTAAAATTTGTGCTGTCCCTCTTGACAGCGTTTTAGGTAAATTTTAGTACTGCCACATTTGCAAAGACTAAGCAATTCCTGGAAATGAAGCTACAGAGAAGTAGAAAAACACTGTTTAGATGGTATTTTGATACATTCAGACTCACCTGAGCATGTCCTTCTTTGTACAGCTTTGGCAACAATCTCACCATGACACAGACAGCACCTGGATGTACAATGGTGCAGTCTCTCATTTCCAACCTGCAGAAAAAAGACACATCATAATTACCATTAACAACAGCAAAGAGGTCCTAACAATGTTCCAGCAGACCACAGCATTAAATCCTCCTAGCAGCAACCAGGCTCAGCATTGGAAAGTAAGCAAACAGTACAAATGACCCAGAAGAGCTGGATGACTTCTCAGAGTAACAAAGACAGGACAACACCTGTTCATGAGCTGACATTTCAACGAACTGCACATTCGAAGATGTGCAGCAGCCTCTTTAAACAAATTTTGCCTCTGAAGGTATTTGCAGAACAGAAAACAGACAACCAGAGGAATTGCTGATGCATCAGTCCACAACCAGTGTGGACTTTTATTTTCTAGGAGTTTATAACTTGGGTTATACAGTAACTTTAGTACTATTTTTTTTTTTTTTTTTTAGTAAAAAAGTTTTACAAGGGAGGGTAAGAAGGCTGCAATTAAACATGTTTGTTAGCCACTCCCAAAAAATTCATCTGATACAGCAGAACAGGGAGTAATGTGTAGCACACTGCCACACAGTGACAAATAATTTTTACTGCACCCTTAAGAAAGTTAATTTGAAATTAATTGCTCATTTGCAATATTTTCCGTGCAATAAATCAAAATCAGGTCTGGTGTAAAGAGTTGTTGCAGCAATAGTTTCAGTGTGTAGACATACACTTGTATTTGACATGAATGTGGGCAAGTTTTTAAATGTCAAAGAAAAAGTACACTGAAATATGCTCTCCTCCCTTCTCCCTGAGAAAACCCACACCATTTTAAAAGAGAAAATCCAGGCTCACTAAAATCAATAGGGATGAAATCCTGGTTGGAAAGCTGCATGGCTGGAAACAAACCTGGGAGGTGAACACGAGCCAGAGTGTGCCCAGGTGGCCAATAAGGCCAGTGGCATCCTGGCCTGCATCAATAATAGTGTGGCCAGCAGGACCAGGGGAGTGATTCTTCCCTGGACTTGGCACTGGTGAGGCTTCATCTCGAGTGCTGTGTTCAGTTCTAGGCTTCTCACTACAAGAACCCTGGTGTGCTGGAGTGTGTGCAGAGAAGGACAACAAGGCTCATAAAGGGGTTTTAAGAATATTATATCAGCCTTATCTCCAGCCTTCTCTGTGGTTTTCTCTGAGGTGCTGTTTTATGGCCTTAGTACAAAAGCTGTGTTCCTGTTCCAACTCCTCACCTTTCAAACACCCCACCTCTCACACTCCTGCCCCAGGGCTATCCCATCAGCCTGTGATTGCAATCCATCTATCTCACCACTATCATGGTGTGAATTGCAAATCTGCTCTGCACTGGTGCTACTTAAAAATAAGACAAATAAGAGGGTTTGGGGACAAAGAACCTTAGGAGCCATTAGCACAGTGAGCTGTCTGTGGTAACAGCAGCTGCAGCAGCCATGCTGCTTGGGTGGGCACAAAGAAGGCCTTCCCTCCCAAAGAGATCAGCCTCAGTTAACACAGCTTGCAGCAAGCTATGTCTAATCACCAGGAACAATAGGAAAACCAGAGATCCCATCTGTCACAAAAGGTTCTTCAAACATTACTGCTGGAGCAGGAATACAGAAGGCTGGTTTTAAGATTGGAATGACAGGGTCAATTCCCCAGTGTCCCAGAAGCTTGCAGCATCACTGACTACTGGACAGTGGAAGAGGCTAGAATATTATCCAGCATTAAAATGCTAACTTTCCGATGTATTAGTCATAGGCTCCTGGAGGATCACCTCCTTTCCCTGCCTCCTTGGGATTATTAAATATATATTGCAAGATGCTGCGTCACAGACCACCTACACTGACTGCATTCAAGTTCCTCCTTTCAAGCAGCATAGCTTCTGCCTAAAACCTTTTCAGGGGGAAGTGTGAATGTGGAGTACAGCTAAGAGGAAGCTTCATTAGGGGAACAACAGGCTTGCAGAAACTATGTGATTTCTTATTTTTATTTTCATAAAATTTACTGGTGGAAAAGGATACAGGCTGTATGGCCTGAAGATTGCCAGCTTTCCAGTACGTGTTCCTCTTTTGTGTTTGCATACACTTGTGAGGGACAGTCTCCAACTACCCCTAGCTAATCTGGCTTCCTTTTGTGCCTTCACGTCTCAGAAGCAAAACAAACAACCCCAAATCAGATATTGTGAACTGAAAGGGTCCAAGTTTACAGGATTAATATCTCCACAAGTGGTATTCAGTTACTGTAAAGGATCACATCTCAGCAGGCAAAACAACACAATGACATAGGAAGCCTTGCTCGTTTCAGACCTAGTGACTTCAGAGAGACAATCAGAAGACAGAACCACACCCCTCCCATCATTGCCCCAACCTGCTCTTTCTCCCTTGACATCCCTGGGCCTCCCTTACACACACACTTCAACAACAGACAGTGTACTGCTCACAACTACCACTGTCTATATACTCTTTGCACATGGACCCTTGTTCTCCCAAATCAGGCTAGGAAGATCTGCTTGGAAAAGAGCTTTTAGTCCTCCTGAGCTACCAAGTCCTCTCCCTAGCACTGAGTATCTAACCAGAAACTTCCAGTGTAATTTAAAGAGTGGTAACAGGGAGCAAACCTCTCCATGACTACTTTAAAATCTGCTGCACAGGGAACAAAGAAATTCACCACACTTTTTTTACTTGCTTCAAACAAGTATAAATATAACTAGAAATGCTTATTCAGCCTGCCTTAGTACTCAGGGAAAGGAGTTCTGCTGACTTCAGTGACTGCTGCTGTGAGTGGCAGACGTCATGCCTTGGTCTTTAACTTGGAAGATGACTTTGCAATAATCTACGGTAGGGTAGAACTCTCACACTTATCTACTTAGCCTTCTTGAGCATAACTCCAACCAGAAACATGAATTTGATAAAAGGACTGAGATTCAAGATAAAGCTAGAGAAAACTGAATGGACCGAAAAATCTCATGAGTTACAAAATGCAGGTGATTCAGAACTGATTCCCAGCTGACTGCTATGCTGATTATAGTCTTCCCTTCCTACCAAGGATATATATTTTGACATAAACCTTCATTAAATGAGGTAGGCAGCACAGCATCACTCTCCTTTTCCAATTTTCTCTGTTTCAGCAAGAATAAATGAGAGTGTGTCTGCACATGTGCTTGGACACACATGCATGAAGGACTATTTAAAATACTTTAGTGTAACTTTCATTTTTAATATATCAAGTGACTGGAAGCAGCTTTCCACATAAGTGAAGAAGTCAAAATTGATCAGGGCAGGTTCAAGCAGTGACTAAGCACAAGCTGTAAGTCCCAGCAATATTATTCTAAGACTCCATTCTTGCTTCCACTTGCAGCTGTCAGAATCTTCAACATAAACTCTAAAACTCTTGGGGCTGTGTGTCCCACTACCCCACTAAATACTTATACTCCAATTTTTCCATCATTAACCTTTCCAAAAGCACTGATTTCTGCTTCCTGGAGTCCTGAGAGTTGGGATTGAACTGATTTGTTTACCCTTGGCAGGTTATATCACACCTTACCTCAGTTTACTACCATATAAAATTCATATACCAGCCTCAGAACTCTATTTCTTGTAGTAAATAAAAGCTTACTTCTCTTCAGAATTTCCCCATAGCATGTAGGCAGAGACAGTTAATTTGTTGTCTTGTTTTTTGAAAGCAACAGGATGCTCTTCTTGAGCTTGGGGTGCCTCCTGATCATCTCTTGATTCTTCTCCCATCTCTGGCTTCCTCTCATTAAAGTAACTTTCCTGATGGAGGGTTCCTTTGACCATATGATCAAGAAAATTCAGAATCCAAATGCAGTTTTTTAGCCACACTGGGAAAGGTTCTGAAGAACAGAATGCTGCATCCAAGAATGCTGCAAATGTCCTTTTCTTCTCAAGGCTTACAGGAATTTGCCTTTTCTCTTCTGTCCAGAAGCATCCAAGTGATCCTAGATCCTCTGCCATCTTTTCGAAGAGACCATTTCTCTGGAAGAAGTTGCTGTTGACAGGATCTAGGTGCAGGGCTGCAGCTATCCCCTGAAGAGTGTAGAAAACCAGCTCCAGTATACAATTCTGTCCAACTGCTGCCCACTGCCCAGATGGAGGGTCCTGCAATGCACCTTCCATGTCTGAGAGGAGGGACAGGAGCCCATTGAATCCACTGCAGGCTCTGAAAGCTGAATGGCTCTTGGGGCTCTCCAGTATCCTCAAGAGTGACTACAAATGTTGGGAAAAAAGGAAACAAAAGAAGCACTTAAATCAAGGGACAAAGAAGCCTTAGACTATTTTAAAATTCCAAGTTTGCACAAAAATTCTTTTACTGAAATGTCACTCTTTGAGGGGGGAAGGGTAGGTTGTCAAAATAAAGGTCATCACTGCACAACTTCTCTTCCTCCCTTCCCCCATAAACCCAATGAATCACACAACCAACACCTGAATACACCCTTAGGAGCCGCTAAAAGAGTCAGCCTAACAGGTGCAGAACAGTGCTCACAGGAGGAAGCAAAGAAATCAAATTTCCTGCTTTACGTATCCTAGTCAGTTTGGCAAGAGGAAGTTTCATATCTTTACCTGTTCTTTTATCAGTCTGCTCAGACTCTCAAGAAACCTGTCTCTGACCTAAATAAATGGAAGTAGAGATCCCCATGTAAATACCCATGCCAGCAAGGCACAGCTCTCTACAGACAAGTCTTCCTGCAGCCCTGAATGCACATGAGAACCCACACTAGACTTTTGCTCATGTGACTGAGAAGGCCCTTTCCAAAAAAACAGTGATGCAGGATGGCACAAAGCATATTGCAAGCAGCAGGCTCTCCTCATTAAGAAAGACAAGAATGCCTTTTCTCAGCTGAAGTATTTTTAAAGTTTGCACAATTCTTTAGAGGAAAAAGCCATAAAAAGTAAACTCTCAAGACAATGAAGTCATTAGATTTTATCTAATTTCAATAGGCTTAAAGCAGGTTATAAATGAATGCCACTTGATGATATTACACATAGATAAAACCAACTTAAACTATTTGCCAATTTTGGATGTATGGGCTTGCCATTTTAAAACAAATCTGGAAAAGTTTTTAAGAGCTGTGGAAGCAAAATTGGTGAGAAAAAGGAAAGGAAACAGTCTACTGCATTTGAACATAATTGATCGCAAGTTTTTGGGATGTTGCACAATTCATTTTGTACAGAGACTTTTCAAATTTGATGCTGTACCTTTGCACATTGGAAAGGGTTAATATTAAATATAAACCTCCCCAAGAGATATCCAATGAAAGAGGTTTACTTTACAACCTCCTGAGGAGGAACAGTTTTTAAGGGAAATATATTTGCCTGTAACAGGATCTAGGACTGTGAGAAAGGGTTGCCAGAACTGAAGGGGGAGGGGGCACTCTATTACTGTCATTCAATTTTGTATGATAATGTATCAAACCAGGCAGAGACTTCTGAACAGGGCGTAAATTTAATAACTTAGAGTTGAAGTTATCAGGATGGCTTTAACACATTCCAGAGTAGGTCAACAGTAAACATATTTCCTCCAGCTTTAACTCAGTTAGAATTTAATCGCCTATGAGTTAGTATTCCTCTGTCTTGAATCTATAAAATGATGTCTGCTGAAAACCCCCTAACTCAGTTACTGCTAACAGAATTTATTTCGCACATACCATTATTTGTTATTCCTCATAATTGTCCACGTGCCACACTGGAATACGGCAGTGCTAATTGCATTTGGGCTCAGACTTTAACAGCTAAATATACATTAGCAAATCAATCTGAATTTGTGTGTAACACAATAACAGTCCCAATGGATAAAGAAAATAAATTCATTTGCTTACATTATGCTTTAATACAGTTATCATTTGTCAAAATTAGACACTGAAGCTGCATTAATTTTCATATTAGTTTGGACACCATATTCAACTTTTCCACAGGTATTGTTAAAGTTTACTGTTTCAAATCAAAGCTATAAACTTTGTCCTTTTAAATTTTTTCAAGAGCATGGTTCTATTATTATAGAAGCAGTTGTTATATTGTAGAGAAAAATAAATTCCATTCACACTTGACAGAGAAAGTAGAAATTTTAAAATCAGTGCTTAAAACAATGCCACTTTTCGATTGGATGCCTATGACCTAAACCAAAATAAAGCACACTGGTTCTTTCCTCTGTTCCATTGCTTAGGGAACAGACACTCTGGAGTCAATAGAGGCTATGACTTGTTCTGGTTTCTTCCTCCAAACATTCATAAAATTCTTCCTTCCCATTGCCTCATCTCCTTTTACGTGGTACTTGTTTTGTGAGAAATGACAAAATTTGACAAAATTAAGGACAGCAAAGTTTCAACCTTGGAAATTTACCAGAATGAAGCTCTTCATCTCATGCCTACTCTGGCTCATTCAATCATACTCCTTCACATCTGACATCTTCTCTTCCACATAACCACTTTCATTCACATTTGTTTCTCCTTTCTCTGTCACATTACATGGAACTGCTCATACAATTGTGCCTCTAGCATTTCCATTTGTCCCTCTTGCATTTCTACTTAAGTTTTCAAAATACTTTGTAATCTGATACTGAGTGAAGGTATTGACCACACATGCATTGCTAAAAATCAAAGTGCCCAACTCACCATAAGCTAGAGCTGGCCTATGGCTCTTTCTTCTGCTCTTACCCTCTTGAAAAAAGATAGTTCCCAACAAAACATTGCCCAAGTGAGAGCCACATTAATTACCTTCAGAAGATCTAGTTTTAGATGCAGTTCCCATTGTGTGGAAGAACACAGGGCCCCAATAATAATGCTCATATATTCTTCATAATTGATGACTGATAACTGCTCCAAGATGCTGAGAGTAGCACTCCTGTAGCACTCATCATCCAAAAATATCTTGATATATGGCACCATTCCATAGTCCTTCAGAACAACTAGGGACAAATACATTATCATTTGTTAGTTAAACTATCCTTTGCTTGTAGTTTTTACAGGCACATTTTCAGTATTGGTGTGAAGCAAAGATGACAGCAAGACAGGTAAGAAGAGCAGCTGGTAAAGCTAAAGATGACACAAACTGAACAGCACAATAACAACTAGGGATAAAATGACTGGATGACCATGATTTTCAATCATCAGAGATGACAGCTTCCCAATACAATAATGAATGAAAAGGAAAATTAGTTTCAGCTTAAGCGTCTCTTCCATTTAGGAAGGGAACTTTTTGATAGTTTCTGAAAATATATTTACACTGTACAAGATGCTGCAAACATGATGATTCTAGGATTCCAGGGTGAATAGAGTGGATTCCAGTATTCAGTAGTGTTTGCTCCTGGACTACGTTCCACAAGATTCCCTACAAACAGACTTCTTAGGTATAACACAACTACAGGAGTGTTACTCAGCATGCACCTGATCCAACCAAGATTTCAAATAACAGATATAATGGGAGAAATCTGGATGAACAAATACACAAGAGTCATGTACACACACTTTTTTTCACAAGCTGTTTGTGCATCCTACATAAACACTTCAGGAGTATGCACATGGATAAAGGAAACAAGCTGACTACTGGGAAAAAGCTCATTATGCAGGTCAAGAATACCTTTGCCACATTTCTTCCTAACACAACTTGTTACCAAACATTTCCAGCTTTTTTCCTCCCTTTTTGACTGAAGCACCAAAGTCAGAAAATTTGTTGTTGCTCCTTAAGACTACGGCCACCTACCACCAAATATTATAAAGGTGATGCAGTTTTTATATTTCCTTACCTGTGTTCCTCACAGACCTTGCTGTAAGGGCAGCCACCATCTTCAGCATCACAACATTTAATTCCTTCTCAGTGCCTTCTTTCAGACCAGGCAGATGAGTTCCAGCTGTCAGTATATTGAAAGTTATATTACAATGTACAAGAAATGTAAGGAAGATTTTTTTCTTGCTCCAATCTCAAGTTTGCATTCTAGAGAACCCCAAATTAAGACCTGTTTAAAAGTGTGGGCTGAAGGGTGCCACCCAGAATAATCCAACATACACTAGCAAAGAAAATCCCAGAGCTGTTTAGGCTAGTGAACAGAACAATAACCAGCAAAGATTGAAGAGAGGACCCAGCTTATGTGTCAAATTTAGGATTGGCTTGAAGAAAAAATCTAGCTACTCAGTATAAAAAAAAGTATAAATTTACTGCAGAAAGAGATTATTTATTCCTATTGATCTGCCTACTTCAATGGACATTGTAAGTGGCATTTAGTTGTACCTGATTTCCTCAGGATCTTGGCTTCCTTCCTCAGAAGTGCCAGCAGTAGGCCTAAGAGACCAGAGTCACGGAAAATATCACTAAATAATAGGTCCTTCTGGGTCATGCTGAGAAGGCACTGGAGAGCTGTTAAGGTGCAGAATGGCACTATGTTTTCCTTTATCAAATACTGAACCTTCTTCAAAATCTCATGGGGGACATAGGACAGGTCTAGGACTATGGACTCCAACAGTCTGAAGAACTGGACTTGGACTGGGTGTGGTTTGAAATGAATTATGTCAGTAAATTGGTTGATAGGTTGCAGCGTCCATTCCAAAAGAAAGAAGTTCACTCTGTCCCAAGCCCAAATGGTACCAATTGCTGCCAAGATTCTTCCACAGAGGTGCTGATCATTACTTCTCTGGAAAATGGATTGCAACACCTGGAAAGGCTGGAGGTTCTTCACTGTCATTCCTGTGGGGAACAAACCCAGGTGAGATCATTTTTATGATCATATGTTCATAACATATGAGTGTTATTTAAGTCTGCAAGCACCCTAACCATAATGTTAGATCATCTGAAAGCAGAAATACAAGCAACAGACTTAGGGATGTGATTGGGAGGCATAATCTTGAGCTTGGATCAGACCCTAGAGCTGACATGGTACTTTCAGTTTGATTTAGGTGACATTCAGGCTCCTGCAGCACTAACACATAGATCTGAAGATACCACATCATAGTCCTTTCCTCCAGATTAAGACACAAAATGAATAGAGTTTCATTTTCCTATGACCCATCTACCCAGCCACATGTGCATATGTATGTATATATACATATATATATATATATATACTGTACCAGAAGACTGTGTCTGTTCAAAATCAAAGTGTGGCAATTGAGGGTGTATAATGTTGCCAGAAACTTTCAGTTCAGTTTTTCCACAGGTTGTAAGGCAAGTCAGCATGTCCAAGATCTCATCCAGATAAGGGTCTCCTTCATTTTGCTGCAAACCCTCGCATCTAGGAACAAAACTCGGGACAGTCATATGGTCATGCCTGAATTAATACAAACATTTGGGATATATCATCAGGTATGGAGCACACAGGAGCTACACAGAATAGCCCACACCATAGTGACACACTGAATCAGAACAAACCTACAGACTGAAGGACAGACCTACAGACACTGCAAGAGTCTTCTGAACAAAAGGAAGATAAATGTTTTAACTTAGTCCAGTTATGTGTCCTTAAAAAAAGTTAACTCAAAAAAGCCTGATTTGGGGAATAAAAATTTAAACTTTGTTAGAATACAAATAATTAAAATACTTCATGTAAAAAGATGAGCATATGGTTGGCAAGATAAGGGATTTGCTAGCTGAGATAAATAACAGAAAAATCTCAGCCCTGAAGATGGGAAAAATATATTGCCTCAGCTTTCTGAATCAGACATGAAGATGGCAGGTCACTCCTAAGTAAGGAAATAATTTGAAATGTAACCCCAGATTTGTCATGGTTCACAGACTGAAGTGATAAGCTGTCAAAGGACAGAGAGCTGCTTATCACGTCATCTTATTCTGTAATTCTCAGATGGGTCAATTCTTAAAGAAAACTGCATCATCTGGGCATGAGTTAGTGGCAGAGAAATAGACTGATACTGTTAGGTTAGAAAAATCTCTGAAGAAAACAACAAAATTTTCTGGTTTCACCTAAACATTAAAAAGAAAAAAAAAGAGAGCAAATGCTTTCTTCCAAAGAATGCTGTTTGCAGGATTCTTTTTACCTGAAGAAAAGGTTGTAAACACCAGAGAAGAGGGGACCTGTTCACACAAAACATTCTGGAAAGAACACTTCATCTATCCCTTTATGCCAGCATATGCTGGGAATGAAGACTAATATGAAGCCCAGAGCATCTGTTATTTTTTTCTCTTCAGCCTAGTTACATCAGTTGAAAAGGATGAGGACATTCATAGCCCTTGCTGAAAAAGATGCCATGTTTCCTGCCCTAACATGGCTAGAATTCAATCAGAAATATGCATCTCAACAGTTTATTTACAAAGGAAATCTAGACAGTCTCTGGTAATGAAAGAAAACATTGTCAGAAAAAACATAATATTTTTTTTCCAATCATAAATTAATAATTTTGTGTCATTCAAAAACCATGAACAGGCATATTTACTCACAGATATCTTTGACCTCATGATTCAACTTACAGTCCTCTAGATCCAAATTACAAACTACCCTCCCCAGCCCAGTTGTTGTTCAGGGACCAAAGTTTTCGCAAATGTTGGAGAAATAGTACAAGAATGGGCAAATCCAGAATGGAAACAAAAACACCTGGAAATGATATCTTCAAATGATGCTAAAGAAACCCAGCCTGGTATGACAACACAAGCTGACAAGGAGAGTAATAGATAATGCTTTGTACTTTGGGTTAGGATAACTAGTGGGGATTTTTCCTGATATGTTT
Source organism: Certhia americana (assembly GCA_018697195.1). NCBI lineage: Eukaryota > Metazoa > Chordata > Aves > Passeriformes > Certhiidae > Certhia > Certhia americana. The sequence continues at coordinate 17,680,317 of CM031862.1, forward strand.
CTGCTCGTCTCACTTCTGAAGAATGTAAACATTTCAGATTTAAGTTTGGGTGGGTTTTGTTTGCTTGTTTTTGTACAGCAAGGAGATAGTGTTTGCCTCCCTAGCTGACTGCATTCCTGGATTAAAAGCTCACCCTAACTGAGACAAATGTCTCTGATCTACATCCTCTGTAATACTAATTGATGAAGAACCTTTGACTTGTATTCAAAAAGTCCCTATCCCACCTGCAAACTAACTTCCCCTATACTGTTCTCCTTCTGTTATGGTTTAACTAGTGAAAGTTATGTACTGCTTCCCTTCCTACTATAGCAATGCTTTGCATCCACACAGAGTTACTTATATGATTCATATTTTAAGAGACCACTATGCATTCTGAAAATTAAGCTTTACCATCCTCTAGAAGCCTACTAAAAATCTCTCTTACCTGAGTAAAATTTTTAGCAGGAGTTGGTAGCCATCATAATTTTCAAACTCTGTTAATAAAGCTGATGATACAGGATAAGAATCTTTCACAAAGCACAACACAATACTAGCAGCTTCACACACATCCCAAGCAGGTAGAGTATCAGCCAGTGTAAAGAGATTCTGAACAGCTATTTTAATGCAGTCACCAGCTGTGGAAAAAAAATAATACAGCAGGAATTTAAGAACTGACTGTAAAACAAGTTTAAAGTTACTAACAAAAATTTAACAAATTTCAAGTTATTTCCCAGTAAAACAGGAGTCAGATAACTCCTGTTAAAAAGAGAAGAAAAGAGGATATATGACTATCATACTCATTTCAAGAGCTATATGAAGAGCATTGCTAGCTTTAAAATATACATGCATTTCTTTACTACCAGCAACTGATATAATCTCAGGAGTATAAGCTTTCAACCCCCCAAATCACCAAAATTCATATATACTGAATCTAGCTGTCTGAGTACAAGGTAAGCAGAGACTAACAGACTTAATTGTCTCATACTAAGTCAATCACACATTTTGTGCAGAGTTCACAGATTAATTCTTTGCTCAATGAAGCATATGTAATGGGGCACACTCATTTTGCTCTGAGGAATGAGGTCTAGTTTTTTTGTCTAATCTCACGGCTAGTCCTTCCAGGGCAGCTTCAAAATGTCCAGATAGTTCCTTCCATCTCACTTAGGAAGCCAAATATTAATTTTAAAACCCAAAAAATATCTGCATTTACTCCATGACATGGAATACTGATGGTATTTTGTGCATTATAAAACTAATTTTTTTTCACTTCTAAGAAGTTGAGACTTGTGGCCTTTGCACTTCTTAATAAGAAAAAAATTGCTAGAAAGAGACGAGGGCTTAACCAACCATGATGTTGTCCCAAAAGATACCATTAACTCTGACAGTGCCCCCAGCCTTGTATTTAGTGTTTATGAGTCTCAGGCCCACAGACTGAGTCACACAACTTAAGAGAAAATGTAATACATCTTCCTCTTGCATACGTCAGTGTGATTAAGTGGGATTGGCCTGTAATTTGGGGTTTTTTTATGTTAAAACCCCTTCAGTTTCCAGATGGCTATCAGTGTTAAATAAAACTCCTCTGTACTAAGGAAAGAACCCATGTTTTGCAGTAGACTACTGGATGATGTAAGGGAGATAACAGATGATGTAATATATCCTGGGGAGGCTTTTTTGGTAATTCATTCTCAGAGGAGCTATAAGGAAAGGAAAAGCCAATTTACTAAACCAAACCTTGTAGGTACACAATGCTGGTTTTGGTCTGAGCCTTTGAAATTGTTCTTAGCACGTGGCCTGTGGGTACTTTCCATGAGTGGCTGCACTGGTCCCACAGAGAAGAAGCCGCTATAATTAACGACTGAAGCTTATCAGCTGCCAGAAGTTCCTCTACGCCTTGTTCCTCTTTGTACATGTTGAGCATTATCTGAAAAGCAAACAAACATCAGTTACAATAAACACCTCTAGAGATACCCAGGAGATGAAGAAAAATCCATTGGGGAAGGAGATTACTAGTTTGATACTAATGCCAGGAGAAAGGACGCAGTGAAATGAACAAGTAAAACTACCATTTGGATATTCTTAATTGATTTTTCCCACTTAAAGTCATGTTGTTTTGTTTAGTTAAAAAAAATAAGAGATAATTTATATGTTTATATATGGCTCCTGATGCTTATTGAATGTTTTGCAGTCCAAGCTTACCATTTTTGGCAGTTTGAATCAAATAAACAGCTAAGAGCCTAAGTGAACATCTGAGTACCCATGGCAAATGAACCCCCAAATGCACATCTCACCTTAACAAGCATTTCCTGAGTTTGGGCATCATCCTCACTTGTCTCCCTGTCATCACTGGTTTTCTTCAGAGGGACAGTAAAGAAAAGGTACAGGCACTGCATCAGAGCAGCTGGAAGTCCAGATCCAATAATGTTCCACATAGTCCTCTAAGTAGGAAAAACAAGATCAGTCCCTCCAGAAGCTGACCACAGTTCCCTTGTGTTTCTACTCACTGAGAATAGTCATGGCAGATGAAAGACCTACTTGAGCATTTTACCCTCATGAGTGCTCAAGGGCACACAAGACTGGCAGTCACATAGCATAGTCACATAACATTTGGCAGAATTAAATACCCCCTGTGTTGCTGTAGCTGTTCCCAGGACTTCTTGCTCCAGCTGAACTACAGCTTTGGCAGATGTACTCTGTCCTGAACATGGAGACCTGCAGTCAGTGAAGCACACAACCTGCAAACTAACTAGCAGCTAAACCAACAGTAAGGCCAGGGATGACAGTGTACCCCTTTATCATTATATTTACTTTCCAGGACACTGCAGCTACAGAAGCATGGTATGCTGAAAGCATAAATTCTCCATTCCCTCCTTGACTCAGCATAGCAGCAGCTTACCTATAATGCATTCACTTTTTTAACATATTGAATAAATGCACACTCTTCTAATTACAGGTTTTATAAATGCAAGTGATAGTTTCTTCACAGTGTTTCTGAACACTTAGTTTCTTCCCATCTTCACTATGGCTGCATGGGACTTCCAGAGAAGTCCCAGTGTGTATGCTTGGCACACAGCAATTGTAACAAAAATCAGCACCAAACTAACAGAAGAATGAGGTCTGTGATATGAAATTTTGTGAGCATGTGTGCTACAAAAAATGGCAACATCTTAAATCTGTGAAAAACAAATCTCATCAGAAACTTCATGTTGTGACTGCTTATATATAATTTTACAGCTCTCCTTATGACACAGAATATATCCACTATAATCTGACAGTAAGATTTTATTTTTGTGTGTCTTTGAACAAGAAAGATTAAGACAAACGGTTTAACTAAATGTTACAGATAAACACACCACAGATGCCCATCAGCAGGCTGTACTCCTGATGCCAGTCTGTATTTGAGATGGCTATACAAATAGAGTTTGTGAAACACTGCAAAGTGAGAGGCTGTCAGGATTGAAAAGTACAGTGGTTTCACTGTATTACCAGACAGAATTTTACTATTCATCTTTTTGATATGTAAGCTAGACTGATAAAGAATACACAAAATATACACAATGTTGGGGAAAAAACAGAGAAACACTAGAAAACACAGCTGTCTGATAATCAAAACTAAAAAGGTATCTGAAGGCACAAAATGCTTATTTCTCTCTTTTAGAAAATACTGGCCTACAAACCTGGTGATGTGTCCTTTAACTGTATACCCTGGGCATGCTGAAGCTCAAAATATTAGGGATAATGCAAATACTGAGACTTGGGTGTTCCACTGTTGGGGTACCTACACAGTTTCTCTGAAATAAAAAGGAAAACATGCTTTGTGGTACTTTCTCTTACCATGTTGGTCTGTGAGAGCAGATATACCGATTTCAGGAGCAAATGGCCATCTCCTGCTTCCCCTTTCTGTTGCAGCAATTGCTCCAAAGCCAGACGAGCTTCTTCTGTTATCACAAAAACATTAAACTTTAATGCTTTAGTGAAGGATGAAAATACTGCATTTATGCTTTTTTAACAGATCTGACAAATTTAACAAAATTACAGCAGCAGGAGTTTACTAAAGTAAACAGAAAGACATAAAATGTTTTTGATTCAGCATCAAGCTCTGTTCACGTAAACTACGTGTTTCAAGCTGACAAATTTTACCAAGAATATCAGCTCAGTTCATGAAACTTGGCAGCTGACAGCCCAAAGAATGTACAACAGCCACCAGGAAAGCCATATGTGGCTAGCAATGTTTTTCTCATTTAAGAAAGCTCCTCAGAATAGTGTATAACCAACTCTCTCACTCTTACATTAGACACTTCTAGTTACAAAAGTCCCAAACTAAAGATCAGCATGGCATACAAAGCCAAAACTTTAATGCAATCACCTCAAATCAGTGCTAGCTCACACCCACTAAAGTATCTGGCTTGCTACACAGCTTTTTCCTGTTCCCCTTTATTTCCAGCACAGAGTATAACTGAAAGACACACATTTCCAGAATAACTGGATCCAATGGATATGGTATGGGATCATTACCTGCAGGTTTGCCACTGAGGTTCCTCTTAATTTCTTTAGTCAAAAGCTTGGAAACCTCACTGGCTAACAGCTGAATGTTGGGGAATATGATTTCTTCAGCAGATTGTTCCCAGGCCTGAAATCCAAGTGTAACTGTTAAGTCTCTGACACATCATGTCTTTGGTAGATTGACAAAAATTAATAAATATAAATAAAGGAGCATAAGGCTAACATTCCTCTATAGAATTCCCTCCCTAGTCAGTATAGTCCATTAAGCACTATTTCCCAGACAGGCAGGAGAATGACAGAAGTCAAACTGGTACTACCTTTTGAATCATGTAATGAACCTACTAGAGAGCTTTTACAGTATTTTCTACACTGAATACAATCCAAACAATGTAAATGTTGGTCATACCTTGAGTCACTAATTATTTGTATCAAAAATTATGCTAGCCCCTTTCAAAATATGACAAACACCCTGAAGAAACACAAATTTATAGACAAGTTTATATACAATTTATAAATAAGTTTATAAATCACTTGTACAAGAATGAACAAAGTACAAACTTACTAGATAAACAACAGTAATACTTTTTGATTCCCTGAGTCTGACAAACAAACCCCTCTTAAATGTTTCTTATCCCTGCCTTTGGGGAAAAAAAATAAAGATCAATAAAGAAAATATTCCAGCAGACTAATATTATTGTACCCAAACAGCCTCCAAGAATTAGGTTCCAATTCTTTTATATAAAACATCTGATGATACACACATTTATGTAATAGCAAAAGTTCAGCATTCACCTCTAAAGACCAGTCTAAGATACCTCTGTCCTCAGCATCCTTCAAAATTTGCTTTAAAAAAATTGCCTCCTTTTAGAAGCTCTGAAAAATCACGCTGTAAGTCCCAATGATTAAAGGAAGAAAAATGACATATGTCTTCCTAAAAAAAAATTGGATCAGGCATCCCATAATACTTTCTGCCAAGAAATCAGTGTAACTCTTCGTAAATGAAGATCCTCCACAAATATCATTTCCTTCCCTATCACTGATATTATTTCCTTCCCTACCATTGCTTTCAATTTCTTTTCTTTCATCACAGATGGTGGACAAAGCTTCAGTCATCTCTCAGTAATCAGGCAAGCACCTACCTTTTACTTCATTTCACTGCAGTCAATGAGTGAAATGCACCTAATTCTTCTTGCTGGGCTACAAGAGTGAAATGCAATTGCACAGTGTGCCTATTACTACTTTTCATCAATCAATGAAAAATTAAATTTTTTAAAAGCAAACTATTTTTTCAGATTTCGACTATAAGTTGATTTCAGAGTCACTCAGTTGCAGAAGCAAGATCCACCAATTCCTCCACCTCTGATGCAGAAGGGAGGGAAGATCTGTAAGGAACAGAAGCAAGCTGGGCAAACAAAATGACAAGAAACATAGTCACTTAAAAATACACAGTGTTTGTCATTAAGCTATGCCCTTTTTCAGAAGAAAGCAGTGAGAGATTTCTGCCCTTCTTCCTCAAAGAGGAACATCCTCTTAAGATTTCAGAAAGGCCTTGCCATACTCACACTTCTGCTAACAGAATGAGCAGGATAAGTTTTCAAAGCTCAGATACACAGCAGAGAGCAGTAATCATAGCAGTGTTACTAGTCCATCTCCCTACAAAGCAGGTCATTAATGTTCTGATTTGACTTTGTCAGCGCTCTTCCTGAGGTTCAGACACCAGTCTTTAGAATACACTGTCCTTTAGGAACTGACCAAATTAATTTCATATTCCTGTCTGAGCTTATAGATCTCTATCTGGAAGCATATCAACCTGACTCCATTGTAGGAAGTCTACTTTTAGGGGAAACTCAAATAATATGATATCAAAGTAATCTGATTTTCTTTCTTCCTCTTAAACCTATTTCTACATATTTAAAGTTCTGCCACTAGTTCCCTGTGTCTACTGTTACCATCTGCCCTTCCTATTCCATGGTTCATGGAGAGATGCTAGCTCAAACCCCAGGCACATAATAGAACGTTCTGATACTTTCTTAGGCACCAAGAGGGAAGCTACAGAAGGCACATTAAAATGACTCCCAGCCCAGGCCTGAATCACGAGCAGATGGCTGACATTTCCCCTCCCACACCTTTTCCTTCTGAGTCAAGAAGTGTCAATGAGTAGCAAGCCCCCGCACTCCAGGTGTCTCCTGCTTGGTGACCCCTCTCTCCAGCCAACTGAGTAAGAGCTAAAGCACTCTAAAACAAAAAGGCAGAGATGCACTGGCATCTGCATGATCCAATCAGGAAAGTAAAAGCAAGAGAAAAATCTTCAAAGGAGGGAGAGGACCCACACAGAGTCCGTTGTTAAACAGGAGGAAATTAGATAGTTTCTGTAAGAACTTCATAGCATGTACAACTCAAACTGAGATGCATTTCCCCAAGCCAGCAGAAGGCTGGCATATGAAGGGAGTAAAAGTCATGCAGGGAAGGACATGATGTCTAAAAACTAAAGGGCAAGATCTTCCACAATGTACTCTTAAATGAATGATGAAAAGCCAAAATACTCTAGTCACACCTCTGGACCTAAATGCCTACAGAGCAGTGCAAAGCTCCACTAGCATATCTAAGAAAAGTGGAGAGAAAGAATCTCACACCTAGGGCACAAAATCAAGTGTTAAGCTAATGAAAAATTCACTTCTCCATTATAAATATATTTGGTAGAAAAGTTTCCTTTGAGAATTTAAAAGCCCCTTTTTGCAAGCATTACTGAAATTCAGGAAATCAGTTTCCTAAGGCTTGTGAAGCTCAGCCCTACAGAAAGGTAACTCATGATGGATATGCATATGTACAACATTGCCAGTCCCTCAGCAATACTCATCTTGGGAACAGATGAGCCTCCTGGGAACAACTGTCCTTTGACCCTAAAGTACAGGTTCTGAAATTTATTTGCTTATTTATTGTGACATGTGAGAATTTACTGCTCTGCTGTCCAATTTTTAATTCCTAAGACATCTAGATTTTATAACTTTTATCACCCTTGTTCAGTAACAACTTTCTCAGTTCTTTGAAAATTTCACTCCAAAAAGTTATCACCACATTAAAGGCACTCTTGCTTTTCATACTTAGTTAAGGATCAGTAAATCTAAAGATGTTGTATATAATCTCATCTCACCACAACTTGTTTATTTCATGCTCACTGCATGGTATTCAAAAAACTAAAGCTCTAATAGAGCTCAGAAATTTTGAGATCTTAGAATTTCAATTTAATTGTAAATTTGAGGTAGGAAAACTTCAATAAAATACTTTCACATAAAACCTGCAATACATTGCTTACAAAAGCAATGTAAGCTTACAGTTTAGAGAGACTATCTTCTATAGCAAGGTCTGTTTATTGGGATGAATTAATCCACTAGAAGCACTAAGGATGTTGGTTTTCCATGGGCCTTCAAGAGGAAGTGTGATGGTTTGGTCTGGAGTGGAGTTAATTTTCTTCAGTGGCTGGTTTGGGGCTGTGTTTTGGATTTGTGCTGCACACAGGGCTGATGATACAGAGATGTTGCTGTCATTGCTGAGCAGGGCTCACACAGAGAGAAGGCCTTTTTCTGCTGCCATGCTGGCAGGGAGGCTGGGGGGAGACACAGCCAGGAAAGGTGACCCCAACTGACCAAAGGGACATTCCAGACCAGATGGCATCGTGCTCAGTACATAAAGTGGGGGGAAGAAGGAGGAAAGAAGTGGGGAATGTTTGGAATGATGGTGTTCTATTTTACACTTCTGATTTTCTCCACAATTTCACTGACTGGGAGGGGTAAGTGATGGGGGGGTAAATGTGTGGCACTTGGTTACTGGCTGAGGTTAAACCATGTCAGGAAAGAAGACAAGAGATCTGAAAACAGCTCTAGGAGAAAAAATAAAATAAAACAACTCCAAAAAACCCTAGATGGCTCTCACTCCAAACAAAAAGGTTGTAACTTCTTGTAGTACTGTCTTAGGAAAAAAAAAAAAACAACAGTGAAATTTTCAGCATGCCATTTAAAAAGCAGATCCCTGGAAAAAGGAGGTGCTCCTCTACTGAAGACTGTCAGGTTATCAGCCCTGATCTAACTTTAATGTGCATTCTTTGGAGGCTGATGAAGGAATGCTACCCCTTTGCAGAGTCAGTAATTCAGAGACCTGGTAAGGCAGTGGTGAGCTCCCAAGACAGCAAACACCACCGCAGCACATGCAGTGCCATTTGCAAAGAGATTTGTTTCCAGTGACTGGCTCATATAGAGAGTAACAATTCTGTTCAAATATAGCCTTTGGTTTGGGAGGGACACGCTTCTATGCAAAAAAATCCAGAACTTCAGGGGAAGTGGTGAAAAGTGAAAGCTTTGTTCAATAAAAAAAAATCTGCAGGACCAATTAGATTTAATGAGAAGGCACTTCTGAGGCTCCAGGCTATACATTCACTGTCTTTTCATACCCTTCCACTCATTTTGTCTGCACTGTCCTGGGCAAGCTTGTACTCAACCACCACCATGAGCACTTCCAGATCCTACCCACAACTCAGTTGTTTGCACCAGTTTCAGTGCTGTTCATTGACACCAGTATCTACAATGATTTCACTGTTCAATAGGACTTACAAGAGTCAAAGGTTCATTCTCCATCCACCTCAGTGACATGTTTATGATTATTTGGAAGTTATTCCTGTTTTACTGTCATAGACACTAAGTAACAGCCCTGAGCACAGTGATTTTCCTGCACACTCAGTTCAAAACACAGAGTGTCCCCTTTTATGCCTCACAGTGCCTCCATATAAACAGTGACCATACATTAACTTTTTTTTCCTCTCACATCCACTGACTTCTATTTTCGAAATCCCACTCAGCTAGGTAAGGAACAGACAGATCTGAGTTCTGTCACTCAAGAGCACTGAGAACTCACAAGTTCAGACACCTGAAATAGGCCATCATTAAAATACAGTTTCACCAAAGAGATGTTTTTATTCTCTTTCTGAAAGATACAGTGAGAGTGTAAAAATGCAGATTCAATACTCATAAATACCAAAGGTAATACAAGAGAAAAACAATTCTGTACTTGTACATAGCCACAGCACATTGAAAAATAAGCCAGGTTCTTTGCTTCACTCAGCATACGCTCTGCCACTCTGTCTCTGTATAGTCCACTCAAGAACTTTCCTGCATATTCCACAGACTCTAGCAGAGAAAACCAACCCATAAGGCTCACACTTATTACAGAGCTCTTCCGGTTTCACCTTTCAATATGTTCATCTCAAAAATCATTGATTGATGGCAGATGTTGGGCAGCCTGCTAACTAAAACGTTCTAGTTCTCAGCTGTGTCCCTCACCTATGATGTGCCCTTCCTCTTCTCACTCCATGGTTTCCTCATCTCTCACCTAACTCCTCTCTCAAGTGCTAAAACTAGGCATCAGCATTGTCATTAACCCCAAAATTCCATTTTAAGGCCGTACACTTGCATTTCACCTAACCGGCTGCATGCTACAACCACATTTTCCCAGACTGAAACTGTGCTCAGCCCCCACTAAATAATAAAACAGATGAGGCAGACATGAAGTGACCTTTTTGTAAGACGCCTGTCACACTCTTTGATTTCAAGTTCTCCCCCACATAGTTTTTTCACGCAAATCTAGCCGGTAAGGTAGATGAAAGGAGGGCAAGAAACTGTTTCTCCAGGCTCCCAGTGGAGTAAAAGAATTTATCACCTATAAGGATCCTGCTTCAATTAACTACACTGGCTGTTCAGGTGACCACAGAATGGATAGTGCAAAACAAACTCACATTGACGTCTGCACCAAAGGCAATAAAGAGAACAAACCTTTAAGAAGAGGGGAAGAAATTCCAGCAGCCTTCTCTGTTGATCCTCTGGGATGAGAAATGGAGCCATTTGTTCATATTCCACAAACTGTTTGGCTAGAGTCTCCAACAGGATGGAATGGCTCTGGGGGAGCTCGTCCTTGCTGTGTGCAGGCTGCTCCAGCACTTCTGCTGTGTCTCCATCAGGGCTGTGCTCTTGCTGTCCTGCACTGTCAGGTGAATCCTCCAGCTGCCAGAGGAGTTCAGCTGCTTTGTCCATGCTGAGATGAGACCAGATAAATATGCTGGGTTATTTACACCTCTTACCAGTCAACTCTCCCAAGAAATTAGACACTGACAGTTTTAACTGTTGGAGTTAGAGTTTAGAAATATGGAAACACTCTCAGTCACTGACTCTTTTCCAATTTTAGTGGCAAAGTATCCTGCTCCTAACAAGAACATTTACTACCCTGCAATTGCATGAACAAGCTCTCTTCCATGGGATGTATTCATGTGTTACACAACTCATCTGGGCTTTGGCAGAACAAACCAGTAAACTACACAGCAGATCTGGACTCCAGCCCCAGCCTTGCCACTGAGCCAGATACTCTCCCTTATCCCTCAGTCACCCCAACTGTAGAACAAGTTATAACTATTATTATCAACAGATCTGCAACAGAAGAGCACTAGACAAGAGCCAGGTTGCACATTTCATTGAGTATGGATGCTAAATCTAGCTGCATGTCACTGATACATTCCCCACCGAGAGTGGGGCTGAAGCCCATCTGGAATAGTAGATGTGTGGAAAAGCCAAAGACTCCTCACAGAGCTGTTCTGGCCCAAAGAGGCAGCAACATTCATCTCTTCTTTGTGGCAGATGTACAGCTCTGTACAATAGGTATTTTCACAACAACTTCTTTTGCTGATCCTGTAAACTGAAGTGGATATGCTGCAATGAGGATATATGGTGCTTCTGGCACTCTCATTTCCATCAAAATTAAAATGGGTCCATCTTGCACTACACATGGAAGAATTCTTCTGGCACCCTTATCTCAACCCCAAGTCCTCTCATCTACTTTACAGTCATGTTTTTATCCATAATGTTCTGGGGGTCACTCATCCCTACTTCTCTGCCACAGCTTTCTGTGAGTTCACCCTGCCATGCTGAGCCTACATCATGACAACACACCAACAGAGATCAGGCTTCTCCTGTTTTCATCCAAGTCATCCATATGCTTATTGGAGTCTAGGTCATTCTCTGACTACTCTTGAGACTACAACAGGACAAATTATGACAGTGTGGTTGGGCAGATGGGACACATCATCAAGATGAATTTAGCTCACTTTACTTAATAAATATATAATTTTTTAAGAGCTCAAAAGAGTCTTTGACAAATCATTACCTCTCAAGGAAAAACACCAAACTACCTTCATTTCTGGGAAATAGGTTCTTTCTCTACAGTGTCTCTTTGATTGCCATTCTACCATTTCAATAAAAATGCCAAAAAAAGCAAATGTAACTAAAAATCTGAGTCAGATCTGCACTACCAATGCATACATACATTAAAATAAATTTTTAAAAACAGTATTATGAGCCTGATTTAGAATTATGAGCCATCACTAAAACTGTTTGGGATTCTCTTCCTTCATCATCCATCAGTTACACAGCTTGATTACTGCTTGCATTCTGCCCACTCCATGCCAGATGAGCCAGTTTCACTTCCACACTCCTGCAGTAGCTCTGTACTCCAGAGATGAAGGGCAGGGCATTTATCTTGTCACTGTGCACCACACCACCTGCAGCAAGATGATGGTCCCAGCAGACATCTGTGCTTAGATGCAAATGCTGGTCCTTCACATTACACCACAGGCTAACTTATTTTACCACAGCCCATACTCTGTCCTTTGCTAGCAGATGGAGGCCTATGTCATTTTGATCAGCCCCCAAGGAACAGTCAGTCTAGAACTTCCTATCTCCACAACTTTTTGTGTTTTACTTCTGTTGATTTCCTTAATTATCTGCATTAAGACAACAAGCCCTATGAGAAGAAAAAGGGTGGTGACTGCACAGAATAAACAGGAAGACTCTGTTCCTCGTGATGTGTGGGAGTTACATTTGTCATATGTTATACTTAACTCTGGGGTGGGACTTTGACTCACTTGAGTCATCCTGAAGCTGTAAGTGTGTTGGTTGAGAAAGCCTGGGTGCTGTTCTAGCAGGTTTGGTGAGCATAATTCAGATATGTTTTCGGTGAGGCTCAACTTGCATCCCCAAATAGCAAAGCCATTCTCTTCCCCAAGGAGATCTCTCACCCTGGAAGCTACTCTGCTAAGCCTAAATCTATGCTAACAAGTAACTCACTCCAGTACCTATGGTCACTGTGGTCTTCTGCAGAGAGAACGCCAAAGTGCTTTACAGAGGCATTCTACAAATGGTGAAAATTAGTCATGGAGAGGTGAAATGAAGTGCTTCCACTGGCCTCAGAAGAAGGTCAGTGGCTGATGAGTCAGCTCCCTGAGCTGCACTGCATGGCCCTGCAAATGTGCTTACCAATTTTGTCTTTCTATTAATACTTGACTGAGAAGGCCTTTCTTGTTGGTGGCACAGTAAAAGCAAGGATGGCCTCTCAAAGTGTTCACTCTATGAATCCGTGTAATGAAAGACTTCATCCCAGCTCCACAGAAACTTACAACCAGATACTCACAGACAACTTCATTAGTGAAGAACAAATTGTAACAGGCTATGTGTGACATTTAAAGTGTACGTGAAACACTTTAATCTCCAAAACTACATGATAGCAAAAGGAAGATGATGATATTCCTTGCTATTTATTCCACTTATCTAGACTATAAAAGCCATATCAGACTAAAATCAGTTCTTCAGTACTAGTCTCCTGACTCTACTTGCACTATATACTTTAAATACTACTTCTCCTAGAAGCCTTTGCTTGTGTCTACAATTTCATTAGGACATTCAAATCCTTTCAATTTTCTAGTTATCTTGGAGGACAATTACTCTTCTAGACCTACCACGAAATCACATAGTTCAGCATTCAAATATCTTTGGTATTAAGGATAACTTAAATATTTTGAAAAGGTCTTTCATGTTTTTCTTATACACTCCACCACTTGTTCTAATCCTCAGTGTAAGTTAATAGTTAAAATAATAATAATTATCTCAGTTTTTATAAGTTTTTGATTCTTGACTAAGTTTGATAAGATACTTTTTATAAGTATCACAATGATACTTTTCAAAAAGTATCTTATCAAACAATTTTTAAAAGCTTTAAAAAGTAAACGCTAAATAGTAAGTATTTTAAAAGATATAGAAGTGAAGATTAATTAAATAAATCTGATAGTATAATTCAGAATGCATTGTCAGGTTACAGAGAAAAAATGAAAGTTAATTATGTATTTTCCCTTTTTATCTAAATAAAGCTTGTGTGAAATCACACAGCAATGTGGCTACATCTTTCCAGACTGAAAAGACAGAAGGGAAGAAAGGCTTGACCGAAACTGGCAGAAGGCAGAACTGTTACTAACAGCTTACTAGTTGAACAAACATGATTTTTTAATGACATTTTAATTATATTTATCTGTCATTACCCCCCTCAGCAGTTCATAGAAGGATCCCATTCAGGGAAAAAAAAAATCCCAATTTGCACCAAGACCAAAACATAACCAAGTCTCATCCAAACATTCAGGCCAAAATCGGTCCCCTTTTTACTTGATAAAATATTAGTTGAGTGTACATGGAAATCTTTAATCTCCAAAAGTACATGAACACAAAATAAAGACTACAACTGGCCTTCAGTTCAGATAACAAGAGATATACTAGACAAAATATGAGACCACTAGTGCTTCAAATATTCTTTTCCTAATATATTTTTCTGGACTACTAAATCCCTATAAAGATCTGTGAACTATCGGGAACAGCCAGCTCAGATCATCCCAAAAATCTAGTGTGATACTCCTTTATACTCCCTTTCACTGGCAGCCAAGGTGACTGTTTAATGAACACAGTTATGACAGCCAATAATTATAAATGATAAAAAACAGGAATTCTACTACTTCCTAAGGAAAGTTGTCTTTGCACTGCAGTTTAGGGTGAACTTTGACTGAAACCTTCACTAATGGAAAGTAATCTTAACACAACATATCAGTTGCAACCAATATTGCAGGTTCCTTCAACACTTAACAGTCTGTCTGCTGTCACAGAAAATCTCTTGACGTACCTGGGCTCCTAGATTTGGCAGCTCCTGTTGCAGTCAATAACCATATCCAGAAAAACGAGTGTTGATGCTTCTGTCCTACTAGGCATGTTGGTGTATGCAGCAGCTCCCACTCTGCTCTTTAAACTTTCCACTGTGAATCACCTGATTAGCTGCTGCACTTACTTCCTGAGGAAAGCAGAAGTGAAAACCAAATGAACCCCAGCTCAGGAGCCATCAAGCTCCCAAAGCAATTTAGAACAGCTCAGCTAACACACAAACCTGGAAGACACAGCATTCTCCCTGCATTAAGAGTAACAGAGAGGTGTTTCCCCCTCTGTAGCATATTCACAAGGGGAAAGGGGAGTGGGATTTGTTTCATTTTGGTTTTCAGTTTAAGGTTTACAAAACTACTACAGGAATACAGCACCACAAAGCTCTCTGTGCAGCAATCTATGGCCAAAGTCAGGCAACTGTTGCAGTCATTCCTCAAATGCTGCACCTTTAAAATAAAGACATTTGAATGGCGAGGGGAATTCTGTGTCCCAGACCTCTTTACTGAAATGGTCAAGGCAGCTACACAGATCAAGAGGCAAACAAGCACTATAAGCTCACTGGCAACATAATGAACATTGATTTGACAGGGGCTTGGGGGAAGATTACTTCTTGGTTGCTTTTTTGTTCTCCCTAATAACACACTTGAAAGGCTTTATAAGCCTTTTTTTGAAGGGGAGATGGAGTTTAAACATTTTTATACAGGAAATTCAAGTGTTTCCAACTGCTTCTCCCCAGCAATGTTATGGTGAGAATCAACGGGATCATGACCTTGCAGTGACTGAAACTTGAGGGGACTCTGCTCTAGGTGGTTAAAGCCACCTGTTTTCTGTTAACATCTGCTTCATTCAAATACTTGAAAAAGCATCCAGAAGGAAAATTAACCAACTTTCTCTTCCAACTAAACTGCAACCTTGCTGCATAAAATGCTGCTAATCCAGGTTGAAGACTTCCAAAAAGGAAAAGGAAATCATAAGCCAGGATAGCAATTGCCTATACTCCACAGGGACCTGTCTTGATGCAGTGGTGTTCCTGACACAGAACAATCCCAGAGGACTGTTCTCATCCCTTATGGGGAATGTCTTGTATTGGAATACAGGCAGCAGCAAAATCATGGGTTTTGTTCATCCCTTTACGTATTATACCAGAATTTAAGCAGAACTGTAGCTTTGCTGCAAACAGAAATGCACCTTAGGTCCCAAAGAATAGACTCTGCACCAGTCTATATATAGAGTAGCCTCTAAACTGACCAGGTTTTGGAAAGCATTAGCTAAACTAAGTATAATTTACAGAGTGTTTTCCAGGGAGATGCAAGGCCACACTGAGCTACGCACACTCAGGGCAGCTCCAATGCATGCTGCATTTGGCCAGTTCAGTGAGCCCCAGAGACACTCAGAGCTCTGTGCTGCACTGGTGTGGCTGTGGCAGCTCTCAGCACAGCCTGTGAAACTCTGTGCCAACACACTTACACTTCCCTGACATAGGCCATTCCCATACTAGCTGACGCACTGCCAGCTGCAATCCAGCCAAAGCCACACTGGTGAGATGAATGGCAGAAGTATGGAGATCCAGAAGACAATACCAATCCAGGGTGAACATCACTGTCTTAGACTTCTTAACTCAGAAACAAGCCTAAATGTGCTCCGCTTCCACCGTTTTACTACCACTTTAAAAGCACAGAAGATCATTTGCAGCAGCCCTGCCATTCTGTTTGATCAGAGAGGTTTATTTCCCAGGAATCTTCCCAATCCAGTGGTACCTCCTCACTAGATGATGTCAAGCAGACTCAAGCAGACACACAATGGTTAGGAGAGTCACAACAGAGGAAGCACCATTTCTCTTTCTCATACTTCACTAACTGTTAATGGGTTGGAAAGTCCAGTTTCAGCAGGCCCACCCACTTAATCTCCGCTTCACTGGAGCAAAAGAAGATGTAACCAAATCATTTGCAGTAAAAATAACTCAAGGGGTAAAGACAAATATATAGTTAATATAGTAAGAAATAGTGCCACAACAGCCTTTGTCAGTTTGGGTTGTTTATACTAAAAACCATTTGTAATGTGCCTCTGCCTACAAAAACAGGAAGAAAAAAATCTTCTTTGTCCTGTTCCCTATAGTCTCAGGAGAAAAAAAAAAAAAAAGTCTCCCACATGCATTTGCATCTATGTAGGACACCTAGCTCAAAGGAACCTTCATTTTGTTTGAGACATCTAGAAAAGGCACTGAATGTCCTGTCCCAGGAGCCAACTCTACCAACACCAACAGGAAACTGCCATCTGGTAGGGCAGCACTGTGATGTAGGTCATCCACGGCCCAGTGGAGATGGTGTCCTGCCTGAGCCAGACATACAGCTGGCCTTCTGAGGCAAGGATCCAGACAGAACTATAACTACAAGGCCCACCTGTCTCACAGCATTGAATACTGTCCCTCATGTTGCCTCTTGTCAGACTTCTCTCTTCTTTGTCGCTCCAATCTCCACACACAAGTGGAAAAACTGGATTCATGCCTTTACATCTATGATACCAGCCACACCAATGTATCTTTGTGGTTCAGAATGCCAAGAATCACAATACTTCTTCAGCCTGAGGCTGGAGGTCAGCAAATCCAGGTTTCCCCAAAAACACAACTTGCAGTATGCTTCAGTTCCATCCCATTCACCAAATGGCTACAGCAAGAGCAGACACGTCCTCTGGCTGCTGCTGTGCAGTTGCCTTTGCCTGAGGGGCTCAACTGCAAACCCAAATGGGATGGGACTTTGCTGGAAACCCTTCAGCAGGTTTGTCTCCTTGTAGACATAAAAAAAAAAATTCAGCTGAATTTGCTGAGACAATAAATTTTTGTGCTGCACATTTTTAATCTTCAATCTAGAGAAAAAAGCAAATGAAACATGTGTTCCTTTCAACATTTCAGTGTCCAAAAGTTGAATTAACTGCAGGCTTTTTCCCACTCTGCCTTTCTTGCTAAAATCCAACATCTTTTCTTGATAAAAAGAAAGTTGATTAAAAATGTTCTTAGAATCACTATTCATTTCTTTAGGGAAGCGGCTGTGTTTCCTTTTCCTCCCTTCTTTTCAGCAGCAGAACAGAAGCTGACAGCGAAACAGCAGAGAAAGGCGACACAGAAATCTAAACCATCTGCTGAACTATCATTTTCATCATTTTTCTCAGCAAACCTTAAAATTTGCAATGAAGGAGGCATTCAGCTCCTTCAGCACGTCCTCCCAAAGAAGCAAGGCTACAAAGAGGCTGCAGGATTGTGGGCTTGAGCAGCTCATCTCCTCTCCCTCAGGCACATGCACAGGGAAGGTGTGGGGCAGCAGGTGCACAGGGGCCACCCCACCTCTTGGCTGGCTCTTCTCTGGAGGTCAAAGCCCTGGGCAGGTGGAAGGAAAAGACAGCTTCTGTTGTGCTGCCAGACAGCCCCAGCTGAGCCAGGGCCCTGCCCGCCCAGGCCCTTGGGCAGCACCTCCACCCCTGGGGGGATGAACTGTACAGATGGCCAGGTAACTCAGGTATTTGTGCACCTGCACAGCTAACTACACTGCAGCTGCAAATTAAAGGGAGCTCAGGCTGAGGAAACCATGAGAGGGAGCTGGTGAGGACATACACACAGTGTATCCACAAGGAGAGTGTTTCCTGCCTGCTGCCTGCCAGCATCCCTTGCACCTGAGCACTCTCAGTATGGGGAGCCCCACACTACTCTGGCACCATTGTGCACTACTCTGGCACCACGACTGTGGTTTAAAAGGACAGGGCAGTTTGCAGCCTTGCTCCTGCCATCAAGCTCCTGACTTGTCTCAGGTAAGTTATCCATTTCCTTCCCCCATGTTTCTACCTGAGCAAGGTCAGGAATTGTGCAGCTTGTCCTCTGTGCCTCCTGGAACGCAGCCGGCACCAGCAGAAGCAATGTTATGCAGTAAGGATAATTTGTCACTTGAATTTTGCTATTTCAAAATGTTTTGTTGGAAACAAATTCCCCCCATCAACACAAATCTGTTAATCAAAATGAATTTTTCCCAATGTTTTTGTTTAAACAGGAAGCAACAGAAGTGTATCCAATGGCCTGCATCTCACATGTTGGGCTGCAACAGTGATTTTCAGTCTCAGAATCTGTGCAATCCCGAGGCAGTTTCCTACAAACCATTATACAGCACATGTAAATCAGCTGCTTGATAGCTTCACCCTTGGGTCATTTTTTTTTTTGCTTCTGTTAAAATTAGTCAGGGGGACTCCCTGGATGATATAACTACAGAAGTACACTGAATAATTTTAGGATACACTTTTAAAAAAGTTTTTTTAAAACTTTTTTGTTTTTTTGTGCATAAGTAAATCTCAAAATTATTCCAGAATCAGTAAAATAACATCAACTTTAAAAAACACAAGACGAAAGAAGCCTCATTTAAAAATGGGTATGTAACAAAAGTGAAAACATTTGTGTTTGAAATTGACAGACCCAAATAGAACTGAATAAACAAAATATATTTTTCCCAGAAGAAAAAGAATGTCAAAAAGAAAGTTCCCCTGGGAAGCTGCTATTTTGATTAAATGTCACCTACTGACTAGAAAAGTGTTGTGCAGAAAAATTTTAAGGCAACTTGACTGAACACATGATCTCCATGCTGGAACCCATGTTAGTCTAATGAGATTGAGGAAGTTGAAGGGCTGGTGGAAAAAATATAATTGCCATAGCAATGGCATGTCCACTCCTGTACCTCAGATTAGCTCTCCACTACAGGATACGGCAGGAATTCATTGTTTTCATATCAACTCAAAAGTTGTTGACTTAAATGATCATGAGAGAGAAGTTCTGCAGGATTTTTTTTGTTTTAATGTTTACAAAGCAAAGTCAGACTTTAACACAGAGTGCTTATCAGAAAATAGCACTCCCAGACAGTTGCAGACAAAAGCACAAGATGTAATTACAAAACATGTATTGACCAAGAGCCCGCTTTTCTTGAAAGATTTATTCTTATGCTTTTCTTAGAAGATTTTCTCTTATTCTCTCTGCAGAAGGATCATCAAAATCTCTGCAGACAACGTCACTTTCTTAAGTTTCAGAAATGGTCCTAGTTCCTGTTTTACACCCCCTTTACTTTCTGCAAGGATGTTGTGTATCTTGCACAGCCTATAGCAACTCATTGTCATCCTAGAAGAAACAGGGAGCCTGAGGTTCAGGCTAAACAAATTAAACTAGATCCTTCTAAGTGTGAGAGCAGGCATTTTTTAGTCCAGCTCTGATATGTCCCCTGCTAACTACTATTTTTTTTTTTGTGATTGGTTGGTTTGGCTTTTGGTTTTTCTTTGCAGCTCCCAAGTCTACTGATAAACTCCAGCTCTTGTGACCTTCTTCTTCAATAAGCTGTGCTCCCAGAGAGACTCTGCACATATCCAGGAAGGCTGCTTTCCCACAGCCATAACTGCTTAGGTGCCTGAAAGGGCCTAATAAGCCAGGCTTAATAAGCTGTCACACCCTATTCATGGGTAAGTCTGTTTTTCCTATAGATATTCTTCTAGCTCTGTGAACTAGACCAACGTATCTTCCATTTTCTTCAATTCTTTATAGAATCAATACTCCAATTGCATTTGTTTTTTTTTAGCCATGTCATACAAAATCCTAGACAAAAGGAACGGGGATTCCCACCCATAAAACAGTGGTTTTGCTATCTGGTATGTTCTGATTTAAAAAAAACAATTCTTGAAGCTGAGTAGCTTCCCTGGGGACTGTTGCACTTAGGGTGTTCAAACCATCTTGTTCTAGGCTAGTAAATAATAAGAAAAAGATCTTCTTAATTTCTACTTAATTTATAGCCAGAGTCTACATTAGTGTTTGCTTTTCTGCTAGGAACTGGGCCAAAAAGGATACACAAAATTGCTGCTGCTCATCAGAGAGGTAATTTTTGTCCTGAAATTAAACCTGAGCACTGCACAAGTAGAAAGTACTTTGTTAAGGGGGCAAATTAGAGCAACAAGAAACTAGTCATTGGCTGTGTGACCATTTGGAGCTCAAAGCATTCAGCAGAACTTGAAAGCAGAGCTGTCACAGCAGAGGCAACTACCACATGCAGCAAAGGAGGAACTGGTGAAAGAATGCAGTCCTTACCTTGCAGTGGGGCTCACCACAAGAGGGAACTGCAACAGCTCCTCAGCAGCTCCGTGTCAGATGAGAGTCCCTCTTGCTGCTGTGCCATTGCAGGGCTGCAGAGCAGTGGCTCAGATCTGACAAACCAGCAAAGTCCTCCTGCACAGCTGCACGTTAGAATGCCAGTTCAGACACGGGGTGTCTAGGATCACTTCAAGAATTGCCAGGCTGTAACCAGGGAAATGTGAATGGCAGGCTTCACATGGAGATTTTCAAAGGCTTATTCAGTAACAAGAATTGCTAAGTTGCCTAAAAATCAGACAGCAGCCATAAAGTGAAACTTAAATAATTATTTTGTATGTCAGTACATCAGTCACAATGCAGATGCCTCCAACTTGAAGGAAGCAGAAACGTACCTTTTTTTCGAAGTCTGGGACCTATATGAATTCAGACCGTAACCTGCAAGGTTTGCCCCCTTCATCCAAATATATAGCAACAAACCAGTACCAGAACCTGCACTGACAGTTACAAAAAACCAAACAAAACAACCACCCCCCACCCAAAAAAAAAAAAAAAGTGAAAATCAGGGACATGGCTTGTACTTTATTTGGAACAAGTGGAAGAATAGCTCAGAGGGGGGAACCATCTTAAAAGACATCTGAAATGCACAGATGACGAGCGTATGACTAAACCTTTAGTGAGATAGGCCAGGCTCTGGTGCTATTTTTATTTCTATTTAATGTCTTATCCTTCTTCATTTCCACTAAACATTTGGTTTGGTTTGGTTTTTTCTTTTATCAAATGAGATAAGAATAAAGGCAAAAAATTCGGACAGCCGGCCTTTGCCCAACACAGGCATTCCCACCAGAGATATTCAGAGCTCTCCCCTTTCCACAGGCCTTTTTTGTCCATATAGATTTTAAATAGGAAACTGTACCTTTTAGCCTTTGTCTGAGCTCCAGATAACATTACAGTTCCCATCAGTAACATGGGCAGTCTTCATTCAGAGCATCTTTTGTGTTGGCACCATCCTCCCTGAGCGTCACGAGGTGGCAGCACAACAGAAGGGCTCCTCTTACATCAGGCAGCCAAAATCTCACATACCTGCAAGCACATCGTTCATTTTCATCTTAGAGTTGCAGCTTCCTTTTCTTTTCCTGAGACCATCTTAAAAAACAAGACAGTAGTGTCACAGCACAAAATATAATCACTCATCTGCCTGTTTTTGTGCTTTCAGCTGTTTGAGCATTTATAGGATTACATTTTCACACTCCCACCAGCCTCTGCAATGGACAGGTTTTAGCTGGGCACCCAGCAGAGAAGCCACTTAGACAGCAGTGGTGCACTTCAACCTTCTCACTTTAGGGATGCAGCTTATAAAGGTGTCAGCACGTAGCAGTGCAGATAAAAGATTGTGGATGAAGACTGGAACTCTGGGGGAAGCAAATTACTTTTAAATTGTGTCAGCATTAGCAAAAGGAAAAAAACAACATAAGAGATTTTTAGTTAAAAATGGTTCTTGATACTTCCAAAACTAAACTAGTTGGTGTTTTGTTTTGGAAAGGCTTTCTTTCATTTAAACCTTGAACAAAAATATTAGTAAGGCTAGATGAAGGATAACAAATAAGAATATACTGAGACAAATTATATTGGTGAGGAGTTCAGGTAGGTGATTTTTAGGTGGCTATTTGGTTGCTTTTAAACTAAAAAATCTCATTCATAAAACTTTAATGAATAGTTCAGTTCTCTTTGAAAATCCAGTAATATAGAACTTTTTTTTAGTAATACAGAACTATCTTATAAGATAGTATCTTATTTTTCCCAAGCTGAAATTCCCTGCAGGAACACAAGCTTAAGAATCTTGTTAAGAATTCAGAACCATGGGACTTTTTTTTCCTACAGATTTTTGACTTTTTAAATTAAGTATCACTATGCAGACTTATTATACTGCAGCTATAAGTGGACAACCACCACAGCAGGGCATATCTGAGAAGACATTAGTATAAATAAACAGTTGGATAGTCCAAATTAGTCTGCTCCACATATGAATATTGGGGTAGATAAAGAAGCATTTGTCATCTTTCAGAAAACCGATGTCCTTGTAAATCAGATGCTGATTACCAAGCTAAGATAGCCTTTAATAGGATAAATAGAATATCTGCTCTAAAATGAATGATGTTTTAAAATACTATGATTCCTAAATTTTCCTCACCCATAGAGAAGTTGGAAGCATTTTAAAAAATAATACCACATTTTTTTCCATAAGATTTTTGATCCAAACATATTCATGGGAACATAATTTGAGATATTACTTATTAAGTAAAAGTGTTATTTCTTATATTAAACATATTTGGTTGGGAACTTTTTTCCATCCATCTTGAAAAGCTTATCAGAGAGGTCAGTTTTACAGACTCCATTTCACAGGCTGGAAACAGTAACATTGGGAATCGAAATGACATACCCAGCCAGTGGCAGAGCCACCAATAGTACCTGGACCTCCAAAAGTCTGGAAGTAATTAACAACTCCATTTCAATTTCATTATTTTCTTCTTCTCTGCTTAAAATGATTTGAAACAGAAGAAAAATGGGTCAGTGTTAAAATACCAGCACATCTGAAATTTTTAGCTCCCTCCATTTTTCACCTAGCCTCCAGTTTTCACCCTAGTTTCATTTTGAATCAGATCTACCTAAATGACTATATTTTTCCCTGAGGCAGCAGGAGAATATACATTCCTGAAGATGCCAGTTTCAGTCCCCGGTGTCTAAAATATGCATGCACTGCTCTTGATTCTTGCCACTAAAAGAAAAAAAAGTAACATTCATTCTGCAGAGATAGCATTCAAGTTTTAAATAATGCATTTCTTTATATCCTCTCCCAGCCAAGGACCTCATTTCTTCCAGGCCCATAGGTGACAGCATAAGCAATTGCCCAGGTTACTGTGTTTTATGCAGCTGATTCATGAGGTCCTGCAGCTCCTTGCCAAAGGATATATTGCTGTCACTGTTCTCAAAGGTGCAGGGAAGGTCTGGGGTGTACAGAAACAGATGAACAAGTGAGAAATCAATAATATCTCCAGGCTTTCACATCCTACCTGTCTCAGGAATATCAAAGAAGCTCAGTCTGGCAAATTTTGTTAGGTGATTGGAGCAGACTGCATAACTGCGTAGGTAATCCAATTAGAATCAGAGATGTAAGCACAACAGCACAGTTAACTGGGACTTGATCATGTTAAGAAACTTAATTTTGAAGTTTGAGATGCTTTGCTTACATAATGCAAAATCCACACAGTGTGAACTACTCCAATAAATTCTGACATCCAGCAGGTCAGTTAAGCATATATTTCGATGTGAAGCTTGTGAGCACTCTCTCATGATTTTAAATTTAACCTTCAAATGCTTTTCTTTATTGGAATCAGGAAATTAGGTTCAAAAAGATCAGAATACATTTCACAGAGAATTTCTGTGAGAAGAATCACCCATTTAAAAGAGGCAATGATGAAGGGAAGATCTTCAACTGTGATTTCTCTGATTTGACAGCAGTAGCAGCCCTCTTAGATCTGTGATGATCTGAAGGTGATAGAGAGGCAAGGGCTAGACAGAAAAGCAGCATTTTGTTAGATCAAAAGATGTAGCAGCAAAAAAGAGGCTTTTAGACAGGCTCACAAAAAAGTTGACAGAAGGGACCTCTGGAGGTTACTCAGCCCAGCCTTCTGCTTGGAACAGAAGTAGCACCAAAACCAGACTAATCTAATCATCTTAAAGACCTCTGAAGGCTGACATCTCCCCTGCTCTGCAGGTACCTGTCCCAATGCTGCATCATCATCCTCCTGGTCAAAATGTTTTTCCGGGCTTCAGTCTGAGTTTCCAAGGTCCAAACATGGAGGCATTGGGGGTTTTTTGTGTTTTATCTTCTGTACTATCAGATGTTTGATTTTATACTCTGAAAATGTCCTTTAACTACTCGTGGGATAATATTAGATCCCTCCATTAGCCTTTTCGCCAGACTAAGCAAGTCTTTCTCCCTCAACTCCTCCTTGTAGGAGAGGTTCCCTAGTCCTCAATAGTCCAAGCAATCCTTATGCATACTGAAATATGCTTCAACCAAATATAATTTGGGAAAAAAATATTTCTGTGTACCTTAATTGTCTTAACTCTATTTTATCTGGCTGATACAAGTTGCAATGTTATTGTCATCCTATTTCAGACTGGAAAATATCCACTAGGTCTTGTATGGAGCAGAACCAAATAATTCAAGGTCTCTGATTTGCCCTGACATGTCCCCAGTAGATATGGCAATGGATAAAAGACTTCTCTCTGCCTCATTGATAAAGCTGTCATCAAGACACAAAATTAAGATGGGCACTGGCTGTCTATACAGGTAGTATACATCCTATATTTATCTCCTTATCCTGTTGAAAGAAAATGCAATGCAATACTTGGAGCCAGCCTGTCTCAGTATCCTTATGGTCACCTTCATTACCAAAGGAAACTTTGCTTGCAGACATGTTCAGGAATTTGACAACAGCTGGAGTTTCTAGTACTAAACCGGACCTATTTCTGATCCTGGTATAATAAGAATAATACCACAAAGACAAAAGAGAAAATATAAAAAAAATTAAAGACTAGGAACATACTTTGATTCCCTGTTTACGAAATATAGAATATCTGGATTTGTAAGATACTTACTGCTCTTAAGAAAGTTCTTGCATTCATAATCATAAGTCTTGCTTTCCTGTAATATATGAAGGTACATCACAAAACACATTTGGAAATCCTTATCAGATCATTCAGAATTGTCCTTTTATTTTTATACTACCTCTTCAATTGCACTGCCTAATAGCTTCTCAAAAGCTTAAAATTTCTGTCAAAGGTTTTGTTTCTCATTAGAATAGTGCACCTTGACATGGTCAGAGATCACTGTTTATAACAAAATCAGAAAGAGCACATCAACGTCTCTAATGTTTGTCAAGTATAAACAAAAAAAAGGGGAAAGAAATCCAAGGCATGTTTTTTTAATCTATTATGAAAAATACAATTCTCAAGGTGTTTTTGCAGACCATTTATGTAAAATATCTATTTTTCTTTTTTACAGGGCACTCTTTCAAACAAATTTGGATTACATTAAGGTATTTTCAATAGTAGTAGGTGAGATCTTGCAGGGGTATATGTACACTTGGTATGTGTTCACCACTGCAGAGGAGAAAAAAATTAAAGTGTGCCAGGAACCTCTCTGCAGTGTAGTTTCTTGTCCCACTGAAGTCCAAGGCAGCTGTGTTACAGGATTCTCTCAAGCTACAGCTGCTCTCTAGAGAGTCACTCTTACATCCTGAAATCAAAGATTAATTACTCCTGACCTATTTGTGGAACGTGACTAGATGGGAAGGAACATTGACTGTAAAAGAATAATAAAAACACACAAAAATTTCCTAGCTTCACTCAAAAAGCATTAAAAATTATTCTTGTTTAGTTTCCCCTGACATTCCTGAATGTAATTCTGTAAGATCATGGTTCTGTTCTTTCCTAGCAGTCATGATGTGTTTGGCACATTCACTGCCTCCTGCAGTAAGCATTACCCCTGGGAAGCCCAAGATGTCATTAGGCTCATGCATGTTCTTACTTTTCAGCCAACGCTAAAGAAATTTTTCTATTCTTTGTCCCTTGGCATTAAGTAACCCCCAAATTAACATTTTTCCTGAATTACCTTTTTTTCCTCCAAGATGCTTTTGAGCTTCCAGTTATTTCCAGAGCTGTTCTAGAACATCTGCACAGCTTTCTCCATCTGCATCATCAATTTATGTGGTACTGGACAAGCCATTTCCAAAGAACAGGCAAATTCTCTCTTCATAGTTTGAGAGAACCACTTTCTGCTAAAGACTTCCAGTAAAATCACTGGTTACTGGCAGCTGAAAGATCAGTAGCCTTTTTCACCTGGAAAACCAGCTGGCATCATCAGCATCAAGAAGTTTCAAGTGGTGAAAACAAACTAACTTACCCTTAGTCTGTAAGCAGGGGCTGTATCAAATTGAAATTCCTTCTGGTCATTAGATATTTGAAAAGTTGTTAATTTATGCACAAACTTCTTCAGCAGTATTCGACAGTTCCTGAATACATAACCATTCAAATTTGCCTTGCAGAAGAAATGTTGCTGCAGTTATTGACCTCAAAAAGCACATCATGGTCTTTCCTTGTTTCTCTGGACTCTTTACCATCAACTCCATTTCATAACATATTAGAACAGATTGCATTTTGGTTACAGTCTAAATAAACTGGATCTGAAATTCAGTGGGGCCAAAGTCCAGAGTGATTTGATCTTGGGCTTTGATCCAGGTGCATCATGCTGATGAGCAAAGAAAATGTTATCAGTCAGCTAGTTACAGCAAGTCCTTGGCCTGCAGATGGAAGCAGAAGATGAGGAGGAGGAAAAAAGGATATACCGTGCGATAATTGGTAGGTGACAGCATGCTGTGTGTGCAGCCTGGGGAAACAGAGATCCATTCAATCCGCCTCACAACAGCTTCAGCAACTTCACTGGCCCACGCACTCTTCCGTCTCAAACGCCCGCCGTGTTTCATAGCCTCCAGTCATCAGCCTTGGCGCCAACACATGAATCATATCTTCTGTGAGTGTCCCTGCTGCAGCAACTCATTACCATCCTCTGCAGTTAGATAGCACTTGCCAATCCCAGATCTCAAAACACAGCATTAATATGGACATGACCTGAGATTTAATATCTTGCTCGTAGCAATGGGAAACCAGCTGTCATTAAGATAAAAGACCCCATCTCCCCACTGTCCTTAAGCTTTCTAATCCCTAGGTCATATCACCTGCCTTCTTTTTGTGTGCTTAACCATCAATAGGGAACAATTGTGATAGACAGAAGAGTTTTTCCACATTCCAAAAAGGCAGCAGATAATTAATAGCCACATTTATTTTAAGATTCACATAAGAGTCACATAGTAGCACTTCTCCAGTATGTGGTTAGTCAACTGATTTCTATTTGCTAGCCTACCAAATGCTTAGCACAATACAATAGACTTTCATTCTGGATTTGACCAAGCAGAGGGATATAATCATGAGAGCAGTGGTTTGCAACAACTGGTACAAATTGTCACTTTGGTATTCCAAGCCATTAGGGATGCCCCTCTCAACTCAGATCAGTCATAAAAGCCCTATTTCCTAGAGCTTAACAGCTTCTGAAGTCACTCTGAGAAGCCTACTAAATGAGACAAGCTTTAGAGCCCAGCTCTGGAATAGAATGGTCAGCAAATCCCCTTTTCTTACCAAGGAAAAGAGAGGGAGAGCACAGCAGGGCAAGCCATAGTACCCATAGTACTTGAATGAAGTAAGGAGGAAAGAGTTGGAAAGAGACAGGTTTAATCAGAACTCAAGCATATCAAACACATTTATGATGATGGAGAAGCAAATCTAGGGTCAAGGTAGGAAAACACCCCACTGCTAAGAGTGAGAATTATGTAAAGATTACTAATACTAGACACAATCTTCCAATTACTAGGCAGATCCACAACATTGAGGGAGACGTAAGGTCTAATTGAAAAATAGCCTAAAAATCATAATCTAAATTCATAGCTCATTACAGACATACTAAAGACTAATGTTCCTACTAGATAGCTCAGTAAGATAACTTGGATATGATCTATGAATTATGAGTTATGAATTAATAAGATAGTGGGATATGAAACCCAAGCCTGGGCTTAAATACAGACCCTGGACCTGTGGGCAGAGGGTGTGGATGTGACCACGTGAGGTGTGTTAAGGGCCTTTAAGGCTATTAATGCACTTCAGGATCACAACACAGATTTCTCCTGTCTTTTTCAAGGTGTGCTTACACGGGTGAACATTTCTGCTGCTAGGAGGAAAAGGAGTTGTTAAACTCACACAAGAAAAGTAAATGCAAGCTATGGAGATAACTTGTCCCAATTATCTTCCTCAGTTTAAGTAGTTCAGTAGAGAAGCTGTAGGAATTGAACATTCCTGTAGTGTCTGGTTCCTTCTAGAAATTTGTGTTACCTTTTTACTGGTCTACTCTTAGTGTTTCTTTGAGGAACTATTTCTCTATATTTTCAGACCAAAGCATTGCAGGCTGGTCAAACCCCTCACTGGAGGTGATTGTTTTGTTGTGTTTTGTTTTGTTTTTTTTTTTCTCTCAGCAGTGTTGTTTGTTTTAATTTGGTTTGGATTTTTTTTTCCTTGACAAGCAGTTTACTTCCCCCTAATAGTGTCTGAGAATTTCAGACCTGAACTTCAAACCAATACTTAAATTGGGGAGGGGGGGGAAACAACCCCCCCCATCACACACACTTCCCTAGTTTTTAAACAATCATTTTAGTTATGTTTATACTTTGAAAATTGCTTTAAGAAGGGCTGAAAATATTTAAGTCAATGCAAAACAAGGTCAAATTAAATGTTTATATTTGCACTGTGTATTTTTTATTTAACTAGAAAAACTTAGAAGTTCGCATTTAGTGTTCAACTTGGCTTGAATGTTTTCATTTTATTCATAAACATGATAATTATTTATATAGGTTACATTATATAATTTTTTTCCCAGAGGGGAAAGCAAGTTTTCATGGGAAGTGACTTAGCAGGATGAAGTGCTCTGTGCTTCCCATGAGGTTAAAAGTTCAGTCAGCTTTATCCCTTGTCATGTTTACTGTACACACCTTTCTGACTTCCTGCTCAAACTGCAAAATTATATGTATAAACAGCACCAAAACAGACAGGAATTGCTAAAAATATGGAGAGAAAAAGTTCTGTTAAATGGTTGGTCAGAATGACTTGTTGATCCAGGGTCTTAGGTTGGACAGAAAGGCAGGAAAGTAACACTCCTCTGCTGATGCTCCTTCTGCTCATCCATAGTATCAGGACATTTGATAATTTTGCTGACCAAGAACTCAGCAGTTAGCTATTCTTCATTGTGCTGGAACCCAGATAAAACAGATGATTGCAGGAGGCTGTGTGTTCAGAACTGAGACAGTAGCTCAGATCCCACTTCTATCCTTGCTTACAAGTGTGTAAGTTGGAGTTCAGGCCACTGTGACCTCTAAGATTTGCCATCACTTATAAGCTGCTGGTTTTACCAGCACCTAAAGGTCCAAAACATCTCACCCATTGCTGCAGCCTGCACATTGAGAAGTACAACCTCTCTAAAGAGCCAGAGAACCTTTTCCAGTATTGGAGATATAACTCGATAGCCAGCATTCAAAATCCAAGATATGATAGATCTTGGAAGAGGAGAAAACTGCCAATCTGATTGCAGCCTTTTGCCAGTACAACTCAGCAATACAAACCTGTAGGGTGATACTTCAGGCCACTGCTAGGAAAGTATTTATCCTTTTTGGCACTCACAGAAGGAACTGCTAGGTGGACGGAGTTACGAGCAGTCCAGGGTCAGGATATGTCCATTACTCAGATGCAATTATCATCCAATTACCCATTTATATTTTATAGATACTATTTAATAGTTTCTATCTATTTCAACAAGCGTTTCTCCTTTTCTCCTCTTCATTACCGACTGCAGAACTGCAGACTTGCCTCCCTCCCGGGAAGGAGTGGTGAGGGTGAGCTTAGCAAACAGTACTATTCAAAATGAAGGGTGCTAAAATGTAAGGTAATGTAAAATGTAATGAAGACATTCCCTTGTGCCCATCCTGCGAGTCTGTCAGTGCAGCCGAGAGGTATTTTTCTCTCTCGCAGAGAGCAGCGGGTCGTTTCTCCCTCGGCTCCCCAGCTCTCACCGGGATGCCTCCCCGGAGGGATGTAGGGCACAGCAGGGATGTAGGGCACAGCAGGTGGCCTAGCACGCCGCTGCCCTCAGGACTAGCGCATTTGGCATTTCTTCCAGTGCAGAAGAAATCGCGCTGAATCAGGTCCAGCTCCCGATCTGATCCTTGTCGAGCGAGAGCATCTGTTGAGCGCACGGCGGCAGCTCGGGCGCGGGGCTGAGCGCGGCTCCCGGGCAGCGGCACATTGATCACACGGCCGCGTGGCCAATTAGCGGCAGGAGCCAGGGCCAGCCCTCGTGTCTGCGCGCTGCTGATCTATCGGCAGTAATTACCGAGACACTTAGTGCCTAGTTCGGATGGGAATTAATTCCAGGCCGGATAAATAACGCGCTAGGGTTTATTCAGCCCCGTGTGAAGCGTCGCCCCCGAGGCAGGGCTGGAGCGGCGGTGGCGGTGATGCGCGGGGCGGCGGCCGGGCGCTGAGGCTGCGGACAGCGCCCAGCCGGGAGCATGCTGAGCCCCAAGATCAGGCAGGCCAGGAGAGGTGAGTGTGCGAGCCGTGCACCTCGCGGGGTGGGCACGGACACCGACTGCTGACACGGGGAAACTTCGCGGCGGCGGCGGAAACCTGTACCGCTGCCCACCGTGTCCCCCGCCCCGGCTGCTGTGGCTGCTGCCCCGCTGGCCGAAGCCAGCACTGGGGCGGGCAGCCGAGTGACTCTGCGGGGAGAATGAAACCTAGGAGGAGGAGACCTGTGCTGGTGTTCACCGGCGTGGTCTGCAATGTCTGGGCTGAGCAGCAGGGATAAATTAAAAAAAAAAAAATGTACTCTGTCCTGGGACTCGATAGAGCCTTTTCATCCCTGTACTGGTTGCTATGCTGTGTTTCTAACGCTGAATTCATTATAACAGCTGGAGACAGGTGTGTCTAGTTTACCTGCAGCATCTTGGAGAAGCAGTTTGCTGTAGCACATTATCCTTGCAGGGCTGGATGCAGGAGGTGGAGATATTTGTTCTGTGAGCTGTGGGCAAGACAAAAGGAAGGAAGGAAGGAAAACCTGCCCTGGGTTTGCAACAGATGCTTTGAGCAGTCATTGCGAGCTGTGTGGTGTAGTGTGCCATGTTTGTAAAGCAGAGAGCTGGGGCTGGGCACAGCTGTTGTCTCGATGTCAGGTAACCTGGAAGAGCTGCTCCGGCAGGGGATGCATTCTGTGATCTTCAGGGGAAGCACCAGTTACTCATTTGACATGGCATTTGGAAATCAGCATTGCCACTCACAAACTAATGACAGTGTCCGAGGGATATCTTCCTGCTCATTGGAAACAGATTACATTAATGTCATTTAGGAGCTAAAGCAAACACAGTGAGAAGAGTATGTAAAGATTACGGTTTTCTTCAGCCCTGCCAGTATTGTCAAATAGGAAAAGTAGCACTGGTTCTAGCTACTGTGGTTCCAAGACAGGTACTTTCAGCCAAATGTCAGTGCATCATATATTGAAAGCCATATTATGTGATAACAGTCCTTAAAATACCAAGAGCCCATTAAATAGCTGTTAGCATCTTGGAAAGAAGAAGCTTCTTGCCATCTGGAGGTGTCAGGATCAGATACGTACTGCTGCACCCACAGTAAAGTCATAAGTACTTATTTTTTAGTTACACAATGTGGCAGAAATTCAGCAAGTCTTTGGTAGGTGCTGCCTCTTAGCCATCCCCCTTCTAAGGGAGCCTTTTAATATATGTGTTATCCAGCAATCCAGCATTCCTGGTAGCTATTATGAGACAAGCTAGATGAAGCTACTAAGGTTGTACAAGAAGGCTGTGTCATGCCTGCCATTCTTCCACTTTCTTCAAATCACCTGGTAGAGACTAATTTGTGTATTCATATATATTGAAGTCTAGCTATGGGACAGACATTCTGGATCCCTGGGGGCTATTGATATTTAGGGGACAGACTATAGTGTACCTCTGTGATTCAATTTCAGTTTATTGCAGTATGTGTCATTCTCTCTGGGTTTGTTCAGTTTGGTTCATTAACTGTGCATACGATATTTTCTGAATGAATTTAGAACTCATGAAAAGAGCTGGGATGCTGGGTTTGGAAACTTCAGGAATTTTCTTTCTTTTGCAATGCTTACCGTGGCAAAGCCCGTGTAGCCTCTTGCAAAGCTTACCAAGTAGGGCCCAATCCTCCAAGGTTGTTTCCATAGCTCTTGTTCACTGGAACTGTAAACAGGCCATGCTGGAGGTGCTAAATACTTCTTGAAGGTAAGTGTCCCACCTTGCAAGACTGAGCTGAATAGGAAATGGCAGTTCGTGCTCCCTGGAGTCTCAGCTGGGATTACTAATGAAGATCAGATGATAAACAGTGGACAAGCAAAGTATTCAGAAGGCTGTGAGAATGTTCTGTGAACAGCGAACATCAACAAGAGCAGTTGATCTGCT
Source organism: Certhia americana (assembly GCA_018697195.1). Lineage (NCBI taxonomy): Eukaryota > Metazoa > Chordata > Aves > Passeriformes > Certhiidae > Certhia > Certhia americana. The sequence goes on from CM031862.1 coordinate 17,713,121, forward strand.
GCAAGCTGCTGCATGGGTTTGGCTGACTTTTCATAGCAGTGACTGTTGGCTCTGCCATTGAGGACTTAATTGTAGGGGAGGCAATGTGACTTCTCTGGGCAGACAGATTGAAGAGAAGGGACAAGGAGGGATACTCAGTGTACAGCCTGTGGTTTTACTTGAGTGTGACAGAAGGCAGCAGTGTGGCTGAACCTAGGGATGTTCATGTATGCGCAGAGTTCTTGAGGTTCAAACTCCTGTGTGTGTGTGGCTAGCTAGCTCTTTGCCTCAGGCTCCACACATTTGTGCAAACAGGAATGCTTCATCAGCTTCTCTTTTATTTCCAATTCTCAGCAGAGAATTGGCTTTAAACATTGAATTGTGATGTCTGATGCTGTCATTTTTGTTTCACTTGTAGATTGTCCTTAAAGAAGTTCCTTGGTTTAAGACATTCAAGCTTTTGAAAATGTGTGGTCTGGACTTGAGCCTGACATCCATGGTGCAGTTCCTAATATCTGTGAAAGGGACAGTAGAGAACAAAGATAGTTACTTTTTGTAAGGCAAATTATCAAGTATAAGGCAGTCCTTGCTGTTCCACCAGCAGCCTCACATCTAAAGTATGTGTTCAGAGGTACATGTTCTTTTCATAAGATCTTGGAAGGCGTAAAATCACACAGATGGAAAATCTTAATGTGCACAAATGGTCCTTCTGGGAAATTATTCATTCTGGCTAGGTCTGAATGGATTTTGCATTATTTTTTCATCAATAGGGGTTCATGCACAGCAATTGGCAGACCCCAGGATCCCAAACTAAATGACTGCAACGGAAAATATCTATTTTCACATTCTTCTTATGTGATAGGGCATAAAAATAGCCTTGCCGAGTGGAGGCAAGAGAACTTTCTGTGTTGGAGGGAGGGCAGTTTTCAGAGTACATTCTTCAGTCTCAAGGAATGCATTTTTATTTCATTGTTTTTAAGAGATTAAAAAATAAAATAAAGTATTTGATCCTTGGCTTGAAAAGTCCCAAAAATGTTGACAGCCCAGTTGCATTTAGTTGTGCTGGAAAATGGAAGCTGGACTGACTACAAGCTTATGCATTTGTCTTTTAATGAGTGATGTGATTGCCCTGTATAGAAAGAGAGTTATCCTGCTTCCATGATACATAATTTACAGTATTCCTGTCTTCAGCACAGTCTGTCTCAGTTGTAGAGGCACTAAGGATAACCTTTCTCCCCTTATTAGGACATTGTACTTTCGGGTGACACTGACCTATTATTACTGTGGGAGACATGCTCATACATACGTTAGAGTATGCTGAAAATTTTCCTTACAGTTGTAATAGCAAAACTTTTTTTGGACTGTTTTAATTAAAACTTTGAGTCTGTAAAAAAGTCATGGGAGACATATTGGTTAGTTAGGCTGGTGCAAATGTACTGACGTCCTCTGTGTGCCTGTAGTAGAACAGAGCTATTTCCCTCATGCTGTGTGAAGAGCCAGCCTTTCACCAGCCAGTGAAAGATGGAAAAGGGGAGCTCTCATGTGGCTAGTGCCCCTCACCAAATGCCAGTGTAGCACCTGCAGCCTGAGCTCTGCACAGGGCAGCAGTGGTGCCTCCAGAGCCCCACCCTCAGCTCTGGTTTGAGGGGCTGGTGCTGTACCCAGCTATCCCAGAGCACGTGGGAGCCCAGCACCTTGGCACCTCCCACCTGCCAGGCAAATGGGAACACCCAGTTTCTTACTCATGGAACCAAGGTAAACAGCCCTGAAGCTGTGAACTCCTCCAAACACTTCCTTCAGCTCTCAGAGCCCACCAACATTGCTGGGAGCAATGAGCGTGACTGGTGCAACTGGTCACCAGTCAGTGGTGTGGAGCCACCATTACTGAGGAGCCCACCTGTGAGGGGGCGGTTCACTACTCCACAGCCTCACACAGGTGATTCTTCAAGGCAGGAGAGGCAAGTTTGGGAGCTTTTCTCTGGAAAGATATGTGGGTAAAAGGCAAGCATGAGGTTTTAAGTTTGATTTGTTTTATAGCTCAGTTCGGAGGAAGAAGACCTCTCTGAAATGGTGGGGAGCAGGAGGAGGTGGTAGTAGGGCTGCCTTCAGCCTGAGTTTTGTCATGTTGCTTTGGAGGAGCTTGAGATGAAACTGCAGAGTTAAACTTAAAATCCTAAGGCAGAGGCTGTGGAGGGAGCCATTGGGCTGGACTTGCTGCAGTATTGGATTAACTGAAGGCAGTGTGAAGAAATACTACCAGATTAATTGATAAAGTAGGGGTCAAATAAACTGGAAGGGTCCCTTCTCACTGTGTGCAGCCCTAGGGAGGTGAATGAAGCAGGAGTTCCTTGGTATAGGGTCAGGCTCCTAGCACTGTGCTGCTGTGGTGCATGTGTGGCAATGAGCTGTGGGCTCTAATTTTTTTTTTTTTTTTGTTTGTCCCTGTTGTCCTGATTCAGTGGCCATGTGCATATAGAGACAGGGTCAAGAAAATAGTGTTTGCGGGTTTCCTCCAGAGACAGGTTCATGCTCTCACTCTTACTTCGTGGCATGTCCCATGAAGAAGGACATGAGTTGTTCAAAGGTGTAATCCTGTCATCCCTGTAGAGATACCCCTCTCCAACTGGATTCATGTTGTGTGCTGGAGTAATTGGTGCTCTTGGCAATAGCAGTTTTCTGTCCCTGCCTGAAGGCTCAGGCTGGCAGTCATTCTCCTTAGAAAAAGCTCTGGAAAAATTGCAGGCAGGCACCAGCTTATTAAGCACAGGCTATCTGAATTTGGAATAATGAACTGTAGCCTCACCTCCTGGGGAGGAAAAGGGGTGTTGAGAAAGAGCAGTAATTCAACTCTCTAAGTTTAGCTGGACTGCTGGGGAGAGCACTTGTGGGGAGGGAATTAAGTATTAAAAAATCACAAAGCCTAGGCTCTCTAATTACTAATAGAACATCACAGAGAGAATACAGGCTGAAACTGTCAGTTTGTGTGTAAATAGCACAGTGGAAGAGCTACAAATGTTAGCACCTCTCTCCTGAGAGGACAGTCACCTGCACTTTTACTACCTGTATAAATGTATTACTCTTCATTGTAAGATTACTACCAGAATAACTTTGTTTCCTTGATGGCTTTCCCCTTACATTTATGGTAAATGAGACGCAAGCACAGCAGCATAAGCAACTTAGTTTGTTTTCTTCAGCTCCATGCAGAATGAGCAGGGGTAGTTTGATGCAAGGATAAGGGTTCACTGGTGGGAAAGGGAAACTCCTTCAAGAGGCTGCAGTGTCAGCTACCTGCTGAGCTGGAAGACGAAAGGATCTGTGCCTAGACTCTGCCCAGGCCTGCGCAAATTTAAATATTTAAAACTAACATGGGGGAGGAAGGCTCCTGCTGACAGTCTTTCTAACATGTATTCCTTCCACTCAGCTTTTCTATGCATCCTTTGTACCCAATGAGCCATAAAGTAGTCTTTATGAAGATCTTCTCTAAAGAGGGCAGATACTAGGTTTTTGCTGTGGTGGTAATGTCCTTCCTCTTAAAAACAGGTGTTAAGAATTGTTATGCTTCACTAAGATTGTCATCCTGTGGTATTGAAGTTAAAAAAAACAACCTGTGGTATAAGAAATAAATGACTAAGAAGCTGCACATGTTGTTTCTAAAGTGGGAACTGATTCTGTTGCATGGGGAGGGACTGAGTTGCACATACAGTTTGGAAGACCTATAGGCACAGAGTTAATACTTACTCCTTTGCAGATCTCCAGTTTAGGAGGAGCCACCTTTGCTTTATTAACCAGTGATGTCACAAATACTTATGGCTCAATAATCTGAGTACTTAGAGTATGAATTAATGTAGGAATAAGATTTCCTCTATTTCTTCTGCCTTTGTCCCCCAGATCAACCCTGGCGGTGCAGCAAGTCACTTAGTCAGCTGTTGCACACAGTAGGAAGCAGAATTTGTTTCACATTAAAAACAGGTACAACAGTGTTGAAATCGGCACACTAGCTCTTGGTTCAACGTTATGCTCTGAAAAGTAGGGTAGGAATGAATACCCTCCTGATCTTTGGATGACTGAAAGAAGAGAACTACAATGTTCTGCCTGAATTCAGAGAAGTTTATTGCTGAAAGTGGCTGGGTTCTGGTATCACTTCATCTTACAGCCAGTCTCAGGCAGCTATGTCTCAGGCAAAAGGCCTACTCTAGAGTCTAATTTTTTTCAGTCCAGAATAATTTTGGAAAGTGACTTCCTGTGAAGCAGGGTGGAAAAATGTCTTTGGTGCTCATAACATCAATTTTAGTAATTGTTGGTGCTGGCAGCCACTTTTTGAAGAAAATGGTCCATGGTCCATAAAAAGTATTTAACAAAAGCACATAGCAACTGGAGTGCTCGAAGGACCCTGAGTTTTTACACTGCAGTGGACCTATGCCTATGCTGCATCTGTAGTGCTGTAGAGCTCCAATTTTAATCAGGACTCCACAGTATTTGGTGCTGCACGAGCTCAGGCCACAGTCTCAGCTCCAAACTGAATGTTACTGTAGTCAGCATTTTTTTGTTTGTTCTTTAATCTACTATGAGTGGAAAGATTATTTACAATTAATAGCCATAGCCATTGGGAGGATTACAAGGGGCTGTTGCTGATTGCAGAGGGAGTTCAAGGTATTCATTCAGCCTTCCTTCTCTGACCAGATTTGACTCACTAAAATACTAGGAAGAAAAAAAAAAAACCAAAAATCCTTAGAACTTTCTACCATTCCAGTGACCAGCTTTTCTCATAAAAAGGTCTCACCTTGTCAGTGTAGGAATATAAAGCTGGGTGTATTGGCAGTTGGAAAGAGCAGAGTGGAAGTAGGAAGAAAGGAATAAGACTTTTCTTCTGGTTGTGGTGAGCTGTAGCTCAGTGTGGTTGTCCGTGGGATTACAAGAACTTTGCCAGCAACAAAGATGCCTTCAGCAGTGTGGAGTATGCAGTTCTCTTGTCAGGTATGCAGTTCTAACCAACCAGGTAGAGAAGATGAACAGCTTTCTAGAGATAATGTAGTAATCCATAGTGTCTAACAGGTGTGTGTGCTTTAAAGCAGCACATCAAATAGCTATGACCTAAGTGCTGATCTCTCCTCTGAACAGTCTGCAGCTGATCCAGGTAGGAGATCTCAGAAGATAGTTCAGATAAAGGGACTTCAAAATACAATCTTTCACTAGGAGCAATTTCTGTACTTGATCTTATATTAGCAACGTAACTCTATAACTCTGGTTTTTGCAGTAACAAAATACATGGGCTATTTCATTTTACTAGATTGTAAATTGGTAGGTCAATCAGTTATAGCAGAAAGAATTAAGTCATTATCCATCCATCTTGGCGCTTATCCACAATCTAATGCTAGTGGTTTGAAAAGACTGGTATGGCTTTATGGATTTGCAGCGCAGTTTTGAGAACAGCTGGTGGCAGGTTACCTGCAGTATTTAAGGTTTGTTCACTGGTGTCAGAAGCACCATGCATTCCTGAAGCAGTAATTCAAATTCAAGATTAAACTCATTTAAGTAATTATTCTGTGGAGTTGAGATCTGCTAGCCTTCTTGCTGATAGTGACAGCAAATTAAGTTCAGGACTACTTTTTACAGTAGCTGAAAGGTCTCCAGTATGAAATGTTAACCAATAAAGCAATTCCCCTTTACCTGTATGATAGCAATGGATTGCCAAAATCCTTCGCTTTTCCTGAAGTCCAACATGCAATCAATATGTAATAATAGTTTGAGGATGAATATCAGTTGTTCTTCAGGAGAAAAGGAGTAAATTATCCCACTGTCTGTATGTTTTGGATTTTTTTTTTATTGTGTGGGTGGATGGCATTGATTATCAAATATACTTGGGTTTTCCTTGACTTGTAGAAAGGTCCTGCATTAATGTGTATCAGTTTGTGCAACTGTATGTGTGTTCTCTAATGTGATAAAGACAAGACATTACCAGGCCATTGGTTAGTATATCTCATGGAAGCATTGAACTTTATGTCATTGGAAAAGAGAACTATGATTGAAGTTGATTTTTCTTTCTTCAGTCTTATCCCTCTGCTGTGATGTTTGTATAAACTACCTGCATACTTTTGAAAGTAACTCTGGTCAGTAAAGTGGCTTTTATGCTCACATCACCAGGTCACTGGAGTATAAAATTATTTTTCTGATTTAGAATGTGTCTTATACAGAGCAGTCTATGCCATTTGTGAGGTGAAATTTGAAAGGTCATGGCTGTTGAACACCACAAAGAAGTCCATGATTAATTTCATCATGACAGCCAGGAAGCAACTTCCCTCAAATTGATGTGTCTTTGCTTTGTTTCTGACTGTGTTCCATAAATGCTGTACTGGTGAAACAGTCATAGTTTTTCTACGTATTCTACAAAGGAGATACTGTGAGCTTGTTGAATATTGGTGGAAAACCTGAGCCGGCTCTGTTGACCCTAAAAAAGGCTATAGGCAACTTTTGGTGTGTGTTGCTGTGCCTGAGATTATGGCACATTTGTGCTACACAGCTTTCAGTACCAGATGCAGTCCTGTGTATTCCAGCAGTGTTGTTTGGGTGTGTACTTGAGGAAATCTTGCCTCCCTTTCTGCCAGATACTGTCAGCATGTTCACCCTTAACACATGCTGATATGAAAAAGTCTTGTAGTCTAGTGTTACTCTTCAGAACTCCTAGGTGCATGTGCAGGTTGACAGTGGAAAAGCACTGACTGATCTGGCAGTGCAAAAGGGATATGAGAGAACAACCTTTATAAAATAGCAAACATCTTGAAAGCAGAACCCTCAGCTTTTGGATTTTGAGAGGAGATGAACTGTTCTAGAGACAGGGTGCTCCTTCATGAACAGGTGTAGTTTTCCAAGCCTTTTGGGCATTCATCTTTCCTTGTTAGAGCCCTTCAGGCTGGCTCAGATTCTTTGGCCATGGCTAAAATAAGCTTTTCAGTCATTTCCTTGCTATTCAGATCTTCCTTCATCTCTCCCTTTCGTATTTTTCTGCTCAAAACCCTGTCTATGTGTTTATGGGGGGATTTTTTGTTTGTTTGATTGGTTGTGGTTTTCATTTTGAAACAGAATGTGCTTACCTACAGCTAAATAATCTATAACCAAAGTTTCTGCTCTTCAGTTAAGGGATGAAAGGTATTTCAGACTGTAAATATAGCCAATTTCTAACAGCAGTCATCCCTAGTCTAAGAGTGAAATTACACTGGTTTATAATCTAGTAAATTGTACTAGTTCATGCTGGATTTTGGGTTTATGAACTGGTCTTTGGGAATGCAGCTTTTCTTGCAGGAACTTAATAACAAGTATTACTTACAAATAATTACTGAAACAGATCTTTTCTTCAGATTTTGAGGGTTTTTGTGTTTTTTTTTTTTTTTTGTTTTTTTTTGTGTTTTGTTTTTTTTTTTTTTGGTGTTTTTTTGGTTTTTTGGGTTTTTTTTAATCCTGGTTTGGTATTTTGTCTTGTTTCCCAACCACTCACTGCAGAAAATACAAGTTAGTAGACAAACATATATAAAGCTGTCTCCCTGCTTTTTCTTTGCTTGGACCATAAGGTTACAGAACTCCTTCCAATGTAATGCATTTATGGGGTTTCTTGGGGGAAAAAAATTGTGTTTCCAGACCCATTTATTTTTCCTTTCTTATTTTTATTTTGGCTGAAAGAAAAATAAATCAAGGGAAGGAAGTAAATATAGTACATCACTTTGCTCTGTAAAATGTTCTGAGTAGACAGGTGCAGGTTTATTGAGTAGAAGTGATGGAGCACAAGCCGGGTTTTATGGTAGTGTTTCTGGATGTGGCAATTGTCATCCAGATTACAAAATGTGAGCAGCTACCATGGTTGTGTAGCACCTTTTTGTTTCTGTAGAGATTGCTGCTCTGTATTGAGGGAACTAAATGCCCTTGCCAGTTCCTTATAACTGATATTCTTCTAGTTACCTAAAAATATCTTGTCACCATCCACTTCAAATATTCTGCCTTTAATTCTTTGCTTATTGTGTTTCAAGATGCTTAATTCTCAGATTGTGCTGAGGAAGTACTTAGGGTTTGTTTGTGCTTACTTACTGACTCTGGTATCTTAGCAATCAAATTCAAGGATAAATCTGTTTTTTTGATGAACACAGAAAAATCTAAACCAAATATTTTATTGCCTACAATTGCTCTACAAATCCTCTACAAGTGAGAGGAAAATCAGTATCTCTTTATAGGCATATTAACCTGCATTTCCAGTGAATCCTTTTTATAAAGCCAGATTTGAATTAGATAAACCAACTAAGAATATTGTTTATAGTATAGAAGCCACTTCCCTTTGTGGCTAGTACTTTAAACAAAGGCAATATTAGAAATAATATGTAGTGTCGCAGTGTCATCAGACTGAAGGAACACCAGAGCAAAGTGCCTTTATTGTAGGACAGTTTGTTGGCCAAAATCAATTATAATGACTATATTGATTTTAGCTAACTGCCTATGAAATTTCAAAAGATTACATCTTTAATTGATATTGAATTGCATTGACTTGATTGATTTCCATGGCAGGTTTAAGTAAGTACTTACTGAGTGCTGAAGTCTCTAGTGGTGTTCAGAGCTGGTAGTGGGAGAGGAGAGCAGAAGAGATTGTATTAGATTGCCAGGCAGGATTGAACTCAGAAAGGGGGGATGGTATGGATAGGGAAGGGAAGATGTTGTCTCTGTGATGTGCATGTTTGGGGTAGAAAATAGATGTGATGAGAAAACAGGAATGTGGATATTGCTTGGAGGAAGGTCCGAGTTGCAGAGGAACTTCTGTAGCAGTGTATGGCCCTCTGGATAGGGATTGCTGCCTCTGTAAGGAGTGGCAGCGTGGCTCCATTCTATTTGACCCATCCACTCCTTAGGATAATCTTTGATTTTAATATTAGAGGTGTGACAACCAAGTGTGGGCTTTTGGAGGGGAGTTATTTAATGGAGTCTCAGGCATTTGCACACTGTTGAGCAGCACTTCACTGCCTTGGCTCATATTCCTCCTCCCATCTTCATCTGGATATGAGAACTTCTATGTGCCAGTGTCACTTCCAGTCAGAGGAGTAATTTCGAGGTCTGTAATTCCGATTGTTGCCTTATGTAGTTTTACCATCCCAAGATGGCCTGACTCGTTGGTGCCACCTGTGGGTCTGCCCGGTGTGCTGTTACCTTGCTGTGCTGCAATTGCCTTGTTCCCTGCTCCAGAGTGGGTGTGATGCGGGGATCTGGCTGGCATTTCAGTGCTGCTGTGCAAGTCAATCCTAAACCTTCTCCCGAGGAGAGTTGGAATCCTTTCTACACTGATTTCTCTTTAGAACTTAGGTGTATGACTAAATCAATAATCAACTACTGACAATGTGAAGACTGAAACCTTCACAATAACCTGTGTGGTGTTATTGAAAACGCATTACTGGATCAGAAGTCCAGAGCATGTAAAGTATTTGCTGAGTTGTTAGTCTGATTTATTGATTTGTTTTCTTCCTTATGTTCTGCTGATTCCATAATTCTGTTAAATAGATAAGCACAAATAATATATTTCTACCATTAAGAATCAGAGGCTTGATGTACTGCATCAGACTATCAAAGCAGATGTTTTGATCCCAGTAATCTGAGATAGCTGCTGCTTCAAAGGCAGGCTGTGCTCATCCATAAAAGTTTTCTTCTGACCTCTATGCAATTATTGTATCATGTGAAGCATGCAATATAAGCATCAATGCTGTTAATAGCCATAAATAATTCCTCTTTCTAAAAATTTCTATCTAATCCATGCTGTTGACTTGCAGTAGAAGTTGCTAAGTATCTCCCTAATGAAATTAACTATTACAGTCACGACCAGAAACTAAGGAAATGGAAAACTGAAACAGCATGAAGAATTAACAATCATGGCAATTGACTGAGACGTGGTGCTGCATAAAATAAAATAGGGAAAAATTCTGCATTCTCCAGAGACTTATCATGAAAGCTTTAACTCTTGACTAAAATAAATAATTACTAGATGAGCTGTACAAATAGTATCAAAGAAACATACACGGTAACATTTCAAAGCAAGATGTTTGATGTCTTTTGTGAGGTCTGCATGAATATAGAGGGTAGGTTTCCAGATAAATAAAACTAATATCTTTTTAGAGGGAGAGGTAAAGTAGCAGAGGCTGTGTATAACTACATGCAAGTCAGGAAGTCTGGGGGCTGATGCGATTTTCATGCTTAAATTGGAGATTGCTAAAATACTTTAATGTGGAGATGACTTAGGTGCTCACTGAAAGATGAACTTTGGTATCATTAGACTAATTGGTTACTTTAATAGCCAAGTTGTTGCCTAAGAGCCATTCTAGTGCCTTTAATAAAAGGAAGTGTTTGGGATATTTATTTTTGTAATGACATAATTTGTAACATGAATGTGTGGAATTTGGACAGTCTAAACCAGATTGCAGTTTGGTCATAGTTGTAAAATGTGGCCTGGGATGAGGCAGAGAAGTTTTCTTCAACTCAATTCCTGTGGGCCTCTGCAATGGAGATTTAAACGTGACCAGTGATTTTTCTTACTGCCTTTGTGTGAAATGGGGTCCTCCACACCCTGGTGGTGATGGGGAGGGGGCCAGGTGCTCTGGTGCCTCTGTAACCATCTGCCAGAGGATGCTGTGCTGCCAGAAGAGCTGATACTAAAGCCTGAGGATGTTGGCTGCATGGGGGAAAGTGGTTCTTGATATTTACAGGAATGAAAATACCTGTCTGAGAGAGCTCAGACTACAGTGGGTGAGCTTAGAGAATATGCCTGGATATACCAAAGCCTGATCTTAAGTGAACTCTGTATTAAGATTTTAAAAAACCTCACAAACTATTATTTTGGCATGTAAAAATAACCAGAACGAAGGAATACTGGGTTAGTTAGGAGAATCCAAAAGTTGCTGGTAAATTTTGCTAATGCAGGGCTAATGCTATATATTAGCTCACATTAAATTCAACAATGTATTTTAGGCATAAATTAAGGGAATAGTAATTCTGAAAAAGTTATGATGCTTCAGCAGCACTTGTTACAACATTTCAACTGTTTAATTAATTTTGAAGTTAAACTAAAAACAAAATTAAAATTTAATTTCTTACAGCATGAAATAGTTATAATTTGAAACCTAATTTATCTTGACTGAGCCACAAGAAAAAAGCTGTTATTCACAGTTCTGTTGAGAGTAGCAGGATTTACCTTAGCAGTTTAGAGAAATGGAAAAAATATCCATACTGCCTGTCAGGGCTTTCATCAAGTCTGAAATTTAACAAAGTGATGCCATCTTTTGTCTATAAAACTGAAAGGTTTTTGGGATCAGAATGAGGGCCTGCTGGATGGTAACAGGAGAGATGAGTGGATCCTTAAGACAGAGTGAAAGGATAAAATATATGAAACTATAAAAATGGAGATTGTGCCACTGAGACTTCTTGCTAATGGGAGGATGTGATACCAGTCAGATCTGCCCTCTGCTGATGGAAGTGGTTAGTGTGTAGATGTGCTGGTTTACAACTCTTTATAAAGCACAACATGATGACCTGACTGCCAGGTCGTGAGGAAGGTCAAAGCAGATTTTATCACAGACCAATGTGATATCCCTCACAGCCACTGAGGAGGCTTTTTAAAGATCTGACCTAAGTCTCTTACCTGCCTCTCCTTATTTTGCAGTTTGCTTCAGGGAAGTGAAGAAATAGGATAAGTTTTAATGTTGCAAATGTGATTTTTTTTTTTTTTTTTTTTTTTTTTTTTTTTTTTTTTTTTTTTT